>JARYHS010009186.1:199237919-199396578 GCA_031002005.1 Vandiemenella viatica
ATCTACAGTGCTTTCCAGTACTGCCAATGTTATGCCAGCTGAGCCAAGACGGTCTGCAGATCATTCTCTCCTGCCCTACGACTTCACTGTGGTCATAAGGAATTGTATGAATAAAGCGTTCAACATTTGATCAAGATTCAACACCAAGCCTCCAAGAAGACGCCTGCAGCCCCAGCTCAGAAGCCTACACCAAGATATTGCTATCATGTTCAGTGCTTCCGGTGCCAGTCTTTTGGGCACTATGCAACTGAATGCACTATTGATGCGAGGTGCGTGCACTGCAGAGGTGACAACTAGGTGGTCAACTGTACTCGGCAAAATCAAGACGCCATCTGTTGCAATTGTGGAGCTGGTCATACTGCCTCTTTCGGTGGCTGCAGCACACGCAAACAGTCACTATGAAGAACCAGCTAAGGCAAGAGCTCCATACATAGCCCGCAACAAGAAACAAGTAGATAGAACAGCAAGAATAGTCTCCATGCGCTGCCAGAAAGCAGCACCACCAGCACAATATCAACATTAAGAAGATCACTTTGCAACACTACTCACAGCCTTCTCCACCTGACAGGGGCCAAGACTTCTACAACAGTGTGGACAACCATGAAGATTTTGGCTAAGATCAAAGCTGTCAGCCCAGCAGCCGAGACGACAAAATCATTGGGCTTCTCACGCAACTAATCAACCTGTTGACAGCACAACACAGGGGCTCCTGGTTCCTCCACCACTACAAAATAAGACAAGAAGATTCTAGCAGCAGCGGTGACTACTTCTGAGAATTTGACAACCGCAAATTCATCACCAGTGAACTACTGAAGAAAGCAGTTTTCACGTACATACAACAAAGATGATATCCAACAGGACGACGGCAATTCCAATAATGACACTCCACAAAATGACAACCATAATGAAAATCTGGGAGATGCGACCAACATCGCAAGAACATCCCCACTCCAGAATTAAAGCATTCCTGAAGACTATGCCATGGCATATGCATACAGGGCAGGCTTAGGTGTGGACACGGCTACATAATATTTTAAATTGTTTATACTCTATTAATGCTTTCTTCTTGAATTTTATCCTTGGTTGTGTTTGATCATATGAACTACAGCAGAACATTCCTTGGTTCGGATTCCATTTTAAACTGTGGGTCCCAGAGTAAAGTAACTGGCTGTCATAAATCTGACACAATGGCTTAGTATGCGTCCTTCAGGAGAATCCAACCAACTTTTGGTTTATGGACTAAGTTAGTTACTGAACCATTACAACATTAATATTCATTTTCCTTCTTATGTATACTACATATCAAGGAAACTTTTCAGAGATGAAATTGACTGAAGAAAGTTGCACATCTTCAATTTTGTCAAATGTGGCTACTTGTGCATGTTTCAGCACATCACTAGTTAGGGGACATTTGTTTATGATGTAATCACAGACTGTAGGAAAGTAATTTCTGTGCTTAGTGGAATATTGTGTTCCACCAAAAAGTAAACAACATTCTGCTTTAACCACGTCCGAATCAGAATTTCCCGACTTAACGAAAAACGTGTTGATTGTGTCATTTGGTTTTAAACATGCAATGTGTTTGCCACAAGTAACATGATAAGCCAAATAATTTCTTCCGCTATTTGTTATGTACCCTGTACAAAATTCAAATTTCCCCCTTTTCTTTTTTTTATTATACACTGAAATTTTACGGAATAAGCTTATCTAAATGTCTCAAAATACTGCTCTTAGAGCTACTAATGGTTGCACGATTCCCACAGTCTACACAAATTACCAAACAGCATCACAACGCACGCGGGGCTGTCGGAAGTGAAAGAAAACGATATTCAAACGATTGCTGATTCGATGTAAAATCAAAGAAACAAATCGATCAATTACTGACTACAGTAAAATGTGGTATCACTTGGCGAAATTTTAGAAAGAAGCTTAAATTCACATAAAAGAGCACTTACAGCCATGAAAGAAATAAAAAATTTACCACAATTGTTGATAAATACCGATATATCCTTGTTCCATATTACATCTCACCTAAGCAATTGGATTATAGTTAGGAAATCTGTGAAATAACATAGCTCATCCGTAAAACTAAAATACAGCACATTTCTATAAATTTTACGGAAAAACGGTAAAAGTTGGCAGGAATGCTAACCATCATCTATAAACGAGAAATTCTTTTATATATTTGCTATCCCGGAAATGGCTCTAACAATTTTGATGAAATTTCATATTTAGATAATGTTTTGCTTCTTAAGTTTATCTAAACAGGTGTCTTCCATACAAAAATGCGATTTTACACAAAACAAACAATTCTTGTATTTGGTCTCGGAAACGGCACTAAAGCCATCTTGTAGACTTTCCAGGTAACAGAAAGCCGACTGATGTTAGTTAAGATTTTCTTTGGTTAAATCAAGGAACTCTTATATCATTAAACAAACAATTCTTCATGTCAGTCACCAAACGGTAACATAATATCGTGAAAGTAAGTAAATGCAAGAATATTTAGTAATGAAAGTATTTTATTTTGAAGAGTAATAATAAATATCACTTTTATTGTTAAAAGTTGTTATCATTAAATACTACATGTATAATTGTAAACATTTAAAAAGTAGATATTGGCTTTGTCAGATATGATTTTGCAAAGCTACTTTGAAGGCAATATTAGCAGTTGTAATGTGATCATCATTTACTTTTTGGACATGTAAACAAGTAAACATAAATATTACTGAATCTATGAACTCATGAAAAAGCTATGTGCAGGTGTTCGTATGAAAAAACAGGTTCTGGTAGATACAATCCTGCACTTTGAAGCGTCTAATCTTGTGCCTTATTAATGGTCATAACAGAAGTTACTTTATTGTGAATCATTTTCTTACCATTTGGAAAAACACGGTTGGATCAGAAGGTGAGAAGTTAATGCAAAGTATAAGCATAGTCTTAATATAGTGAATGAATTTAGCACTGATAATGTACTCATCTAACTGAATTGCCACTAATCTTGTGCCATTAATCAATCCCTGATTAGCATTAAGATTTCTATTTAACATAATAATATTTTTTTTAAACTTATAAGGTGGTAAACAAAATGATCTCAGGAATGGCTCTAGTGATTTGGATGAAATTTCAAAAGTAGATAACGATTTGCTGTTAAAGTTTGTAACAAGATTTTACAAAAAAAAAAAAAAATTAAACCTAGCAATTTTGTATTTGGTATCTCTGAAATGGCCATCTTGTGGACTAAGTTAAGGTTTTATAATATATTATATACCTAATCTCTCCAATCTAATATTATTATATGAGCAACTCTTGTATATAGGTAAAATTAATTTCTTACAAACACCTCTAAAGATTTTGATGAAATCTTGCATACTGACCAGAAATCGAAGATGCCAAACAAAGACTGGTCATCCAGGTACTTTTATATTATGCAGAAAACAACATTATTTTCTTTTCCCATAAACCGGTATTTACAAACTATATTGTTCTATTTGCACATTTAGCTGTTATGAGTCATTTTCATTGTTGTATAGCTGTTATGATTGATATTAGAAATCAGTATGTTAAAATTTAGTTTCACTTATAATATACCCTCTGCCACCCACTTTTAGTGAATAATAATAATAATAAAGGAAGAATTCACAATTATGTTTTATGTTTATTAATTTTTGTGCTTTTGCTACATATTGAGTTCAGTAAATTTTCATTGAGATAGTTTGTAACCTTATGTATATATAAATGAAAAAAGTGGAGTGATTTATAGATTATTTAAAACTAATTAATTCTTAACAAATTAATCCAATGCAAAGTCTTTAAAACTCAAGATAATGAGAAGTCTGTTTCTTCTTGTTTACTAAAAATTATGAATTTTTTGAATGATTATTGAGTTAATTTGTCAGCCAGGCTGCACAAGCAGCTTCTGTTCCAAGATAGTACTTTAGTTCAAAATAGATATTCTGTCCTCAAACTGTTTAAGATGTAATATGTAATTTCTTTTAGAACAACTGGTTTTAATTTATGTGATATTTCATCCAAACAAGATTTGCTGTTCACTTGAATACCCCATTTTTGTGCATTCTCACTACAGGGGAAGCTTTATTCACTAAAACATCACTCTTTATCATGAAACTGGGGCAGTACTGTTTAACGTACAACAAGCAGAGCACACATAAACAATACCAGTATTATAAAGAATAAGCTGTTAAAGACAAAAATGGGGCTCCAACATCTGCCAGCTGATTTCCTGTCAGGTATTATATCAGATAATAAGAAATTCAACTGAAGGGAACATATGGTGACCATAATCATATCCTCACGTTCAGCAAAAGTGACCATACTCAGGAATATTGATTACTGTAAGTCATAATGACAAATGAATTTACAAAATGTATATTTGTATGCATCTACATCTACATATACTCTGCAATTCACAAAATTGTGGGTAGCAGAGGGTGCTCAGCACCAAAGCTAATATCTTTGTTGTGCATTCCAATCCCTAATGGTACGAGGGAAAAAAGAATTCATATAAGAATCAGTCTGGCACCTTATTTCTCTAATTTTATCTTTCCTATCCTTCGACTCAAATAGGTTGGTGGAAGAAGTATTTCACTACACTCAAAAGTGAAAGTGGGAGTACGCATGTTTTCCAATAAGTTTAAACGAAACGTGTGTCGTCTGTCTACCAGAGACTGTAAGCACCTTAGAATTTTGGCAAATTCTAGTTTTGCTTAGACGGGACTTAGAAATTTCGAGAAGTGTAGTTTTCAACTAAAAGTAATTTCCCTGTAATCTTCCCCACAGTAACAATTCGTTATAATAATCATTTTAAAGTGTAATTATCATATCGAGAAACATTTATCTTAAGAGATATTCCGCTTTGTTCAAGTTTTGAAACACGCGATCACAAAAGTGAAATTCTAAGATCTGTAATATCTTTAAATTGCGTAAAGCTACAACCGATCTTTTATCACCAGCTGTAGTCAGCACTATCCCCGATATTTTGGCAATAAAATTAAGTAATTGCAAAGATCTTAATTAGCGATTTTAATTGAGAGAAAAAAATAAGCTTTTTATCTAAAAGAGATATCAATTTAAATTTTACATCAGCAGATAGCCCTAATTAAGACGATTTCATACATATATGGGTTTTCATAAAAAGTTTTAGTATTTGTCTGGTAATTAAGTTTTTGAAAAATAGATTGTCACGGATTGTTGTTGTGCATGCGCGTAAAATTCTAGAACACTTAGGAATTTTACCCAAATTTGAATGTATCACTACGCGGAGTCTTAAACAGCTAAAACTTTAAAATTAATTACTCTAAATTTCTCAAGAGACTGCCGTCGGACTTCTAGTAGATAAGTCCAGATACTGTCAAAGTTTGAACATTTTTTAATAGTCGGGATCGTCAAATAAATTACACATACTTTGAGCTACGCGGAAGCAAAAAGATGTGATACAGTTACTGACATCACTGGTTCTTATGGTTTCTATAAAAAGACCCCGCCGCCATTATGGTTTGTCTGTTCCTGCCGGTCATCTGTTCCTGTCCGTCGTCTCGCTTAGTCTTTCTTGTTTTGCGTCGGTTGGTTGTAACTCGCCATGCTGGCTAGTTCGACCATGTTGAAACTTTGGTGTCGAGTTAACTAGTAACATGAACTTATAAATTCAGTAAAGGGGTTCGGTCGGTTTAAATTTCTCTCCACAACTTGCAACTTTTGGAAAAGAGTGTTCGATTTGCCAGCTCAACTGTAAAATGCAATTTTGAACTTGTGACTCTGAAAATAAAACTTTGGATTTTTCTAACAGTCAACTTGTGTGCTTTAGTAGATAGCATAAAACCTTTTCTCTATTTGTGGGTTAACAAATATTGTGGCGACCTAAAGCATTTAAGTTGAGTTATCCTGGCTACACGGTCAAACCAAAAACAAATCAAAATTATTTCGTAAATTTTCTATAGAACTTTGAGCCAACATCAAGAGTAAGTTGAGGCACTAAGGCTATACTTCAGCCCCAGTATCAGCCTAGGGTCTTACAAGACTCCCAACCAATCTACTAATCAGTTCTGTGACGCTTTCATAAGGACTGTAGCAAGCGGTCACGAATCGAGCGGCTCTTCTCTGTACTTTCTCTATACTTTCGATCAATCCCTTACGAAACGGGTCCCAAATGGCACAACAATAATCCAAATGTGGACGCACAAGAGATTTGTACGCTATCTCCTTTGTTTGTTCATTACAATTTTTCAAGATTCTACCTATGAATCGCAGCCTAGAATTTGCTCTACCTACTAAAGAATTAATGTGTATGTCCCATTTCATGTTCCTTTGTACTGTTACTCCCAAATATTTAATAGAATCGACCATATCAATAACTGTATTGTTTAACTCGTATTTCTGAACAATCGGATTCTTTTTGTTAGTTATGCTCATTGTC
Source organism: Vandiemenella viatica (assembly GCA_031002005.1). NCBI lineage: Eukaryota > Metazoa > Arthropoda > Insecta > Orthoptera > Morabidae > Vandiemenella > Vandiemenella viatica. Next base: position 199,244,350 of record JARYHS010009186.1, read on the forward strand.
TTGCACTTTTTACAGTTTAGAGTAAGTTGCCACTCAGCGCACCAAGCCAAAATAACATCCAGATCGCGCTGAATTTCTAAGCAATCGGCCAAAGTTCTTACTTCCCTATAAATAACCGCATCATCAGCAAACAATCTAAAAAGGCTTTTCACTTTGTCTCCGAGATCGTTTATAAAAATTAAGAAAAGAAGTGGTCCTATTACACTTCCTTGAGGTACACCCGATGTAACATCTAGATTAGAAGAACTTTCTCCTTCAACGACAACATACTGCGACCGACCAGTTAGAAAATCCTTTATCCATTCACAAAGCTGATCCGATATACCGTACGCTCGAAGCTTCGCTAAAAGGCGGTTGTGTGGCACAGAGTCAAAGGCTTTCTGGAAATCTAAAAAAATTGCATCTACTTGTGAACCTGTATCGATAACTTTCATTACGTCGTGTGTAAATAGGGCCAGCTGTGTTTCACATGATCTTTTCTTCCGAAATCCATGTTGATTTGGTGTAAGCAAATTATTATAATCTAGAAATTCATAATGTTCGAGCATATAATATGCTCCATAACTCTACTACAAACAGATGGTATAGATATGGGACGATAGTTCCCAGGATCACTTCGATCACCTTTTTTGAAAATCGGAGTTACTTGCGCGATTTTCCAGTCTGAAGGTACTTTTCGCTCTTCTAATGATTTACTGAATATATCAGACAGAAATGGCTCGATTTCTGCAAGCATACTCTGAAAATACTCTTACTGGAATTCCATCCGGGCCCGGTGCTTTCCCCACTTCAGGAGCTCTAATTGCTTAACGATACCTGCAGTATCTATTCGTAATGATTCCATCACCGACTCGCCACGGCGTTGGAAAACGGGAATACTATCCTTATGTTCATTTGTAAATGAATTTTTGAATACAGTATTTAGTACGTTAGCTTTATCGCGGCTTTCATTAACCTCGGAACCTTCACGAATTAGTGCTGGAATATTGCTGTTGGTACAATTAACTTTTCGTACATACGACCAAAATTTCTTTGGGTTTTCTGTGAGACTCTTAGAGAGAGAGTTGGAGTGAAAATCGTTAAAGGCCTCGCGCATTACATTCTTAATACGTCCTCTTAAATCAGCTAAGGTTTCTAAATCGCTGCGACACCCCTTCCTTCTTGAGCGTGCGTGTATTTTCCTTTGTTTTTGAGTAATCTTTTGACTTCGCATGTGTACCACGGTGGATCATCCTCTCCCTTTATTGTCCGCTTTGGTATATGTATTTCCATTCCTTCCCTGACTATATGTATAAAACGATGCCACATCTCTTCAACGGTGTCCTTTGTTGACTTGAAGTTATGGTATTTATTCCTCAGGTAGGTTCTAAAACACTCCTTTGAGGCCTTACTGAATTTGTATACAATCCGCCCTTTTTTCCTTTTTCGCTCGGTCATTAATTTGATAGTCGCAATTACCGCTTTGTGATCGCTTATTCCTGTGGTCGTTGAAATGTCGGTGAATAATTCTGGCCTGTTGGTAACCAGCAAGTCTAAAATGTTTTCGCTACCGTTATGACACCGCGTAGGTTCATTAACTAGCTGCTCGAGATGATTATCTGACAATAAATCGAGAATTACTTCAGAAGCTGCCTTATCCCTGCTACCTGTGATGTGAACGTAATTACGCCAGTCAATATAAGGCAGATTGAAGTCGCCTCCTAGAATCATAGCATGATCTTTAAAACGGCTAGCTATACTATTTACATTATTTCTTAACTCCTCGACGATAGCTATATCCGAATCAGGTGGACGGTAGAAGGCACCTATGATGAGTTTTGACCCAGCAACGTTGAGTTTAATCCATATGATTTCACAGTTCGTATCGACGTCTATTTCATTACATGGGAGAAATTTACTCACGGCAATAAATACCCCACCTCCATGAGAATGTAATCTGTCTTTACGAAAAACGTTCATGCTATCTTTAAAAGTTTCGGCGGAACTTATTTCCGGTTTCAACCAACTTTCTGTACCGATAACGATATCCGCTTCTGTACTACAAATAACGCTTTCAAGTTCCGGTTGTTTGTTACAAACGCTTCTACAGTTAATTACGAGAACTTTTAACTGACGAGATTCTTTTACGTTGCTCCTACATTCCGGTGTTGTAGCTGATTGGGTTGCCCGTAACTGAATTTCGTGTTTCGGGTCTTCCTCCCTCAGCCTAAAAAACCACCCAGTGCATTCCACACGGCCCCTGCCACCCGTGTAGCCGATTCACGTGTGTATGGTATCTTTCTGCCATGATACTGAATCAAGACGTTTTGAAGCCGCAAGGTGACATTAAATATATTTGTGGCCAGTCAGTGACAATACAAGCCAATCTAGGTATCTATAGAACAAAGGGAAAGGGATTTTTTTAAAAGGCGGGAAACTCAAATTTGAATGACATAATTGGAAATCTAATTGAAGACTTTTCCAACGCAATTTTATCAATTCTGTCGTCGTATCGTCTCTTCCTGTATCATGGTGGATTATAATTGCTGATTCTGTCTACAAGGACTTCCAGAAAACATTGAAGAATTAATGCGTAAGATATCTACCCAAGCCGTCTCAACGCTATGGTCTTTCGTCAGATATCGCAAAGGAGAAAATTAAAAAGTATACAAACAGTTGTAAAGCTAACACCTTTTTGTGCAATAAATTCTTTGGCAGTATTCTCGAACTGATTGCTGCTAACAGGACTCCGTTGTTCAGTAAGTTCATTGCTTCCTCCAAAAACCAGTTCTGCACATCATATGAACTGATGCAACTATTCTTTGTCAACGCATTTAGTAACCGGTTATAATTATGTCAGCTAAATCAGATCAGGCAACAGTTGGAAACAGAAATGTGGTATCATTCCTTGACATCACAAATGAATTTCTGCGAAACGAATCCCCTTTCAGCTGGCGTTTGATCCATTGGTCGTTTGATGATGCTTCTGATTACACAATAGTTAAGATGGCTGACAGAAATTCGAGAGGTCTCCGCTTTGAATACCGGTTGCAGAAGAAAATTTTAAGGGTTCGTAAACTCACTTTCACCTTTAGTAAACCCTACATTGTTCGTGTGAAGTTATTCTACGATATTCCGAGGGTTAGATTCCACGTCAAAACCGGCGTTTTTCATTAGGCTGCAGGGGTTAGGTAGTCAGACAGAGGCTGGTTGAATGGAAATTAATACTCAGTTACGATGATGACCGAACGAGGCTTCGGTGTTCATGGATTAATGCCAATGGAATTTAATTTGTTTGGTTGTAATAGGAAGCTACAATCAGTATATCTTCGCTAATTAACTCGTGTAATATCGTCACTGACGATTGTGTTTGAAAACAGATTTCAAAGCGTTTCTCTTCCTTGCATTGTTTTCCTTTAATATTTTTGGCTTTATCTTAAACAATTATCGATATTATCCTCAGAATCATTGTTAATGTACGACCACCAATTATGAAGACTTAAGAATCCTTCTTGTTCCATAATACTCAATTGTTTACGTCACAAAATTATTTTGAAAACTGTAGTGGTAATTAACATCGTTTATTCTCGGTAAAAAATTAATTGGTCGCTTTGTTTCGGCTACCTCTTAGCATAACTGGCTCTGCAGATCTCTCTACTTTGTATCAGTCTATATTTGCGAAGAGCTTTCTTCCACTCCAGTTCTCATTTCCATTACCTCTCAAGGTCTGTGCGTCATCTTGAAGCAACAGGTCTAGCTTTCAGGTAAGCATCTCAATTCGCTCTCTCTTTTTTCTTCTTCTCAAAACGGCTTCACTGTGTGCGGTGAGAGAAATACTGAATAAATTGACGCTGCAGTTTACTTAAAGCATTGAGAACTCTTTTCCTGAAGAGAATATTAATAGGACGGGGTAGGTGAATCTTCGTTTCCTCTAAGCATCTTAGATCTAGTTACCTTTAAAAATTCCATTACGTTCAGGTATGAGGATCAAATGTGAAAGGTATTTTTTTCGTCTATTTTTCCAGCCTTTTTACTTGATAGTGGTGATACCTCATTTCCTTTATTACTTCAAGGGAATATGTGAGAGATAGGATCGCCAGACAATTCCGTTCTGTGACCGCCTTTTTTTTTTTTTTTTTTTTTTTTTTTTTTTTTTTTTTTTTTTTTTAAATCAAACCAGCTTCAGAAGTATGTTCCACCACATTTCTGTGAATAAACAATTTCGTAACCGTATTTATTTTATAATTTCGTGATTAAAACGTGTACGTTTTATGTGCAAGCAAATTGCCCGCATGTTACTTTATTAGATAAACGTAAAATACCCCATAAATACAAGCAACGCTATGTGTGATAGATTTTTGGCCTCTGCGATTGGCTACTTATACCCTCATAACATTTCAAAAAATGAAGTCAGTATTATGACTCTCAGAAGCCCCAGGTAAACATATCCTAAACTGGAAGTACTACGTTGAGCCGTTTAAGTCAAACCGGAACATTTAACTTTACAGATATAGTAAGGGAGGCGTGGTGAGGTATTATAATGTGGGGAGAGGTGTTGTTGTTGCTTTAGGGTGCGTCGACATCGGGGTCATTAGCGCCCGGAGAGGTATGTTCTGTAAATCTGTGATACTGTAAATGTGTTTTTTTTTTAAATTTATGGCTTTACGCCTCGTCGACGTCGAGGCCATCAAAGGCGGGATGGGAATGTGGACAAGGAATGTGAAGGAATTCGGCCATGGCCTTTTGAAAGAAGCATCACGGCATTCGCCTAGAGTAATTTGGGAAAACCATGGAAAACTCAAATCTCGATGCCCGGACGGGGATTCGAACCAGCGTCCTCCCGCCACGCTTGGTTGCAAATCTGTAATCAGACAATGCCTGTTCCCTCCTGCATCACGGCTTCTAAACACGGTTGAGTCATGCATGGAATGCAGAGGGCAACGGGAAGCTACTGCATTAAAGATCCAAACGGCACCCCCAGGACATGAAATCCTTTCGAATTACGTATAGAATGATGGATCCTTCCACGGTAAAATATTCCGGGGGTAAAATAGTCCCACAATCGGATCTGCGGGTGGGGACTGCTTAGGGAGGAGTCATCAGAATGGATTTTAATAGGTGCGGGATTGGTCACTACAATAGTGGAGGGAATAGTCGAAGGTAAGAAATGTAGAGGTAGACACAGATTGGAATATATGAAGCAAGTAATAGAGGACGAAAGTTGTAAGGGATATGCAGAGATGAAGAGGTAACACGAGATATGAAAAGATGGAGGATGGCGTCAAATGAGTCGAGAGACTGATTGAAGCATAATAATAATAAAATTATGATCTAGTAGTTTTCGGTTCAGTCTCTATGGCTGGATCTTCAGTTCAAAGTGAAATCCGAACCACGGAAAGATCACAGCATTCTTCAATTACACGAAACAAGTCATGTCATAGGAGACAGTCAGGTTAAGTATAGACTAGAAAAGTCCAGGATATACGGAGATTTTTGATTTTCAACGGTAGCATCATTAAACCAATGGTTCATGTATTATCAACTAATGATTGTATATTATTTACTTAAGGTCCCAAAGTGGTATAATTTTCGCTCTTATATACGAATGCATCCAAACATTCATTAAATGCTATCCATTCAAACGTCACTGTCCCTGGTTGTATAGTTTATGTTAAAACTGATTTATTGTATCTTCTCATATTAAATATTGGTTTATCAGTACATGTTAATTTTCTTTTCAATATAATATTCTTTCGAGTGTATATTCTGAGACTTCTTCTAAGAATAAGTTATAATTGGCAAGGAAAACCGTATATTCACTGCGATCTTACGTGAGCCAGTTTATGTATTTAACGCAACGAACGATTTCCGAAACAGTCTTGGAAAAATTAAAGCTCGCTTCTTTTTTAATAAGACTTGTAGATAGTGAATGTAGCAGAAGAGTTTAAGAACTAAAGAAGCAAAAAAAATATTAGAGATGAAACGTCAGAAGGTCTTGTCAAGGTAGCGCGAGTGATGAATGGTTCTCGGACAGGGGAACTGAAACGCGCGGCGGCAGAATGTACTGCTTAACTAGTTTAGCAAGCAGCTGGAAGCGAGAGGCGTTGTTCCTCGTAAGAGTCCATTAATATTTTACGTCTCCCCTCAAGAGCATATTAGCCGGCGTTGAGGAACAGGGTAAGTGCCAGTTTAAAGCCTTTAAGCCCTAAATACTGTTGCGCTCTCCTGAAGATTCATTGGATGGGTACGAATACTTTTTTCACGACGCTGCATCACTTAAAACGAAAAAGCTTCTTCATATAAACTTGCGCCTTTAGTTTCTTCTCAACTTTATCTCCCTCAATGGAGCTTCATGTTCGTTGGTGAGTTTCGGTCTTGAAATAACCTTACTGCCTTAGACAAGTGATGGCTTTTGAACGGAAAGAAGAACTAACTTACTAATGTAGCAGGGTTGTTATGAAGAAGGCCAGAAGATTTTTGTCTAAGCGGTTTTCTCTTGTCAAAATAATTAGCAAGTTAACGAAAACGTTGAAAGAAGAATTTTGTGAATGCACTGAAGGGTGTTATGTTAACTGCGATTAGATTAACATATTTTCCAACTAAAAAACTTCTAATTATTGTTGTCCATTTTTCAGAGCTCAGCTTCATTATTGATAAGTTTATTCCTGAAGACATGAAGTAATCATTTATCAGTGACACCAACTTCGATCCTACCATGCGCGACGAAGTCAAATTGGCACATAACGTCTCTGTTTTGGTGAAAAACTTTAATTCTGTTTTCTTAATTCATTATATATGACGGAATCCAAATAAACTGCAATAATAGTAATACAAACAGGTAAAAGGATTACAAGATTTACTTTTTCGAATCTTTTTCAGCAGTGTTTGTAAGTATAACCACAGCAGACAAAGCACATGAAGCAAAATTTTATTTGTGTCCACGATTTAAGTTTCGAGACATGCACAGAGTGTTTACATTTTTTTGTCTGCTTCTTTTTATGAATCACATACGAATTTCTCATTGTCTGTTTTTCGTCTGAAAAAATAATTTCTGTTTATAAGTTTTAATTAGTATTACCAACAGTCATATGATCCAATTAAGTTAGTAAAATCAAAGAAAGTATTTACCTGGATGAAGTAACTTTAGGTATCAACTCGTATCTTCTTAAAAAATTATGTGTAGATAATTTCTATTAAAACCTTACCGTTTCAATACCCGTACACATGGAATTGTTCAGATATAAAACTTCCAATATTATTATATACTATGCGGACTTTCTCAATTTGTATCCTGATCTTAAGATATTATTTAATATTCTTATCAGATTTAGTATGTGTTAAATAGTAATAAATTTGGCATAAAGGTCGGTATCTTATTACGAAACCAAGCAAGAACAAGAAATAACTAAAAATTGAATATACTGCAAAAGTTGGATAGCTGCAATATTAAAAACGTGAAAGTTAGTCGATCACCACGAAACTTGGCCATAATCGGTAACACCTTTATATAAAGTGAGAACATGGAGTCATGTATTAACAAAAATCATTGAAGTTATAACCTTCAGATTTATAAATCCGTGCTTGCTTGCTGAATGTTATTGAATTCTGGAGCATTTATACCGTTTAATAGTCGGAGAAAATGAGTAGATAAATTTCAGGGTGGGTAAACGTAACTGCAGTGGATGGATGTTGGACTTAGATTATTTTACCAGTCCATGGTGTGATGCTGTAGTGATTCTGCTACGATCCGTATGATTCCGATTGCCATCTTAGTCTAGAATTTGTTGCTGAAGGATATGGAAAAGCTAACTAATCCCTGAATCAGAGATAGGTTTATTTATTGTTATTTATTTTCCCGCATACAACATATCCCAGTAACTAGAATCTAATCTGGGCCCTTATTTCCGTTATTTTTTACATGCATATATATTTACATCTTATGTATTTAACGTATTCACTTTATGAACAATAAATGCAAGACAATTTGATACAAGTTCTAATGTCTCTACTGTTTCTACTGTTAATAAACAGATTGGGTACCAGCACCACTACTACATCTAATATTACGTCTATTGTTTCTGACATTACTATTACTACTAATACCATTATTACTACTCGTACTACTATTACCACCACCAATCGTCACAACCGCAATTCGGTTCCACTAAAATTCATTTTTTTCTTGTTGTTGTTGATTGCGCTGCAAAGGTAGAAACCCCTGGAACCGGCAGCGAAGTCAACCACCCAGGCAACAAAGATAGGTTACATAAAGAACTTCCTAATCAATTTAAGCGGCGGCAAGCTGCTAGTCGAGCATCTGGATTGTGGTTGCGTTTTCAGGGAAGTGTACATCAGCGAATCGCGTTGAAGAAATCGCTACGGAGTCTGCAGTCGACGTCCAGGCGATGTTACGAGATGAAAGAGTGTAGTAATGAAGACGAAGAGATCAAGAGAAGTGAGGACGACGAACGGACCCAAAAAATTGATATAAATGACTCGTCGTCCCTTTCACATGCAGGTTGGGAGTCATGTTGCGCCATAAAGTTCTCGGTAACACCTAACGCGGTCGCCTGGCTTCTTATGCTAAGCTATTAGAGAGACGGGGTTAGAACTATGTCTAATAAACAACTCCTCTGTAGTTTACATTTGAATCTCCGCACATTCGTGTTCTTTTGGTGCTCTCTCATAGGCTGTAGCAGTTTGCGTGGCTGACTGCTGGTGGATATCGGTTAAAGAAGCGGGAAACAATTCTTCCCGCAAATCTTTGTGGCGATCTGCCTTGGGTACGTTTCTGATATTTCTCAAATATAATTTCATAAACGTTTCTGTATCCCCAAGTAGGTGCTTTGTTCTTTATGGATCAGAGTGCAGGAAAGAGAACGTCAGTTAATCCAAGCCATTGTTCAAGCTAGCCTCAAGAGGCCCCGGCTTATAGTCTTGTCTCCATGCTGCCTACCCGAGTTGAAAATCACCTTTACGCACAAGCAATCGTGCAAAGTAGCTCCTTATCTGTTTATACATAATATTATCGCATTGATAAGGCGTATGTTTTAACATGGTTGAGACACGCTCACCACATCATGTCATTTGATGCACTTTTATTCCAACTTTTTGATAACACTCACAAATCACTTTCAAGGATCTACAAGAGACCGGAATATATTTGATATTTTTAATGAGACGGTTGCGAACAATTCAAAATCTTTTATGTAAAATTTTATTTACCAAAGCTCCCCGATTTGCTGTATGTGTCAGGTTAATATTGTGAAGGAATTACACAGTCCAGATCCACTCATTGTTTAAAGGAAAACCTCGGTCATTTACAGGGGTAGCGGACGTTGCAAAAGCGTAAATAGACTAGAAAATGTAATATTCTGGGGCTACAGCCTCTACGAATTAGTCTTATAAAGTACGAATTAGTAGTGAGTTAGAAGAAAGATTAAAAAGTATGTACGTTATGTAAGTCCACTTCAGTGTCACATTTGTCTGAAAACTTTCATCGGGGACAAACATTTTTTGATTAAAAGGGAACCTGCGTTACAACTACTTTTCAGAAAGACTACGGCTTGGATATTGCTGATTGTTTTTTCAAAAACCTTACTTCTTCATCGCAGTAATTCTTTACGCTTGTCCTGAAGTGTCGTTTATTCTTCACAGCTTGTTCATCAGTACTTTATAATTCCCATTTCAACTGTGCTGTAGTGTATCGTTGATTGTTCATAGCAAAAATTTTATTTGGTTACCGTTTTTTTGCTTAAGGTTGGCCATTATCAAATCGTACAGAGGTACAATTTAGGTATTTGTAGGTTTCTCAAGTAGCCGTAATTTCCCTAATAATTGTGATACCTAAAAATCATTAAAAACCAACAAAGAAACGAGAGAAACAACAAAAGCAACCAAAAATACAAAGAGCATGCTACTCATATTTTTATCTTTGAAACTTACTAACATCGAAAGGAATAAAAGTTAAATAACACATATAACGTGTCTTCACTTTTACCCGTCGATTAGAAACTGAATTACTGGAACATCTTAAAGTACATCGAATTAAGTATTTCATAAACTTAAATAGTGGCCATTGTCAATAACCATTCTGAATGGCTTTGGCAGGTGCGGAAGAAGAAGTATGATTTTTTAGATTCTTTGTGAAACAACGAAGTTTTTCACAAATTAATATTACATACGAATAACACGACAGTGGTTTCAAACCTTCCCGAGATTCAACAATTCGATATTGTAATACCCATATTATCTGCCAGGTTTTAAATCATTGATATTTTATGAATTATTAATTTATTCATTTCAAGATACTCCAAAATAAAAGATTTTACATATATTTCAATTAATTTAGTGCTTATAAAAACTATTGACAGAAATCCTGCACTTTATTTAAAAACATTTTCATCAAATAATCAATAATCAAATAATACTCTGAATGATATGAATTCAATATGATCCTACACCAGGCTAGCAAAATTAAAATTTATCTTGAACTAAACATGACATGATTTTACATGGAGCATGAAACTGTTAAAACCATGGCGCTTATGGTCGTAATTATGTGATTCTGCCCATATGGAAATTTACTCCAAACTCATCATTTTTAACGCAATGAAGTCTTCACGGGTGTACCGCCGGATTGTGTGTGTTTTCACAACACAATCCGTAGGTACACGCGTGAAGACTTCATTGCAACCGTACGTTGGGAAAGTCTTCGTTCTTACATCACTTGTTACGTTGGAGACTAACTTCCGCGGGATTTGAAGAGCGTTCAGATCGACGGTGGTAGCTCATGCTGGCGACATCAAGCGATGACAAAATGATAGTCACCACCTGCCTTTAGACTAACGATGTTACTCGAATTGAATCGAAGTCCACTACAAATTTTCATAATTACCGTTTAACTGCTGTGACCGTACAACGCACTTGGTTGTATTTTTTTATTACGGCTTTACGCCTCTTCGGCGTCGAGGTCATTAGAGGCGGGAAAGGACTGGCAACAAGAAACTGCAAGTAATTCGGCCATGAACTTTTGAAGGAAGCATGCCGGCATTCACATGAAGTGATTTTGGGAATCCGTGGAAAAACTAAATCTGGATGCCCGGACGGGGATTCGAACCGGCGTCCTCATTAATGCGAAGCGCACTTGGTTGTACATATAGCTTAAAGTTATATCTGGAAACACATGTGACCACGTATTCGCCTAGAAATATCGCGTTGCCGTTAATCGCTCCATCGTGCAATGTCCTATTAGAAAACCCATTACCACCTGGGAGCCATGTGGCTTGTTGGTTTTAACAGAATTACTGCGCTAAACCGCGATCGAGTTATCGTAGAACGTACTCCGCCTGTGACACGAGATATATCACTGGCATGTCTCTCATTACCTACGGAGCCTCCGTTTAACGGTCTGACTATCTAGTTCAGATGCCTCCAAGTCCTACCTTACTTAAATTATTCAGAATCGGTATTTCACTCTGTCGCAATATCGATTTGTTACCTTTTAGAATTTTTTGGTTCCCAGTAAGTCTTAGTTTTAAGTCCGTAAGCAAACAGCGAGGTGGTTGAGTGGCCTCACATTCGGGAGGACGCGGGTTCGAATTCCATTCCGGCCATCCAGATTTGGATTTTCCATGGCTTCCCCAAATCACTCCAGGCGAATGCCTGGATGGTTCCTTCAAAAATCAATGGCGGAATTCCTTCCCGTTCCTTGCCCCAGTCCCTTACCGTCTCTAATGACCTCGATGTCGAGGAGGCGTAAAGGCAGAAACAGAACAGAAACCCATAAGCAGATTAACCATGGCAACAAAGAACACTGTTTCGGTGCTTGTATATAGAAAATTGACACGATTTCGTAAAAGCATTCAAAAGTGTTATGGAAACATTGCTATTGTAGCACGAGTACAATTTATTTTTGTAGCCCTGGATAATTTGTGCATAAAAGTTTCTTTCAAGAGCTTGGGTGTTTATATCAGATTTACAGTATAACCCGCCCGATTAGTGAAGTTATCTGTGCCAATGTTCCTTGAAATAAGTGAAACAGTATGGATTTGCATGCGAAATAAACATCCAAACTTAGGTTTGTATTGTAGTGTATTGCCACACAACATCGAAATATATTTGCGAGAAGTTGGACCAGTAGCTCACTCAGCTGGACGGTGCGAACAGTAGAGTAACGGTAACTGCCCGCCTGCGTTCCGGAATGTGACCTTTGACCAAGTAGCCCTCAGTGAAGGAACAAAGTGTGCCGCTAGTGTAACGCGCACAGTGGATTGCGAGCTGTGTGGTGGGTGCGTGACCAGCCTGCAGAAAGAGATGTGTGGTTGCTCATATGTTCCATGACGTTATCCGAGTGGACATAGGTGTCTGACAGCAAGAAGAAATCGTGTCAGATGACTGCGGGCAGCAGACACGGCGTCTTCTACTAAATGGTAACCCCGCCGATGTGGTGATCACCGCAAATCGTTATCGTATTGATCAACCCAGTGTCGTACTAGAGAAAATGTCATTGCTCCGCTGAGCTTAATCAATAGACATATAGAAAACCTGAGAACTGATGTAAAATAAACCAATTTTTGAATTTCAAGATGTTTATTTAATACTGCCATACTATTGTTAATAAGATTTGATAAAGAATAATTTTGTAATAAACGTATGTTATTATCAAATGTAGATAAAACGGTTAACTAGCAAAGTAAATCCCAATTCCTCATATCATCAATATGAATCATTAATATTATTCTTAATTGATAATTTATGCAATCAAAAATTAATTTAATTCTTAACAAGAGGGAGTACACTTCAATATATATTAAAAAGAGAATCACATTTTGTGTTTCACTGTTGCATTTAATTTTATATGAGTCTAAAATTTAACGTAACAATCAATCTAGAATAAAGTGGCATTCAGAAGTATCAATCGTAGCTTAAGTTTGAAGATTACCCCACCGTCAGTATCACAGTTCGTGATATAAGCCTCCAGCAGAATTTTTCGAACCATAAGCTAATTACAGATAAATATAATACCATAAAGATGTCTTCGAGAATTGCTGTCCACCTCACTCCATCCCTCCAACCTCTTCCAAACCTCACTCCAACGAAATGAGTAGGGTGAAGGTACTCATCTTACACAGTAGCGATATGAATGTAACATTACACTGTATTAAATTATTGGGTTGTATATTTTTCTTTAGCGTTTACTGTGATAGAAAGAAGCCTGCTTGCATTACATAAACTGTGGTCCATTCGTTTAGCGATGAAGTTACGTGTGTGTTGCGGGAGTTATAGTTATTCCGGGAGGTTTCAGTAAATCGGCCATTGATTTCTCGATGCAGTCGGAGGCAGGAGCGGGAACCGACCCATTAGTGGCACTTGTGGGCCCAAAACAACTGTATAGCAACGAGCCGTTCAATAGCACGACTTCGAAACACAAGGTACGGCTTCCAAACTTTTTCATGCAGAAGTACCCACAAATGGTAGAACTCAATGTGTCTTAAACGATAGATACACGGTTTCATATTTTGCTACTATATCAAATGTCGTAAAATGATTGAGTTGTGCACTGTTTCCTGATTCATGCCAAAGCTCTGCGTTCTTCTAGAAACAGAAGGTTTCGTCTGTTGCAGTTGATAGTCGTCTCGTCACGTGATGATACGATACTTTGGTGAAAGCTGCGTGGTACTCGGAAATCTACTGCTTCATCTCCATAACTTATCCATTCATAAATCACATCTCTCCTGTAAAACGTAATGATTCGCGGATTGCTGAAGGTAGGTACGGTCTTTTCCAACAGCGCAATGTGTGACAGCTTAAACTACTAAATTGGTTTTAATTATACTTGATTTGATAGTCCGCTGATATTTTGTGGAAGCCGCTCGTGGTGGGAGATATTATTTCTTTCTGTATAAAATTGTAAATAGGAGTAATTTACGTAGTTCTCTCAAAACAGCTGGTAAACTCTACGTCAGTTCCTAATTTTATCTAACTTTTCAATGCAACTACTTCTTTTTAGATTAGATAGAACTTTTTCCTAACATCCTATGATGTTATAAATAGGATAGTGAGTTATATGAAATATGTAAATACGTAAGTCAAGGTACTTTCGTGAATCATGAAGATGGTGTTAATCTTAAGCCGGGAGTATAAAATAGATGTGAATTAGGTTTTAAAACGATGATATAAACTACTCATTAAAATTACAAATCCAACTGAAGATTTGTGTAAAAGACGTAAAAACAATCAAATTCAATAAAAGGCCAGTTTTATGATGATAGCTGTCACCCGTTACGATGCCCAGCCTTCTTCGATGGGTCAATGACAACAGGAGACGTTTTCGTTCTCTGCCTCTAGGTAAAACTGTTAGCATGTTAAGAAGGAGCGCAGGCGAAGGCCGGGATGCTTCTTTCAAAAAGGCCATGGCCAAATTCCTTCCCGATCCTTGTCCCCAGTCCCATCCCGCCTCTAATGACCTTAGCCGTCGACGAGGTGTAAAGCAATAAGTAAAAAAAATGATCGTTAATCATTTATACTTTTTTAGTTATTATATTGTGCATATTGGCTTACTATTTTTTCACTTGACATACGAACCATAAAGTAAGATACGTATTTCGCATAAAGCTACCACGTAATTATTAGCTTTTTCAATCTACTCTCTGTACAATCTATTCTGTATAGGACAAGGCCATAACTCTTTTTTTTTTTTTTTTTTTTTTTTGAGAGAAGATGAGAAATAGGAAAGTTTGTAAAATAATCAGAGAAAATTTACACAAAACGTGAAATATCCATGAAATATATCAATCCGTATATCGAAAATATATCAATAAATATGTGATAACAGTGTTATTTTTCTTGATGACTATAATATATAAAAATAAAAAAAAAAATTAACTGGTATTTGTATATTAAAATTATACTTTCTTTAAAAACTTTTTCAGCATAACAAAAATTTCCGTTGTTTTTGACGAAGTTTTTAGCCAGCACCTGTGATAATAATACACAGACGGAAAAAAAAATCCCAACACCAAGAAAAAATTATTGTAGAGTAATGAAATTTGGACAATGCATTTGTCAAGTTAACATGTTTAATTGATTAAATTTTCAAGATCACAGGTTAATTTAAGCTCAAGAAAATGCATTTCAAATGTGAAATACTGTTAAATTAATAGCCGGTGTAACCTCCAGAATTTTGAATGCAAGCCTGCAAACGTGAATGCATTGTGTCATACAGGTTTCGAATGTCACTTTGTGGTATGGAGTTCCATGCTTGTTGTACTTGTGCTGTCAATACTGGGACGGTCAGTGCTGGCTGTGGATGATGCTGGAGTTGTCGTCCAATGATATCCCATACGTGTTCAATTGGAGACAGATCTGGTGATCTCGCAGGCCAAGGTAACATGTCGACACTCTGTAGAGCACGTTGCGAGACAACAGCGGTATGAGGGCGAGCGTTATCCTGTTGAAAAACTCCCCCTTGAATGCTGTTCATGAATGGCAGCACTACAGGTTGAATTACCAGACTGACGTACAAATTTGCAGTCAGTGTGTTTGGTATAACCACAAGAGTGCTCCTGCTGTCATAGGAAATTGCTCCCCAGACCATGACTCCAGGTGTAGGTCCAGTGTGTCTAGGCCGCAGACAGTTTGGTTGCAGGCGTTCCCCTGGCCTCCTTCTGACCAACACTGGAGATCTGTTGTGTTTTCTGATGAAAGCAGGTTCTGCCTTGGTGCCAGTGATGGCCGAGTGTTGGTCAGAAGGAGGCCAGGGGAACGCCTGCAACCAAACTGTCTGCGGCCTAGACACACTGGACCTACACCTGGAGTCATGGTCTGGGGAGCAATTTCCTATGACAGCAGGAGCACTCTTGTGGTTATACCAAACACACTGACTGCAAATTTGTACGTCAGTCTGGTAATTCAACCTGTAGTGCTGCCATTCATGAACAGCATTCAAGGGGGAGTTTTTCAACAGGATAACGCTCGCCCTCATACCGCTGTTGTCTCGCAACGTGCTCTACAGAGTGTCGACATGTTACCTTGGCCTGCGAGATCACCAGATCTGTCTCCAATTGAACACGTATGGGATATCATTGGACGACAACTCCAGCATCATCCACAGCCAGCACTGACCGTCCCAGTATTGACAGCACAAGTACAACAAGCATGGTACTCCATACCACAAAGTGACATTCGAAACCTGTATGACACAATGCATTCACGTTTGCAGGCTTGCATTCAAAATTCTGGAGGTTACACCGGCTATTAATTTAACAGTATTTCACATTTGAAATGCATTTTCTTGAGCTTAAATTAACCTGTGATCTTGAAAATTTAATCAATTAAACATGTTAACTTGACAAATGCATTGTCCAAATTTCATTACTCTACAATAATTTTTTCTTGGTGTTGGGATTTTTTTTTCCGTCTGTGTAGTACAAAGAGCTGCGCTGTTATGCTTGAATGTTACTTAATGATAACAGTTTCACAATTCATGTAACAGTGATAGAACCGTAGCGAAATTTCTAACACAGCAATTTTTAATCAAATTTTCGAAGTAATTGCATCTTACTTAAAATGCAAATAGGTTTGGTGACTTGTTTCGTAGTTTTATTTTAAAACTTTACTCACAATTCAAACTTTTAAGCTGTTGGAAGCCATATTTTGAATAGCCATTTTTAAAGGATTTGTTACATGCATCGAAATTTTATCAGATTACAAAGAAAAACATATCAGATATTGAAGAAACCTCCGTATGCAGGTATTTACGCAATGCCTAAATTTATTATACCTTCTTGCTATCAGAATTCTGATTCTACGATGCGTTAACATTTGTATGCGTTAATAACATCGTTTCAAATTTTGTCTGATTTAGTTGAGTGGTCGGAAGAATTAAATTGCGATTATATTTATAATTCTACCAAATTCATTGAAACCAGAGAGGCCAGGTTTTTCCTTGTGTGTGAATTTCAATTTTTTTTGCGTTAGGTGTACGACCGATTTATTCCATTCGTCATCTGAGGTACATTCCAAGGTTTCTAGCGTAAGGATCAGGTGTTAAGATTCACAGCAGAAACAAGCTAGGCATCATGAAACATAGGTAGTTGATAGAATCTAGAAGAAGTACTGATAGCATTACCGCGTTAATTAGATATGGTGCCGTCAACACAATTAATTCGCAATTTCAGTTTATTATCAACGATGCCACATTATGAAGTAAATTGTAAAAATTATATATCTGTATAAAACATATGATACCAAGTTTTCATCACGGACGCATAATAGGTGATGAAAATGTCAACTACAGCTGAGAGTTCTTTCTTTCTTTATATGTACATATATTTTGGTGTATACATTTTGGTAAACTGCTGGCACTTAAAAGCTTGGGAGAAATTCAGTGGAGTTTCTTACGTCGTTTGTCGAAATAGAAAGGAAATGATGTTCCTCCAGAGTTTATGGGGAATATATTTAATAAATGCTGTATATACTTTTTATTAAATTTTTTAGTTATCTAATCATATACAACCACGGCAAAATTCATGGAACACCAGCATTTTAATGTATAGGTGGGGCACGTATCGCCTCTAAAATGAAATAAATAGTGTAATTGTTGTCATTGCTGTAAGTTGTATTCGTTTATGAGCTGCTAAATGTTCATTAACGTCATAATTTGTGCCCAAAAAGAATCAGCAGAGCTTAAATGCAGAATTCCGATTGAAGTCGGACGCAGAGGTTATAGAATTTCGAAATGGCAACGAAATATACCAATATGGACTACTATCTACCGGCTACGACTGGAAGATTGACTTTTTTTCCGACAAACTAGTCAGGGAATCATTCTGCCAGGTTAGAGCTCACTTGCAGCCTGATATTGCGCTCTTTGTCGTCGACGAGGTATACCGGCTCTTCTTACACAGTTCTGTACCGACAGGGCGCTGTTGGGCATATGTGCACGTCATCTCTCGTAAATATTAATCACTTACTAAGGTTCCACTGTTCTGCGCATCCTCCGATTTTGGAGCGATTGACACCTTTCCTTCTGGGGGTGCACAAACAATAATTCCATCCTCTCTCTCTCTCTCTCATGCACGGAGAAATAATGTACTTTTAAGTAGTCAAAGTAATTTATCTTGCTTCTGGTTCACACACATTCATTGAACTATTAACACTGTGTTTTCCGCGATGTATGAGATCGATGTAACTGATTAGGTGTTACATAATGAAATGAGTTTTTAAAAGACAGCAATCATATATTAGATGAAACGATTGATATAATAAGATATTTTACTTTCATTTAAAGCAAACTACAGAAATATTAAACAATTAATCAACTTTTCTGCATGTTTTTGACGCAATATCAGTTTCCTAAATACGTATCTGACGGCAATAAATCACTGTGATATCTCCTTTTCCGGTTATCTCATTTACACAAGCTTTAATACGTAACGATCAATTATGCAGTATTGACAGGACAAGGATTTGGTCCACTTCGAAGCTATGTTGTTTATGGTTGAAACTACGTAGTGTTTCCCAATGTGTTACAATATCTGTATGACGAAACTGAATTTCAACGCAACCTATGAGAGAAAGAGAGTTAATTCTAGTATTCATTTTTTTTTTTTGTTTTGTGTGTGTGCGACTCTAAGTAACTAGGTCACCTTGTTGCTATTGATATCTTATTTTACTTTATTAACTTTTTGATAACATTAATTAATTAAAATTTAACTGCAATTGGAGCGCATACTCCTGTGTCAATTTTCGCACACACTCATTCTCTCTTCTCTTATATTTTTTCCCCTAAAGTCTATAAACTCTGTCGTTGAACTTAAAAAAAAAAAAAAAGTTCAGAAAAAAACACACAAGCAAGTATACATACATGAACCTGATATATGGATATTGAAATCTTGCAATCTCAAACGGGAACTTCACGTTACCTTTTTCTTGTAACTACATCAGAATTTCTCCCAGGTCTGCAATGTGCCGCGTATCAGTGTGAAGTACAGTATGAACCCACATTTCTTGTGGATGTCTTAGAAAATAGAAAAATTATCTCTTCCTATTCGATATAACTGAACCAGGAATTTCAGATGGATGGAAAATTGTTGTTCAGTACGCAGATGATTATCTCTCCATTTTACTATAACTAGGTTACTCTCTCTAACTCCGTATACGATTGTAAGAACTTAAACATCAAAGTTACACCGAGTTATATAGTTTTGTTTAATGTGTTTGACGACAGCAAATTTTTGTGAACTCAGATAAGTCGAACAGTCACGAATCATTTCTTGTGAATCAGACATAAATATTTGAAACCGACTAACATTTTGTATTTCTTCCTAAACTCCAGACCTTTTATTAAGTAGAAGCACACACCTTCAACTCTTCCAATGTTAACTGCGATACTTAATAGAAGCTGGTAGTAGTCAGGTTTCAATATGACGTGAATAACAGTTGATTGTTACCATGAAGGTTCAGGTGTAACATTCCTCGAGTTTATTTCAGTTAAATTGGTCGGGGTTAAAGAATTTGCGGGTAATGTCCTTGGTATTTATATGAATAAGACCAAACTGGAAGCAAATAATGTTTCCAGTTCGCTTGAAGATATCAGACACAAGGTAAACACAGAAACTATCTCCTGGTCCTCAGATCCGTGTGCCATGAAAATTAACACCCGTATAGTCTGAACAAAACTATCAACATGAAATATTTAGAAGCCATACGATAGTAGTTCTAAAAATTTATATCAACACTATTCTCTTATAAATCTGTTCAGGATATACCAGTTTCTGATACAGAAAGGGAGAAAAGGCATGTTTTGTGTATAGGACAGATAAGTGTTAAAACAATACTGCACGCTAAGTTTTATATGATAACTACATTGAATTTTGTATTCTTTATTTTATTATTATTATAAAAAATGGAGCTGCCTGGTGCCTCAGGCACTTGACGGGAGATCGAAAGGTGCCCGGACCAAATCCCTGTCTCGGCGGGGATTTTCAAAAGCCCTTAACCCGGCTTTCGCCTCTGGCACAACTTACTGTGTAATGTGAAGTACGCCAGAACGCTTCCTTGGTTGGAATTCCACGTTAAACTGTAGGTCCCCTCTAGAGCTAGTTGTAACACTGATGTGTATACATCGACAGCGAATTCACGCCAAACAAAGGTTTAACGTGACCCTAACGAACGTACATACACACAAAATGATATATATCTAGATCTTTGCACTATCTTCTCAGAAATATTCTAAGAAGTAATGGTCTTTGACCGAAGATTGTGATGACGATTACCGTTTAACCTAAGTTCCAACGGAAAATAAATTTAAAGAATACTTAATTGTTTGCAGAGAGCGGTGGTCATAGAATTTTTGTTGAATTTAATTTGTTTTATTTAGTTGAATGTATCGCCATTTTTTATATCATCGACGGAGAAATTTTTCCCCCTGAATTTTTACTGCAAAAAATGAAAACCACTCCTGCATAACTTTAAGACAAATGTTGACGTTAGTGAAAAGATATCACAGGAGAGAGAACATAGCGTCCTATGTTCGTGGCTGGAATCGAAAAAGCAGAACAGCGAACCCATCTTTACACCTCCAAGTCGTAACCCTACAACATGAGAGCCCTCTGGGAAGAAGTTTCTCTTAAAAGTTATGTTTAGTAAAGACGACGGCTACATAAACGCTTGCCAGAGCCTCCACAGATGGTGGACTTCAAGAGGTGCCTTTTGTTGCAATACAATTACAAGTGCTGTACAATTGAAATACAGATGAAACCAATAGATCTAATTGGTCTTGACTCATGGAAAATACTCGTCTTTCAAGGATGTAAGACCGAATCAGAAATTGTGCGTGATGTGGGCCAGCTCGCAGACTGACCTTGTTGACAGAAGTGCTGCGATGTTATCCGATATTGGAATGCCATTTCATCCAAGGCGGAAGTATTGGCGTCTCTATATCCATCATTCGCTTAGATTGAAGAATAAATGGCGCTGCAGGAAATGATAGAGTACCAAAAGCAATCTTCCGTCTTTATAGAGTTTTACATGTTTAACCAATTAGCATATCGATATATGTGCAAAATAGTTCATTTATTAACAAAGTGTTTAATATTACCGATATTATGTCGTTTCGTAATTTAATTTGCGATGGAGCGCACGCTCCGGTGGAAATTTTCCTACACACTCATTTTTTCCCTTTCCTGTAGCCGCTTCTTTTGCCCTTTACGAGTTTCAACTTTAAATTCTTTCAGCATTTTTGGTAATTTATTCCAATGCATGACCCCCTTACCCACGAAAGAGAATTTTTACACACCGTATTGCCTGAAATAGAGTGCCAGCTAGTGGTCATCTTCATCTTTTCCCTTCCATACGTCTCTCTTAATTTTTAAATACACTATTGAGGAAAATATACATTCCCAAATACATTTGGATGCCTGTTATCTGTTGTGTAATGCATGCAAGAAAGCATTAAATAATCTTCTTCTTTTCAATAAATTAGAGCACAGTTACTCTGCACAACAACAATTAATTGAATAGTATCTACCTCAATAAAGTTTAAACAATTTTTCTTACGGTCTGAAGCTAGAAATTTTGGTCTTTAAGTCTTTAAATAGGATTTATCCTTTAAAAACAATCTTTAAAACTTGTCAATTATTGACATTTTTAGGGAGAATCGTAGTAAACAGAGGAATATATGGAAACTTGATCAAATAAAAGGTGGGTTTAAAAAAAATATAAAAATATATAAAAATCTTTCGCTGGGTTAATGTATATCAAAACAAATATTTTTTTTAAATTTCCTACTATTTTTCACAAACATACACTTTTTTTTTTGTTTTTGCTTGGAAGTCTTGTTTCCTCAGGTTTTACTGTTAATCCACTGGGGTCTTGGAAAAATTACTTGTATAAAATTTTCAGATCG
Organism: Vandiemenella viatica; assembly: GCA_031002005.1. NCBI lineage: Eukaryota > Metazoa > Arthropoda > Insecta > Orthoptera > Morabidae > Vandiemenella > Vandiemenella viatica. Next base: position 199,266,239 of record JARYHS010009186.1, read on the forward strand.
AGATTGTAACAATGAGTAACAATTTACAGCCTACGAGCATCTTATCAGAAATTAATAAAATCTTTATCTATAGCTTTAAGAAATTTTGGATCATGAAACTACTAAAAAAAAAACTAATTGCTATACGCCTTTCGAGTACCATCTTTCAGGGTGAAATTATTGTTGCTGATTTTCATCATCATTGATTATGATGGAATACATTCCTACGTTTTCATTTCCCTACATAAATGCTTTCGTAATTCTTTTTAATTTAAATTATTCTAAAGTTTGAGAAACCAATTATATGGCCATAAAAAAAAATTACTTCGTTTTTTGAGCTATAGTAAAGGAAGAACCCCTGTGAATTACACGGACGAACGACTAGTCGGAAGTTAATGTTTTCAGTGGCAGACATGAAGTAGCACCAAATGCACCGAAGGTATTTAAAGCACGACTGGACGTCGCTTAGGAGTACAGCAGGGTGTCTTTAATCCGAACGTCAATTATACGATAAAATTTTTATTTTATTTAATTTTTTACAAAATGTGCACTACTTTACAAAAGCGTCAACTTTGTTTTTATTTACAGATTTTTAAAAAAATTTAATTGCAATGGAGTACACGCTCCGGTGGCAATTTCCCTACACAACCAACTTCCCCCTATCCTGCACCCACCTACATTTGCCCTCTACAAATTTTAACTTTACAGCACAGTATACCCATTCACCGGTTTTGTTCGGAAATTCCACTAAGAACTGAGTTGAATCCTTTACATCTTGCGTCTGTTACTGTATTATCGCCGCAATATCATCGTGATTAAACCGCACACTGCTTTTGATCCTGCGTGTTTGTTGCAATCACTACGCCACAACAGTTCGTCTAGTGTGCCGGTGGTTTTGAGTTTATTTTAGAAATCTGAAATCCGCCGTGTTCGTCATGCGTCTTTTTTAATTATTTGCTGTGTTGGCGACTTCTGTTGACTTTAGCATCTTGCACCAACATTATACGACTATAATATTATCGTGTTCATCTTCTAAAAGTAAGTATAAGTGTCTGCAAAATGAAGCAGAAGAAAATAAGGGTCTTCTTTTGCTACAGACATATAAAATCATAAAATATTCAATTTAATTTTAAAGGAAAAATAAAAACTGTACAAACCGAAACTACAAAAATCTAAAATCTGTAAAACCGATAATCCTAACCACCCCCGGTCCCAATTAGTTCGGATTATGGCGCTCTGCTGTATAAAGGAAGTCGTGCACCTAGAGGTTTAAACACTGCGATGAACGACGCCGCCGAGAACCTTTATGGTCGAGCTACGGGCTGTTCAAGGCACTGAACGAGCATATGGATTCGCACCATCACTGTCTCATTCTAAATGTAAAAGTGGGGCGAGTATTACATGGAAATGCTTGCTGTCTTTTCATACTGAGGGAAATATCTGCAGTATCTGCGGAAACGAAAATCTGACAGCTAGAATCTGTGTTGGAGGACGTATGTGGCAGACTTAATATTTTCCTTCAAGTATCTTGTGCAAATATTTATCATTTATCAATATGAAATAACAATAAGAGAGCTCAACAAGCAGCCGATCGTTTTTGGATAGCTGCGAATAACAAGAAGATATAGAAATGTTCTTACTTTTTAATAAATTCCTTACTAATGAATTCAACCAGAGATATACACCGTAGTATGGCAAGTTTTAAGCGCAATCCCTAAAAATTATTATTAGTTCTTGAAATATACAAAATTATGTGTATGTCTTCCGATTAAAAATAAAATCTGATCTACGATCTGATGTCACCATGACGTTAAGACATAAAATTTAGTCACTGTTTCAATTTATCGATACCAACAAGAATATGTGAATTTAAAAGCAAAAATAGTATCCTCTGGGTTATCAGTCGTCTCAGATATTCTGCAATATATTAGTCCACTTTTTCAGTCTCATATGTATAAAACGGTTGAAGAAAACTGGCCAATATGACCACGCAAAGCAGACTAAAAATCGGTCTGGTGGCTTAGTGATTAAGGTGTTTGACTGGAGATCTAAACGTCCCTGGTTCAAATCTATGTCTCGGTGAGGATTTTCATAGACCTTTAAGTCAACCTTCAGCTATGTGAAGTATGCCACAACAATTCTGTGGTTCGGATTCTACAAACTGTAGGTCCCCTATACCGCTAAGATTACCGGACGAAGGCTTAATGCGCATCAATAATCATATCAGGTCATTACGACCACACGAGTCCATAATTGATGCTCGGGCAGCAGCAGTATTCGTACTATCACTAACATACTTCGAAAAACCCTAATCGGCGTCAACTGAATTGTTCACAACGAGGAACTGTATCATTGGATGATAGTCAGTTCTCTGAAACAAACTCGCAGAAAAAACCATTTGTACTTAATTATTAGGCTAATTTTTGATTAAAACTAAAAAAATATACAAATTTTTCGTGTTTCAGAAAATTATATTTAATATCGTGCAGTACAGACGCTCACCGAAACAATGCCGACGCCATAAATTCAGCAAAGACGCAGATTGAAGTTTGAAAAATTCATTCTGTTATTTACTTCGAATGCAAAGAAGATGGCCCCAATTTCTTTTTAATATTAGAGAAGGTTGTACCTTGTGAAAGTTTGAGTGGCGTTTCTGCTAGCTCTGTTCGTCTGGGGGCGCGCCGTGCTCCCTGGAGACCCGACGCCGCTGCTGTGCATTAGCAAATGAGGAGCGCGTCTGCCGCAAGGCAAATACCTGCCACAGCACTGCGGTGCGGTGGCAACCAGAGTATTTCTCAGTTTATGACAAGCTACTGTATTTAGCGAAAATTGTGAAAACGTCTTTAAATCGCAAAAACCTCATTTTGAATCAATACACATCAAGGAAATATTTCACTTTGATTCTACAGCAACAACATGTACACACTTTGACAATAAATTTGGCCGCCGCTGAAAAATTCTATCACTCTTATTTTGCACAATCTGACATCAATGTCATCCCAGGTTACAGTAATGCAATACTGACAAGCCAATATTGCGTTACTGTTTCATAGGATGACATTGATGCCAGATTGTGCAAAATAAGAGTGATAGAATTTTTCAGCGGCGGCCAAATTTATCGTCGAAGTGTGTATGTGATTTGTTACCCCGACATATTTTTCGTACCCTCTTTGTAGATCTAAAGTTATGCGTATAACACTACCTAAAACTGTACTTAATTATATGAGCTGCTTGATCTCGTATAAAATGTAATTGAACTATTTTCCTTAAATGTAGCTGAAGAGGGTTATAACACAATCCGGCGGTATACCCGTGAAAATTTCATTGCTATTATATGCTGGGAAAGTTTCCGTTCTTACAGTATCATCTTTGCTTCCATATGTGTTATTAGGTCACCAGTTTATATTAAGCTCCGAATAACCTGAAATTCTGTACCCATCATTATAAAACTATTCTTCGTCTTCTCAATATTGATCGAGTCCCTATTTAATAGCAATCAGCGTATTTATTATTCCACCGTACAAATTCACAATTTATGAATTTTCGTATGTAACACACTATACAATGGATACCAGTCACACGTGATATTACACAATATTAAACGCTCTTTTCTTATTCTTCTTCCTTGCACTTTTCCCGCCATTGCAGGGCAGGTTTTTACAGGATGCGACGTGTTGGTATTTGGCTGATTTGTCGCTGTGCCCAATGCCTGCCAGGGAGGAAAGTTGTGTTGCCACGTTCTGTGTGCGCTAATTGTACTTTAATTTATGTAATGTGTAGTTTGAGGCGGAGATTGGGACCATCCTGGCATCATTCTTAGTCAAACCGCCTAAAATCGCAATCAGAACGATGGGAAAGCGGCGATCAGGACTCGATACTGCACGGCTCAGCTCAGTTCAGGGGACCCCCAAAGCTCAGTTCAGCTCAGCTCAGCTCAGGGGGTATACTGAAAGCTCAGCACAGGGAGTATACTGAAAGCTCAGCTCACAGGGGGCACACCGAAAGCTCAGCTCGGAGGGGCACAACGAAAGCTCAGCTCGGAGGGGCACACCGAAAGCTCAGCTCGGAGGGGCACACCGAAAGCTCAGCTCGGAGGGGCACACCGAAAGCTCAGCTCGGAGGGGCACACCGAAAGCTCAGCTTGGAGGGGCACACCGAAAGCTCAGCTCGGAGGGGCACACCGAAAGCTCAGCTCGGAGGGGTACACCGAAAGCTCAGCTCGGAGGGGAACTCCGAAAGCTCAGCTCGGAGGGGCACACCCAAAGCTCAGCTCGGAGGAGGCACACCGAAAGCTCAACTCAGGGGGCACACCCAAAGCTCAGCTCAACTCAGGGGGCACACCGAAAGCTCAGCTCGGAGGGGCACACCCAAAGCTCAGCTCGGAGGGGCACACCAAAAGCTCAGCTCGGAGGGGCACACCCAAAGCTCAGCTCAGCTCAGGGGGTATACTGAAAGCTCAGCACAGGGAGTATACTGAAAGCTCAGTACAGGGGGCACACCGAAAGCTCAGCTCACGGGGGGCACAAACGAAGCTCAGCTCGGAGGGGCACACCGAAAGCTCAGCTCAGCTCAGGGGGCACACCGAAAGCTCAGCTCAGCTCGGGGGGCACACCGAAAGCTCAGCTCGGGGGGGCACACCGAAAGCTCAGCTTCGGGGGGCACACCGAAAGCTCAGCTCCGCTGGGGGGGCACACCGAAAGCTCAGCTCGGAGGGGCACACCCAAAGCTCAGCTCAGAGGGGCGCACCCAAAGCTCAGCTCAGGGGGCACACCCAAGGCTCAGCTCAGGGGGCACAGCCAAAGCTCAGCTCAGGGGGCACACCCAAAGCTCAGCTCAGGGGGCACACCCAAAGCTCAGCTCAGGGGGCACACCCAAAGCTCAGCTCAGGGGGCACACCCAAAGCTCAGCTCAGGGGGCACACCCAAAGCTCAGGTCAGGGGGCACACCCAAAGCTCAGGTCAGGGGGCACACCCAAAGCTCAGGTCAGGGGGCACACCCAAAGCTCAGCTCAGCTCGGGGGGCACAGCCAAAGCTCAGCTCAGGGGGCACACCCAAAGCTCAGCTCAGGGGGGCACAGCCAAAGCTCAGCTCAGGGGGGCACACCCAAAGCTCAGCTCCGCTCAGAGGGGGCACACCCAAAGCTCAGCTCCGTCAGCTCGGGGGGGCACACCCAAAGCTCAGGTCAGGGGGCACACCCAAAGCTCAGCTCAGGGGGGCACAGCCAAAGCTCAGCTCAGGGGCCACACCCAAAGCTCAGCTCAGGGGGCACAGCCAAAGCTCAGCTCAGGTGGAACACCAAAGCTCAGCTCAGGGGGAAGCGCTATGTTCAAGCTGAGGGGGGGGGGTCCCAAAGCTCAAGTTCAGGGGGGGGGGGTCCAAAGCTGAAGCTCAGGGAGGCCCCGAAGCTAAGGGAGGTCCCCACTAAGATCAGGGAGCCCCCCACAGACACCTTAAAAAAAGGTGGCCCATCAGGCCTGAGGACCCCAATTTTTTTTTATATATATACTACGCTACTGTATGCGATGCCTTAGCACAATGAACCACATTGACAGGTTAAATACCCTTTTACAAGAGATAATCAGATATTGAGTCTTGTAGTGTGACATATAGCCCAGTTTCCAACAACATGAAAATTTCTCCATCCTCATCTTTATTTGTTAATTCTCCTCTATCGGTTGCTCTACACTGCTCTCAATATTCAACAGAGTAGTAACGGGGCTCAAATATATTCTAACATTGTCATTGTAATTCATATTAAGATATTACATTAAACTATATTATCTACATAGGCTTATTCTGGCAGTTATGAAAAATAGGAGCGCTACATATTTTTGAAAGAACTATCTAAGAAATTCTGAATGTGCAGAATCCATGTCTTTGCCAGAGTGAAATAATTCAGTTTTCTGCATTAAAATTTACAATCCATGCAGTCACTTTAGGTATTCTCACCAAATACATTTACCTAAGATTTCTTACGACCACTATACCTTCCTACCACCAGTCACTCCATTAATGCTGGATTGCAACCATAACTGAGATCAGCTGGCTTTGCATAGTGTTTACTGTAGCACAGGAAATTAATCTTGCGTTTCACTGCTAGTAAATAAATATAGTTGCTTCATCGCAATATTATCTATTAAGAATAAAAGAAAATAACTGATGTGTAAGTTTAAGAAATTACTTCATGATCCAGACTGAAAATCAGGTAAAACCACCTCGAGAGGATAATGTTCAACTACCTGTACATTCCGAACATGACGCTGTGGCGTAAGCATTTGGCACAACACACTAAAATTGTCGTAATGGTGGTAGATTTCTGCGTTGGAATTCTGTGCATTGTTTTTTTTTAATTTTTTTTTTACTTATGGCTTTACGCCTCGTCGACGACGAGAGGCGGGATGGGATTGGTGACAAGGAACGGGAAGGAATTCGGTCACGGCCTTTTTAAGGAAGCGTCCTGGCATTCGCCTGGAGTGATTTGGGGAAACCATGGAAAACTATAACCAGGATGCCTGAACTGGGATTCAAACCGGCGTCCCTCCGAATGCGAGGCCAGAGCGTTAACCTGTTCATCCACCACGGTCTGTCTATGCAATAGGCGATGAAAGAAACAAGTATCGTAATTATAGAAAATGGGCAAGTTGCTCAAGTTGTAGCATAATTTGATGTTTACTCCAAAACTTTCCTAACTGTGCTCTTCACCAACATAAATACAATTCATAGCTCTCAATATAATGTTAACGCCGAGGTGAAATAGGATTCTGTGTCATCTACTTGCTAGCAGCAATAGTTGTATATAAGTTGAATGTAATTATTGTTAATGTACATCACGGGAACTATTATAGCATACTCTCAATTAAAATAAGCAATGGTTTCAGGATTAGAAAAAATGAAACAGCGAAAAAATTACGAATATTTATTTGAGCATGCAAGTAAATATAAATTATGTGGGATTCCTAATGATTTGTAGAATCAATTACACATTTCAATCTTTTGGCAGTAAAATCGGTGTTGATCAGTCAAGTCTTTGTTGATCTTAGTATATCCACATACGTTTTGTACACTTAAATCAGACGGAAGTATCGTAAATCATGCAGTAAGACGTTTTCTGTCAGCAGAAATCTTCAACACCATACATAGTTTTTAAAATAACACGATAGCGCCAAACAAAATCAGTTAAAGCTTTGTCAGCCGTATCGCGCAGACAATCATTTTATTTTTATTACAATGATACTTTGATATGTCTATGATACATTAATCTATTAAGCAAGAATGGCAAATAAAATCTTTTTATAAAAAACCGTGGGAATGTTTGAAATGTCACTAATAAAACAGTTTGCTTTACGTCGAGTGTTTGTACGATGCGACAGCGTCTCACATTATGACGACTGTGTGTCAGAAGCAAGCTCCGGGGTTGAGGTGGCACCAGCGCGGCCACAGCGGGTCTGCGCCGACGCCCCTGGCGACCAGTCGCTCCCTGTGGTGGGACAGTCTCTGGTAGGCGGCCTTCAGGTTAGGCTCGTCCAGCGGAGGCCCGGGTCCGGAGCCGCTGGAGGCAGCCGCCGCCTGGCCGTCTGCTGGAAGAGGATCACTCCAGAGGCGCTCTGCTAGCGCGGAGCAGCGCGGCCACAGCCGCACGTCCAGCGACTGCTCGTCCACCTAACAGCAACAAGTACCAGACATAACACAAATACCTGCATTTAGAAACTCATCATTTAAGGTACATGGCCTCAATGATAGTAAAAGCATATTCGGTTACGAAATAGTTGTCACTAGATAACCCGTACGAAAATTTCGCGAATACGATAAATAGTAGGATTGGTGCATTGTAATTAGAATGGTAGAACAGCCTCATTTGTAGCAATAGTTTGTTTAGTGTACGTACCTCAGTGAATGAGTTTATTAATATTGTGCTGCCGTTGTCTAGTGGCTTGGCCCTGCACTGTCCAATACGCGTGATTATCACCGTTATTACTTTTGTCCTTCAAGGGTAAAATTCCAATAAATTCCTGTCTTAAATACGATGTAACCAATGCGGAGACCTTAATCTTTAAAATTGATACCTACATTTTTCTATATCGGTTAGATATCAATGGAGATAAATGGCTTGTGACACAAAAACGCGTTGTTGAAATATTGATACTCTTGCCCTTTATGGGTCGAATTATCGAAAAATTCCCATTTTAATATTTGTCATCACAGCGGAGAACATAATCTTAAAAATTATACTTAATTTATCGATTTCCGTTAGGTATCCAGAGAGGATAAACAGATCGTAACACAAGAAAAATCCGTATTTTAGAAGTATTGACATTTTTGCCCTTTTTTGGGCCGAATTTGGAAAAATTACTTTCTTAAAATATGATGTGACCAAAGCGGATACATTGATCTTTAAAATGATTTATAGATTTCGGTTAGGTATAAAGCGAGATAATGGCCTGTGAAAAAAATTACCCTACAGAAATAATACAGATTATATAGACTAACTCTGATGTTTGGGTGTTAAAAGTCATGAAACGTCAAGACTCGGGAGAAAGAAGATCTTTGGTGAGCAGTGCTGTTAAAAAAGATAGCCAGAGGTAGATGTATGAAGACGGTCGCAGTTCTGACAGGAGGACCTTTAAAATGGATGTTGATATTTGAAAGTATGACCCAGAGGGAAGTGAAGAATAATAATACCATGAGAACACTGTAATTAATGTATTCTAATATTCATATGTACTGTACATAAATAAATATAAAAGATAAGTAACTTGTAACCGTTAAATTGAGTATTTAAAATAACCATTTGAGATGGATTTTGCAAAAATTATTGAACTTTATTCAGAAGGTAATTTTTTCAACTGTGGTAATAGACCCAGAACCGAACATATAGATGGTAAATAAAACAGAAATGGAAGCGATTCGATGATGGAATAAGGGAAGATAAGAAAAATTATTTTATAATACTTGAATTATAAGGGTGAAGGTTGCAATTGCGAATATAAATATATACTGGCATGCCGGAAACCCTTATAAGGGTTATTAACCACCAAGTTTTCACGTTACGCAAACATACCAATAATAAAAGTACCAAACTCGTTATAAAAGACTGTATGTACGGATATAAGCTTCATCGTCGACTTCATAACTACAATCTAACCGTTCCCCGGAGGGCATATGTCTGAAGAAACTAAAGCCAAAGAAATGATGAATTCCATTTCTATAAGATTTCTTTGGTTACGTACTTTCCAAAAAACAGAGAGCCACATACATTTAGCGTTTTGATAAATGGCTATGCAGTAATATCCGGTGGTATCGCATAATACTGGAACTAGAAAAGTAAACGTTTGATATAGCGATCGTAGAAAATACTTATTAACCTTCATTAGGAACAGAATCAAGGCATCCTTAATTTATCGCAATTGACATACGTATAGTTATCCAACAATAGACCTATGAAAATGGTGCCAACGATAATTTAAATGATGGTCAAAGTCTGAATGATAAGTGAATACTGGCCACTTTGATAAAAATTCCAATGTTATGCTTTGAAGATTTACTGCCGCCGATTTGAGCGTGGGTGTGAGGATATACCTTCTCCGTCCAGAGACACGCCTCTCCGCCCAGCACCCCGTGGCGCAGTGCGGGCGGGTAGGCCGCCCAGGGGCGGTGGCTGTAGACGGTCTGCCAGGTAGCGACGGGTCCGCAGGCGCCGGGACCAGCGCTGCGGAAGTCGCCAAAGCCACAGTCCAGGTACCACGCGTCCACGTGCGACAGGATGGTGCGGAACCCCGCGTACAGCATCGGCACCGTCTCGTTCCACTTGCTGCCGCCCCACACCTGCAATACATCCAGTCAAATGCTCTGTCTACAGAAGTTGCTTAAAATCTCTCGTTCTTTCATTTTCTTATAATTTCTACAGCGGCATTGAATAGCCTTTAAGCTGGTGAAATTTTGTTCTTAGAGCGCTGATTTCCCATTCAACACCTCGGGACTGTTACGGGGAATTCATCACTTTCTTAGGAAACTCCATTTCTGCAACTCTTAGTAGCTTTTCCGAGTACTATTTCTATTCACGGTTAATAACATCCTTAATTTCCTGGTAGTAGGAACAAAGAAATGAAAACAAAAATTTATTTAATTGATGGCAATAGCTATCAGAAATGAGTGGTATTCTTAAAATAAATTTTTTAAGTTTAGGAATACCTCGCCAATAGAAATTTATCAGCTGTATTAACTCTTGTTGTGAGTATTTTAAAGAAAATATGAAACTCTGCAAGAGTGATTTCTTTTTTTCCGGAGCTGCAATAGACAATGTTATAGACTCCAAAGCTGCATAAAAATGTATTTTGTATACTTTTTGGTACGGGAAAATATTTCCATTTCATGTTAGAAACATGTCAGCTACATTGAAGTATTACCAATGATTCACTTTTGAAAAGACAATATTTTTTTTTGTTCTTGCACCCGAATTCCGATATACGCCAGCCAGATATCGCAACAAACAAGAAACACCTCAGGCTCCTGTGTATGGTACATACATCGAATACCAGTGTTACAAAATTACTCCAACAACCGCCTCAGTAGTCTACATTCATGGTGAATGGTTTGGCATTCCCAGAAGCTGAGTGAATTTCCAAGAAACAAACAACGATGGTAATATCGAAAAAAAACTAGTCAGAAAGCGCAATAAGGAGGTGCGACATTATAACAGAAGTATTTGAACTAGTGACATTGACAATTCCGTGATGGAATCTGACTGATCCGCTACTTCGAAACGTAGAATTCAATCTGTCAAATGCTAGTTAATCCCTCACACTGAATTGTGTATTGAACTGAACACACTAAAAAATATTTAATAAGTAGCGGGTAAGAGATTATAAATTATTGTTCATTATTTCTTTTGAGATATTGTGTTCTAAATGAAAAACAAAAAATCGGTTAAAAATTATAGTGGGTATAAGAAAATATGAAACCATCTAAAGAAAAACTCTCGACATATTATTAGACGATTCATGAAACTCCCTATGATATACTGAATCAATGTCGAAATTTGTTATATTAATGTAGTTTTCTCTAAAATACTATTAACTCCAGAAAAGTCACTGTCATCTCTAGCAGACTTTATGCATCACTGCAAATCATGGAAAAATGTTTCAGATCCTTTCGGAATTAAAGGGGAGCGTTAGATATTTTATGGCTTTTCGCTAAAAACTCGTACAGGTCGTAAAATAAAATAAGTCAAAACAATTTCAGTGTTAATGAGCTGCAAGATTTTATTTAATACCTATTCAGATTATTTTAAAAAGAAATCCCGTCTATCTCCACAAAATCTCCAATTTCTGTTATTCATCCACCCTGTTTTTTCCCTTGATTTACTTTATATTCGTGTTTGGAATGGTAATGAATGAAACAGCGTGCAGTAACTAAGCTATGCGACCTTCAGAAGTGGACAGACGGACAGAAGACAAATTAATTATTTCATACAGGTTTCATCTTTCTTAAAAAAAAAATGCTGCATAGTTGTATGCAACATTTGGGTGATGACTCAGTATCCAAGATTTTCTTTGTCTGTAACATAGTTGGAACTACGAAGTATTTTCTGAAAATACAAAAAAACTAGGTCAAATTCGCATAAGTTTTTTGGTACGGCTGAGGGATCTGATTGAACAGCAGTACTGATAGATTCAAGTAGTCACGAACGTTTCAAGAGCTTAGTTAGTGATGATGGGCGCTTGGGATTGTCGTCCTAGAGAACTGGTTGCCACACGTTTCGGAACACTACGAGATCAGCATAAACCACCGAGGTTCTAACGTTGTAAAATCTATGTCAACATTAATTTCTTATATTTAAGACCATACAGGTACAGGAAAATGATCCTGGCTGGAATACTTTTAAGCGAAAAAAAATTAATATGGCAGATATTTGGACATACGTATATTGGAATTAAACTTTCTATCATCACCTGAGATCATTCTTATACTCTGAAAAAAGATTGCAGATTTATAGAGGCAGTAAAGAATAGCTGCATCCCAAGTGATAAATAGATTGGTAGTGGAACACTTAAATGCGTTACGAAATTCCCTTCAGATGAAGTTAATAGCTGGATTATATTTGAAACTTAACACGCGACGACGGCAGCAATTTGAGAGCACTTTGGAACGATTTTTAGAACACAGACGATCTACCCATCAGATACCTTAAGCACGTATGCTCCCACCAGACTGAGTCCGTTCGGAACATATACGGCGGCAGGAATTTTTTCAGTTCTCACTGTCAATCGTCCTCAAAAGTGGTCCGCCAAAACAGCTTATCAAGAAAAAAAGCATCCAAAAATAAGTTCACATCGACCAGACGTTTATAAACTAGCAATTAAATAACTTCAGAATGATTGGATTGTGAAATAAGGATGCTACAACCTTCAGTGTCACTATGCGAACCCTTAACGAGATTACGCAAAAAGAAAAGCGAATTACTAGATGCCTAAATTAGTGGCAACTTTTAGACATTTTAATGAAACATAAATTTAAATATGCTCGTTATTAAATATTATCTAGAACACGTTGACAGAAACGGATGCAAAAAACAATGTCATATAGTGAAAAGGCGTCTGTAGAGATTAAAGTAGTAGTTATTAGTTGATATAACGAAAATGAAAATAGCATTTCCTATATACACTGTTATTGCCTCTGTGGGTAGGAAAAGTACAAAAAGTAGAATAAATTCGGGGCTAGAAATACTATATCTGGGAATCAATGGTAGCCAATATAATTACAGATTTGTAAGCCGCGAATGAAAGGATTCATGGCATGGAGATGTGATTAAGAAATGTGAAGCCACTGTTGTATGAGGCTAAACTTGTTGCGGAACACTCGGGAAGATGTTTCGATCAGATTGGAAAAACTACACGCCGTTAAAGCAGGGACTGACTCTCCTTTATCATCACGGGGAGCTGCGCGGACGCAACATCGCCACGGACGAGTCTTAGTTGCTGAAGGCCATCTCAGTGCATGATAATGCTGCCTCTGCCTTCGGTGAGATTCTCGACCCATGCGTTATCGAGCCCCTATTCCGGGGGCAGGTAAAGCACGTCCCCGTCTGCACCGCACCGAGCTACAGGGTCAAATCACCTTCTTGAGCTACCGACGACATACCTTAGCGCGCCCAGGCAATGAACGCTGCCTCCTGAAGGGTCACGCCGTGTCTTTTCAGCCCTTCAAACCAAGTACAGGTCCGGAGGTGCTGGAACGGATTCAATTTCAGTGTTTAGGCTTTATTCACAAAACGCTCGCAGCATTGAAACCTACGAACAGCAGATTCGCATCGATTCTCTTAGCGGCCAGCCAACACCAAAGTGCTCTCAACAGCAGATGGTATACACCAAGCAGCGATCTCAGCATCCCAGCGGGACAGAGTACATTCTAGCGGTACATCCAATGCTGGTACTGTATGTTCTGTCTCAGCATTACTGGTGAGAATTCGTACAATAGAATCAACCAACATGACCAACGGAGTCAGATCATAAAGTATTTTTTCCCTCTTTGTTTGTATCACAGAGTTCCTATAACAACGGAACGGCTCAAAACTTGGGGGCAGATCGCCTACTCTCGTATCTGGTGTTCCGTGGTGCAAGGAAGGTGGTTTGTAGGCCGCGACAGTGTACGTATCAGCACGCGCCACAGGCTAGCCATAGCCGCCTCCCTAGAGTCGTTTCAGCTGCCCGGGCGTTTGACTGGGTGACGGGTAGAGGCGCGCCATCCCTGCCAGCACATGCCCGCTCTTGGTAGCTGGACCGGCGCGGCCGGCAAATGGGCGCGCCGTGAGAAGCTACGTTAAGAGATACAGAGTGATGCTGACCTGTACGACGTGAGTTTCTGGCTTGTAGTATCTGCTGATGAACTGCGGCTTGGTCAGCTCGCTGCTCCACACCACAGTGGCCGACGGCGCCTTGCCTCCTCGGGCCGCCACCAGCTCGCGGTGGGCTCGCTTCATGAAGTTGCCCCACAGGTCGGTGTAGTGGTTCAGAACATTGCCCGTCAGCTGCCTCCAACACGCGGGGCTCACCTACGACAGACCAAACCAGAACTTAAAGGACGAGACACGCCTGCCTGGGTAGCGTACGGGCGAGAGTACTAGCTCCGTGTGCCAGTCCGGCTGCGGGTATGGGTGTTTAAGTCAGTCTTGCGTCTGTGAGTTTGATGTCTTATCTTGTATTGTGTGTAACTGGTTAGGAAATAAGAAAGGATGAGTCCCACGGCCGACCAATCGCAGCTCTTCCTTAAATATTTTTAGGCAAATGAGGAGATCGTTCTTGGACTTGTGCCGTTACCAATTTTCTTGCCTTTCTTGTTAATAATCCTAAAAGTTCAGGCTCGAAAAGGTATTGTAATGATGACAATAGTTACAATAATTTTAATTTATAAATATGAATGAAGAACCACTCATTTCATTTTATGACATTTCATGTGAGTTTTATATCATACTGGATAAAAGATATGTTCAGCATGATTGGCTGTTCCGAATTACGAGGAAATATTTCATTTCATGGTTTGGAAATAATGCCTTTAAAACCTATCTGTGTAATATGTAGCAGTGATCTCGTACGAATACTTTTTATCTACCTGTCATTTAGTAAGATTGACAAAAGTGAAAGGATTACTAGCAAAGAATCAAGTAAAAGTGATTTGGTGTCTGTTGTAGGAACACAAATTAAAATGCACAAAATGGGCATAAAGGTTTGAATTCATGTCAGCAGAAATCTTTACGTATAGACGTTTGTGCCCCTATGTTTCACTTTGGAGCCGCAGCGACCTAGCGCAGACCACTAGTGTTTAAGTAGCGGTAGTAACCTCGAGTCATCCATCTTGCACTATGGTGGTTGCATGTCGGTAGATGTGAAGGAGAGAGAGATACGGTGAATGAAAGTGGTCGACCTAAGGGATTTTAATATTTTGAACAAGGTGTTTTGAAAAATCTTTGTAATCTTCTAGAACGTACTAGAATTTTCTTGAATGTACTAACATGTTCAACAATGTTATTGAATGAACTAGAATCTTCTAGAATACAACCCATTTTTCAGCTTTTTCAATTATTAACACAGACATTATTTATGTGTATATATATTGCTCATTGTTTTCCGTCTTTTCGACGTCGAGATCATTAGGAGGCGGGATAAATAATTTAAATGCTACTTATTTAGTGTGCCAACCGATCTTGACGAAAATTTCACTGTCGTGTTGCTAATTTGGCAGAGAATAACATAGGTTACTTTTATCCTGTAAATATTTAAGGTTCCATGCTTCAAAATTCTTGAGAAACGAGAATAAAGTCGTGGGCACCAGCTAGTATAGAATTAGGTTGTATCTCCTACTGTATAATGGTTAACTGTCATGAACTGTGGGGGCCCTGGTGACGGACGCGATAGTGAGCCGCGGTCAGCGCGACGGAGTGAGCGGTGGGAGGGGGGAGTGGGGGAGTGGGGAGTGATGCTACATAAGCACGACGGCTTCTGGGAGTAGTATTGTAGTTTTGGCAGTCACTGCACCCGCAGAGGACCTGAAGAGACAGCAGAACATGCCGTCGGTAGCTCGTCTTTCCGCAACATCATCGGGCAGCAAGCCAATGGCACTCCGGGATAGCCATTGTTCATATATAAATTTTTATGTAGGACAGGAAACAAAACCTATATTTAAGTTGAAAAGATTGTATCAAAAAATCAACAAAAACCTCAAATAGTAAAATCTTTTAGGCCATCCACATTTCGGTTTTTCATACATTTGAGCATTATGGGATACATTATGAGAAAAAACGAGTTCAAATTTCACTTTTTAGTAGGATTTAGTATGGCTTTAAATTTTTCATATTCTGAAGTAATGCTGGTAAATAATCGTAATGATCTGCATTTTTAGTATTTCAAGCAAATTATAGCGCAGATAAGTAAAGTATAATCGTCGCACTAAACACACAACACCTGAAAAACAGGATGCTAGGAAGAAAGTCTTCTTAATTTTTGCAGCCGCTGTTATCATATCGTCAAAAGTAAAACGAGTTTAATAATCAAAGCTTATCACGTCGGAATGAATTAATAAAAATAGTTGACAATTAAATACATAGTGGGCAGATGTGATATCTTTTCCATCAACTTGTTTGATGAGGCATGGAAAGATATGGCAGTAGGTATGAAAAGTAGTTCGTGGAAGTGCAAAGATGACCATGACCACAAGCTGGCACTCGATTTCAGGCACAAGGATGTGGGAAGATTTTCTTTTTTAGGTAAGGGTGTCAGGGATTGGAATGAGTTATCAAGGGGAATGATGAATAACCTACCTAAAACGTTAAAAGAATTTAAAGTTAAAATTTGTAGAGGGCAAGTGTAGGTGAGTGTAGGATAGGGGGAAGTTGGGTTTGTAGGGAAATTGCCACCGGAGCGTGTGCTCCATTGCAATTAAAATAAAATTAAATTAAATGACGTTATAATACTGGGTTAGTCAATAGCGATACATATTATTTTCAAGCAGTAATTAAGATTCAATACACCCTGGACCAGAATGACACTACAAAATGTACATTGCAAGTATTCCTAACAGTGTCTTGCATTTGACTAACGCAGTATTAAGACGCAAGTTCCTAGCTGAATAGTTAAATAACTCAAGGATTTAGTCTGTTATTGTTTCTGATATTTACATAGAGTTGAAATCATAAATGAGATGTGATGTTTATGGTACCTATAATACTACATATTTCTGAATAGATGGTTGCAGTATGAATACAATTTTGTAAGAAACAATAGATCATCTAAGTTTAATTATAAGGTTCCCTTTAAGTACCGTTTCCCATAGTAATTGATGTGTGAAAACTAAATACATTATGCTAAGGATTTAAAGTCAGCTCATTAACATAAAAAGTATCCAAACAATGATGATCTTTAAGCTTCGATAAAAACATTTAAACTAAACATTTGCCAGAAAGTGATATTATTACGCAAACAGTGTACATGCTGTTAGCATACTGAGTATGAAAACCTTGATAAAAGACTATAAGGAAGAATATATATGCCACCTTCCTTACCATTTTTTTAACAACAGCTTTCTTTTCTCGATATTTTAACAAGAGAAATGCCCTAAGTGTCATTGTTTTGGCGATTAATTTTCATCCCTACAATGATTGTGTGATGATCAGTCAGTGTAACTACACTTTCCACATTAGCAACACTAAAAATGTCCCTAATGATCTTCACCATTTTCGCCGCTCTTTGGCGACAGTTACTCGGCAGGAAGAGCTGAACAGGCCATTGCACGATATACAAAGGGTAATGCGATTTTCACGTACCAGTTGCCGTGAAAAGGCCAACGTGCGAATGGCGGTTGTGGAGCACAGCGTAGACCATTCATAAGGTCGAGGGCCGTGTTTGGAGTATTCCACTCATCCAGTCACAGGAGAAGCTTCTGAAACATTACTCGACCGCGGCTCGATAAGCTTACACACAAAGTTCTCCTAATTCAAGCTTTTAACGGTTCCGCAGGTTCTAACTTTGTACATTATGGTCTAATTGTCCTCATATAGTCCCCATATAGGACATAAAAATAACATCAAGCATCAAAGCAATTTCTAAATCGACACTTCACGAATAAATATCTGTTTGAAGTTCTCTCGAGCTTTTGGCTAGATGCTCGAGTGTTTCAGCAAGAGATTTTCAATTTATACAACGTCAGAAGAAACAAATTCATTCTAAAATATTTTATTTCTAACTTACAAAACGATCTTCAACTTTTGGAGCTACGAAACTTTTATAAATGTGTTCATTAGGACTGTCTTTGTCTGTAGAACGCTTTTGTCTACGTAATATGTATGTAAGTAGCTAGTTACCCTTGAACAAACCTGACTGGAGTTTAGCATGTAACCCTATTTCAGCTTTATTTCTTTTTTACTTATGGATTTACGCCTTGTCGCCGTCACGTTAATTAGAGGGGGAACAGGAACACTTTTGACAATTACCTTTTGAATGAACCGTACTGGCATTCGGCTGGAATGTTTTCGGGAAACCACGGAAATCCAAAATCTGTACAGCTGATTGTACACTGCTTTCTAGAACATTAATGAACTTTTAATCAATTCTGAGGTAATCTTGTTGAGTAGAGCGTAACTGCATAACAGATAATGGGCCACGTTATTTTCATATTTCCACTAGTCCCGCTTTACAGAAATCCTTCCTTGCTGTCTTCGTATTCAAAAACTTATCTGCTTCTTGATGTACAATTCAATATTAGGCTATCAGTCCACAAATTAATTCAAAACTAATAAGAAAATGACCATGTATTGTACGCATGAATTCTCGTATAATATAAATAAAACAATGTGGGTGAAATCCAAAATACATATATTTGCTTTCAGTTCGATAATTTATCATCAGATTCCACTGAAATTAGAGAGAATATACAGAAAAATTTACTGTGTATACCGAGGCATTTGGTCACTGATCGCGATTTACTCAGTCAGAAACGTTCTTAAATCAAGTGAGGCTTTTAATAAATTCAGCGAGGCTTTTATAAGCAACTAGAAGATATGCTCTAGTGTGCGTAGATGGAAATTGGAAGAAAGGTAATACATTACGTATGACCTAAACGAAATGTCATAGGCTACCAACAACTGGGTATTTTATCATTTCAATACATTATGGTACTGCATTCACTTTTTGTATCAACTTTAGGTTCTGAAAAATAATGTTGTATTTCATCATGTATACTGCTGCGAAATTAACTATAATGTTCAGTTTTAGGACTTCCATGAACGCTGTAACTACGCTTTAAACTTGTATAACATTCATGAATGCAGGATTTGGCATTGGTTACTAAACTGGCAGCAGAAGTTTTAGCCCAAACAAGTAAAAAACAAAGTGATTTACAACAAAGTGGAAGACCAAGATTCCAGATATGCTAGCTAGAATGCCTGCCACCCCCTCCATATCGAATGAGAGAGTGACACTAACATCACGTGTAGGGGTTGTGGGTGTGAAACCATAACTCAGTACCCACCATTGCACATCTGCCACTATCAACGCAAGGTTATGTATTCATAAAAATTCTTCCTTAAAAAAAAAAAGGAAAATCGCACTTTCATCAGTTTGAGTGACAGTAAATTACAGTTGTTCATATAACTGAGAAATAATTTATTCCACGTCAACATCAAGAAGGAAATGTTTCACCTTAATAGCTCACTGAAGATACTAAATACGCCGAAGTTTAATACTATTAAAAATCATCGATTAGTTACTCACAAAATCTTACGTGATACACGATCTAAAGTTTTTACTGAGGACCACAAAATTTTAAATCTAGAACATATTTCGATTATGGTACCTTCATTAAATTACGGTTTTTGTAGAAATTACAAAAAAAAAGTGAAAATTTTGCTTTACTTTAGAGTTTTAATTCTTTGACGTTCGGACTCGTGGTTATTAATATTTGCGATAGCTTAGTGTAGGCTTGTCGCAGGAAGACGCAGCCTTGTAGGACAGACTGCGTGTTTTTTGTTCTCCGTGGGCGCGGCGCCAGGATTGTCCCTCCCCGAGATAATACGGACAGCCGCGGAGTTAGAGGAGTTGAGGGGGACGGAGGAAGGACTCATCACATCGGACGAGGACTCTCCCTGCTCTCAGCGACAAATGAAAAGCGGCCTTGCCGACTGGCAGCACGCAGTAAATTTGGAAGCCGACGAGAGAGGATCATCTCGGAACAACTAAATTGTATTTGCTGCCTCTCACAGACAATGGCCACGGTTAGGTATCACTTTATCGTTGCTCTTGAATTCTCCTGTATCTCTAATGTTTAGTTTAGATGTTTTTTGCAAGGTGAAACATTTAGTTTGTTGATTATTAACTCTGACATAATTCTTGCTGGAAGCACTATCATAACCGTGGCACCGAAATTCGATGATGAATTCTTATGCAACTCCACAAAACAAATCTAAAGTAAAGAATATTTTTTTTAGTATCTCGATTAGTTCTCGAGATATCAAATGTCAAAAATCAGAGGGGTAGTTACTTGTCCTTTTGTAATGTTTTTCTTCTGGTTCAGGCTGTATTTCAACCTAGTCATAACCGCTATGGAGAACATAAAACACCTGTTGTGCCGTGTAGTTTCTTATAGCTTTGGTGAATTTTTTTGGTCCAGGTCACATTCAACCTAACTACCTTAATTTGAAGATACAATATCTCGTGAACTAAGCAAGAGAAACACACACACACACACACACACACACACACACACACACACACACATATATATATATATATATATATATATATATATATATATTTTCCTTACAGCAGATTTGTCTCATAGAGTTACATAAGAATCCATCATCAAATTGCGGCGCCACGATTATCGTAGAATCCCCTTCACGTTGAATAGAAAACCGTCACAGCACCTTAATATTTTTGATATCTTAATAAATCACATATAATTTCGTCCACTATAAACAAGTCCGTCTTGTATAACTAGCACTAATCATATTTTCCTACAAATTACTCCACTACATTACCTGCAAAAATCTGCATAGTATCAAACCTATAACGAGTTCGCGTGTGAATTAGAATGATACCCTGAACAAAACTCTGAAATTCTGCAGTGAGGCATTGTTTAATGTGACAGTTATTTGTGGTTGTTCTTTCGAATTCAGGTATGATAATTTTTTTCAGTTTGCCAAAGATTATTTTACGATATTAATTCATTTCGTAAAAAAATAAGCATAGCCAAAACTCGAAGTTCAATTAGGTGGAAATAACATTTCAAAATCGATGCCATTCATTTTTTCCCGCCAGCAGTGGAAATCAAAGACGGGAGGAATACTGAACATGAGATTGTTGGCCGGGAGATGCCGAAGGATTGCTCGGCAGTGAAGTGACAAGAGTTTTCAATTCGGCAAGCACTGCGCCTCTTGTCGTGACCAACCTAACCCGGTTGTCCTGCCGGGTATATGTGATCTAGAGATTGACTTGACTCCAAGCCACGGAAGCGTTTAGGCATACGTCACATTACACAGCAAGCTGTGCCAGAGATGAAAGTCGGGTTAAGGTCTTTTGACAAGCCCAATCGAGACCGTGATCCGAACCGGGAACTTTTCGATCTCCAGTCAGACGCCTAAACCACTGAGCCACCAGACCGATCCTACTCAATAGAAATTTAGAATGACATGTAAGCGCTTTCCGCTTTCAGTTCAATTAACTACGGACACACAATTCTTGATCAAGCAAATCTTATCTTATATATATATAAATAAATAGACGTGTTTCCCTATATTTCACTTTTCAGTCACCACTACCTATCACAGGTCACTGGTGTTTGTGTGTGGAAGTAGCATGGAGTTTCCTGTCGTGTACAACGTTGGCCGAATGCCGATAGCTGTGGGGATGTGGGAGATGTGACGTTTTAAAAGTAGTCGATGCAGGCATTTCATATTTCGACCTAAGACTTGTGTATCCTTATACTTCTATTTCTTGCAACAACTACATAGGATAGACCATTGATGTTTGTGTGTGGTAATAACATCGAATTTCCCATCGTGCACTATGGTGGTTAGATGTCGGTAGCTATGGGGGTGTGGGAAATATGGTGGTTGAAATGGTCTATCTGCGGCACTTTCATATTTCTACCTAAAACGTATGTGTCATGGTGTATCACTTTTCAGCCAAACTATATAGCGCAGATCCCTGGTGTTTGTGTGTGATAATAGCACAGATTCACCCGTCGATCACAACGTTGGTCGAATTTCGGTGACTGTGGTAGTATGGGAGATATGGTGGCTGAAAGTGGTCGATCAAGGATATTTTGGTATTTCGACCACAGACATGTGTCACCGTATATGTCTCACTGCCGCCACAAACTAGTTAGCATAGACCATTGGTGCTTGTGTGTGGTAGTAGAATCGTGTCTGCTGTCGTGTACTATGGTGGTTAGATGTCGGTAGCTATGGGGGTGTGGGAGATATGGTGGTTGAAAGTGATCGACCTGCGCAACTTTCATATTTCAACCAAAGACGTACGTGTCATGGTGTATCATTTTTCAACCTAAACTATCTAGCGCAGATCGCTGATGTTTGTGTGTGGTAGTAGCACAGAGTCCGTCGATCACCACGTTGGCAGAATTTCGGCAACTGTGGGAGTGTGGGAGATATGGTGGCTGAAAGTGGCCGATCAAGGATATTTCGACCAAAGACATGTGTGTCCGTATGTTTTACTTTGCTGCCTGAACTACATAGCGCAGATGACTGGCGTTTGTGTGTGGTAATAATATAGTCTGCCACCGTGCACTATGGTGGTTAGATGTTGGTAGCTATCAATCCAAATTCTTTACAAAACACGAAGTCGTGGGCACCAGCTAGTAAAAAGAAAAATATTGATGGTTACATGGAATGGTATGTTACCTACCACTGCTAATATCAGAAGATTAGCTCACGATTTTCCTCGATTATGTATGACGCATGATAAAGGAAATCCTTTCCGCCATTACAAAGGGTAGGTAGAAGAATTTTTATCTCTCCTGGTGAGGTTTTACAATGAATTCTCAACTCTTTTGCAGAAACATTCTTTTTTTTATGCCTTTACGCCTCGTCAATTTCGAGCTCATTAGAGGCGTGATAGTACTCGGGACAAGGAACGGTAAGGAATTCGGCCCATGACCTTTTGAAGGAAGCATCCCGGCATTCTCCTGGAGTGATTTGGGTAAACCATAGAAAACCTAAATCTGGATGCCCGGACGTGGATTCGAACTGACATCCTCCCGAATAGGAGGCCAGAGCGTTACTGCTTACCCACAACACTCGATGGGAACATTCGTCCCTATCTGAATTGATAAACTGTTAGTTAACCAGAACTGTGGAAGTATATTCAAGACTAAATCAAGAATCAAATCGAATGCGGCAAATACGACGTACAACTTGTGTTAAGTTACTAAGTAAATTTCATGTAACAATATTTTGTAACTCGTAAAGAAAAGAATTATTACATCAATATTTTCTAGATAGTATCTTAACCAAATCTAAAAATTTTAATTATTGAACACAGGTTAAAAAAAAGTTAAAATACTAGTCTTTGGAAAAGGTTTGACTGTTAAAGCCAAGGCTATGATTGATCGATAAAAGTAAAAGTTGAAGATTTCTCGTTAGCTTTTGAAAGTTAGCACAATGGCCTTTGTAGTGCTTCCATTTTGCCGAACCGAGGAGAGTTCCCCCCACTAGCGAGGGGTCGACACAAGTGTCCCGACTCTCTCTCGTTAGAGTTGCTGCAGGTATACAGGGAGATAACAGGCGGGACACAGTGGGCACAACTTCCGCGCCGAGTCACACAGAGAATACATTACATTTCCTGCAATCCTTCAGGCGAATAGCACATCAACGCAGCACGTACTCAAGTCAAATCAAACTCCTGAAATATGAATTGGGTTCAAATTTAAAATACAGGGTGTTTCAAAAAGGACTTTACAAGTCTATTTCGTAGGGCTGTTGACAAAACTTTTTCTCACTTGCTCAACGACCTCGTCAGATGGCTTGGACGACCTGAGGATTTTTTTTGTTTTACTGAGCACCCTGTTTCTACAAAGCATCTATGCCACTCATACATTTTAGGCCTACTAGGAGGATCTTTAGCGTACTTGGTACGAAAATTACGCTGAACCGTTGTCGCAGACTTCGATTCTTCAAACCAAAACACACAGCTAGCACGCTCGGGTCCAGTGAAGGCAGCCATCTTTAAACGTAACTGCCGCTAACGCTTGTCCGGCGCGATTAGGCACTAGAGGACTTCGCGAGTCAAAACTTGAAGTGTTTTCCTTTAAGATAACACCAAAACCAGATCTGTACCTTGTTTCATAAAATGTATATGAATTTTCAAAGTTGTAAAGTCCTTTTTGAAACACCATGTATTACTGCTAGTGGTATAACCAGCAAATCAGAGTGTACGTCTGATTTCCTCTGCAGTTTTTGTGAATTGTGACTAACCGTTTTCCATCAGGAAAATGATAGTGAAAACAATTGTACCCCGACGGTATTGCTCGACTGTTTGCAATTATGTGCCTGACCATATACGACGATAAAGACAACCAGGGTGAAATAGATAAACACTATGTATAATGGCGTCAGCCGTAAATATTTACCGTAATTCAAATTCCTTTCCTATTCCGGTGGCCATTCTCCTCTCATCTGTCTGTTCATCTCCATCCATTCCATTCCTTCAATAATCATCATCTTCTTCCAATCACTTTTATAGTCACATTTTCTCCTTGCTATCAGTCTTTAAAAACATCTGATTAGTATTTTATATTACCATTTTGTATTTATTATATATAAAATAAATAAATGTTTATCAAACTTATTCTTACATTTCACAAAGCTATGAGACGTATGTTGCGGCCGCGGCAGAACGTCTGACGACGGCCCGGACAATCGGGGTTCGATTCCAGATGAAGACGAGGATTTTTCCCCATGCTGAACGGCCCCCCCAGGCTCACTCAGCCTGCTGTCAAATCAGTACCGTGGGGAAAAATCCGCGGGGAGGTAAAATAAAAGGGCAGGGCCATGTCGCTGACCATGGCACGTCCACTCTAGTGCCTACGCTCAGGAAATAGGAGTGCAGAGCTCTACCTCCACTAATCCTACGGGAATACGGCTTAAAAGCTGTGAAAACCCATTGCCTTTATCATTTACCTTATGAGATGTATAACCGTTACAACATACTATCTACAAGGAATTGAATGATTTAACATAACTTGCTGGTACTGTTTTCATTACAGATTTCTATGCCATCTACGAAGAAAAATTCTTTGTTACCAAAATCTTGCAACTAGTGAAATTCCATGTGATTTTATGCAACTGACTGGCTGCTGTATTTCATTCAAGGTGGTTATGTTTCCAACCGTCACGTAATGTATTAACACTAACTAGGCTAATACTTCTGAAGTTACCCTCACAGGTTCAGTGTGACTGACAAAGAATATTAGTTTTCCAGTTACGCTCGCGATAACTTTCTCTTCTTTATTAGAAAAGCGCCTATTTCTTTAACTGCTTTACCATCTGTGTGGTGCAGGAAATCCTTTACAGATTCTATGCTGTCGAGGTAGCATTGCGTCCCGGTATAAAACGCCAAATTATCATGTCAACTTACTTCGGCCTTCTCCTAGGATAGAACTGGACTGCGATAAGCTCTGCACGCTCTACTAAACACAACTAATTTATCATTTGGAACGTTAGGCGCGCTTCTGATTGGTCAGAACGGCCGGAAGGACCAAACATTCACATTGCATAACATTCCTAAGGGTGGTA
This sequence comes from Vandiemenella viatica, assembly GCA_031002005.1. Classification (NCBI taxonomy): domain Eukaryota; kingdom Metazoa; phylum Arthropoda; class Insecta; order Orthoptera; family Morabidae; genus Vandiemenella; species Vandiemenella viatica. The sequence goes on from JARYHS010009186.1 coordinate 199,291,512, forward strand.
AGTTGTCATTAGTGGAGCATGCGAATCACATCGCATTAGTACTTCATAAGAACACCGGTATTTTGTACTATGTCGCAGCGCCACGTGAGCAGGAAACAAAAAAAAAACTATTTCATTTGGCCGCGGAAATGTTATGTTTAAATTTGGATTCGGAAGGACAAGAATTCGAAATCACTGCAAGCAAATGACAGATGTTTCCAACAAAGGGCATGGCCGAAATCCTTTCAGTTCCCGTATGCACTGCCTGTCCATCTCTGACGACCTTGATATCAACGAGGCGTAAGGTCGGTCACAAAATAACGACAATATCGAGTTGGTCCTTTCATGAAGGTTATAGTCCATATCCTTTTTTTATTTCCCACAATCCTCTTGTTACTCTTATGGCTTCGTCGTCCACGAGCTATTAACCGTCGACCTTCTCCCTCTGCCTCCATCTTCACCACCGAATCCACCCACAGAATTCAATCAGTCTCTTTTTTATTATATCAGGAACGCCTCATAAATTTTAAGGTGCGTGTATAAGCTTTTCACCCCGAGCTTGGGGAGCGTGCACAAACAACGTAGCTCCATTTTGGCCTACTGTAAACCCCCCCTCCCCCCCACGTAGCGCTACGTGGCTTTTGCCTCTACCCCCCCCCCCCAACGTAGCAACGTAGCTTTTTTCCCTTTTGATTCCAGAAGATATTTTTTACTGTTTTCTCTTGTCAGACGATTGTAAATTATGTAAGGAGATAATTAATTGACGGGAATAAACATTCGCATGCCGTTGTGTGTTCTGTTCCTCATTTTAACTGTCAAAAATGTTATGAAAGGAAAGCTACGTGGCCTGGCTCGGAACCCCCCCCCCCTACCCCCACGTAGCCCAGCGTAGCCTTCCAGCCAACCCCTCCCCCCCCCCCCCCCTGGACCGAGCCACGTGGTTTGTGCACGGTCCCTTGTCATGTACCACTGGCACCGCAACTCGCCAACTTGCAGCCACCTCCCCACCGCGTTACCTAGTGTAGTTCCAGCTACCCGGGCGTTTGATGTTTACCGGCTTGGCGACGGATAGAGCTGCGCCATCCCTGCCAGCAGAGGCAGGTCCCTTCCCACGACACGCTGTTCATATCTATACCGGCGTGGCCAGCGAATGCACAGGCAGTGGGAAGCCTCCTTTAAATGATCGGGCTATAGCAGTGAGTTGTTTGACGGCTGCGTGACTGACCTCGTCTCCACCGAGGTGCGCCATGTCCGTGGATCTGGTGGCTGTCAGCAGCTCCTTGTAGAGCTGCCGCAGGATGTTGAACGTGTCCTTCTTGGTGGGGTGCAGCTGGCCGCAGGGGGGGGCTGCCCGCACAGCGACCACCACTGTACCTGCTGCTGCTGCGGAGGCCCGTTCACTGCTGGCTCTCCTACACAACACAATCAAGTACACAGCACTAATCAATGTCTTTACTATTTACTAACGAGTATCTTAAAATGTATTGAAATATACTGATTTGCTGACGGACTTCATCATCATCATTATTCTGCCCTAAGGAAGGCTTTCACATTATTGCTCCCCATGCTCTCTTCCAAATGGAGAATCACACCATGAAAAAGTTAATGTGATAGTATCTATTTATTTTCCACATACGTAAATTTTACGTATGTTATATTATGTCAGTTGTGTGTGTGATAAGTGAGTTCTTGTTTGGGAAATGTGTACGATATGAGATGGAGAGTGGGGATCGTCCCGCATTCGCTTTGATTGCGCCTAAAAAACGAAATAAGGACATTCGTTAAGCGAGGACTAGAGCTCAATCCCAGATCCGCTGTACACTCTTTGGCAAAAAAATTGACTGTGGGCGCCTGAGACTAAGTCCGTTATTTCGCACAGTGTGGCATCATTGCGGGTATTCAACTCAGCGCCATCTGTTATTCATTTCCTCAAGTCAATGCCTGGAACAAACTCTCCATGCCACATAGTGCAAAATAATTGAGTTAGTATCAGGCGCCCAGAGTCAATTTTTTTGCCAAAGAGTGTACCTCTTCGATCCAAGATGGTCTCAACGCGCGCAGCCAATCTGGTCCTCCTAAGAGTGAATGAAGTCTTTCTAGGAGTAGGATCTGAATAAATTTTTCTAGGGAAAATGTCAGAATGATCTGCTAATGAATTACGAAATTTTGGCGATCAAAGACTTGTCGCCATTGCCAGCGACTGCTGATGATATGCTTGGGACCTCCTTATGTAACACGTCATTCGTCCCTTATTTTCCGTTGATTACCGACTGTTACCATTCGCAGACGCGTATATTCTTTTTCCCAAAGTCGTAAAATATTTGTACTCTCTCGGCTACTTTCTTGAGGTAGTTCTATTAAACTTCCAACGTGAAGGTAATTTAAACACTGATTTTATTAGTTAAAAAGAGGTTCGCGGCGTGGTCGAGTTCGGGTTTATTAACGACCTCAACACATATTTTGTATGTGGTAGGTCACACGGCAGTAGCATGCTGCAGTAACGCCTGATCCATAAGTATTAAGATTAGGTAGTGGTCACCGATCCACCTTCGCGCCACGTTATTATGGATAGTTCGTAATGGAATGTAGTCCGGAAATTAGAGCATTTTAAATAAAATTGTGTACGATTAGTATATAGTAGTAACGGTACAGTGAGATACAACTATATCTGAATAAATGTTTATGGAACATCGTAAAGCGATGAGCAGTAATATCACAGGACAGGAGTGGGGGTTTCCTGTGGTAAGAGTGGATTCTGTCGGGAAACAGTGGACTGGTTGGTTTTTTTCACAAGATGACACAGGTAGTGACTGTAGTAAACATCGGCTTCATCGAGGTTAGACAGAATGTGTGTGTTCATTTCGCGTCTACCACGTCCAAGTATGTGACTGGCTGAGATGCTATACGACGCAAGACAGTACCAGCATTATTTTTGTGCTAACGCAATGTGCGATAAGGGACACTGTTAAAGCCCGCTGCTGGCGCAAAATATGTTGATAGTGTATTAACTAAATCAGTGTGTATCAACTCCGACTAATCTTCAATTAAGAAGTTTTCGGTGAAGAAACTGTATAAACATTTGTCTGGTGGCTATCTCTGGCGCTATGTCAAAATTTCGAATGCAAAAAATAAGTGAACAATATTGCTAGCCTCATGCGAGTGCTGTGATATTATTTGTGGTTGTTAGCAATCCCTAGCATTTCCACATACTCGTTTTATGCGCTTAGGAATTTCCTTTTTATACTTGTCAGCGCAACAACTAAACTTACAACCAATACGTGTCTATCAATGACTACACCAGAAACTCTGTTAAGATTATTACGTGGTTTATTGTGAAGAGTCGAGAAGCTACGATTATGTGTAGTGTAGTCCCATCAAAACAACCTTCGACAGCAAACAGTTAATCAGTCTGATACGCGGTAAATTCCCGTACTGGAACAAATATTTATGGCATATTCTACTAACTGGCCTCAATAATTAGTACGTCACAGTAACCTTACAATGAAACGTTTGCTTATTTAGCTTACAACTTAAATGATATACGTATGCAAGTGTTTTAAGTATAGGTTGCTTAGTTGTTATTAGGAACAAACAGCGTTTTTGAGATATTTGGTTCTTCTACTTGGAGAGCTCTAAACATTGATAATAACATCTTGAGGTCGAATTTTTTGTTCCCTTATTTCTATGTAACATACTAGAACAAGTCTGCCCAGCCAATTTTGGAGATGGGGCACAATTTCGTTTTTAACTTAGCCTGCGGGCCACAATATCGATTCTGCCACAATATCGATTCTATGTTAGCCTGCGGGCCACCTAATATTTGCCTAGAGTTACAATAGATATTTAAATAAAATATAAGTAGCATGGATTAATTATAACCAAAAAGTAAAAAAAAAAAGAAATCTACGAGACTTTTGATTTTTAAAAAAATTGTAATAAAAAAGTAAAAAACTTCAATGACACCTTTGAAGTGGTATTGAGCTAGCATAGTCTATACAAATGCTACCCAACCAATTTTAGAAGTGGTCCACAATTTCGAATCTATATTAGCCTGCGGGCCATCAAATACTTGCCTATAGTTACAATAAATATTTAAGTAACTCAAAGATATAAGTAACATGGTTTAATTATAATCAAAAATCAAAAAAAGTCGTCAACGATATATTGTAGCCCGCTGGTCTATGGTTGGCCAGCCTTGTAATGGAAGATAGTTTTATAAACTTTTAAATTCGATAATCAGTTTTGATTGAACACGTGGAGTTAGTTGGTTATGGAGCTGACCTGAGAGAGCAGGAGACGAGCTCAGCTGGCCAGCCCTCGCTGGCGTGAGCAGGCACGTCCAGCTCCACTAGCACGCGCACGCCCCTCACACGGGCGTACTCAGTCAGCTCAGACACGTCCTCCAGGCTGTACACCTGCAACACAAGCGTGGTGACCTGAGAGACAGGAGACGAGCTCAGCTGGCCAGCCCTCGCTGGCGTGAGCAGGCACGTCCAGCTCCACTAGCACGCGCACGCCCCTCACACGGGCGTACTCAGTCAGCTCAGACACGTCCTCCAGGCTGTACACCTGCAACACAAGCGTGGTGACCTGAGAAGACAGGAGACGAGCTCAGCTGGCCAGCCCTCGCGTGGCGTGAGCAGGCACGTCCAGCTCCACTAGCACGCGCACGCCCCTCACACGGGCGTACTCAGTCAGCTCAGGAACGTCCTCCAGGCTGTACACCTGCAACACAAGCGTGGTGACCTGAGAGACAGGAGACGAGCTCAGCTGGCCAGCCCTCGCTGGCGTGAGCAGGCACGTCCAGCTCCACTAGCACGCGCCCGCCCTCACACCGGCGTACTCAGTCAGGTCAGACACGTCCTCCGGGCTGTACACCTGCAACACAAGCGTGGTGACCTGAGAGACAGGAGACGAGCTCAGCTGGCCAGCCCTCGCTGGCGTGAGCAGGCACGTCCAGCTCCACTAGCACGCGCCCGCCCTCACACCGGCGTACTCAGTCAGGTCAGACACGTCCCTCCGGGCTGTACACCTGCAACACAAGCGTGGTGACCTGAGAGACAGGAGACGAGCTCAGCTGGCCAGCCCTCGCTGGCGTGAGCAGGCACGTCCAGCTCCACTAGCACGCGCACGCCCTCACACCGGGCGTACTCAGTCAGCTCAGACACGTCCTCCAGGCTGTACACCTGCAACACAAGCGTGGTGACTGAGAGACAGGAGACGAGCTCAGCTGGCCAGCCCTCGCTGGCGTGAGCAGGCACGTCCAGCTCCACTAGCACGCGCCCGCCCCTCACACCGGCGTACTCAGTCAGGTCAGACACGTCCTCCGGGCTGTACACCTGCAACACCAAGCGTGGTGACCTGAGAGACAGGAGACGAGCTCAGCTGGCCAGCCCTCGCTGGCGTGAGCAGGCACGTCCAGCTCCACTAGCACGCGCCCGCCCCTCACACCGGCGTACTCAGTCAGGGCAGACACGTCCTCCGGGCTGTACACCTGCAACACAAGCGTGGTGACCTGAGAGACAGGAGACGAGCTCAGCTGGCCAGCCCTCGCTGGCGTGAGCAGGCACGTCCAGCTCCACTAGCACGCGCACGCCCCTCACACGGGCGTACTCAGTCAGCTCAGACACGTCCTCCAGGCTGTACACCTGCAACACAAGCGTGGTGACCTGAGAGACAGGAGACGAGCTCAGCTGGCCAGCCCTCGCTGGCGTGAGCAGGCACGTCCAGCTCCACTAGCACGCCGCCGCCCCTCACACCGGCGTACTCAGTCAGGTCAGACACGTCCTCCGGGCTGTACAACCTGCAACACAAGCGTGGTGACCTGAGAGACAGGAGACGAGCTCAGCTGGCCAGCCCTCGCTGGCGTGAGCAGGCACGTCCAGCTCCACTAGCACGCGCACGCCCCTCACACGGGCGTACTCAGTCAGCTCAGACACGTCCTCCGGGCTGTACACCTACAACACAAGCGTGGTGACCTGAGAGACAGGAGACGAGCTCAGCTGGCCAGCCCTCGCTGGCGTGAGCAGGCACGTCCAGCTCCACTAGCACGCGCACGCCCCTCACACGCGCGTACTCAGTCAGCTCAGGACACGTCCTCCAGGCTGTACACCTGCAACACAAGCGTGGTGACCTGAGAGACAGGAGACGAGCTCAGCTGGCCCAGCCCTCGCTGGCGTGAGCAGGCACGTCCAGCTCCACTAGCACGCGCACGCCCCTCACACGCGCGTACTCAGTCAGCTCAGACACGTCCTCCAGGCTGTACACCTGCAACACAAGCGTGGTGACCTGAGAGACAGGAGACGAGCTCAGCTGGCCAGCCCTCGCTGGCGTGAGCAGGCACGTCCAGCTCCACTAGCACGCGCACGCCCCTCACACGGGCGTACTCAGTCAGCTCAGACACGTCCTCCAGGCTGTACACCTGCAACACAAGCGTGGTGACCTGAGAGACAGGAGACGAGCTCAGCTGGCCAGCCCTCGCTGGCGTGAGCAGGCACGTCCAGCTCCACTAGCACGCGCCCGCCCCTCACACCGGCGTACTCAGTCAGGTCAGACACGTCCTCCGGGCTGTACACCTGCAACACAAGCGTGGTGACCTGAGAGACAGGAGACGAGCTCAGCTGGCCAGCCCTCGCTGGCGTGAGCAGGCACGTCCAGCTCCACTAGCACGCGCCCGCCCCTCACACCGGCGTACTCAGTCAGGTCAGACACGTCCTCCGGGCTGTACACCTGCAACACAAGCGTGGTGACCTGAGAGACAGGAGACGAGCTCAGCTGGCCAGCCCTCGCTGGCGTGAGCAGGCACGTCCAGCTCCACTAGCACGCGCACGCCCCTCACACGGGCGTACTCAGTCAGCTCAGACACGTCCTCCAGGCTGTACACCTGCAACACAAGCGTGGTGACCTGAGAGACAGGAGACGAGCTCAGCTGGCCAGCCCTCGCTGGCGTGAGCAGGCACGTCCAGCTCCACTAGCACGCGCACGCCCCTCACACGGGCGTACTCAGTCAGCTCAGACACGTCCTCCAGGCTGTACACCTGCAACACAAGCGTGGTGACCTGAGAGACAGGAGACGAGCTCAGCTGGCCAGCCCTCGCTGGCGTGAGCAGGCACGTCCAGCTCCACTAGCACGCGCCCGCCCCTCACACCGGCGTACTCAGTCAGGTCAGACACGTCCTCCGGGCTGTACACCTGCAACACAAGCGTGGTGACCTGAGAGACAGGAGACGAGCTCAGCTGGCCAGCCCTCGCTGGCGTGAGCAGGCACGTCCAGCTCCACTAGCACGCGCCCGCCCCTCACACCGGCGTACTCAGTCAGGTCAGACACGTCCTCCGGGCTGTACACCTGCAACACAAGCGTGGTGACCTGAGAGACAGGAGACGAGCTCAGCTGGCCAGCCCTCGCTGGCGTGAGCAGGCACGTCCAGCTCCACTAGCACGCGCACGCCCCTCACACGGGCGTACTCAGTCAGCTCAGACACGTCCTCCAGGCTGTACACCTGCAACACAAGCGTGGTGACCTGAGAGACAGGAGACGAGCTCAGCTGGCCAGCCCTCGCTGGCGTGAGCAGGCACGTCCAGCTCCACTAGCACGCGCCCGCCCCTCACACCGGCGTACTCAGTCAGGTCAGACACGTCCTCCGGGCTGTACACCTGCAACACAAGCGTGGTGACCTGAGAGACAGGAGACGAGCTCAGCTGGCCAGCCCTCGCTGGCGTGAGCAGGCACGTCCAGCTCCACTAGCACGCGCACGCCCCTCACACGGGCGTACTCAGTCAGCTCAGACACGTCCTCCGGGCTGTACACCTACAACACAAGCGTGGTGACCTGAGAGACAGGAGACGAGCTCAGCTGGCCAGCCCTCGCTGGCGTGAGCAGGCACGTCCAGCTCCACTAGCACGCGCACGCCCCTCACACGCGCGTACTCAGTCAGCTCAGACACGTCCTCCAGGCTGTACACCTGCAACACAAGCGTGGTGACCTGAGAGACAGGAGACGAGCTCAGCTGGCCAGCCCTCGCTGGCGTGAGCAGGCACGTCCAGCTCCACTAGCACGCGCACGCCCCTCACACGCGCGTACTCAGTCAGCTCAGACACGTCCTCCAGGCTGTACACCTGCAACACAAGCGTGGTGACCTGAGAGACAGGAGATGAGCTCAGCTGGCCAGCCCTCGCTGGCGTGAGCAGGCACGTCCAGCTCCACTAGCACGCGCACGCCCCTCACACGGGCGTACTCAGTCAGCTCAGACACGTCCTCCAGGCTGTACACCTGCAACACAAGCGTGGTGACCTGAGAGACAGGAGACGAGCTCAGCTGGCCAGCCCTCGCTGGCGTGAGCAGGCACGTCCAGCTCCACTAGCACGCGCACGCCCCTCACACGCGCGTACTCAGTCAGCTCAGACACGTCCTCCAGGCTGTACACCTGCAACACAAGCGTGGTGACCTGAGAGACAGGAGACGAGCTCAGCTGGCCAGCCCTCGCTGGCGTGAGCAGGCACGTCCAGCTCCACTAGCACGCGCACGCCCCTCACACGGGCGTACTCAGTCAGCTCAGACACGTCCTCCAGGCTGTACACCTGCAACACAAGCGTGGTGACCTGAGAGACAGGAGACGAGCTCAGCTGGCCAGCCCTCGCTGGCGTGAGCAGGCACGTCCAGCTCCACTAGCACGCGCACGCCCCTCACACGGGCGTACTCAGTCAGCTCAGACACGTCCTCCAGGCTGTACACCTGCAACACAAGCGGGGTGGGTGAACGGTTAACGTTCTGGCCTCGCATTTGGAGACCGTTGGTTCGAATCCCCGTCCGGGCATGCAGATTTGGGTTTTCCATGGTTTCCCCAAATCACTCCAGGTGCTTCCTTCAAAAAGTCTATGGCCGAATTCCTTCCCGTTCCTTGCCCCCCGTCCTCTCCCAACTCTTATGACCGTCTATAAAGACTCGCTGTTAAGAGACGTTGAGCAGTTAAACTCTTATGACCTCGTCGACGAGGCGTAAAGCCGAAAAAAAAAAAATCGATGGATCCATTTGATTGAGAAGTAATATTGCGCATATCTCAATAGCGCTTCAAGGACAGCTCCGAGCCAGGCGCCCTGTAGCGTGCATTCCACTGACTACAAGCCATCGCCGTTTGCGACTCCAGTGGTGTCAAGCCAGAGCTCATTGGAGGACGGAGTGGAGATCTGTTGTGTTTTCTGATGAAAGCATGTTCTGCCTTGGTGCCAGTGATGGCCGAGTGTTGGTCAGAAGGAGGCCAGGGGAACGCCTGCAACCAAACTGTCTGCGGCCTAGACACACTGGACTTACACCTGGAGTCATGGTCTGGGGAGCAATTTCCTATGACAGCAGGAGCACTCTTGTGGTTATACCAAACACACTGACTGCAAATTTGTACGTCAGTCTGGTAATTCAACCTGTAGTGCTGCCATTCATGAACAGCATTCAAGGGGGAGTTTTTCAACAGGATAACGCTCGCCCTCATACCGCTGTTGTCTCGCAACGTGCTCTACAGAGTGTCGACATGTTACCTTGGCCTGCGAGATCACCAGATCTGTCTCCAATTGAACACGTATGGGATATCATTGGACGACAACTCCAGCATCATCCACAGCCAGCACTGACCGTCCAGTATTGGCAGCACAAGTACAACAAGCATGGAACTCCATACCACAAAGTGACATTCGAAACCTGTATGACAATGCATTGCATTCAAAATTCTGGAGGTTACACCGGCTATTAATTTAACAGTATTTCACATTTGAAATGCATTTTCTTGAGCTTAAATTAACCTGTGATCTTGAAAATTTAATCAATTAAACATGTTAACTTGACAAATGCATTGTCCAAATTTCATTACTCTACAATAATTTTTTCTTGGTGTTGGGATTTTTTTTTCCGTCTGTGTAGATCATCTTTCACTTTATACCTCGCCGGCCTTCTGTTTATTAGAGTCTTATTAAATTGACAACAGGAGTGGAGAAGGAGTAAGTGATAATACCCGTATTACGTCGCTGCTTCCTCGCTGCCTGGTGTTATTTGAGGGGACCTAAAGTTTTACGGTTCCGCCGTTAATCGCAGGAAGCCCTTTGGAATGCGAGTCCTTTGCGCCGGTTTCATGTTCCTCCGCAGACTTGGAGTCGGGTTTCGCGTGGGTGGGCTCACCCGTGGCATTTCGCCGCAACCTTTACAGACAGCCCTCAACTGCTCCATTACCTAACACCACCGCTTATACTGCGAAGTAGCATCAGCAGAATTTGTTTCTGGATTCACTGGGGCGCTTGATGGATAACAGTAACAATCTTTTTACCAAAAAATCAACATTTTAATCAGCCGAGAGACGCGAATGGAGTTAGACTGAAGTAGATTCATCGAAGTGTACTCCGATATTAATTACTAGCAAGTACCGTCGATTATTTGTTAAATTTCTGTTCAGCTTTTTCACAAAACTTCTAAGTCACATCTCTAAAAATTAGTTTAGTTTTGCAGTTTTCGTTGCATGAGCATTTCATAAGTAGAATCCACTTCATTGAAACAAGTTGTCGATAGCAACACACACATACTTCAGAAAGAAATGTTTTGTAAACAAACCACTGTTACTTCTTGTTGGTCTTTCATGAAACAAGTAACCATATTCATTTGAGACTGTAGTGCACTGTAGTTCATTTTCTTATTTATTAAAGGAACTTCTCTATCTACGAACGAGAAAGCTAATGCGATCCTCAACAAACGACCTAGACAAGAAGTATGGTAACACGAAGACTAGTAGGTGACTCAACGTTCATTTCGCTTTAATAAACATTTTTTGGAAGTGAAGAACTTTAAATGTGTAGACAAGTTGAAGTCTATTTCGTTAACACTACTTAATAAATAGAAATAAATGGATGTTTCTACTTTGTTTCAGTTAGTTCGATGGAGCTGCTTTTGAGCTTGTAAGAAGAATATTCATATTTCTAATCCACTTTCTGCTGGTAAAAACTAAAATAACAAAATCTAAAGCCCCATGCCAGACTCTAAGGTACAACTGTATACCTATTTTAACGACTAGAAACCTCTTATTAGAACAGTGGATTTTTATTCTGCGTTTGATATCATTTATTGCATAATCTTCGGATTTTTGTGGAGCAAGTGAAGATCTTTACTGATTTTTTTACAAGCAACACTGACAAAAAAAATGCTTATAGATTTTATAGGTTATATTTCGTCATTTGAAGTTTGAGGTTGAAGATTTTACAGATGATCACGCCAGCTGTTGTATGGAAGATGATATAGTCATCCTAGTTGAATTGGCGTTAATGTTACTGATTACGATTCGGTTACTCAACAAATGCCCGTAACACCGATATGCAACGATGTCCGAAGATACTCCACAAAAAAAAAATATCCACTAATGATTACGGGATATTACTCAGTGACAAAGTGATTTCTGATACGCAACCGGTAATTAGTCTGAAGGAAAGGTCATAATCACCATTTCACCTTTTCCCCTCTGCTAATCGTCTGATCATTTTTATTGATCTCCATCATCACGTCTTTCCATCGCCTAGTATATTTCATCCATCCAACATGTTTTTCCGATTCGCTTCCGTTGTTTCTCCTAGCTCATTAGCAATATCTCTGTCATTCTTCATTTTCTAACTATTATCAGTTACATCAGTCACTGCTAATTTCCATCTTTCAACAATTGGTTTAATCGACTGAAGGTTCGATTCTGTCTATTTTCCTATTTCTGGTCTTATTTTTTTCTTCTGAAATTTATAACATCCCTACTAATTTCATCTTTGTCTACCTTAATCAGTTCTTTTTAATATCCACGATGTAGGGCTATTTTTTTTAGCATCGGTTCGTAGTAGACATTACTCAATAATGTTTTCGACTATCGTTACTGTTTTTCAGCGTAAGCTTGCGTTCACAGCCATGTGAAAAAATGCTGTACACACTATAGTATCCTTTGTCTAATTTCCTCTCTTGTTTCTAAAGAAAATGCCTCCGCCACAGCGAGTACGACGCTCTTGCAGTTAAAAATGGAACTTATAAAAGAAGAATGTTAAAATTTTAACAATATTTCAACAACACAGTATATAAAATGAAACCCAGGAGCTTTTCTTGACATTAAAGGATAACTGAGACTTACTGTCTGTGCAAATTGTGATAAAGAAGTAATAGAAATGTGAGTGGTTACCTGTTGCGGCGAGTACGCCCCCAGGCGGGCCATGTCTGGCAGCGCGGGACTGAGGTAGGGGAAGCTGTTGGAGTCCGTGAGGTGCCAGTGCAGAGCGTTCAGCTTGTTGGCCGCCATCGCGTCCACTGTCCGCATCAGCGCCTTCAGCGGTATGAAGTTACGAGCCGTGTCCACCATCACGCCGCGGTACGCGAACCGGGGCGCGTCCTGAAACACAATAAAATACTACTCTCGCACGCACAGTATCTGGGTTGAAAATTACTAAAAAGATTTCAGTAAATATCCTTAATTCGTTTCGAGAAATTGTTTCGTCAAATGGCATGTATACAAATCAACAATAAAAAAATTAAGAATTTTATCAGAAAAAGTATTTTCAAGACGTATTTAATATCAGAGTTATGAAATTCTCTTTTGAATGGTACATACGGTTTTTGAAAAAAAAATAATCTCTGCTAAAGAATGAAATTTGTTAGTTATTTTGCTACAACCGTTAAATGTCTTAATTTTTAATTTAGTTCAATTGCTAGTGTGACTTTCCATGGAAAACTATTTTTCCCCCTTTCTTGTACCTATCTACCTTTGCTCCCTAAGAATTTTAAATTTTAATAATTTAGCAGAAACTCTGAAAGAATTTAACACTTTCGTTGGTAATTTATTACAATTCCTTACTCCCTTATCTAGGGAAGAAAATTTTCCCATACCCTTATCCATTAAATCGACTGTTATGGTCATGGCCATCATTTCCTTTACATGCACCACCATTCTTTAATTCATCTATCCAAACGTTTAAATTTTCTTGCAAACTTTATGAGGCTACAGTAATTTTTGAAGAATTTTGGAACCGCAGTTTTCTATGATTTTGAGGGGACTGTAGTTTGTGGGTTGCGTTTTTTCAATTATTCGCGTTTACTACCCAAGGGGGACCACTGCTAAATATTATTTGATAACTGGCCTCGTGTGGACGATTTATCATAAAAGTGTAGAAGGAATGGTTGTATCTTTGTGAAATATTGTTATACGCTTTTTCAAAGCGGAGTGAATATGAACTGAAATTACCACCAGTGCGGGATTATAAACAATAATAAAAATCTAAGCTGCTTATTTTTTAAAACAAGATCTACGAGAGATGGTGTTATGGTAACAGATGTTCATGAGAACGGATCACTGTCCAAAATTCATCAAACTTAGCAATATGAAGCTTTGAAAATGCAGTAAAGGGAAATCCAGTAACACGCATGAAAACGGCAACGTTAAGGGATGCCTTAAGATAGAAAAAAAAGATCAAACTAAAATATTTATAATCCAGGATACTATTCGAATTTCAGTGTTCTGGTAACTAGACGGCAAAATGACGGCTTGTTACGTTGATTTGCCATCTCAGTTTAGTTTACCACTCCCAATGATGTATTTCGATAGTAAAGAGAAGAGATATGCATTGGTAGAATTAGTACAACACACAGGTGTCTTCATTCACCTTTTGGGTACATCAACATGTAAGTGACCCAGCCTACGACGAGGAATGCGGAGAATATCTGTGCTGGGAAAGGGGGTTGAAGTCCCGTTATTCATCAAACGGTGGACAGGAAGGGGGAAAGGATAGACGACGGTATCCAGCGCGAGGTGTCCTGGACTGTGGAGGGAGAAGATGGTCAGCTGAGGAAGAGTGACTGGGCAGTGGTAATGTTCTCTGATACAGACGACACGTATTGTTTACTGTGCTAATCAGAGGATAAAGAAAGGAACACAAGTTGTACTGTCGTTATTTTATCACTCGCGGAAGATGCGAAGGTGAACAGGTGTTGAATGCAAGAACTTACAGCTTCAGCTGATACTGTTGGGAGTCGGCAGAGCTACAGAAGCAGAACCGTGGACTTCCTGTGATTCCTTCCAGCTTATCGGAGGGAGCAATGAACGCAACCATAGCGGTAGCGTTGCAGACAGAAATTTGCTACTGACGGATCATTTCTGTCCAACTGAAGAGTTTTAAGGCCCATTAACACTAGCGGTCAGCTCAGTTCAGGGAAAGGCAGGTCAACCTGAAGATCAACAACGGTCAAGACCTGAGCTGAGCTAACCGCTAGTGTGAACGTGCAACGGTCAGGTCAAGTCAGATCAAATGGGCGGCGAACGTCTGAAAACTATGCTCGTAGGCAATAAAAAAACTGATAAATAATAAATAAATATTTTAACTGTATGTTATTTCTGTTTATTTTAAAGTCGGCAAACTTTAATATAAATTCAAATATTATTACACATTTTGGTACTGCCAAGATACAGATCCTGTTCGCGAATTAAAAAAAAATATTGTGAATTTATTTTTGAATCAAAGGCTCATGTACCGGCATTAACACACAAACAAAGAATAATTGTAAAATAGGGTTTCTCTCACTCATCCTGAAATTCACTTTCTACATGGCATGAAATTTTATCCTTCCGTAAATAATTGTGCAAAATACATGTTGCTAAAATTATGTTATCTATTAATCGTGGAGAAGACTTAATTTTTCTAAAATACGTAGAAACGAAATCGTTGAGCCCTAAAATATCAAAAGCACTTCCCACCACTCGTCTCGCAGGGCATAGCCGGTAGTTAGCGTTATTTTTTCTCGTGATTTGTTTGCGCTTGAAACTCTGGATGCAACCAGAACCATTCTCTTTTGATCTCGACGTATTTTTAGGCTCTTGATTCAAAATCATTGCGATTTAATTGACGTTGGGGTAGAAAACGGCATTGTTCACTTTGATCGACTGAAATGTAATGGCCTCGTCTATGACTTGATCTGACCTGACCCGAGTTGACCGCTGGGTGTAAATGCTATCCTGGATCGTGAGCTGAGCTGAGCGGTAGTGTGAGGTGGTTACAGAGTTTAGATGTACTCACGTGTATGTCGACAGAGGAGAGCATGCGCACTCCCTCAGCGACGTTGTCCCACCAGGCGAGTTGCGCCAGCGTCTCCAGACCGTGCCTCGCGCCGAAGAAGCTGCGGGCGCGCACAGTGGCCACCAGCCACGGCCCCTGCAGTCGCACCTGTCCCAAGACAGTCTCTAGAGTACAGGCAGTCTCTGAAGGCTTATGCTATCATTGTTAAAACGGAACCGAGGCTGAGTGAGAATGAGCAAACGTCAGCATACCATTTACAGCAAACAAAGCGCTGATACAGCAGCCAAAACAAAAGAGGAAAATGTTATAACTTGTTTGTAATTTATAGGAAATACTAGGGGGCAATCAAAAAGTTCCCGGAATTCAGTCGTAGTTTTGGCATTTGTGATGCAATTGTTTTGGGTTTGACAGGTCTGAACTGGTCTTAACAGGCAGTGTAACTGAAGGTAGGTCTGTGTGGTAATCAGTTGGCACAATGTCACAGTTTGAGCAAAGGGCGAACATCAAGTTCATGTGCAGAGTAGGGAAATCTGCTTCAGAGACTTTGTTAGCCTTACAAACAGTTTACGGTGACGATTCGTTAAAGAAAACAGCCGTTTGCGAGTGGTTTTCAAGATTTAATGGAGGGCAGGAATCGCTGGAAGACGAGAGTCGCAGTTGGAGATCTTCAACTTCCAGAAACGAAGCAATGGTCGAGCAAGTGAAACAGTTAATCAGATCAGACCGAAGAATGACCATCGACGAGTTGGCCCCTAGAAGTGGGGATGTCTCATGGACGAGCAACAGCTGTACATCGGAAGATGCCAAAACAGGATTTTCACCGTTGTTTCCAGCAATGGCAGGAGCGGTGGAGTAAGTGTGTGTATTCAGAAGGAGCCTTCTCTGAAGGAGATTAGGTAAATGTGTACTTATATTTTGTTAATAAAGAGTTACAATGAAATTCCGGGAACTTTTTGACTGCCCCTCGTATATCGTTGACTTTTTCACAAGTACATAATGAACCATGACAATATCTGGAAGTTAATTTCCAAATTAATGGTAACCCTGGATGCTGCAAAATGCGAACTGACTCAGGACTGTAGTGCTCTAGAACATAAAATTAAGAGTATGTTACTTAGAAACAATTGTCATTACCAAGAAATGCGGCACAATTACCCGGCGGTATAACTACATCATAGATTACAGACATACGTGTAAACTTGGTCAACTGCAACTAATTCAATAATGCGATACTTTAAGAATAACTAGAATATATATATATATATATATATATATAGTACTAAGGCTAAACAAATTTACAAAATGTGGTACTAAGATTGTGAATGTACCGTAATAAATGGAAAATGTTTCAGGATTTCAGTACAGCACGTAAATAATGTAATAGCGTGCTAGTGCGAAAAAGACTGAATATTTTTCTGTAGTAAAATTTGTAAAGAAGTCAAGTGGATAACAAGGTTCTTTAGCAATGTACCAATGGAACGATAAGCAGTTTAAGAATAACTTGAATATTGTAGTAAAACAAAATTGTAATGATGCGGTATTTCAGTGAAAAATGAAATATAGCAATTAAATCAAATCAGAAAACTGTAAAACACCACTGCAATGCTGCGACAGAGGAAGCGTGCGTTTAAATTCCAATGCGAAATATTAGCAAAACAAACTGAATTGGTTAAGCGTTAAAACAACGGAATAACACAATACTAAGT
Source organism: Vandiemenella viatica (assembly GCA_031002005.1). Classification (NCBI taxonomy): domain Eukaryota; kingdom Metazoa; phylum Arthropoda; class Insecta; order Orthoptera; family Morabidae; genus Vandiemenella; species Vandiemenella viatica. The sequence goes on from JARYHS010009186.1 coordinate 199,308,257, forward strand.
AGTAGTCAGAAGGATGGGGGTGGGGGGGGGGGGGTTTCTAAGTCATCTCCTGGAAATGCCAATTCTAACATTAAACTGTAAGTAGGTGGCACAGAGTACAACTACTAAACAATAAGCGGCATTTGTAATTAAATAAATATATGCATATAAATAAATACATATATATTAAAAAGTTTGTAATAGCAACTGTAACTTATAACTGTAAGCAAGACCAAATGTAATATTATAGAATTAGACAATTAGTGAAAGTGTAATGGAATTACATGCCCAATTCCTGCATTGAAAAGATTCTTGCAAATTTCCAGAAACAAAGTAAATTAAAAATTAATATGTAGGGCCTAATTTAGTCGCTAGACGTTACGCTGTATAAATGAAGGGTAAATAAGTAAAGATAAACAATGATTTTGTTCCAGTGAAGTTCTTAAATAGACAGTACCTCTTTTAGTACTGAGATCTAACATTGTTATGTAAAAATATCACACCCGATTTCCATACTGATTTGTAAACGTATTGCTATTTTTTTCCAAACGTTTCGCAAAATGCACAACATACTGAAACTATTGTGGAAACGTGTTTGATATTGTTGCAGTTGCAGTATATACGAAAAGCTTCCCTCCATTAAAAAGTTGTTTCTTTACGAAGAAATACGAACAAAACAAAATTTTAATAAACTCAAAATGAGTTGGCAAGGATGGAAGTAAAGAATTGATCGGTCTAACAGAATTTGTTAAGCTGCAACACTGCAGGGTTTTTTTTTTTTTACACCGTGGTTAGATATGAAAGAAGAGTTGGTCTTAACATGAAGCAAAAAATGCCTTAGTGTTTAATAATGTGTATCTATTCGTACGAGCTCATGACAATTATTTCGTCTCACATTCTGCTATTACTATTACGAGTAACAGTTAGTAAAGTAATTGTCTCTGAAATATAACCCAGGATCATGGAAATTACGTGATTACAATAAGGCGTGTAATTTAAATTCTGCTGTGCTCACCGAGAAATGTCGATAGGTTAAAAAAAAAATGGAGTACAATAAGCCACATAGTGGCGGTATTGAAAGATCACGGTGGTAGAACTGTAGCGTTGCACGAATGACTTTTAACAGAGTAGTCATTTTGAATGGAATTGAATCTAGTAGCTATGAAACACTGCTACACTGCACTGAGATAAAGGTAATTAGTAATACTAGTTGTCGCCATCAAAGATTATATCTTACTATGACTTCTTGATTTTCTTATGTCAATCATTCTTCATTAGTAAAAAATAAAATATAAATGATTTCAATTTTTGTCCAACGATATAAGGATTTTTAATGATTTTTATTATTGTGTGGATACATCGAATTTAGAATTAAGAAATTCTATTTATATCTTGCGTCAATTAATAACAACTTTGCGAGAGGTGTATCTATATCTAGCTTATTACTTTTATAACATTATCGCTAACCCCCAATCATTTTTTGTGTTAATTTACTCTTATTAACGTTTATTTATGTAACATTTATTAGATATAAGTATCCTAAATACTTGTATTAATGTTTGAAACTCGATATAGGGTTTCCGCAGTCTGTATTTATTTAGTAACCGGGTTAGCATAGTGTTGTTATCTAAGTTGTGTAGCGCTTAGAGGAGGTACACAAACTAAAATAGCTTGTGAAATGTATGGGAAACTGGTGTCAATGAACGTTATTAATTAAATTCAATAACCTTTCTACAAGAACAGCGAGTTTTTTCATATTCACAGTATGTCAAAATACCTCTAAATTTGTTTATTCGCGTCGTTCATTGTGTCTTACCCAAGGGAGATCGTGTAAGGCAGAACAGAAAAACATTCGACAACCGCGGTAAAGGTTGCCTAACAGTAATTAAAGCAGTTGGCACGTGCGAGGCAAAAGGTTTCTTTAACGCCCTTTCTGAATTCGGAAGATATTTTCTATTAATATTTACTACTTATCTCCATTGAAAAATCTTCTGCAGTAATATACTTCAGTTTACGTGGGAAATGTACTCTTTTACGGATTGGAATAAAGGTGCGAATAAGCTTTCCCTCAACGCAACCTTTACAGTTACGAATTGGTTTCAGTGACGGTTAACGTAAAAAGGGCAGACTAATTTATTTGCATTTGAAATGTTTATGTAACTGTCAAACTTCTCCTCAGTTGATCATGAGTGAGGCCTTTCAGAACGTGTCTGAACATTAAATTATTCCAGTAGTCGCTGCGTCTTATTTGATTTCTATGAATAAGGTTTGATCGTCCTACACTTGTTTTATTGATTTCCGTGAACAAAGTCCGATGGTAAAGAGTTTTGTGTAAAATAAAAGGGCCTAAAATATCTCGGACTACGCTGGGAACAACTCGAAGCTTATAATGTGAAGTGTCGGATTAAAACGCTTTATTTACTGAACATTAACTTGCAGTGAAACCATTGTCTACAAAGCAAAATTTAATTTTAAAAATGTTGGACTCAAATACGATCCACTAAACATTGTATTAAATATCTTTCTGGCATTAAGTGCAGCGTAATGAATAAGTATGTCAAATAATAAATCCTGACAAATTCTGTCTGAAATAAAGTAATTACTGACAGTGGTGTTGGAACGCTTATAACCTTTATACAGGGAATTCGCATTGTTATGCACCATTTTGGGTTAGATTAGTGCAGAAATATTTGAGGCGGACCTTATCTCTAATGGAGTAACGTAAATTGTTCCCGTTCATTGTGTCCAACCGGCCAGGCGATAGAGGACTCCATCCTGTGTGTTAAGTGAATTTACCTCTAATCGACGGCTAAGAGGTCGCAGGCGTCTGGGGCGAGACCTAGCTGACCATTCATTTAAGCCGGAACGAGAGCAGAGCGGCGCAAAGGACTTGGCCGGGCTTTCCTTTAAGGAGCTTTGTGGCGAGAGCTGCTGAGATAAAGGCGAGAGGCGCATTACTTTCATTACGGGCAGCAGACGAGGCGCGCACAAAGGATCCTGCCTAACAGTCTGCTTGCAGATAGATGTCTCATTAGGCCACGGGTCCCAAAGAGGCAATACATAGGCACAGGCATATACAGGGAAATGGCGCTTTTGGAAATTCGCTCGAGATAGGAGCCAGCAAATCTTCCCCGCACACTGTTTGTGGGACATACGGGTCAGCTATTGCCGGAGACATTTTCTTAAAACATTGCGGCTCAAATGGAATGAAATATTTATCTTTAAGCCAAACATGATAGAATTTCTTAAATACAAAATATACAACTGTTTCCAGGTTCCATGTCAAATTTTATTCTCCTACAGATCCTAAATATGTACAAATTTGGAAGATAATTGATTCATTGTAGCAGCAACTAAGACTGAGTTAGTGTGATAACTGAGAAAAAGAGTACTAGAAAATTTCACCATCTTTGATTGGTTATCTTCAAAATAGGAAATAGTAAAATAAGCCATCAGTTTTAAGGCTGGATGTTGAAACAGTTGGTGTCTTGTACGCAGCAGTGAGATGCTAGTTTTCCCCTTACAGGCTTCTAATGTAGCAATGCAGAAGCCCATCCTGCCATTACGATTTTTTCTTTTCATGGATTCCCACAAAAAACTCCTTGCTAATTTTGGTACGGCTTCTTCAAAAGGCGATGTCCGAATTGCTTCGTTTCTTGTCCCCAATCTGTTGGCTGTAATGACGATGACGAGATGTAAAGCCCGAAAAAAAATTACAAGATTCGCCTCAGTCATGCTCAGCCATCTCCATGTTTTGCCTCTCTGACTTCAGTTGGTTTGTTTAATATCAGTTTTCTGTAATCATGGAAGGAAACAGTACGTCGATTATCTGGATGTTGTGGATCATTTTTTTTTCCTCAATTGCTGATAATATTAATAAATGAATTACGCCAAAGCAATTGACTTTTTTGTATTTATTGGTCTCCCGTATGCGTTTTACTTCTTTTGCACAATAGACCACAAAATGTAAGTAGATTATAAGATAGATAATAATTCATTCCACTGTACCAACCACAAACATAACCATAACCTGCTTACAACTTTTGTACATAATTAACAGAAAAAACCCGCTGAAGATGCTTCTGCAAAAGAAGTGAAACGCGTACGGGAGACCAATAAATACAAAAAAGTCAATTGCTTTGGCGTAATTTATTTATTAATAGTACGTCGATTGTTTTCTCACCATAAATACAAAAGAAAATATGAGATATGAGAATATCTTACGGTGTACATGTCGAAGATAATGACGTCAGGACACGCTAAGGAAATATGAGTTATATATTTATGTGGTAGGAACTTATTTGTGTGAACCGTCGGCCGCCGTGCATTATGCAGCTACCTTACGTCAGAGTTCATACATGACGACACAGCTTTTCTTGGTAGAGTGAGATGTCGTTAATTTCGTATTAAGCACCAAAGGGGCCGTCAGAATTATGGTTCAAAGGCTAAGTTGACTGATAGTTCAGCCACAACGCTTTACAAATCGAGGGCGTCATTAATCAGCCACCGTCACTTGACGTGCACAAGCAGAATATCGCGTGCCGAAAATTTTCTCGTGTGTAAAGAGTTGGATTTTTTCAGTGTTTTATTAATAGAAACACACTGCATGAAAAGAAACTGTATTAAATCACGATGTGAAATAGCGAGAAACATAATTACAAGACAGAATACAATTCAGAGGAAAAAAAAAAAAACAGCTTAAATCACTGTTCTAATAGCGATGTGGGCTTACGTGTGAGCTTCTGTGATTTGTATTCTGGATGATAAGTAGACTTTTGTTTGCAAAATGTGTGATTTATAGATCGGAAATAGCAGATCGTCCCCGTCTTCACCTTTGTTACTGCGAGAAACCGATTGAAACCCCCAATAAGAATGGTACTTCATGCCGAGGATTTAAACTTGGACGTTTTATACCTCCTCGGTCCAGTACGATGGGACTATAACGTGACCAACCACACTGAGGGGTATATGTAGGAGTTGACTTTTTATTTATTTAAATTTAATTAATTAGATATATCATCTAGAACAGACTGCGGTTGGGGAGCGTGCATAAACTGCGTAGCTCCATTTTGGCCTCCTGTGAACTCCCCTCCCCCCACGTAGCTATACGTGGCTTTTACCTCCCCCCCCCCATGTAAAACGTAGCTTTATTCTCTTTTGATTCCAGAAGACATTTTGTACTGTTTTCTCTTGTCAGACTATTGTAAATTACATACGGAGATAATTAACTGAGGGAAATAAATATTCACATGCTGTTGTGAGTTATATTCCTCATTTTAACTGTGAAAAATGTTATGAAAGGAAAGCTACGTGGCCTGGCTCGGAACCCTCCCTCCCCTCATGTAGCCCAGCGTAGCCTTCCAGCCAACCCCTCCCTCCCCCCTGCACCGAGCCACGTAGTTTGTGCACGCTCCCTTGCTCACAATATTTCGTTACAATCCTTAATATTACATGTAATCAGAGTATCTCGCATACCAAATTCATGGGAACTAGGTAGCCGTGGGAAAAATCCGCGAATGATGTGCGATAAATAGCAAGGCAGGTGTTTTGTAGTAGGATGAAAGAGCAGTTGTTGATTTTTCAACTAAAACAGGTGGGCTGCGTAGTAGAGATGGGTCGTTCGCGAGTGAATCAGTTCTTTAGAGCAATTCATTTAAAAGAGCGAGTGAGCTGTCGCTCACTAAAAAGTGAACGGTAGTAGGGAGGACTTGTCTTTCCTGGGACAAAAGATCTTAAGCCGGCCCCGGAAGAGACTCCACTCGTCCGCGTGACGTCACAGTTGGGGTGGTCAAGATGGCCGCCGAGCGCACCGCCCGGTCAAGATTGCCGCCCACCGTTTGGTGTGGCCAAGATGGCCGCCGTTAGTTCACAGATCGGCCGCACAGATGGCACCATCTCCCAAGGGCTTAATTTCTAGTTCATTTGGTGGCGGCTAGATGGCGTTCGGTGGCATTATTTCCGGCGCGCTTTGCGAAATGTGTACACTGTTATCTCTGTTTACTAAGCGTGACGAAATATGTATTCCTAGCGTCCTGTTAAGCAAGCACTGGGACATCTTGGCTACTATCGACACACAGTAAAATATTTTGTATCGTGAAAAATACTTAAGCGATTTTTTTACGTGAACAGACATCGGTAGCGTAGGGGTTAGAGTGCCGAAGGTCGCCGGTTCGAGTCCGGCCGCGTTGCGACAGGTGTGAACTTGCTCATCCGAGACATCGCGCGTTCGCCTTGCATAACTGTCGCTAGAGGTCAGCACACGGCAGAAGACATTTGCCGCTAGATGGAGCGGGTGTACCAATATGCGTGAAATATTTCGGGAGTCCGACAGGTTACGAAATGGCTCCATTACAGAGCGATACAGCTAGGCCATCCACCATTGTGAAAGCATAGCTGGCGGACAAAGAAATTAGGGCGTCCAATACATATTGCAGAGTCTCAGGCTTCATGTGTCCTGCTATCGAAACCGTTCCAGCAGGATACATAGAAATTCACTGCGGTTCAAGAAGAAATTATTACGAGATGAGAATAATTATTATATGTCAGTTTTCGTAGAACAAATATAAGAATCTTTTATGGTAGCCTAATCCCTCGCCAGAATAACGTGTTTTAAAAACGAAAATCGAAAATTTAGTTTTCATTCTGGGCGAACAGAAAAACTGCTTGAGTCTTTGTATTTAATTAAAAAATAAGACATAGACCATGAGAAAGCGTAACTTTTACGTTTAAAACGTGATAATGAACTATGGAATGTCCTGACTTAGCTCAAATTCATATCTATACAATGCAGTTCTGATATTCGAGGATGTTTATAACTCTGAGCGAATATAAGCATCAGTAAGGTGGGATTCCAATATAATTAATCGTTAACAGCGTTAATGATAGAGAGAATTCAACTAACGACCTCGGCAGTGTTGGGGCTAGGTCGCCGGTTCGAGTCCGGCCGCGGTGTTTAAGTGTTTTGTGGAAAAGCCGCAAAGTTACGTAATTTCCACGCCTCGAAAAGCATAAATGTTTCCTTTTAACGGGAAAAAAAGCGTCATAAACTCCAGATATAAATTCTATGTGTACCTGTTTTCATGAAATTATTTAGCGTTCTTGCCTCTCATTCGGGAGGACGGAGGTTCCAGGCATCCATGGTTTCCCCCAGTGAATGCCGGGGATGCTACCTTCAAAAGGCCATGGTCGAATTCCTTCCCGTCTCTAAAGACCTCGCTGTTAACATAAATTCCGTTCATCGAAGCAGGCAGACATTAAAAATTAATTCACCGACGAAGAGACGGGAAACAAACTCACTTTTTCATTATGAACAATATAATATAACTCACGAGTGTCACCTACAGTCCGTGTATTTTAAAGGATGTATTAAATTAGGGGTATTTATATTTTTATTTATATTTCTCGTGTCCAGGACATAACAAGTTGAAAAAACAAATAACATTAATTAATTAATATTAACTATAAACACAATTATATAGAATGTGACCAGAATTCCGCAATCTTGATGGCCTTCTCGTTTGCCCTGTAAAGGTCGTCGATATTGCAGGTTTCAGGGAGATTCCTGCATATCAGAAGATGTTGTGGGTTCTGAAGCTCACCACATTCACATAGATCGTTGTCATTAGTGTACCCCCATTTTTTAAATATTATATTTACATCGGGACACTTCAGTTCTTAGTCTGTTTAGAGCCTTCCATATAGCATATGGCTGATTACATCCCGCAGCCGGTGCCTCTTTGATGTTCCTCCACCAGGACAAATTTCAAAATTAGGGGTAATGAAATTGTGTGTCTGTGAATGTCATGTCCGTCCTGTTGGTGTGTCTAATTAGCTAGAATAAATTCATTCTCATGCAAATACTTAATAATAATGATGTGAGTAACTTCAGCACTCGGGAATTCGATCCGAGGGGGTGTGCTAGGCGAAAAGAAAACATTAAGTTCTCGCCCGTGTAAATCTACTTATATATCATTTTCTCATTGCCACAACTATTTACCCACCCAAATTGAGTGTCCTTAGCTGTACTTTGTCTAAAATTCCAATCAATCCCTTGTGACACATCAGTGATTGGCACCTTTAACTGTATTTTACAGCACAGCACGTATGTTCCAGGAACGAAATACGTCTGTTAATCTTACTAATTTCGCCCCTCTCGAATCGAAGTACGCCAGTCCTATGTGATAAAAATCGAGTCAATGTAAGGCAGTGCTAAGCACAGAACATGCTGATTCGTCATAGAATGCCTGTGGCCGAGGTGTAGATATAGAAAATTTACCCACTTCCTTATAAAAGAAATCCAGTGCACTATTCCTAATTCTTTCACCAAGATCCACCCCTAGCCTCATCACCAACATACCCACAGCACTTCCTCAAACCTCCTTTGTTTTCCAATGATTCCCAATCCAACCCCTGATCAGTTACAGACAGGGTTACCTTCTGTTCGTGCGTTAAAGTAAACCAAAAATTCAAATTCGCAAAGTCTTCTGCTAATCAGTAGCCAGGTATCAAAATGTTCATTTAAGGTGGTTCTACTACAGTTTTCAGGGAAATTCTCCCATTTTCCAGCAATTTATTTTTCAATAAATCAGGACCCAGGGGAGTTCTCCATTCGGCTTAAAATGTTCCCATCTAACGCCAACCTTCGGATTCAGGACCAAGTCTGACATTTGTTTGTAATTGCATGCTTTGTTCAAGTAACCACGATAAAAGTACCATAATGCCCTTAGCTAACTTGGTCATCAAACAGACATCATAACTCACATTTTCATAGAAGATCCCCACACATCGACAAGTATCCAAAGGTGCAGACACTAGTTCTATTGCGCCGAAGATAGCACCCACGCTTGAACTGTCGTAAATTGTTAGGTCAAAGTGGGTGTTTGGATATTTTATCCATTCAGTCCTCATCATCTAAAGTCTAATGCCAGATTGTGGTCATTGCCAACTTAGGCTCCATACACCACTCAGAATTATTTCGCCAATATCCATTCTAACAGCATTATACACCACATACAGCCCCTGACACTCTTCCAATGACATCCAGTCCAGTTCCTTTATTAAGGCACTTGTTGAATATTTTCCACTAATAAATCTAGCTGCTATATTTTGCACCTTGCATTTGATGTACAAAAAATGTGGTCTCCATACTACACTTATATATACAAGAAATGGTCTGACTGTGGGTTTGTACCCAAGTCCTTCGCTTCTCGGGTACATCCCCCTCATCACCCCCTCTGTTAAATGATTTTTATGTAGTGAAAAACGTGAGAAACACAATTCGTATGCCAACACAAACGGCAGTAAACTGTAAAGAGTACAGTCAAATGGGAGATTGCCTAAGCCCTGAAGCAATGGTTAGAAGCACACGTTGATGGTGAGCATAATTCTATAACCATATATTTTAGACTCAAATTAACAGAGGAAGTAGACACACGCACACACTTGTACATGCATACAGCGAGGTCGACAGAACTAACAGCAAGCATCATGGAAACGATGAAGTGGGGCAGAATTGTCGTTACCACTGATTAACTGGGCAGAACTATCGTTAAAAAAATCATCAGACAGACGAGTGTATCACCATACTTACACTTACATGCACAAAGAGAGACGCAGATATACATGTACAAGTCTACAGAAAGTTCAGGACAACTACCTGCACCAACCATGGAAACAAAAAAAGTGGTGTAGTACTTTCTTGCCCCCATGACTGGCTGAAAAACAGAACTCTCCTTACATATCATCTGCCTGGCGAGATAGAGGGTGTGCAAAAGATGGCATGTTTTCACCATACACCTAAGTATTTACATCATAAATAGTGTTCATCACACACAATTGATTACATTTTACCATCAATACGTTTCCCCCACACTGCAACCCTATCTGACATTCATTAAGAGTGCCCCAGGTACCATGAGTTACAATAGACATTTGACTATCAGCAGATACCAGAACCCCTCATATTCATACTAGGTCTCAACCACAAATCCATACGTATCCATGCACAAGCTCAAAGAAACAGGAACAGCAAATCATACATCCAGATAAATGAGTTTAAGGAAGGTATCACCATACTTACGCACACAGACACATATATCCATGCCTACAGCGAGCTCAACACAACAACCAGCCCAATCATGGAAAAGAAAAAGTGGGACAGAACCCCCATGGCTCATAACTGACCAAAAAATCATGAGTAACATATGTTCCAGGTACCATACTCTTCACATCAACATCATCTAATTTAACTCACACAACAGACCTCACTACCATCCAGTATCATGTGTGCTAGGTACAAAACTGTTCACATTAGCACCACCACATCTATCCCACACCTTAACCCTTACTGCCATTCAGTAACATTTACCCCAGGTACCACGAGTAGCAGTAGACATCTGGTCATCAGACAGATATCATAACTCCCATATTCATACTAGGTCTCAACCAAAAATCTGTACGTCACCTCACACAAGCAAGGTATCACCACATTTACGAAAAAAACACACAGAGATAGAGACTCATACATACGTTCATTTCCAGGCCTACAGCGATCTCGACTCAACAACTAGCCCAATCATGGCAACGAAAAAGTGGAACAGAACACGCATGACTGGCCAAAAATCATAGAAAGACACACATAAACACATACATACACACTAACATGTCAATGCATTCAAACAGTTCCATTCATCACCACACATAACTGGAGGAAAAAACTGAAGAGTTACAGGATGTGTGAAGTTTGAAATCACAGCCACATCTCTCCCACACCGCAACCCTTTTTTGTCATTTAGTAACATGTGACCCAGGTACCATGAGTTACAATAGACACTTGTCTATCAGACAGTAATATGTGCCACCATGTACCACGAGTAGCAGTAGACACTTGGTCATCAGACAGATATCATAACTCCCATATTCATACTAGGTCTCACCCACAAATCCATACGTCACCTCACACAAGCATAAGTGCAGGACAAACGAGATAAAGGAATGTATCACCACATTTACGCAAAAAACACACAGAGATAGAGATGCATACACACGTACATTTCCATGCCTACAGCGATCTCGACTCAACAACTAGCCCAATCATGGCAACGAAAAAGTGGAACAGAACACCCATGACTGGCCAAAAATCATAGAAAGACACCACACACACTCACATGTCAATGCATTCACACAGTTCCATTCATCACCACACATAACTGGAGGAAAGAGACTGAACATGCTAGATCCAAACTGAAGAGTTACAGGATGTGTGAAGTTTGAAATCACAGTCACATCTCGCCCACACCGCAACCTTTTATGTCATTTAGTAATATGTGCCACCCATGTACCACGAGTAGCAGTAGACACTTGGTCATCAGACAGATATCATAACTCCCATATATCATTTAACTCACACTACAGACCTCTCTGCCATTGAGTATCGTTGGTAATATGTACAAAGCTAATTTCATAAGTTACCACATACATACAAGTAATTGCAGGAAAGGGTCCCGACACACGACATCCACACTGAGGTGTTAAATGATAGGCAGATGATAGTATTGTCTTTCCAATACACCTCAGTGCTCACCACACCATACTTGATTTTTTAATGTGCCATCAGTATACCTTGTGGCTGGAACTAAGCTCTTGGCAATGTTTGGCCAAAAGTCATTTGTTAATAGTAGCTCATCAATCACAAATTTTGGGTCAACCTGCCCAAGCGGGCGCGGCGCGAGGTGGCCACCCTTCCTCACAGCGGACGCGTACATCGTGTTTTAGTAGGTCGGTATACCGGCGCATATTACCGCCTCGAGCGCAATGAAATTCCGGTCTTTCAGTGCCGTCCTAAAAATGCGGTTACGGTAAATAGGTCCCGGTCGGGAAAACTCCGGTAAACCATCGCGGTCCGCGCGGGAGACTCCGGATAAACCATCGCGGTCCGCGCTTTTAGACCGGCGTATTACGGTATTTCTGTCCGCAGTGGGGAAGGGTGGCCACCTCGCGCCGCGCCCGCTTGGGCAGGTTGACCCAAAATTTGTGATTGATGAGCTACTATTAACAAATGACTTTTGGCCAAACATTGCCAAGAGCTTAGTTCCAGCCACAAGGTATACTGATGGCACATTAAAAAATCAAGTATGTGTGGTGAGCACTGAGGTGTATTGGAAAGACATACTATCATCTGCCTATCATTTAACACCTCAGTGTGGATGTCGTGTGTCGGGACCCTTTCCTGCAATTACTTGATGTATGTGGTAACTTATGAAATTAGCTTTGTACATATTACAACGATACTCAATGGCAGAGAGGTCTGTAGTGTGAGTTAAATGATATATGGGAGTTATCGATATCTGTCTGATGACCAAGTGTCTACTGCTACTCGTGGTACATGGGTGGCACATATTACTAAATGACATAAAAGGTTGCGGTGTGGGCGAGATGTGACTGTGATTTCAAACTTCACACATCCTGTAACTCTTCAGTTTGGATCTAGCATGTTCAGTCTCTTTCCTCCAGTTATGTGTGGTGATGAATGGACTGTGTGAATGCATTGACATGTGAGTGTGTTGTGTTCTTTCTATGATTTTTGGCCATTCATGGGTGTTCTGTTCCACTTTTTCGTTGCCATGATTGGGCTAGTTGTTGAGTCGAGATCGCTGTAGGCATGGAAATGTACGTGTGTATGCATCTCTATCTCTGTGTGTTTTTTTGCGTAAATGTGGTGATACATTCCTTTATCTCGTTTGTCCTGCACTTATGCTTGTGTGAGGTGACGTATGGATTTGTGGGTGAGACCTAGTATGAATATGGGAGTTATGATATCTGTCTGATGACCAAGTGTCTATGCTACTCGTGGTACATTGGTGGCACATATTTACTGTCTGATAGACAAGTGTCTATTGTAACTCATGGTACCTGGGTCACATGTTACTAAATGACAAAAAAGGGTTGCGGTGTGGGAGAGATGTGGCTGTGATTTCAAACTTCACACATCCTGTAACTCTTCAGTTTTTTCCTCCAGTTATGTGTGGTGATGAATGGAACTGTTTGAATGCATTGACATGTTAGTGTGTATGTATGTGTTATGTGTGTCTTTCTATGATTTTTGGCCAGTCATGCGTGTTCTGTTCCACTTTTTCGTTGCCATGATTGGGCTAGTTGTTGAGTCGAGATCGCTGTAGGCCTGGAAATGAACGTATGTATGCGTCTCTATCTCTGTGTGTTTTTTTCGTAAATGTGGTGATACCTTGCTTGTGTGAGGTGACGTACAGATTTTTGGTTGAGACCTAGTATGAATATGGGAGTTATGATATCTGTCTGATGACCAGATGTCTACTGCTACTCGTGGTACCTGGGGTAAATGTTACTGAATGGCAGTAAGGGTTAAGGTGTGGGATAGATGTGGTGGTGCTAATGTGAACAGTTTTGTACCTAGCACACATGATACTGGATGGTAGTGAGGTCTGTTGTGTGAGTTAAATTAGATGATGTTGATGTGAAGAGTATGGTACCTGGAACATATGTTACTCATGATTTTTTTGGTCAGTTATGAGCCATGGGGGTTCTGTCCCACTTTTTCTTTTCCATGATTGGGCTGGTTGTTGTGTTGAGCTCGCTGTAGGCATGGATATATGTGTCTGTGTGCGTAAGTATGGTGATACCTTCCTTAAACTCATTTATCTGGATGTATGATTTGCTGTTCCTGTTTCTTTGAGCTTGTGCATGGATACGTATGGATTTGTGGTTGAGACCTAGTATGAATATGAGGGGTTCTGGTATCTGCTGATAGTCAAATGTCTATTGTAACTCATGGTACCTGGGGCACTCTTAATGAATGGCAGATAGGGTTGCAGTGTGGGGAAACGTATTGATGGTAAATGTAATCAATTGTGTGTGATGAACACTATTTATGATGTAAATACTTAGGTGTATGGTGAAAACATGCCATCTTTTGCACACCCTCTATCTCGCCAGGCAGATGATATGTAAGGAGAGTTCTGTTTTTCAGCCAGTCATGGGGGCAAGAAAGTACTACACCACTTTTTTTGTTTCCATGGTTGGTGCAGGTAGTTGTCCTGAACTTTCTGTAGACTTGTACATGTATATCTGCGTCTCTCTTTGTGCATGTAAGTGTAAGTATGTGATACTGACTAACTCGTCTGTCTGATGATTTTTTTTAACGATAGTTCTGCCCAGTTAATCAGTGGTAACGACAATTCTGCCCCACTTCATCGTTTCCATGATGCTTGCTGTTAGTTCTGTCGACCTCGCTGTATGCATGTACAAGTGTGTGCGTGTGTCTACTTCCTCTGTTAATTTGAGTCTAAAATATATGGTTATAGAATTATGCTCACCATCAACGTGTGCTTCTAACCATTGCTTCAGGGCTTAGGCAATCTCCCATTTGACTGTACTCTTTACAGTTTACTGCCGTTTGTGTTGGCATACGAATTGTGTTTCTCACGTTTTTCACTACATAAAAATCATTTAACAGAGAGGGTGATGAGGGGAATGTACCCGAGAAGCGAAGGACTTGGGTACAAACCCACAGTCAGACCATTTCTTGTATATATAAGTGTAGTATGGAGATCCACATTTTTTAGTACATCAAATGCATGGTGCAAAATATGGCAGCTAGATTTATTAGTGGAAAATATTCAACAAGTGCCTTAATAAAGGAACTGGACTGGATGTCATTGGGAGATTGGAAGAGTGTCAGGGGCTGTATGTGGTGTATAATGCTGTTAGAATGGATATTGGAGGAATAATTCTGAGTGGTGTATGGAGCCTAAGTTGGCAATTACCACAATCTGGCATTAGACTTTAGATGATGAGGCCTGAGTGGATAAAATATCCAAACACCCACTTTGATCTAACAATTTACGACAATTCAAGCGTGGGTACTATCTTCGGCGCAATAGAACTAGTGTCTGCACCTATTGTGACGTTTAGGATACTTGTCGATGTGTGGGGGTCTTCTATGAAAATGTGAGTTATGATGTCTGTTTGATGACCAAGTTAGCTAAGGGCATTATGTCACTTTTATCGTGGTTAGTTGGATGAAGCATGCAATTATAAACAAATGTCACACTTGGTCCTGAATCCGAAGGTTGGCGTTAGATGGGAACATTTTAAACCGAATGGAGAACTCCCCTGGGTCCTGATTTATTGAAAAATAATTTCCTGGAAAAGGGGAGAATTTTCCTGGAAAACTGCAGTAGAACGACCTTAAATGGACATTTTGGATACCTGGCTACTGATTAGCAGAAGACTCTGCGAATTTTGAATTTTTGGTTTACTTTAACGCACGAACAGAAGGTAACCCTGTCTGTAACTGATCAGGGGTTTGAGTGGGAATCATTGGAAAATAGAAGGAGGTTTGAGGAAGTGCTGGGCGTATGTTGGCGATGAGGCTAGGGGTGGATCTTGGTGAAAGAATTAGGAATAGTGCACTGGATTTCTTTTATAAGGAAGTGGGTAAATTTTCTATATCTACACCTCGGCCACAGGCATTCTATGACGAATCAGCATGTTCTGTGCTTAGCACTGCCTTACATTGACTCGATTTTTATCACATAGGACTGGCGTACTTCGATTCGAGAGGGGCGAAATTAGTAAGATTAACAGACGTATTTCGTTCCTGGAACATACGTGCTGTGCTGTAAAATACAGTTAAAGGTGCCAATCACTGATGTGTCACAAGGGATTGATTGGAATTTTAGACAAAGTACAGCTAAGGACACTCAATTTGGGTGGGTAAATAGTTGTGGCAATGAGAAAATGATATATAAGTAGATTTACACGGGCGAGAACTTAATGTTTTCTTTTCGCCTAGCACACCCCCTCGGATCGAATTCCCGAGTGCTGAAGTTACTCACATCATTATTATTAAGTATTTGCATGAGAATGAATTTATTCTAGCTAATTAGACACACCAACAGGACGGACATGACATTCACAGACACACAATTTCATTACCCCTAATTTTGAAATTTGTCCTGGTGGAGGAACATCAAAGAGGCACCGGCTGCGGGATGTAATCAGCCATATGCTATATGGAAGGCTCTAAACAGACTAAGAACTGAAGTGTCCCGATGTAAATATAATATTTAAAAAATGGGGGTACACTAATGACAACGATCTATGTGAATGTGGTGAGCTTCAGAACCCACAACATCTTCTGATATGCAGGAATCTCCCTGAAACCTGCAATATCGACGACCTTTACAGGGCAAACGAGAAGGCCATCAAGATTGCGGAATTCTGGTCACATTCTATATAATTGTGTTTATAGTTAATATTAATTAATTAATGTTATTTGTTTTTTCAACTTGTTATGTCCTGGACACGAGAAATATAAATAAAAATATAAATACCCCTAATTTAATACATCCTTTAAAATACACGGACTGTAGGTGACACTCGTGAGTTATATTATATTGTTCATAATGAAAAAGTGAGTTTGTTTCCCGTCTCTTCGTCGGTGAATTAATTTTTAATGTCTGCCTGCTTCGATGAACGGAATTTATGTTAACAGCGAGGTCTTTAGAGACGGGAAGGAATTCGACCATGGCCTTTTGAAGGTAGCATCCCCGGCATTCACCTTGGGGGAAACCATGGATGCCTGGAACCTCCGTCCTCCCGAATGAGAGGCAAGAACGCTAAATAATTTCATGAAAACAGGTACACATAGAATTTATATCTGGAGTTTATGACGCTTTTTTTCCCGTTAAAAGGAAACATTTATGCTTTTCGAGGCGTGGAAATTACGTAACTTTGCGGCTTTTCCACAAAACACTTAAACACCGCGGCCGGACTCGAACCGGCGACCTAGCCCCAACACTGCCGAGGTCGTTAGTTGAATTCTCTCTATCATTAACGCTGTTAACGATTAATTATATTGGAATCCCACCTTACTGATGCTTATATTCGCTCAGAGTTATAAACATCCTCGAATATCAGAACTGCATTGTATAGATATGAATTTGAGCTAAGTCAGGACATTCCATAGTTCATTATCACGTTTTAAACGTAAAAGTTACGCTTTCTCATGGTCTATGTCTTATTTTTTAATTAAATACAAAGACTCAAGCAGTTTTTCTGTTCGCCCAGAATGAAAACTAAATTTTCGATTTTCGTTTTTAAAACACGTTATTCTGGCGAGGGATTAGGCTACCATAAAAGATTCTTATATTTGTTCTACGAAAACTGACATATAATAATTATTCTCATCTCGTAATAATTTCTTCTTGAACCGCAGTGAATTTCTATGTATCCTGCTGGAACGGTTTCGATAGCAGGACACATGAAGCCTGAGACTCTGCAATATGTATTGGACGCCCTAATTTCTTTGTCCGCCAGCTATGCTTTCACAATGGTGGATGGCCTAGCTGTATCGCTCTGTAATGGAGCCATTTCGTAACCTGTCGGACTCCCGAAATATTTCACGCATATTGGTACACCCGCTCCATCTAGCGGCAAATGTCTTCTGCCGTGTGCTGACCTCTAGCGACAGTTATGCAAGGCGAACGCGCGATGTCTCGGATGAGCAAGTTCACACCTGTCGCAACGCGGCCGGACTCGAACCGGCGACCTTCGGCACTCTAACCCCTACGCTACCGATGTCTGTTCACGTAAAAAAATCGCTTAAGTATTTTTCACGATACAAAATATTTTACTGTGTGTCGATAGTAGCCAAGATGTCCAGTGCTTGCTTAACAGGACGCTAGGAATACATATTTCGTCACGCTTAGTAAACAGAGATAACAGTGTACACATTTCGCAAAGCGCGCCGGAAATAATGCCACCGAACGCCATCTAGCCGCCACCAAATGAACTAGAAATTAAGCCCTTGGGAGATGGTGCCATCTGTGCGGCCGATCTGTGAACTAACGGCGGCCATCTTGGCCACACCAAACGGTGGGCGGCAATCTTGACCGGGCGGTGCGCTCGGCGGCCATCTTGACCACCCCAACTGTGACGTCACGCGGACGAGTGGAGTCTCTTCCGGGGCCGGCTTAAGATCTTTTGTCCCAGGAAAGACAAGTCCTCCCTACTAACGGTAGTTCTTCTAGGTGAATCAGTTGATTCCGAAGATCATGAAAAAAAAGTCTACTATTTGTATTGAAGTCGACATAAGGGGGGGATTTTCAACACGGCAACACGGAAAGTGGGGGTCTCAAATAAAATTGAGTTACTGAGCAAGTGAACGATTCAAAAGAACTAGTTCTTTTCATTGAGTGATGAAATGAACAACCGCTCTTTTTAGTGAATCACCTTGCCCACCTCTACTACGTAGCAAAAGTCTTACAAAATAATTAGAAATGATGAAATATTTCACTAAGAGAAACAAAAATATCCGAAAAGCTCCTTTCTCCAGTAAAAACACATTATATCAATATCTCTGCGATATGTGGCACTGCTATCTAGTGGTACGGCGATCACACCTTAACGACGCCAACGAAGCCTGGCGGCTTGACTCTGAACTATCGCATACCTCGATTGTTCATAATTGTCATTTACGTATTGTATTTCGAAAAATTGCTTGATTAATTAATGATGCGGAGAACTTAATGTTTAAAATGATAACCTATTAATCGATTTTGATTAAGTATGAAGGGAGAAATACCTTTTAGAAATAATATATGATAATACACAAAGTCATTAAAAGCTGTAACGTATGGTGACAAGAGTGTGAAGATATATCTGTACCTGCAACTCGTATCCTTCGTCGGTATGTAGGCTGAGGTAGCCCGGGGGGTAGCTGGAGGAGGCTCGGTCCAGCTCTACGATGACGCGGAGCTGTGTGACGTCAGCTGGCGCTCGGTAGTACGCGGCAGCAGCGCCTCGCGGCGGCCTCAGCTGCTGCAGCTGCGAGACGAGCCGCCGCACGGCCTGCTGCAGCAGCTGCACAGTCTCTCTGTGCGGCGCGTCAGGCGGGCGCGGGGCGGGTACTCGTATCTGCAGGCGCACGCGACTGGGCGCGGGGTCCAGCAGGACTGAGGAGTTGGCTAGTTGCAGCATGCCTGTGGGCCGTGGCCACAGAGGAACGCCGCCCACAGAGCACGTCCACTGACACGTGTCCAGGCTGACAGCCGGCTCGTCACCGCGCACACGACGCGTGCAGCGACCGCTTGGTTCGCACTGCCATGTCCACGGGCCGGGGTCGCTGTCGGCATGGTATTAACCACGCACGTAAGCAATAAATAACCAAAAGGCAGTACTCGACTTCTAAATTTGCCTCCGAATTTATTATTGCTAAAATTTCTACAAATTCAGTAATTCCAGGAAAATATATTTGTAGTATTGAAAGTACACATATTCTCTGTCAAACAATTGCTAGTAGAAAGAACTGAAGGAGTGTTGTCACTTCACAACCTCTAGAGTTGCTGTATACCGAATTTCCTTGGTGTAAGATGAAGATGTTCTATCACCTTGACTAGGTCACACAAGCTTCGTAAATGAAAGTAAAAAAATATTGGTAGGTCTTTAGTACGGAGGAGAGCAGAAACTTCCTCATTTATCTCACTAAGAAAACCTCATTTGAGAGCTTCGAACGGAGTTCCAAAGTGCGACTCGTCATAAGCTATTCTGACAGTAGGGGGACTGGCCACTACTGTGCGTTGTTCCTTTAAAGGAAACCTGACCAAAAACTCTGAGAGTTGGGAGCCGCCACTGTTAATAGCTGCTAGATCTTCTGATTTTAGAACAGTTCTTTCGCTTTAACGTTTATACATCTCTTCTTAAGTTCCCCAAAACACAGTTTTTGCTACGATATGTGCTACCATTTCCTTCCTCACTTCTACTTTGTAGCTAATTTGCTTGCTTTTTTGCATTTCTCTTTCTACTGTAACACCCATTAAAACATTAAATGCGAGAAGTTCACTAGGATTTTTAACTCATTGACAGAATTTGCTGCTTTTTTTTTTTTTTTTTTACCACAGATAATGAAGAACAAACAAAACAAACAAAATGGTATAAATAATTTCCTACGTTAAATGATTCTTAAGGCTTCTGCGGCAGTTTTTGTCCATGATTAACATATGTTCGGGGTATGTCGCGTTGTTTTGTTTCATAATCTGAGCTTTCGGCTGCCATCCTACACCCTTCGTCAGAGATACTGTTTATGTTGACATAGCAAAGAGCACCAAGCATTCGAAACAAAGGCCGCTACCTTCGCTGAAAGAGGCAGCAGAAATTTTAAAGAATACCAACAACATCAACGTAGATAGTGGCCTTTTCCACTCCGATGTTTGGCGCTTGTTGCTATGTCAACATAAACAGCATCTCTGACGAAGTCTGTAGGGTGCCAGCTGAAAGATCAAGTTATGAAATAAACAACGCGGCATACCCCGAACATACGTATTAATCATGAACAATTTCCTACGTATTAAATATATGAACATCGAGCAGCCAGAACATTATGACTACTTACGTACTATCGATATAAACCCGTCAACACGATAGCAGCGTCACCTGACGAAGAATGACTGCTAGTCAGACACACGCACGGTGCACGTAGTATGTGAGCGTGCTGTCCGTGTTTAGAATAGGGAAGGAGCGCGATCTATCAGAGTTTGATCAGAGAGCAGGAGTGTTATGGTGTCTTCAACAAGTGGCAAAACCAAAGTGAAGCCACGTCCAAACGTCGAGGGTTGGGCCGCCACCCCTCATTATAGATGTCGGACGTCGTAGGCTGAGCAGACTTGTAAAACAGGACAGGCGGAGAACTGTGGCGGAACTAACATTAGACTTTAATTCTGGGCAGAGTACAAGTATGTCTGAACACACAGTGCCCTGATCACTCCCAACGATGGAGATCCGCACCTGACGACCCACGCATGTGCTAATGTTAACACCACGACATCGGCAACTATGACTGAAATGGGAACGTGGCCATCGTCACTGTATTTTGCCGCAGTGGCAGAGCGTTGCATGGTCTGATGAAAGCCGATACCTTCTTTATCATGTGATGGGAGGATGCGAATCCGTCGTTTTCTAGGGGAACAGCTTCTTGACACCTATACTGCCGTCACAGACAAGCTGGCGGCGGATCAATTATGCTCTGGGAAACATTCAAGTGGGCATCCATGGGTTCAGTGTAGCACGTGAAAGGTACCATTAGGGCCAAATAAGTAACGTACATTGTTTGCAGACAAGGTACATCCCTTCATGGCGACCATGTTTCCACAACGGCAGTGGTATTTTTCAACAAGACAATGCACCAAGGCCAAAGGTGTGATGGAGTGGTTCGAGCAACACAGTGACGAAATTGTAATTGATATGCTAGCGCCCAACTGGCCACATCTGAACCCGATCGAAAACTTCTGGGATGTGATTGAACATGGCGTCAGAGCTCATCGCCTCCACCCACTGATTTTATGGGAATTAGATAACATGTGTGTGCAGATGTGGTGCCAGCGACCTACTAAGGCCTCGTTGCCAAAGGCGGACATACCGGCTATGAGGTAGGTAGTCATAATGTTCTGGCTGATCAGTGTACATGAAATTTCTCACTTAAAAATTTTGAAATTGAAATTATTTTTAAGAGAATATTCATATAAGCAAAACCAAGATTACGTTCACAAAATAAATTACTGTTGTCAACTGCTAGGAAAATTAACTTTGTTGTGTAATATCGTAGGGATTAATAACAGCTGTATTACGTTCAGTCGAGAGACATGGTCTGAATACGAAGTTGAGACGAGTTATAACTGGCTACACAGACCTCTGTCGACCCAGAGCGGTGCCCGGCGTCAGCTCGAGAACATCGGCGAAGATGTGCCAGACGAAGGGCAGAGCAATGCTCGCCACGACGAGCAGCAAGGCTACGGCCAGTAGTCGCCGCAGCACCCGCAGCATCGCCGCACCTGCAGAGCACAAACATTCATTTTTATTTTCGGTCCAGTGCACGGGAGTTGTTATTAAAATTGGAAGGGCCAAAAATTGGAAAATTTGTCTAAATAAATATACGCAATTTTCAAACGAAAATTTAATGATCTAATGCAGTTGCTCAGAAAGATGCTGATGGCTTTGAATTGTGTTCAGCGATGAATCGCGACTCTGCACTACGTTGTATGACCATCGTCGGCGTGGATGGCGGTGATCTGGAGCGAAGTCCCATTCTTACAATGTTTTCGAGTGGCACAGCGGTGTTACTCCTGGTGTACTTGTATGGGCACCTGTCAAGTATGACTTCAGGTCACGGCTGGTACTGATTGAGGGAACTCTAACGGCACAACTGTACGTCAAGGACATCGTGCGTCACCATGTGTTACCTTTGATGTGACAGTATCGTGGTGGCATTTTGCAAGAGCACAGTGCTCGTCCACACACGGCAAATGTCTCCGAGTTGTCTGCGTGACGTTGACGTACTCCCGCTAGCAGCAACATCACCTGATCTGATCCCGATAGACCATGTGTGGGACCAGTTCGGAAGTCAACACTGTCCCAATACTATTATCCAGGATATCAAGGACCAGTTACAACAGTTTAGGGCCTGTTTGCGTCAGGAGAGCGTATAACGGCTTTATGACACCTTTTCCATCCGACTGAGTGCAAACATCCGGGCCAGAGAGGTAGCAACGTCATACTGATAAGCGGGCTTATACTGCCAATTTCTTTGTAAATTTGACTCGCTTTTTTAACCACTGAAATAACATCACATAGTCTACCCTCCGAAACTTTTAATTTTCAATTCTCTCCTCCTCCCCTTCCGAGTGGTGCTGCTTTTTTTTTTTTTTTTTCAAGGTATCTCATAGTTCATAAATTGTTTCTAGAGTATGTATCAGTGCTTGTTGACTTTTAACGAACACATTTCTTTAGAAGTTTGACTTAGTTCAATTTAATTGCAATGGAGCGAACGCTCCGGTGGCAATTTTCCTACACACCCATGTTCCACCTTTCCTGCACTCACCTGCATTTGCCCTCTATAAATTTCAACTTTAAATTCTTCCAGTTTCTTTTGGTAACTTATTACAATTCCTGACACCCTTACCTACAAAGGATAATCTTCCTACACCCTTGGGACTAAAATTGAGTGCCAGCTTGTGGTCATAGCCATATTTTCCCTTCCATGCTTTACTTTTCATTCTTACACCAGTATCTTTCAATGCCTCATCACCAACATACGCCTTGTACACTCCCATAACCCTCTTCAACCTCCTCCTGTCTTCCACTGAATCCCACTCCAGTTCTTTTATCATATCTGTTACTGATTGCGTTCTGCGTTAATTTCCAGAAACAAATCTAGCAGTCCTTTTTTGCATCCTCTCCAACTCCTGTATTTGATACTCAAAATGTGGGTCCCATACTACACTATCATATTCGACCAAAGTTTTGTAACCCAATTCCTTTACTTCTCTCCTACATCCCCTCATTACTCTCTCAAACAAGTGCAGGATTTTGAAACCTTTTATTAGTACCTCTCCAATTTGTGCTGCCCAGTAAAATGTAATGCCAAGAAATTTACATTTTAAATCTTCAGCAAAAAATTCTTTCCCCCCCTCATAATCATAATCAACTTTTAATTTTATTTATCTGTGTACCTAATAAGCTGATTCTTCTTTGCATTTATCTTCATCCCATGTTTACCAACCCAACTAGATATCCTGTCCTGATCAGCCTGCAGAATATTCTTACTTATTCATTAACATCTCTTCCAATATTAAGATTTTAATGTAATTTAGTCACTTCCCTTGCTCTTGTTCATATTTAATGCAGGGAGTAATATCTCTAAACAACACCGCTTAACTTACAGGTTTGAAGGACTGCTCTTGCGGAAGAAGGATAATATGTTTTTGCCGAACCAGAGCTTCTGTTTTAGGTGTAAATTGATTATTTTTATGTGCCGTCTTCGACTGGGGCGTCGCGTTGCACGACATTAATTTCCGCTTTTCTTTACAACGTTCGCCTTCGTCGGCGTGGGCGTGATGTATAACGCCTCCGGGCCGATGCTCTCGTGTCGGTGGAAAAAGAATGGCGAATCGAGCGGAAAACAGAGATAAGTTTTAACGTCAGTACGTCGTAATACGAGGCGAAGAAACAAGAAAATATAGGCCAAGTCTAATAATAAACTCGCGGCACGTCTTTCCAGCCGGTCGTTCGTTTTTACTTACTTACTTCAAAGGTAAATGTTGAATCGCATTTTTTCTTTCTTCTATAGAATCTTTGTTACTCAGTTTTTTTTATTTTTTATTTTCTCGTTGTAATAGTACCGCTGTACCCTTCCTTTCTGTTTGTAACAAACTACGTTCATGGATTTAAACGAAAAATTTTGGCGCCTTATTTTTGCACACAAAAAATATTCACTTCAAAGCACTTAAATCACAGAGTATACTCTTTATCACTTCAGACCTGATAGCTAACAATAAAAAAGTACAGTAAGAATCGGGTTGTGGAAATTAACTGGAAACAGACAGAAAACAAGCAGAAATTTCTAACAACGTCCAAACAAGTTGACCAAACCAATAGAATCAGTTGTTCAATAAAACTGATCCATAGATCTGTTTTTAGAAAGAAAGAAATGAAACGGAACATTAATAGCCCGGTACTGATGAGAGTAATTATGTGAAAGAAACTCAGTGAAAACCGTGAACACCGAACATATTTTAAAGATGTGATTATTGCAGCCCATTTCTTCCACGGTTGCTTGTTAAACTAATTATTATTTAGTAAATACGCCAATACAACTGTTGGATATTCATTATTTTTCGGACGCGTTTCGCCTCTCGTCGAGGTATCCTCAGCGTATAATTTTTCCTGTAATATGCGATTACTTATAATTTGACAAAAAAAATGATTTTGTTTTGTTTACATATAACGAAATAATTATATCTATAGGATGTTTAATATGACTTATATTTAACATACTAGTTATGAATTATCTTATAAAACGTTTGTTTACATTGGTGTAATAGGTTGGGATTCATATTGCAACTTACCGTTTTACATTTTAAGGTGTGGTAGTTGGTCTTCTGTGACCTCAAGCAGCATGCTGTTTCCACTATTGTATTTAGTTATACAGTTTGATATGGTGTGGTTCTTATGCCTATATCAAAGTTGCAATATGAATCCCATCCTATTACACCAATGTAAACAAACGTTCTATAAGATAATTCATAACTAGTATGTTAAATATAAGTCATATTATGCATCCTATAGATAGAATAATTTCGTTATATGTAAACAAAACAAAAATATTTTTTCAAATTATAACTAATCGCATATTACAGAAAGACATTGTACGCTGAGGATACCTCGACGAGAGGCGAAACGCGTCCGAAAAAATAAAGAATATCCAACAATAGTTGTATTGGCGTATTTACTAAATAATAATATTTTAAAAAGATCAGCATATTTTTTACAGTAATGGACAGTGTACACAATCAATGAAACACAGCCGCAGCCATCTGTCTGCCAACATTATTATGAAAACCCTAATTTTAAAGCGGAAATTCCACGTACATAATTGCGGAAGATCCCACAGATCGAAGAAACGACGCAAAATTTTTTCTTCCCCTTTCTGAACTCTAGGAGATACAAAAAACCCAGGTTATAATTTTCCGCATAGCTAATGGCTGTCTTTATTAGGGTTTATAGGCAATTTACCGTAATTATCTCGGCGAATGAAGCGTACGCGTTTCCATCAAAAATAAAAATTGTATTTATCACATGAAATACAGCTTTCATGGTTCACAGATAAATGGAGACTCTTAAATCGCAACACAACAACACAAAGACGGAACACGCTGTCACGAAACACTCGTTAGGTGGCTAGACGTCAAGGATTCTAAATTTCTCTCTTAGATTTGGCAGCAACATGTAAATAACAGAGATGCGTTTCAGACGAACCAGTCAAATGAATGTTGCCATTCTTTTATTTATCAATATCAAGTAGCGATAACATTTCGCGACCGCCATATCTCATCAACTTCAACGTTAAAATATTACTCTCGCATGTTTTCCAATTAGGCTAAATATTTCCATTATTTCTTATATTTATAGCAATGCTTAACAATGGGTGTTTTAGTAGTTGGGTCTTGTAATTACGTTCTTGATTACCGATTCGAACCGTCATTATATTTCAATGTCACGCCTATATCGCAGTTTTCATAACAGCCTTTGCATTGTATGCTTAACTTACTATAGTTCCGTACTGTAGATTTTGTTCCTTTATTGATGCAAAGTACGTTATGGTAAGACTGTTACAAATTCAGAAATTCTGGATGTAGTGTTTATTAGGATGGTAGAGCTCAGGCAAATTTTATGATCTTTGACCATCTTGATGATGCGTCTTAGAATTTATAATTCCATTTTGCTAAGACTTAGTGATTCTTTTTTTAACAGGTTTCTGAATCCAACATTGAAAATTATTTTGGAAGAAATCAAGCAAGCTACTCCGCGATTACTTGCAGATAATATTAATACAGACACGATGTAACTTGTTTAAAACTATTTGTTGTTACAGCGGGATGTAAAGGCGAGAATATTTTCGGATGGAAAGTTTTCTTGGCAGCGCGTTGACCGACGCGGTGTATCGATTTAATGAACACGGCTGGCAGTTAATCCCGTCCATATTGGCTTACTCGTGTGATTTACAGCTTGCTGGCCGACCCCAGTCAGGTTACGGCCTCGCAAAACAATGAGCGCGCAGCGTAACGGCCAGCAGACAGATGGCGTCCGCTGACCCACGGGGGTTCATTTGACCACGCGAAATGCGACGAATAGTTGGCTGCCAAGTTCGTCCCTCATCCGAACGACGTCATGTTGGCTTGGTAGGGAGCAGCCGCAATGGCTCGGGTCGAGTCGTGGAATTGGGTGCAGTCCACAAACTGGGGATTTATTCACACATTACTAAACAGTCTGCTTAATGTAATACCATCAAGCATTGAATGTATAAGATACTGCTTATCAACTCTACTGCTATAATTCAACACGAAACAATTTCTGGAATAAAAAATTTGGCAGTCATTGGAGACTGCAGACAGAAGTGAAAACTTAAAACCATTAATATCATACACTCAACACTACAGACTTATAACTACAGATACACTAAATAATAATAATTCCGCGTGGTTGTAATGACCTGGTGACAGGTTTTCTATTGGCTGCGCATTCCGCCGTCTTAACCGCCATAAAGTACCCGTTAGTGCTACCAGGTATAGAGGACCTACAGTTTATCGTCGAATCCGAAACACAGAAGCTTTCTGTCGTACTTCGCCTCTGGAACAGTTTGCTATGTAATGTGAAGGTCGGATTAACGGTTTATAAAATCCCTCGCAGAGACAAGGATTCGAACCGGGGACCTTTCGTTCCGCATGAGACACCTTAACAGTATATGTGTTGCGGTCTGGTGGCTCAGTGGTTAACATTAGCATGCTGGTGACGCGAGCTCAAAAGATTTTTACCTATCCAAAAATCGCTTAACGCACCGAAAGAAGTTTTCACTTCAAAAACTAAAAATCTTAGTCCGCAACCCGAAGGTTAGTCGATTCTTCCCGAAGGAGACGTACAAGCTATTGTGTCAGAGGCGGGAACGCTAATTCCTTTCCTGAGTTGCCTACAGTTTAACGTGGAATCAGAACCACGGAACGTCCCGGCGTAGCTCCAATAATCAAATACAACTCCAAGAAGTTCCTGCTCATCGCTGAGCTACGGGACCGCCTTGTTTTGAAGTATACCTGTGATAAGTACTATCAAAATCTGATA
This sequence comes from Vandiemenella viatica, assembly GCA_031002005.1. Classification (NCBI taxonomy): domain Eukaryota; kingdom Metazoa; phylum Arthropoda; class Insecta; order Orthoptera; family Morabidae; genus Vandiemenella; species Vandiemenella viatica. The sequence continues at coordinate 199,335,938 of JARYHS010009186.1, forward strand.
AAAACTGTGGGTTCATATGAACAACATTGACAGAAATTGAGGTGAGGAGGATAGGAGGAAGGGGTTTAGGTTTTTGTAAATCAAACGTAAACAGTATATTTTTTATTTTAAAGTATACGTTTGCAAAGTTCCATCAAAATCGGATAAAACTGTATGAAGCAAAAATATATATATATATATATATATATATTAGGTACAAGTATAATCTATGCTTTCACTGCTGTCCAAGAGCAACACGTCATCCTCATAGTTACAGATATACCTCTAACATTAGCATGTTGGTGACGCGAATTCGTAAAGATTTTATCCATAAGCATTTGAAATGTGGTGCTACAGAAGAATACTGAAAATTAAGTGGACAGACGAAGTACGAAATGAACGAGTTTTGCAAATGATGGGTGAGGAAAGAAGTTTGTGGAAGAAGCTTACAGAAAGAAGAGACAGGCTGGTAGGTCATATTTTGAGACATGCTGGATTGGTTAATTTGCTGGTGGAGGGAACAGTCGAAGGTAAGAACTGTAGAGGAAGACAGATTAGAATATATGAAGCAGAAAAATTGAGGACGTGGGTTGTAAGGGGTATGTAGAAATGCAGAGGTTAGCACAGGATAGGAAAGGATGGAGGATTGCATCAAACCAGTCGAAAGACTGACTACAGCAAAAATAGGGTCCAACCATAGGCTCAAACCATAGCAGGTCTGTGACGGGAAGCCGCCAACTCATAGATTTAACCCCGTTCAAACATCTCCTAACGCGCCTATACAAGTTTTCACTTCAAAATCTGGCCCTTTAGTTGAAGAATCAGCTGAAACAGCTTATATGCATCACACATCATAGTTCAGCAATTTATCTGTCATATGATGCGTATACATACTTTACAGAATATACAAAAATGTGTAGACAGTTGTGCACATCAGATGCTTGAATGACTTTATCTCTCTAAATCTACTGATTTGATCCAATAATTTGCTTTAATTGATGAACGGAGAAGGTCCATTAGTGGTCCTTAGTAAGCTCGAAGACGTTAGTAACGTAGTGGCGGATTGAAAATGAGATGGTAGCAGAACTAACCTAGCCTTATTTGTGTAGCAGGTGGCCGCATCTGCATTGTCCTGTTCGAATACAGTAGATGATGCTCCAATTACATCTGGGGAGATCGAATTCTTGTGCCCTTTTGGAAGGGTTTCCAACTGGATGTTTAGTGACTATCGATGGCTGCTCCCATAGAGTTAACCATAGCTTGTTGAGGTGAAAGAGGACGTTACAACGTTGATTGCTGAGCGGCACGGAGATATATGGGTAGCAACAGGTTCTTTTGAATGTTCTTCCAATCCTTCTGCAGTGCTTCTGAATTTTTTAGAGCTGGAGGTGGATTATTACTGACAACATTGAACCATAGAGTGTTTGTACTCCGAATACATCCCGTGATTATTCGCATTGAAATTTTGATCGTTAGGACTTGGCCGTCAGGGTAGAAGACGGGTGACGCACAATTCCTCATCGCCAGATTAAGCACCGAAGTCTAGGGAAATCCTGAACCTTTCTACAGTGCGTACGCAATGAGGGCAAACAACACTGTTGATCGTGAATCGACCGTTGGATAGCGACGTTAAGCATGGACAACTGCTTAGCGTCTTTCGGAAGAGTAGGTCTGAATTGGCGTCACTGGGTTTTTCACCTTCTCCCTACTTTCATATCCAAACTACACCATACTTCACTGAACAAGCAGATTGACAACTGCCACTGTTTCCTCTAAGTAAACAGAATAACAAGTCGTAACATTGCATTAGGGACATTGAAACTCTCCGGTATGGATGCTTTCTAAAGACAATCGAAATCGTTCAATTGCGGCTTGAGATAATTGTACCTATCATGGATTAATATTCTTCGGCTGTCACATGATCTGGGAGTCTCAGTGTTGAGAAATTTGCTACAAACCTGGAAAAAATTCTTCTAAATGCTACGGAATGAAAACTTAAGTAAAACGGCTAACATGTTTGCGTAAATAACATTGCACTGATACACCTGCATAACAAAAGATTATACGTATAGTATACTGGAAGCAGTAGCTATGTTACATGATTATTATGAAAAACTTCACATTTTTGTGTAACGGCAGGCTCTTTGTAATGTAACACTATTAATGAACAATTCTAGATAAATGTAACAGTAATTGTACTATTAATGAATAGACATTTGTACTTCTTTCTCAATCATTAAAATACAAAACTAATTTTCCGCTAAATTTCTACAATGTCCTCAAACCTTGATATTTTTTCCGAAAGCTACAATGGCAGCTAAACTTGTGGAGTTCGTTGTTATAAATATTGCGCTCAGGGAACCATAAGTCGGATACGCGTTTTCTCTGAGTGGTTCAGTGCCCACAACAGAGAGCACAAAAAATAGATGATAATAAAGAGAAAAGTGTGGCAGTATCATCATATAACATGCGAAACAGGGAAGGCAAACAGCGGAACGTGTTTCGTAAGATGAATTTTGAATGAATGCAGCGAAGATACGAAGGAAATGGCTTATAAATCTCTTTTTTACGGCTCCTTCTGAAGTACTGCCCCGGGGTCCATATTACAAAGAGTCGACTGGTATAAAAACGAAAGTAGAGAGGGTGGCTTCTTGTTATGCAACAAGCTGAGGCGCTCCTGTTGACACAGTGGTTGCCATGCGACTAACTCGACAGTCTAAGACGTGATCGTGGTCCTAACTTTCTAAACAAAACTTATGGTTGAAAATCATTCCACACTGCACTGAAATATAAGCCACATCAGCTAATAGAACTGTAACTGTTGGGACTAAAATAGTAATAAGAATGTAAGCAGACACCTGCGAAGGGGTAACGTGTTTGCTTTGCGTTGCAGGGGTCACCGGTTCGAGTTACGCCTCGGGTCTGGGTCGTTTTAATCAAATGTTGTGCCCATCTTTGGAGGTCTGTAAAAAGGAATAGGTAAACTTGGGAAAGAACCAGTAATCTCCTCTTTTATTTATTTTTATAAGGAGAAGTTCACTGTTGAAGTCAGGAAGGATATTTATCACTTTTCATACAGACTGATTTTAGCTAAGCGATATTTACAATTATTTGTAATAATTGATATTCATCAATGCCTGCGATTAACCTTTGTTACAATAAGCGCTCAGTAACATTTACTGACATTTATCTGGTTCCCAGGAAAAAGATTATTTTATCATCATCGATTGTTCACTCCCATGGAGATGGTGTGCTAACCATTAAACCTCTTCCATATTCTGCTGTCTTGCCACCACTTCTCTTCCCTCTAAGAACTGCGACTGGACTACCATTATCCAACTATCTAGTAATCTTCCTATTGGTCCAGTTACTGATTTTCATAATATGCCTTAGTCTATTCAGCGCCATTCCCATCAAGTTACCAAACAATTTCGGTTTTGAATCTCCTCAGATGTCTAGAATGCTTTTTTGTGGTAATAGTTGAAGTCGTACTTGATTTGCTTCCGTTCTTTCCTGCCTAATCTTCTGGATACAAGACCGGAGAAATTGTTTGTTGTCACTTCTGATCTGTATGGCAGCTTACAATCTTCAGGTATAGATAGGGAGCAGGTAGGTTTTATAAACGGAGATAATTCTTGTCCCATAACATCTGGACACAGAATTGTAGAGTATGCAGACGTTTTAATACTATTACTTATTTCTGTAACTGCCATATCGTCAATTGCCTGCTGAGGTACTTAAAGTTCTAAACAGTTTCGTGCTGTCTTAATTCTAATTTGACTATCTTGATCTTGTCCTGTTAATTTGTCAGTATCGAAAGTCGGTGAGAGATTCAGATCGGAATTTTCATAACTTACGTATAACATATCAAAATACGTGACTCATAGTCGGCATCAAGTACAGGTAAGTCGGCTTTGGAAGAGGAAGAGATAATACAAGCGCATTCAACAACGCCATACTCAAAAGTTATAAATAAGTCGTAAATTGCACTATGACATGATAGCATTTCTTTGGCAACTATGAGTAATGAATCTGAAAGATAATAAATTCATTATACATTGCTACACTCAACCATAAAGTAATAGAGAATGAATTATTGTTAAGAGAAAAGATAGCAGGACTGTCAACATACTGGAGTAAGACATTTCAATAATAAAATTTCGTTTGTAATTAGAACTTTTTTAAAAAAAAAAAATTATTGGCCAGCTACTTCATTCGACGACATGATGTGTGTAAGAGCTTCACTGCAAAGCGATTGTTGAATGAGCGATTAACGTTCAGGGATGGCAATCTGGACTACACGATCTCTATCTCTGGTCCCGCAATCCAGATTTCGGTTTTACAAAATTTCCAGAAATCACAATGCATTTGGGAGATGATTCGTCTAAAACGTCCTTATTGCTAGTACCATTCCTTTCCCGACCCCAATGATATCAATCCATATCGAAGAGCCGTAAAACCACACTTCAATGTACAAATTCCTGCCCGTTCCTTGTTTCCAGTCCTTTCCTCATCTAATGATCTCAGCGTGAACGAGGAGTAAGGCAATAAGCAAATAAGCAGTCAGAATTTTCCTAGGAACATGTATCAAAATCCGTTTAACACATATTCCTGTGAAATTAAATCACAATCGATTCAAAGACGTTAGATACACGTGATTATGTTTTAAGGGTTCTGTATTTTGGCTTTGCCATTACTATTACTACTACTCCGCGATTCACTAAAAGTGTGTTTGTCGCCCGGTAAATCCTTTCTATTCCACTCCCTAATCGCTCGTGGAAAAAATGAGTACAGAAATGAATCGGTTCTGGCCCTGATTTCTCTTATCTTATTTTCGCGGTCATTCCAAGATATGAATGTTGCTGGTAACAATATTTGTTTACTGTCATTCCGAAATACGTCAGTCGATAATTTTTCTATTAGCTTCTGTCGAGAGCAACGCCTTCGGTGCTCCAGGTCTTCCCAACCTAACTCCTTCAACATCGCACTTACGCTTTCCCTCCAACTACATGTACCTGTCACGAATCGGGCGGCTCTTTATTGGGCCATCTCTAGTGCCTCCATTAATCCCTTTTGATGGGGACCCCATACAGAGCAACAATATTCTAAGTGAGGCCGCACTAGTGACTTGTATGCAATCGATTTAACTTCCGGAGTGCATTGTTTTAAATTACGACCTAGAAATCGAAGCATACGATTTGCTTTCCCAATTACATTCTCGTTATGCTCATTCCACGACAAATTATTACGAATTCTTACCTCTAGGTGTTTAACGGAATCTACCATTCTAAGGACAGTACCATTAATTGTATATTCAAAGCTAAATGGTGTCATCTTTTTACTTACACGCATGACTTGGCACTTTTTAGCGTTTAACTCCTGCAAAATATTGAGGTTAACGAGATCGGCCTATAATTTTGAGGATCATTAACATTCCCATTTTTAAACACTGGACTTACGATGGCGTTCTTCCATTGTGGCTAGGAACCCAGAAATGTCTCGCAGTTATTGGATGAATCAAACATTTTCTTTGCACAACCTTCAAAGTTATGTATATATGTTTGAAATTGTGGCACTGGAGAAGTAAAGTGAGTAACGATTTCTTAAGCAGATATTGGCATTACTTCTTTTTCATTGCTTCCAGCTATTGAGCAATAAAATATCCTGAGGTTGAAAATGTCCCAGTTGGTATCGCCAAAGAGACAAGATTGAGAGCCCAAGGTAGTCTGGTGCACGCCGCCTAGCCAGACAATCCCCTGTGATGGAGTGCGCTCTTATCAGCCGGCATGGCGAGACCGCCCATTGTCACGGTTCTCCAACTCCAGCTGGAGTACCTCCAGGCTGCGACCAGTCGACCACCTGATATACATCGACATGTCAGAATGCCTCGTCGCATTACTCACGTCGTCACAACAGAATGCATTCATATTTTTTGCTGCTTTCGAACATATTTTTGCTGACAAGTTTGTCAAAGAACTGTATTAATCACTCAGTTAAGAGATACATATATATGATCCTTAACAGTTACCTGTTGAGTAGTTGATTTTGATCATTCTATCATGCAAGATCAATCAATATTTTATCCTATGATCTAATCAAACTTAATATTTTATTTTATGATCTAATTTACAACATGAAATTCAATTTTACTATGTTAACTTTTTTTATCTTTTGCCTTTACGCCTCGTCGACGTCGAGGTCATTAGAGATGACAAAGAACTGAGGGCAAGGAACTGGAAGAAATTCGACCATGGCCCATTTGAAGGAAGCATCCCGACATTCGCCTGTAGTGATTTGGGGAAACCATGGAAAACCCAAATATGGATGCCCGGACGGGGATATTAAATAATTTCACTAAGAGAACTTCTATCAGCTTTAGAAATTTATTTACGTTCTAAACATGAATATGAATGCTATGTATGAACATCAATCAAATATGAATGAACGTTTTTCTAATTATTACGAATATTTAGAAAAACAGGTACAAAACTATTATTTATATTTAGTTCCCACCCCTGTCTACACATCTTTACCATCATACTGGAATCATTACAATTGCTTCATTAAAGAATTTTTGGGAGATATACGTAGTCTTGTATCTTTAAGTTGTTGGAAAATTCCTTTCCCCCTCTATTTTGATGGATCCAAACAAATACTAGTCACATGATGAAAAATCTAGAATACACGGGCGTTGATTGGAAGCTGTCCATTGTAGTGCTTCTAATTTAACTTGTGCTGCTAAATATGTACAGCATGAAACCTACTTGCCAGTGTTTTGATGCATTCCTCTAACGCTTCTTATTTTAGCAGTGACGGGTCGAGCAATACCGTGGATCAAGACGATGAGGTTCAGAATGTTGTGTCTTTTGGACCAATAAGCCTCTTTATCATTGCACACGATTTTACAACAGTAGGAAAAAACTTTGCGTTCACAGCACATTTAGCATCAGAAAAGACGTTATGAGACCCTGGTCATCAGACAAATAGGTTATCGCATTTATCAGAACCGCTTTCCATTTTGCACGCAATTTGACACTCTTCGTTTTCAGGAGCATGTCCCCATGATTCATCAAATATTTAAATGCACGTAAAAAAAAACCGATTCTCCTTCTGTAAAGCGCTTCAAATGAGAAATATCAGCCGGGAGCCTGCATTCACCTTCCTCGGCCCCTACCTTGAAGTAATTTTGGAATCACGTAACAGCTCTAATATTTGTCTGCATACTTCCATAATGTATTAGAGTTTCTACACTAATTTTAGAAATAAACAGGGGACAAGGAACGGGAAGGAATTCAGTCGTGGCCTTTCGAAGGGGCCGTCCCGGTATTTGCGAGGAGTGATTTCGGTAAAACATGCAAAACCATACTGCTGTTCGAAACGCTTCCCCCTGAATGCCAGACCCAAGGGTTAACAGATCATCCACCGGCTTCTATATTACACTCTGCCACCCAATTATCATAGAACAACACGAGCCAGCTATACACATAAGGGCGGGAAAGACAGTTCATGCAATCCGAGAAACATTTGTTAGTTTAACTTCTAAATGTACTAGAAACTTAATAATTGTGAGTTGTAGAACGGAAACATGAATCTTCTGTTCACTCTACGTGATAAGTAAATAAAATACTGCAGCAATAGTTTGCAACCCTTACGTTGCACTCGCACTCCAATCAGTAACGCGCTGTTACCATGTTATCGAGGGTTCAAGTATTTCTGTCTATTCAAAAGTCAGGTTTACATTGGATAACCTCTCGTGTAAAGGGGATAATGCCACTAGCATCATTACTACAGAAGTTTAATGTTTCTCGGTGGTATTTTTAATTGCCGCTAAGCGTATTAGTCACAGATCCTCATTGCTTCTAATCATACGTCTATTAAATGCATTTTAATGGAATTTTTCTGGTTGGAAATGGAGTTCATAACAAGTTATTAAAAAATGTTGAAATAAATCTTAAACAACTAGTATTAAGATAAAGTTTATAAAACAAAATCTTTCCGGATCTACAAAACCAAACTACGAAATTATTTAATAAATATTTTTCCCTTTATCTTCGTAATAAAAGTATTGATTTTGGGAATGATATACACAGGAAACAGAGAGATAATGCAAAACATATTTAACATATTATGGATACTACTAAAGAACAACAAATCCTTTGGACTCTCAAATCATCAAAACAGAAATTTTACACCATTTAAATTACATGTAAGAAACATAGTTATATTAATCATAAAATTCATCGCCGTAAGCAATAAAAGAAATTCAGCGTGTCTTATTACTTGTCATACATCTTAATTTAGTGTTAAGATTATTATGTCTACTGCTGAAAAACTGAGATGAAAAATCTCGAGCTTCAAGTTGAAAATGACTGTGGAGAGTTCGACCCTCCAAACGCCCCAGGTCTGCGATATTGTGACTAGGCGACAAGAATTTGTTTTTAGAACAAAAATAGTGTCAAGATGCTACAGTTTGGTAACTATTTATATAATTTAATGTTTTCTATAAAACTACGTCAATTATTTTAAATCCGAACATATCAACCACTGAAGAACGCATGATTTAATTACTAGTTTTTACATGTGATTGACTTAAGCTGTTGCCTCCTCATTACGTTTAAAAACAAAGTTTGCGATACAAAACTCACGTCACAAAATTTATACGTTCCTAAATACCTCCTCATTTTATTTTTCTGTAATGTTTTAAATGTAAAAGTGCGAACAAATTTTAGGCGACTTGTCTGAAACAGAAGATTAGATTTACCATACCAACACTTAATTTATAAAAAATAAAATGTACAGTGCAAAGGTCTATTTATCGTTGATAACTGCTGTTTTCAGAACAAAATAAGTTCAGTGGATAAAGAAATTAGAATCTATTACTAAAAAATAAATTTATCAATGTTCTCGGCTGGCAGTGATTTTAAACTATTGTACTTTGCAGAAAAATACGCTCACATGAATAATGACGAGAGCAAAGAAGTTAAAAAAATATCTGCTCAATGACACGTGATACTGTTGTTGTTTGTTGTGTGTTTTCGAGTGAAAGTAATGCATCAGTGATAACGCCTGATTATTCGACTACCGTGAAAACACGTCGACCTAGTTCGCTGTTTTAGGGGTAAATGTGACAATTATGGTGTGAATTAATTTTACGATAAATAATCTGTGTGCTTTATTGAAGTGGAAGAAAGAGAATCTATCCACCAGCAATTTAAAATGTATATAAAAAAACACACACACGGTTATTTAATTAAAAACACCGAAACACCCAAATAATGTGAAACACGCATGGAACAAGAACGCGTACAACTTTTTCAACGCAGATCACAAATCCGGACCGACAAAGCAACATTCAAAAAAGCTATTAACACCATCGGTGGTTGTGTTTGTGAAATAGGCAGACAGCTCTTCTATCCAAAGCAAGTCAGAAAGTTAATAATGACAAAGCAAACAGCAACATGACTTCCAGTTGAGTTATCCAGCTCTGTAGAATCCTAGTGTGCTCTCGACACAACAACGATTTCGTGAACCAATATCAAAAGCCTACCGGATTGGATTTTGCTATACGCTAGCCCGGCACACTATCAGAAGTAATTAAATTTACTTAGTTCTCTCTAGTTAATTGATTAATTAGTAAAAATTAGTAATTATTACATACTTTACTTTCACCGTGATAGATTAAAATATAAATTTTAAAGGGAAGTTTGTGAAACCTATATTGCAAGATTTTCAACGCAAAACAGACTGGTAAATCTAATTACAGCGTGCAATAAACAAAAGAATTGTGTTATAGAAATGTACTATTAGTATACCTTCTATATTCGTTACTGACAAACATAAAGGTGTTTTAATAACCACTGGCGGAAATTTTATAATTTCACACTGGTTATGTGATTTATAAAGACACAAGAGTTTAACAGACGCATCATGATATTTCACACACAAAAAAAATCTACTGAAGATCTTTATGTATCTCAAGGATAGATTAAATATTGTCTCATTTTATTTACTCATATCTGATACCCTTATATTCATGTGTTACTTAAAATGCTACAACTAATTTTCTTTCGGTTAGCTGACGTTTTGAAAAACAAACCATCTGTTCCGACGTCTTTGGTCTGATTATCCATGTTTTTGTATTAAGATGAAGAACTATTTGTTTTTTTTTACCGTAAGCTATAATGGAGACAAATTTAGAAATGAATTCACCACATATGATCCCTGGCAGGGCTGTTGCTGGTGTATTCTGTTTTATCCACTACAAACAACTGCATTACCTTCATCAGCTTTTGTAATTATTGTATTTTGAGCACAGAGTTTTTATTGTTTGTTCATATTCCTGTTTTTACTACTTTACTAGTCTGTCGTATGTTTCAGAGTTTAGTATGTCTCTCACGAAATCCATCGGATAGGGCGATACTGTTGGTAGAATTATAAAGTAAGGGGGGCAACAGGATCAACAGATTTGGTGCAAAATTCAAAAAAAATTACTGTTTAATAAATATTCCAAATAATCGCAAAAATATTTTCTGTTCCTTTTTATGGTCATCGTTCTCATATTTTGTAGTCAACAAAAACCGTGAATAATAGTTTCAATTTATGCTCTTCTAATGCTAGCTGTTAATCTGTAATCTTTTGGCGTAGGGGTTTCGAAGTTTTGCACCTAATCCAATTGCTTTCCTGTTAAGTGACTGCATAAAGTTATAATGTAATACACCAGTAATTTCATTTGTAGTTTAAGGGGACATATTGTAAATAATTTTTTACTGAAAATTTCAAATCTGTTTATTACAAACAGATGGTTGTCCAAAAGCAGCGTGAAATTAAAAAAGTTTATTTTGCAGTAATTCACAGGTAAAAATATGATTAACTGCGTTTCTAAATTCAAACAGCATGATAAGAAGAACTGAAAAAGCAAAAAAAAAAAAAAAAATGTGAAACCAGTTTTCAATTCGACGCTAAAGAAATTTCTCCCGATAACGCAAACACCTCTCTTCGTAGTTTACCAGGGTGACTTAACTCGTAAATGTTATTAACTTATGGAGACAATATCATGTAACGGTTACCAGTCTGCATGGTTGACTTACCGCAATTGCTCTCTAAACTCTCACTATTGTAACTAATACACGAGAGTTTTAATTAAATATGTATATCTTCTGTTGTCTCTGTATTTGTATAATTTCATGCACGATTTGATTTATAAATAAATATGATTTTAACCCAAATAACAGACATACTTTGTGGTGACTGTGTGGGTTATATGCTACGTGTTATAATTTAGTAAATTCCATATAACAATCTGATACCTTACCTATTGTCAAACGGGCGATCAAGCACAGATACTCTGTCACTCCTTTTCCTGCAGCCATATTTGTCTCGTTGCCAAATATCTTTCTGTTTTTAAAGTATTATAAATGTAATATTACGACTTTCAATTCAAAGTTTATTATATCTCTAACAAAAGAGAAACTTTTCCAAACAAGATCCATAGAGTGAAACAGATTGCATTTCAAACAGTTATTCCCACCACAAAGACACATCTTAGGCGGTGTTACGTCGAACTGTCACCTTTCTGTACTCTTTGACACTTAATTTGGAGAAAACAGACGCAATTTAAGTGGAATAACGAATGATCCTAACATAAGTCTTGATTTTCACGTTAATAAACGCTTGATGATTTCAACATTAGATCTCATGGCTTCTGCTTATGTGACTCAGCTTGAATCTATGGCCAGATAAAGATAAAATTGCTATTTCCGATACTTCACAATCTGCAAACCATCAGATCCCTTGCATCATAAAATTGGTATTAGATAAAGTAACTGATTTAAAACTTGAGTTAGTATAATTCAAATATTTAACCGTTTATTTTCTCCTTATCTTTCAGTAAGGGATAAGTAATTTATATTTTTACCTCATGGTATATTATTTTCAACGTACTTTGTTTGGCTAGCCTATGCCGACGTAGTTTCAAGTCAGGACACTGTGAAATTGTTTTCGTTGTCCAAGCTTCAACAGAAACAGAAGTAGTTGAAACGCAGTGTCATTGGTTGCGAACTCCATCAGCGTGCAGATCGCTTTTGGAGTACCCAACTGAACCTAGGACCATACTTTCATGAGCAAATATTTCATTCATTTCCTAATTCCGTGTATTAATCAAGGGTCAACGCTACCCTTCACTGAAGAGGTTGCTAACGAATGCCGCGCCGGCCCAACTCACAAAGCCATGAATTTAACGCACTGCGAGTGGTAATGATTTTCTTCAACATGAAATGCTACTGCAACATCTGTATCAGTTTTCAATGTTGTAGAACAAAGTAACAATACATTGTGTAATGTACTAAACTTTAACAAATGTTTCTTTATAAGTTTCGTAAACTAAACCTATATGATTCAAATGACAGGAAAAATATGCCATAGTCAGAAAAATTTTCCAAAGACGGAAAAAAATAGATGCACGAAGAATTTTTTTTTTTTTTGCTATCAATAATACGAAATAACAGCAGACAAAGGAGGAAATAACTATAATAGTCGTACACAATGACAAAAAAATAAAGATCGGAAAGAACTGGGGGATGTAGAAAATGACTAATTGCTACGATTATGCACTGATTCTTGAGGAATCGATTATTTCACTAAGCAATCGATCTGATCAACAAGTATTTAACTAAACATCTTTCACAGAAATAATATCACTGAAATTAAATAGGTGTAAAATTTGTTAAAACCAGTCAGACAAGCATATTATTTTTTTTTTAAAAAAATTTAAACGAAACTTTGTGTTAAGAGGGGAATACATTATGTGCCATTGTCAAGACGGACTGAAAATCTATAACTTTTAGCTCAGTTGTTTCTAAATGGATATTAATCACAATTTTGTTTTCATTTGAACATGAATATTTTAAATTACTGCTGTAAAATTTAATTTTGGGAAAAAAGAAATCAGAGACGTGCAGTATAAACATACTAACAGTCAGAAATTCCTCTCTCTCCCCGTGTCTCTAGAGTACAGGTCGGAACACTTTATAACTCATTTCTGACTTTGTAAAGTGTAGGAACAAGTTTGTTTTGCTCACTTCTTTGGAGTTGGTTCCGTCTGCTGATATCACAGAGCTGTTCCCAGCTGCATAATGCAGACGGTGGGCGCACTATGCGGGTCGATATATCGAGCGCCTAGCCGGAGCGGACGCCACGTGGAGGGAAGGCAACAACACCTGCGAGCAGGCTTCCTCGAATCTAGAGTATTAATGACGTGACCCAGCGACAGTGTGTCATCACCGCTCTCTTGTGGTTTAACACAACCTGCTATTCCTAAGTACCTGCAGACAGCTAACGAAGCCTAAAGCACGGGCACTCAACAAGTATTATAATACCGAGCGTGGTGGATGAACGGTTAACGCTTTGGTCTCGCATTCAGGAGGACGCCGGTTCAAATACCAGTCCGGGCATCCAGATTTGGGTTTTCCATGGTTTCTCCAAATCACTCCAGGAGAATGCCGGGATGTTTCCTTCAAAAATCCATGTCTGAATTCCTTCCCGCTCTTTGCCCCCAGTCCCATCCCGCCTCTAATGACCTCGACGTCGACGAGGCGTAATATCATAAGTAAAATATATATATGTATTACAACTAGAGATTGAAAAGACATAAAAATTAGCTGTTGTATTACTGCCGTGATTATTTTTCTCACTGAATAATACTTAATTTGGTTGTATGTGTTACCAAAGTAGACGCGATAATCATGTCATATGGTTGCTTAGTCATCTCTGGTATTGAACATGTGTGGACTGAAAGTTGTTTCTTTTTTTTTTTTTTACTGCTTAACGTCTCTTAACAGCGAGGTCTTTAGAGACAGGAAAGGATGGGGGGCAAGGAATGGGAAGGAATTCGGCCATGGCCTTTTAAAGGAAGCATCCCGGCATTTGCCTGGAGTGATTTGGGAAACCATGGAATACCCAAATCTGGATGCCCGGACGGGGATTCGAACCACCGTCCTCCCGAATGCGAGGCCAGAACGCTAACCGTTACACCACCACTCTCGGTTGAAAGATCTTATGTTAGCAATGTAATCTGTTCCATCGCACTGATACAAGAACAATGACCAAATGTTCACAGATAGTTTTAAAGGAGACCTTGAGTACAAAATGGCGTTAATATGTGTAGGATCAAGTTCAAAAGAGGAACTGTGGTACACTACATCCTGACTGTGTCGATCATCTTGTTATAGAGCACAATAAAATTGTTCATACTAAACTGACAATTCCAACTTAGGAAACAGATCTCAGTATGAGACGTAATCATCTTCCTCCAAAAGGTAAAAACACTTGTTAACTAGTGGTGATGCAGTACATCAAGTGCAACAGTACCTTCTGTCACTTATGGTTGGAAGAAACCTTTCTGTAGGCAGAAATCGAGTTCAGATTGAACTCTGCGATGTTAGATTTGCCAGTAGCTTGGCAAATGCTCCAATTCATCCAAATGCAATGAAACTCTATATTCCAGCTGCTACATTTTGAAAGAGGTGCTCGTAAGATACGCTGATACAAGTCATTTTTTAGAGTAGATACTGTATAAGATAGATATAGAAGCGATTGCTATTCATAGAGTTATGCGAAACGTAGAAACATACTGGAAGTTCCAACCAGTACGGAGGGAGAAGAATTTCTTGTTCACACTTGCATGCATTGCACGTACTGTCGAGTAGAATCTTACGACAACGTGTCAGTGTTACAAATGTAAGGTTTGGTCACAGAAGTAGACGTTGAAGAACTGACGCGTTGTCCAATATATACGGGAGCTCGTTAGTCATCTGACTATCTGTAATATAGAAGAGAGAGTTTTCAGGATGACAGCAGTGTTACGTCAAATCTATCTTCTCCGGAATGTTCAATACTAGAGCGAATAAAATTTCTTACTGTGTATAATAATCTTGCCATAAAATGAGCGTAAGATTCTGAAAGTCCATTTACGTAGTAAAGAAAGCAGCCGCCCCACATAAGCAGCTGTTACAGCCGATTATCTTAAGATATTTATAATTTCTGCTACCGGAACGTCAACAACTTCCTCGAAACATACGCAGATCGTGGAGAAACTTCCAGAGAGCCATCACGTGAGCTGCATTCAGCAGGTTGGAAAACTCAAAACTTTCTACAAATCCTAGTTGGCATATTATATTCTCAGAGGAGTACCTAACTTCCATCAGAATAGTCCTGAGGTCACATTTATTTCGATAAAGTGTTATGTAGCAATGGAGGACGATGTAGAAGATATATTGAAAGGAATTTAAGTGGATTGAATTCGAACAACAGACCTGGTATCAAATAGAGTCGAGTATGAATGGAACTCAGAAGGAGACTAACATTTTGTATAAAGCTAAATTCTATAGATGTTTACACAACTAAATCCAATTTACATCATCATCTTCAGACAAAATTGAAATCAACTTCGTGTATTCGCTATACAAACTGGCTTTCATCTATTAATACCGGATAGAACCTATCTGTCGCTCGGGCAGTCGACATTAATGTGCGGTGCAGGGGGATACAGTGCAAGGAACTATCACAGAATAGCGGTTACAGTCATTGGTCACTCAAATACAGAAGAAATAATGGTGTTAGCAACATCAGCTAAAACGCAGCAACTCTGCAGGAGTGGTTTCAATCATTCTCTGTAACTGCAAGAAAAAAGTCGTGGAGATGATTAATGACAGGGACTGAACTACTTTCGGAACCCACGTGAAATTGGTACTAAGCTGTTCAAGTTTAGTTTATTTGGTTCGTTCAACATGTCCTCTTCACAGTAATGGAGATAGATACGATTTGAATATTGCTAATCCACAATATTGTGTGCTGTGCTTACGTTTCACTTTGGTCAAGAAAGAACATCATTCAACGAGACAAAATAATAACTTTTTTATCCCCGGCATATGGTAGCAGCTACTCATTCATCGTTTCATAGCAGCATGAACTTATTAAAGTTTCAGAAAAATTAATAATTATTTCATGCACCGATTTATAAACTTTTTTTTAAATTTTATGATTTTGATTATATTTATTTAAAACTTCCCGCAAACTGATTGCGTTCAGCTAAATTCATATATACCGCACTAAAACGATGATACTACTACCTGGCGGCGATTTCAGAAACTTATCGTTCGTAACGAAAGTAATAGTTTCACCAAATACATACATAACCCTAATGAAAATTACTAATTATTTCCTCCGCCGTTCTGTATATTCTTGTTTTTAAATTTAATGTTCTCTTCTTGATTAGATATGTGCAAAAATACCCGCAAAATTTTTACCCAAAATAGGTTCATAACCCCACCTAATGTAAATGACTAATTATTTCCTCCGCCGTTGTATATATTCTTGTATTTTAATTTAAAGTTCTCTTTCTAATTATTTAGTCCGATTACATTAAAATACGCCGCTTAGAAATGCTTCCTCCTGGTATTGACAATAACTGTTACTGTTTACGATATAATAAAAACAAATGTATCTGGTTGCACATCGCTGGAGTACAGTCAGTCGCGATAAAAGTGTCTGGTGAGTAAACTGCAACTTTACCGATATGTCATCTACAAGATAGCAATTGGAGTTTTCACAGCTAAACTTAAAGAAAATAAGAAGGGATCTTTCGAGTTCGTGTTTTTCTATGAGAGCATTGGCAAAAAAGCTCGTAATGAGTTATAAAAGCAATAAAAACTATATTATTGGAGCTCCGTGTGTAGCTCCGAATGTATCGCGATATACAGTATTACCAAAAATGTAACTGATAATATCAATACAGCCTGCTGTACAGTTTGCTGAATCTTTTAAGTCATACCTTTACGGGTGAACGTCATGACTCCAGGACTATTTTTCGAACCTACAGTTCACTTCCAAAATAACTGTATACACCATCATATATACACCGGTTACTGAGCTATTATATAATAAATACTAACGTGCACAGAGAGAACAGGGAATCCAGTTTTCCCTCCAACTCCAAAGATTGTAACTGTGCAACCTGAGATCATAACTTAAAGAGCTTTGTCATCAAGTGATTTACGTATATTCCTCGTGTGCCATCAGCGTTCAATACTGACAATTCTGTTTTCTTATATATATATATATATATGAGCCATTATGCTAATAAGTAATAACTATCTCATCAGAAGTGCAAGGCTTTTATCTTTGGTTCTTAAGACATATTTGTGTTCTGTTTTGGCGGCATTCTTAGTTTGAATATTCGTATCAGTGTCCCTTACATCGTTGATATCCAAGCCGTTATCAGTTGCTTCCTAATAGCACTGCGAAGCTTATATCTTTGCATATAGTGGTAGACGTTTTTCCTCCGCATTACAATATTGACAGATCAGAAACTCAGCCATCTTCACGATGCACATTATATCCACTATCAGTGCGCATCCTATTAGCTATCTAATCATCGTCGCAATTTCGTTTTTATTCATCTGTATCTACGAATATAATGGTTTATAATATACTCCGCCCGCTATACTTCTGAACCAATGTCCTTTCTCCTTTCCTGCTTCTTCCACCTGAACAACAGACAGGCTGATGTCACATAGACTGTATCACCAATTGCATGCCAATATCACACAACTAAGTTCAAGTATCTTGGAATTACTCTAGTACCAACATTGCGCTTCAGCAAAGACTTCACTAAGAGAGATGTTAAACTGAGAACAAGGAACTAAAGCACCCGGAAACTTGCTGGATCAGTGTGGGAGCTAATGCATCCACTCTTCGATCAGCAATGCGTCTGGTCTTCTCAACAGCAAAGTACTGAAGCCAAAGAGCTGAAAGACAGGGAGTTTATTGCTACAGTATAATGGCGGCAGGATGAGAATAATGTAGCTCCCAAGGAGTTGCAGATAGTGTTTAGTACCCAACATCCACCAGCAGATTATGATCTGCCGCGTAAAACATAGGCTGCCATTAACAGCAAACGAACCAACAATAGGCGGTGTGGCTCATTGGGGCACCACAGCAGATTACCCTGCATATTGTCACCGAGTGTAGTAAGAAGGCGTACACAGATTCTCTGGAATACTTTACTAGAGCATCTACAGCTGCTACACACTGGTTCAAAACTCTGGACTTTAAACATTTATTACAGGTGCCTTGTTATTTATTTTCGTGTTGATTTATTGTGTATATTGCCATAAGCTAAATAAATAAAAAAATCCATCTTGTATTACATTCAATCTTGACTATAGATGCAATTGATTTATCGAAATAACCGATAAGTGGTATTAAGATGGAGTAATAGTTTTCACTTGTTACAATTTCAATCACATTTTTATTTTCTTCTCCATCCTAGCAAGACGTTGTAAATAATATATTTTAAGCCCGACCTGAAGTGAAAGGGAAAAAAAATCTTCAAAATCTGTTAAGTAAGTTATCGTATATGATAAAGATTAATGAGCGGAACAAATTTCGAGTTCCGACGCTAGGTGATTTAGCGTAATGATCAATCTCAGATTTTAAGCCAGAATATAATGTTTGATAATGTGAAAACTCCCTTCAATCGATTCAGCAGTTTAAAAATTATGCCAGAATATTGGTAAAAGAATGTTGAAAATCAAAACAGATTTTAATTTATCGTGATGACTTAAGGTGACGTAGCATCACAAGATATACATTACATTCTCAGTCAGACATTGTTTTCAAACTGTAAAAACCGCATCAAAATCTGTTTGTTTCTGCGCGATAACAGAACACTGAGAGACAATACAAATATAAAATTATATATTTGAAATGCTTCAGTGTGCGTACGGTAGAGGTTTGGATTTTCTAGCAGTATTAGCGAAATTCACTGTGGACCAGAATGACATTCTGTATCATTCCGTAAGGCAGGAAGAACTTACCTTTTAATAATAATTTGCTTTCAGGAGTGCCATGTTACTGATTTATTACTTCATACGAATGGAAATAGTTGAACATATAACGTCTACATGTATAGTTTTTATACTCTGCAATTCACAAAATCGTGGATGCATTCCAATCCGGAATGGCACGATTGAAGAAAGAATTCATGGCATCACTACGCATTATTTCGCTAATCTTAGCTCTCCTTTCGTTGCGACTCAAATAGATTTGAGGATAAAGTATTTCACCCCCGTTGTAAATGAAAACGTGTTTCTTTTTATTTACTTACGGCTTTACGCCTCGTCGACGTCGAGGTCATTAGAGGCGGTAAAGGACTAGGGGCAAACGGGAAGGAATTCGACTATAGCCTTTTGAAGGAAGCATCCCGGCATTCGCCTGGAGAGTTTTGTGGAAATCATGGAAAACCCAAATCTGGTTGCTCGGACCAGGATTTGAACCCACGTCCTCTTGAATGCGAGGACAGAGCGTTACCGCCTACCCAGAACGCTCGGTGTAAATAAAAGTGGATGTTCGCATGATAGCTAATAAATTCAAATGAAACCTATATCCTCTGTCTCACAATCCCAGTCAAATCTGTGAATCAATTTGTGACCTTTTCGTAAGGACTGTGGTAAGCAGTCACAAATTGAGTGGCTCTTCTTTTAGCTTTCTCTAATCTGTGGATCCATCTCTTACGACACGGATCTCAAACGGCACAACAGTAGTCAATGTAGGAACGTACTGAAATTTTGTTCGCCATTTCCTTTGTATGTATTTCGTGATCTATCCGGCCAGAATTATAAATTAACGTGACGTGTTTACCAGTATTTATTTTTTAATACTGGACTTGTTATGAAGTGCGTATGATTATTGGAGAGAATATCTTTGATGGAGTGTATTATCTTTGATTGGAATTCTATATTTGGCCTGCATCTTTCGAGGTTAAGAAGAGATTTTCATTTCCTGCTATGGCGCCAGGTCACCTACCGAGCGATACCATAGATTTTAAGTCTGATCCTAAGCGTTTAAAATGTTAAAAACCAACGAAATCCGTTAGGTTGTTTTTTGCGTGATGCTGGAACAAACGTATCAAGTTGACTTTGTGGGCAAAAGGTAGTACATGTATACAGTTTTATCCGAGTTATTAAAGCAGAGAAGCTAAAGAAGCTAAATGTCATGTAAGAACTCATCAATGTTATTTACTCGTACTCTCTTACTTGCTCCTCAAACTTCGTGAAAGGCTATCTGCACGTTTTCAGCCTACTTTAACGTAATACATTACGGAAAACTGGAGAAATAATCTTATTTACTTAAAAGTATGTATAAATTCACCAAACCAACGTAAGTAGCAAAACGTCAGCAGCAATATTAATCAAATAATTCCAAAGAACAAAATTGAAAATATGCCTTACGAAAAGTAAAAGTTTATTCCGGTGAATTTTTGTAAATATTTGTAATGACAAACACATCTGATAGTAGCAAAAAATAACCACCGCACAAAAATTATCGAACTGGAATCGAAAGATCGACCTCAGTTCACATGATTACAAAATTCCTGTTTCTAAATTGAATCATTGAAACCACATCACATACCCTCTCAACCCATGAAATCTCATTTCGTTCACTGCTTACCTTCTGGTTGCTTGATTTTTTTTTTTTTTTTTGGTCAGGCAGCGTATAATTTTCCTGTTACAACGGCATATCTTTTTGAAATTTGTATATACACTTTACAGTTGGTGCAACCGCGGGTTTGACAAACATTGAAATAACTATCTCTAAACTATTCACAGTTCATTAAAAATATCGCTCTAGTAAACCCACCGATAGCTTGTGTACTAAACACCTCAATATTCTTAAGGCCAGAAATTCTACACGTACTTCCATTTAATTTTAGCAGTTTCAATATATAAGTGAAGAAGTTCCATATCCCGCTTTCTCTAATGTAACTCCCGTTTTTAGATATCTCATTTTCCACGCTCAGATTCAAAATGTTGCTGCAAATTCTGACGATTCATCCCTAAGCAGTGCCGGAGATCGATTAGTGGGTTATTTTAAATCTCTAATATTTTCGCCAGGAAGAAGCCATCTGATGCTGTTTAAATCTTCAGTGCAATGGATTCCGGTTGCTGTCTGCAACAATTGATAGTTTCAGAGTAGTTAAATTTGTGGTTCACAAAATCAAGGCTAAGAGAATGCCATTGATGACTTTCAACTCCTCTCCCAGATTTTTACGAAACAGTTGACAAGCTGTGGGCGATTCCTTATACGGGAGTTCATTCAGTATCATGCGGATTTTTTTTTACTTATGGCTTTACGCCTCATCGACGTCGATGTCATTAGAAGCGGGATGGGATTGGACACAAGGAACGGGAAGAATTCGGCCATGGCCTTTTGAGGAAGCATTCTGGCATTTGTCTGAAGTGATTTTGAGAAACCATCGAAAACCCAAATCTGGATGCCCGGACGGGGATTCGAACCCGCGCCCTCCCGAGGCCAGTGCGTTAATCGCTCACCAACCACGCTTGGTTTTAAATATTCTCACATGTACTTTTATGTGTGAGCTTCTCGTATAAGACAAATTTTTATTTAGGATCTTTTTTTATATTCGCATTATTTAAAAATTTAAGGGCTCCATTCCAAAATAGGAAAATTAAGGGGACAAAGTTCTGCCTTGCTGTTGAACAAGAAAAAGAATAAATTTGTTCAGAATCATTTTATCCTAAACATTTTAAAAACATATGTAATTCGATTTGGAGCAAAATAGGTATGCATAATTTAAAAGTATGATTAGATACCGGAGTTCAAATACATAGTTCATCGGGTAACCTAGCCGTGGATGATTGCTGAATAGAGAGGAAGGTTGCAATTTTCAATGTTTGCAGATAGCATTTTGGGTAGAAATCACTATGACAGTGCATTGCAGAGTTGTTCTTTCAGCAATAATGGTACATTACCAACCATATATAGTCCATTCTGTTGCTGCAGCATCTCACAAAATATAAATAAAACTATTATAGGCCAACTAGCAGAGTTCTCCTCTACACTTTCGACACTATTCACACCAAAATGTCTGCTCTTGTCGTTCGTTTCCATTTCCTCTAGGCCACCATCCCTCTCTCCTCGACATGAAACAGAATAACATCAAGAAAGTCAATAATTCTGGCGTCGTGGTTGGCTTTTGATTCAAAGATTGTGTCTGGCACTCTGTACATGTCTCTCCATTCGCTCCATTATACCGGTCTTGCCGCCTCAGCTTCGAAGAGGAGGATCCCTCTCATCCCTACTATGTACATCCTGCTGACGCCTTTCCTGATGTCGGTCATCCACCTGGCCCATGGCAGTTCGACGACTAGAATTGCCCCGTCCAGGGCCGGCGCTTGGGCCCGGGGTAAAATTAGCGAACTTTTTTTTTTTTTAGCTCTACAAACTGGCGGGGCGACAATGGGTGGTTTCATGGTTTCATGGCCTGAGGGGCCCCTACAGTCGGTGATCGCCCGCCCCCAATCAGCAGGCGGGCCCGGGTACTTTTGACCTGCTTACCCTCCCCTCCCCCCCCCCCCCCCCCAACGTCCGCCCTGGCTCCGTCTAAAATATGTGGTGGCGTATGTGATCACAACAATTCTTGGTTGGAAGAACTTATTGTAGGATTCTCGAAACTACATAGGAGGATTTAAAAATTACACTATGTTGTAACAATTTAAATTGCTAATAAATCGTCTCCATTTGAATAGTATTTGTTGATCCTTTCCGAATGAATTATAGCATAACAATTAAAGGAAAATTCTTGTGAAATCAAAAACCAGCATTATCTGAATCGATATTGCAGTAGCATCAAACAAAAGAACAAACCAGTTGATTTAAGCTGTTGGCTGTGTCGTGTTGCAGGAGGTGGCGGGTTGCATGGCCGCAGCGGCGTCTGTCTTCCCCATGGACGACCCCGGACCGCAGTCGCTCGGAGAGTTCATGACCTTCTTCATGTGAGTAATATCTTCTCCAATACCCTGTTTGTTACTTCTTTGCCAATTTATTGCCAACATGTCATTATGTTAATTATCTTTTTTGAAGTGAAAACTTCTATAGACGGGCTGTAGACTGTGGGTAAAAGAATTCGCGTCACCTGTCGTGCGTATGATATGCGCGTAGGGCGCTTTTTGAAACATGGTTTTTATCAGATTTTGATGGAACTATGCATACATATACTTTAAAACAAATAGAAAAATACTTTTACGTTTGATTTACAAATACCTTAATGGGACAGTCACGAACAGGCTCAAAAAAATTGATTTTTTATTTTTCGACTTGTTCAATGCTTCTATTATTTAGATACAAAATTCCGTTTGTTTCACGCATATTTGACTATTAGATTCTGAGTTATTAATTTTTTCGTGATGCGTGGTAATAGTGTATCTGTATTATAATGCATGTTAGTTTCTCGTATGTAAAACTTTTAGTACAGTTTTTTCTCAAAACTACATTTTTTGATCTTCTGGTACATTTTTCTCAAAAACTAAGACTGATAAAGACATCAGACTTTCAGCATCTCTTGTTAATAAAACGATGATTAATCTAATAAAAAATGGTACCTGTCATAACAAGAGCAAACTTACCAAGCTCCAAGGTATTTATAAAAGTAACAATTTTTTGTCTTTTAGAACAAAAACTCTATTCATAAACTATATAAAATACAGTAACAAATCTTTATGTGATTTGCAGATGATGTTTTATCTGTATACTCCGAAAGTTTCAGATCTGTATCTCCACTAGTTTCTTCAGAAATTGTACCTGAAATTTGCTTGTTTTAACACTGATTTCTTATGGGAGGTCCTTCGCGGCTGTGTCCCCTTAACCCTCTCTCATCCTCCCTCCCCTCCCCCCCCCCCCACCTTATTTTCTGTCAACGTTGTTCATACAAACAGTTCTATCCCATTTTGATAATACTTAGCACGCGTATACTTCAAAAATAGATGGTCTCGTAGCTCAGCGGTTAAGGCCCTTACTTCTAAAAGTTTCTCCGGTTGCGGCTTCAAATCCGGTGGTGAACAGTAATTTTTAGGAGTTGCATTTGACTATATGAGCTACGCCGGGATGTTCCATGGTTCTAATTCCACGTTAAACTGTAAGCCCCTGACGAATGGAATTGGTCTTCCTGCCTATGACACAATAGCTTGGGACATTCGGGAGGGTTCGGCTATCTTTGGGTTGTGGACTAAGCTAGATTTTTAGTTTTTGAAGTGAAAACTTTTTTAGGTGCGTTGCGCGATTTTTGGATGGGTAAAAATCGTATCAGTTCGCGTCACCAGCATGCTAATGTTAACAGTATATCTGTAGCGGACTGGTGGCTCAGTGGTTAAGGTGTCTGACTGGGGAAAGAAAGGTCCCCGGTTCGAATCCTTGTCTCTGTGGGGATTTTTATGGACCCTTAACTCGTATTTACTTCTGCCACAGTTTGCTGTGTAATGCAAAGTACGATACAACGTTTCCGCGGTTCGGATTCCACGTTAACTGTAGGCTCCCTGTACCTGGTAGGACTACCGAGTTAGGTTAAGGCGGCGAAGACAGGAGCCGAATGGGCAGCCAGTAGAAACCCTGTAACCAATTCATTACGACCACACGGAATTACTATTATTTACTATATTTGTAGTTATAAGTATGACGTGTTGCGTGTATGATATTCATAGTTTTAAGTTTTCACTTCTATCAATCACTGCCAACTATTTTTAATCATTTTTACTGGGCATTAGCGTACAAAACCAGAAATGATCAAATATTTCACGGATATTGATTATACCTTGAATACTTAATCTTTACTGATTTTTAATTTCTATGTACCATCCTACAGTTTTTTTCCATACTATGATTGAATATGGGAGTGAAGCTAACCTTTACGGAAGAAGTAATCCCTGCTCTTTTTTGGGGAAGGCTCTTTAATTTCGGCCAGGCTGAACGCCTTTATGATGGCGATGCCTCTTGTGCTGGGGAATAAGCCATCCTGATTTCTGTTTTCCATAGAATTCGGAAATCATTCCAGGCAAAAGCGACGATGCATCTTACAAAAGGCAATGGCCTAATTTCTTACCCTTCCAATCTACTTCGTTTCTGGTGGAGAGGCACTCTGATGCCTATAGCACCCAGTAATGCCATGAGCTAGCCCGACGCATCACGAATCTCAGTTTAGAATACTAAAATTATCTAAACAGCGGTAAAAATTGTATAATATTTGAGATTCCTATCCTCCTTCGTCCTCTTTAGATTTTTCCTTAAGTTTTTGATTCAATGGTTTCTACGTAGTATGGAAATCAAGAAAAATGATTTCCTCTGATTTTTTATCCTCATTTGGTTAGTTTTCTGAAGAATCGTCGGCTTTCCACCGCTCATTATGTCAATACATTTTACTTTCTCCATTTTTTCACCACCGCTGCATTTTATAACACTAAACACAAAGTACAAAACATTGGGAAAACTACCTTAATTCAACCGTGATCTTTCAGTAGTGCTTTTACATTTCGAAAACTGAGTATGGTGGGTGAGCGGTAACCCTCTGACCTTGCATTCGGGAGGACGCAGGTTTGAATCTCCTTTCGACCATCCAGATTTGGGTTTTTCCATGGTTTCCATAAACCACTTGAGGCGAATTACGGAATGTTTACTTCAAAATGTCACGGTAGAATTTCTTTCCGTCCCTTGCCCTCAATCAGTTTTCGTCTGTAATGAGCTTGACGTCTACGAAACGTAAAGCCAAAATAAAATAATAATAAGTAATAACTATTTCAAAAGGTTTCTGCTTCTTACTTCATCTATAGAGCGTGCATTCCGAGTAGCTAAACTTCCTAAAAATTTGAACAATTTTTTCCAGTGTTTTGCCCTCTACCAATATATTCCCAATTCCTTCTCTACTTTTGTCTTCCGGAACTTACAGTATTTCCACTCTAAATTCTTTATTGATCCTTACAATACCCTCAATCATGATGTTAAGTTATTCTTTCTTATCCACAGAAAGTTATAAATAATAGCGCATGAAGTAACTGTATAGACTAATATGATTTTGACACTAATTAATATTCGCAATATCTGCAAAAATTATTTTGTACGAATTGTTTACTTCAACAAGGTTTTTATTTATTTTTCTACAGTATTCATCGTAAATAACAGTTAAACATTTTTTCTTATTTCTTATGGAGGAAAATAACCCATGCCTTCGTCTACTGATCTGTACGCTCAGATAGTAGCCATCACTTCGTGTTCAGCTTTAATCACCTGTGGTCTCAAACAACTGTAGCAATGTTTCTCTACCTATGGTCCGCGTACCACTAGAGGTCCCCAGGCAGCCTATTAAAAATTTAAATACCGTATTTGTACTGTATAAGGGTATAACTCACAAATAATTTCCAGTTGGCATCAAAAAGAGCGCCGTTTAGTTGAGGACTAAGTCAATGACCTTTTCTAAAGGTCTTGTAGCAGGTGGAAAAGACCGCGATTCATGGTGGGATTGGTAACATACATGGTGAAGTAAACAAAATAAAAGCTGTCGGGGTCTTGTTTTTTTAGTTTGGCATGTAGGTCGGTAGTATAGTGTTACATAGTGTAGCATCTAACTTACAATAACAATATTATTCATTTGGTTACTAAATATTGAGAGGCTGGTTAATATTTAATTATCTTTTAATAGTTCCACTTCCAGTTTCATTACTGTGTTTCTGAAGAAATTCAAAATATGGTTTTGGCTTTACTATGTTATTATGGTGCACTAAAATATGTCCAAATGTTAATATTCATGCAGGTAAAAAATTAGGCTCATAAGTTAGTGGTTGGCAGTATTATTTTTGAGAATTTACTGGTCCCCGGATTGAAAATGTTGAGAAATACTGGTCTGTAGTGTCTGTAAAAATTCAAACGTTAGATTTTGTGCACATTCATAGCCAAGTTGTGGCATAACGAGTTTCATATACAAATTACAAAAGGATTAAAGTTACTCTGGGAAAAATTAGTAGTCATGGAAACGACGGGAGTAACAAACAGAGCGAGCGAGATAATAAGCGTGTGCACTTGAGCTGGTGACTGTTACTGCGAGCAAAGGACCTTGTAGCTCCGGATCCTTATCAATCGAATAATGCTTTAATAAATTGCAAGAAGTCATATAATTTATCATAATTCATATAGAAAAGATTAAATAGATAAATTTGAATTTGAAAATTAAAGTACTGAACGAGTTTAAACAGGATATGTATCACTGGCGACTGTGGAAACACGAAGTCCGATAGCTACACAAACAATCAGACACCAGAAGACTAAAATTAAATACAACAAAGTATGAATACAGACCAACAAAAACTTACCAATTCTTCTGCTGTCAAAGCAATATAACCTGAATCTAATGGAATATAAGCAGAACGATAACTTCATTTTCTCTAAGTCTACGATTCGATTGCGATCAGAACTAAATTTTTTAAAATAGGTCATTCTGCGCGTAGGTCAGAGGAAAGCCACGAACATGTTATCTAATGATGAAACTAGCATTAAATATCATTTTAAACAAACTTTCTCTTAAACTCTTATTGTGGCACAGTCACTGTGTTATTTTTCAGTAGGGTGAATCCATTAAAATGTTTGCAACCATATGTAAGCGTTACGATTGTGATAAACAGCGCCTGGCATCCTTTGTTGGAACTGTTCCCACCTGTTTGATCGTGTGAAAAGAAAGCCCACCCAGTGTGTAAGATCAATTGGCAAGGAAAATTCAGTGTAGCCACTTATAGTAGTTAGTTCACTCTCAACGCAGAAGTCACGCTTTACATTTGAAATAATTACCACCATTTTTCAAGCTACTGAAGTAATTGGAATGTTATACCTGACGAAGTTGCTGCAATTTTGATAATTTTAGTGTCCTCTTTACAAAAATATTTAATTTTGCATCTTGTTATGTTTGTCGAGTGATTAAATTGTCATATATATCCATTTGGTATTATTTGTAAAATGAAGAGTTACGTGAAAGTATTTCCATAATTCTAGAATTAAAACACTACAAAGCATGTTCAGTAGTTATAAAAATATTTGATTCCAAATAATTCTATAAACCTTATCACAAACCCTATAAAAATTCATATTTCATAGTTTTCCGACAGCATGCCAACTGGTCTAGAAACCGAAGTTTTTTAAAAAAATAGCCTATTCTACCGTATCTGACATAGCATAACTGTAGAGACCTCACTGTCTATAAAGATATTAACATTTTATGCAGAGTATTAAGTGTAAATTATACTTTCAAGATGTATGGTCTTTGCTTTTCAGGGAATTTATTTTCAAAACAAATTCGAGGAAGGCCTACTATGTTATCAAAAGAAGTGGAAGTAAAAATGAGAGTGCCGCAGGGTAGAGTATTGGGACCATTGCCATTCATTATTTAAATGAATAATTGTGTTGATTTTTTACTATCTGAAATTAGATTGTTTATAGATGACATAATGCTGTATAGAAGGATGAAAACGATAGAGGACTGTAAACAGTTGCAGGGTGATATGGGCAGGATATCTAGTTGGGTTGGTAAACATGGGATGAAGATAAATGCAAAGAAAAGTCAGCTTATTAGATACACAAATAAAAAGGAGGTTAATTACCAATACAAGGTGGGGAAAGAATTGCTTGCTGAAGACTTGAAATGTAAATATCTTGGCATTACATTTTATAACAAGCTTAACTCGGCAGCACACATTGGACAGGTGGTAGTAGGAAAAGGTTTCAAAGTTCTGCACTTGTTGGAGAGAGTGATGAGGGGATGTACGAGAGAAGTAAAGGAATTGTGTTACAAAACTTTGGTCAGACAATTACTCGAATATGGTAGTGTAGTATGGGACCCTCATTTTGCGAATCAAATACAGGAGTTGGAGAGGGTGCAAAAAAGGGCTGCTAGATTTTTTTCTGGAATCAGTGACAGATATGATAAAGGAGCTGGAATGGGATTTATTGCAAGATAGGAGGAGGATGAGGAGGGTCATGGAAGTGTACAGGGCGTATACTGGCGATGAAACATGGAAAGATATTGGAGTAGGTATGAAAAGTAGTGTATGGAAGGGAAAAGATGACCATGAATACAAGCTGGCACTCGATTTCAGGCACAAGGTTATGGGAAGATTCTCTTTTTTAGCTAAGAGTGTCAGGGATTGGAATGAGTTACCAAGAGAAATGATGAAAAATTTACCGAAAACGTTGAAATAATTAAAAATAAAATTTGTGGCGGGCAAATGTAGGTGGGTGCAGGATAGGGGGAAGATGGGGGTGTATGGAAATTGCCACCAGAGCCTGTGCTCTATTGCAATTAAATTAAATTATTATAAATTATAATTATGTTAAGTATAGGTTACCACTGAAACGAAAATTCAGGTAACTTGTGAAATATTTAGATATTGTAGGTTTCGGTATTTATGTGTGATGGAAGTCTGTTAGTTATCTGCTTGACGCAGTCTTTAGTGATGACCGTAACGTAGGTATTATACATGTAACATTCAGCCGCAATAAGATTTCTTCAGTCATTCATTAATTTTAAATCTCGTAAACATTGATCAGAAAAACAGGGGCTGCATTGAGGATAAAATGGTCTAACAAACTAAAATATCAGGCGAAGATGTAAATGACCAAAATTACATGAAAAGTCAATGGCTTCTAAGTTATGATTTCTTCAAATCAATTCAGGAATATAATGAGATTTTTCCACGATCATATTTTGCTTGTGATCGAAATGCAAGGGTAGAATCAACACTATGGAGACCAATTTTCCATGACGTAAGCAATTCAAGATATTGTGGTTTAACAATAACACAGTGTTCACTGTTGAAGTTACTGCGTTTATACCCAGATTAACCAAATGGAAATACAATGTCCTAACAGGACCCTGTCATGAAACTCAAAATATTTCGTAGCTGAATAGTTTGGTATTTCATATCAAAGAAAAAATTTCTGTAATGTAGGTTGCATCGGCGATCACAGAAAGCAGCGAGTTGGCAGCTACATTTTTTTCCCCCACACAACGGAAACGTACATTTTTTTCAAAAAGTAAGTACTTTGAAGCCGACAATGGTGAAACTGGTTGTTGCGATGGCCTCCCGCTTGTTTTTGGCTTTATGCCTTGTCGACTTCGTGGTTATTAGAGGCGGGAAAGGACTGGTGTAAGGAATGGGAAGGATTACGGTCAAGGCTTTTTCAAGGAACCATCTCGCATTCGCCTGGAGAGATTTTGGAAAACCAAAATCTGGAGGGTTGGACGGATATTCGAAACCGCGTCCTCCTGAATGAGAGGCCAGAACCTTACCGCTCACATTTAACGCTCGTTGTTGAATTTCGTGTAAAATTTTCGTATCATAGTATTTATTAAGTGATAAAATATTATTTGCTATAGCTTCAAAGTAATGCAAGCACATTATTTGAGCGTGGTCACATTTACATAATTTGGAACAGTATTGTATAACTGACTGAAAATTCTGCACTTGTTGGAGAGTGTGATGAGGGGATGTAAGAGAGAAGTAAAGGAATTGGGTTACAAAACTTTGGTCAGACCATTGCTGGAATATGGTAGTGTAGTATGGGACCCTCATTTTATGTATCAAATACAGGAGTTGGAGAGGGTGCAAAAAAGGGCTGCTAGATTTGTTTCTGGAAATTATCGCAGAATGCAATCAGTGACGGATATGATAAAAGCGCTGGAATGGGATTCATTGCAAGACTGGAGGAGAATGAGGAGGGTCATGGGAGTGTACAGGGCGTATACTGGCGATGAAACATGGAAAGATATTGGAGTAGGCATGAAAAGTAGTCCACGGAAGGGAAAAGATGACCATGACCACATGTTGGCTCTCGATTTAAGGCACAAGGGTGTGGGAAGATTCTCCGTTTTAGGTAAGTGTGTCAGGGTTTGGAATGAGTTACCAAGTGAAATGATTACAAATTTTATCTTTAAATTCTTTAAACATTTTCTGTAAATAATACGAGGGCAAATGTAGGTGGGTGCAGGATAGGGGGAAGTTGGGGGTGTAGGGAAATCGCCACCGGAGCCTGTGCTCCATTGCAATTAAACTCTAAACATCTCAAAGAAATTAAATAAAAAGGCTCATGAGAATCTTAGAAATAAATACTCATTAAAATCTAGATAGAGTTAAAATTACTATATTTTTCCAAAGCAGAAGTAGCACAGCTTAACTGACAATAGATTGCATAAAACAGAATACAATACCCACGGTCTTAATCTTTAAAATGTCTAAGCGTCTTGAAATTTGCATTTACTAATAAGAAATATCTTTACCAGCCTAGCAAGCTTAATACGGCAAGAAAACACCCAGTGCTTGAATTGCCAATTTTTTGTTTCGTTTTTTTTCACAATAGAGTTGAGAGTCGCCGCAGCTGGCATTTTAATTG
Source organism: Vandiemenella viatica (assembly GCA_031002005.1). Classification (NCBI taxonomy): domain Eukaryota; kingdom Metazoa; phylum Arthropoda; class Insecta; order Orthoptera; family Morabidae; genus Vandiemenella; species Vandiemenella viatica. Next base: position 199,367,189 of record JARYHS010009186.1, read on the forward strand.
TAGCGTGTCAACTCCTTCACCAAGCGATGCGCAATAAAACCGGAAGCCGTGTTGTAAACCGCAGTATCAATAAAAAAGCAGACCACAATGAAATTTCCTTCTGCCACGCTATAGGCGATCAATACGGAGGCCGTCTACAGGCCCCCTGTGACGTCAACAAACAGCTAAAAGAATAAGATATGGAAATCACTGTACCTAAGTCTGGAGGAATAAGAAGCTAGAATACAATCTTAGATAATTTCACATACGATAATCGGTATTGATAAACGAAACTCACAGTTCTAGCAGATTACGTTTCAAAGCCCGAGGCGAAATTAGAGCAATAGAAATAGAACTACGTTTTTGGTTAGGTGCGGTATCCTAAAAACAAGAAAGTCATCTCATTCAAATCTGACTATTATTGGCTTAAGAAGTTGCATCTACCGAGAATTTCATGGACATCTACACGGATTTTCACCTCGCGTATGGTTGCTTTGTGTTTGAGAAACAAGCCACGAAGTTTTGTTAACCATTAGGTCTAATTCAGCTGATATGACTACCGCTTTAGTTTAAACTATGATAGAAGAGGAATACACAGAACATTGAAACCCTGTTGCAAGGACACAGGCACCAGAAATTATTACGAATCTCAAACTTCTTCTTAAGCTGTCGATCTTCTTTTGTTCTAAGATATTTGTTAAATCCACTTCTAAAATTGGTTGTCATTTCTTTTATCTACATCTGGTACCGCCCATTTTTATTAAATAAGCTTTTATTATTTCTAATATGCTGGACTGCAATTAGTTGCGTGGTGTTCGTGATACCAGAACTGACTTGAGTACTGTGAAAAAAAAAAAATATACATTCTGATATAAAGAAAATAGATTGAAACAAATTGCAGCTGGAAGAAATAAGAAAAGCTAGATGGTTGTTGACGAAGTGTGAGATGGATAACGAGTGAAAAAATAGAAGAATTGCTTGGAGTGAAAAGTTCAAGAGAAGATGCGCCATTGGAATCTGGTGTCACGAGGAGATACGAAGATTTTGTAAGAAGAGAGAACAGTTTGCAGGTGAAGATAACTACTAAGAAAACCAAGATGATAAAGAAGCGGGAGTGGGATTCATTGTGAGAGTTGATGCGTGACAATGTCTAAGGGTGAATAAGGCGTATACTTACGATGAACCTTGAGCGGATATTGGTAGAAGAATTTATAGGAGTGGTGGAGTAGTATAGGGAATCCATTACCATGATCACAAACTGGTATTTGATTTCACATGTAAAGGCATAAAAAAAATTTATTTTGCAGGTAAGGGAGTCGGGAAAATGCTTAACAATTTACTAGAAACACTGAAAGAATTTAAAATTAAAATTCGTAAAGAATAGTTTGGACTTGTAGAGAAATAGCTGTAGGGGCATGTGCTCCGCAGAATTTAAATCGAGTACAAGACGAAAGAACTGTATCAGACGGAATTACAATAAAATATTGAGCGACAGGGTCGTTGAGGACAGAGAAAATTGAAAAAGAAAATAACAAACAGCGAGACCTAATTTTGTTATAAGGTGTTGGAGAATAAAAGATTAAGCATAACAGAAAAGCTACCATTTGGAGATCTCTCTTCGACTTTATTTAAAAAATAGCTTCAAAGCCAGTGAAAAATGACTGGTTGAATGGATTGTTCTCACAAGTAATTTGTTAGCAGTTGCTTGATTGTTATAAAATAAAGCCTAATGAAATTTACGGTGCCTTACGCTGTAGCAAAAGTTTGATGTCATCCTGGTCCAGGTTACATTTCAACCTAACTACGCAATTTTTTCGGCTTGAAAATCAGAGCATCAATACATTCACTATATCGTGTCAGTGACATCATGCATTGCGATATAAACACAAAATCGTCAAGAGTTCTTACAGCTTTCTTTTTCGTAATTCAGATCCGTATTACAACGTTTGAACAGCTGTCATAATTACGTGTGGCAGAAATATGGCGTCAATGAAAGCAAAGGAAATTAAAAATAAAACTTAACAACTTACGGTATGCCGCATAATATTCATTTCAATCGTGGACTAGGCCACTTTGGTCACGGTGAATGTGGGACTACTTTCATTCAAAGTAACGTGACGCTCATGAAAAAATATTTAAACAAAAAAAATCTTAAATTAATTATATCCTCTGCTGTTACGTCAAACGCCAGTTGTCATTCTGACCCAGGCTACATTTCAATATAATCAAAACTTGTACTAACATTGTTGCCAGAAAATTGAAAAATTTATCTTACGTACGTATGGGTTAAGAATTTATCGAAATAATCTGCATTGAACGAATATAAATAAATAAAAAATACTATTAATATTAAAAATAAACTTTTCTTGGGCTTCCGCTGCGTTAAGAAAAAAATCACAATCGTGGGACGTTTCGAAGGAGTATCTCATCCCTCAGTTTCAATCATAGATGTCACTGGATTACTGATTACACAATGCCGCCGCGGAAGCCCGAGAAAAGTTTATTTGTATACAACGCCGGGAAAAACTTCGATCTTACACGATTAATAATATTACTATATTAATGTAAGTGCAATACATACTTTTCTTTCAGTGTTCTGGTGATTCATTTCTTCGCGAATAGAATTTATAAAATAAACCCCGTTATCTATACTATGCAGTAATATCTCTGGTCGTTGTTAATACTGCAGCGAAGGCTGTCTGCGTGACAGATACAGTGATCAAGATTAGAGTTTTATCGGTGCAGGTGACCTTATTTAATGAAATTGTGAACTATGGTTGTGGTGAGGCTTCGTTGGGGTGTTGTGTGCGTGGGCCCCTCGCCTTGGCGTGCAGGGGCTGCCCGGCGGCATCGCGCAGTCGCGAGTACGGCGCGCGCACGCCTCAACAATCACGCCACCACTCAGTCCGCCAGCCACCTTCCCCACGGCGCGTCACCGCGTGCTCAACAAGTGGTCACATACCTTCCAAAACTCAGTTCTCGTCGAAAAGACTGTCTTAAGCGCGTAAGATCTTTGTTTTTCATCTAGCAAGAAAGCGCCGCCTGGTACGTCGGAATAGGATGTGAAAAGCTGTGTGTCAACAGATAAGAACTGTTTGCACTCTCGCTGCGGCGTTAATCCTGAGGTAGCCTTGGCAAGGCCGACCTCCCAACAGACAACGCTCACTCGCGGAGCAGACGCCAACTGGTGGCAGTAGTTCCGCAGCTCAACGCAGGTGAAACCAGGAGCTGTGTGACAGTTGGCTAATTTGCTGATGGGATTCACAATAACGCATTCTGCCTCTTTATTAATGGAAATAGTTCTTCACTGAAGCACTTTCATTGCTCATATGACTGTCGTTACATACTATGAAGTAAACATGTGGTGCTAAAATACTAAATGCACATAAGTAACTATTCAAACTGTCTGAAAACCAAACAAGTTAATCGACTAAAGTTGTTTATGGGAGCAACAGTGGAAAATGTAGGGGTATTATCTCAACTAAGGATCGATTTAGACATACATCCGAAGACATTCCAACAGTCATCCAGACTTGAATACCTGTTGCTGTGGAAGAAAGACAACTAACTTTACTCGTTGTAAACTAAATCAAGATCTGATTGCAGAGTTCTGATGCTTCAAAAATTCAATGTTGCTAGGACAGAAGAAATGTGACTACGGCGCTATACTTTAAGAAAGCTCTAATAACCTGCTACTGGCAGTGCTTGCGGTACTTGCTCTAGTGCGCTTTGTGCTGACTGTCGGTATCGACCAGCAAGTTGTCTGACCAAGCCAATGAACGAGTGAGATACCAGGTCAGTGATATCGACCTGAAACACACACATTCATGATGGCCAGCCAACGACTAATGACGTTCAATGAGCAGTCAATTATCTGTATTTTGGAAGCAGTGCTCAAATTAGAAACATAGTTTTAACGAAATATTTGGTGCATTTCAATTAGTTGAATAAACGCCGAGACTACCTACCGCGTTATCTGCGCATCGACTTGGAGCGCTGGTGATGCGGTGATGTCTGCGCTGAGGAACCAGGCGGCTTTGTCGGCGGTGTCTGCCGCCTACCTGTACCACGTGCACGCCAACGTGAGCAGTGGGATGCCTCCCTCTGCGTCTTCTCACGGCGCCGCCGCCATCCACGGCAACGTCAACGTGCTGCTGGGAGGGTGAGCTCTTACACTTGTTCCATTTTCTATTAGGGCTCCATGACTCGACGTCGAGGTCTTTAGAGACGGGAGAGAACTAGAAGCAAGGAACAGGAAGGAATTTTCCCACCGCGCCGGGTAGGTCAGCGGTAGCGCTCGTTTCTGGTTGGGATTCGAGAGGACGCGGCTTCAAATCTCCGTCCGGTCATCCTGATTTTAGTTTTCCACGGTTTCCGAAAACCCTCCACTGGGATGATACTTTGAAAAATGTCATGGCAGAAATTACTTCTCGTTCCTTGTTCCCAGTCCTCTGCTGCCTCTGATAACCTCAACAACGACGAGATTGAAACCATAAAAAAAGGTTCTTGCATGACCTTTCGAGGACACAATCGCCGTATTATAGTCCAAGATCAGACTGTACGGATTATACGTCCACCTATTATTTGATTGAAATGCTATTATTATGTCCAATTATTTGTAGAAGAACACGATTCTGCCGCGTTGCCTAACCAAATGTGGCCGCAAGTATTTTTAAGTAAATTTTCAACAGCAAAAAATCAGTTCCCTTGTTTTTTTTAAATGAATTATAATCTATTTCAGAGAGAGAAGTAAAGAACATAAAAGTTTTGGGTTGCGCATGTAAATGTGGCCGTAAGTAGTTGTTGGCAGCTGTTAAAGATACGTAAGAGCGCGTGAGAGTTGGCGCATCGCACCATCTGTTATTTACATGTCTCTCATTTAAATGAATTATAATTTATTCAGAAAACAACTGAACGAAATTTACTGATTTTTTTTAGTTTTGAAACTTTAATTAAAAATACTTGCACCCATATTTTGATAGACAACCCAACATAATCGTTTAGTAATAATTACTAATAATTATGCATGAACAGTGTATTGCAATCAAATAACAGATGGACGTAGAAATGATGCAGCTGGATTTTAGGTTTTTACTGGTGTTTCACGAAACAACGGGGATTGAAATATGCGAGTCGAGACTGGATTTCGAACCCGCGTGTTGCCAAATACCAGGCCCGAAACTTAGCAGCTAACCCGACAGTCTCTGCACCTGGAAAACTGATATCTGGATAAAGGGATCGCGAATTGAGCCAATGTACTTTCAAATATATTAAATACGTGTCCCAAAACTGTTAATTAAGTGCTCTCAGAAAGCAGTCTTGAACCTAAACAGAGATCCCATCAACTTCGACTTTTTTTGCCCACTTGGTTATAAACATATATACTTATACAATGCAACTATCGTTCATGTTGTAGCTGTGTCACGTCATGACGTCAGATAATGATGTCGAACTATGACGTCAGGCTTTTCGCCTTCGCTGCACAACTAATGTTCGAGGTTATGCGCGTTATTTAACAACAGTTCTATTTAGCTATGCATCCGCGAATAAATTAACTGTCATAAACCTAATCGACATATTAATTAATAGCTGCTTTTTCCTAATTACAATTTGTTTGATGTAGATTTTTCTTACACACTCTGGACAGCGATACCGTTGTTGCAGTAAGCTAACAAATATGTACATTACACCATTTTCAAGATAATGAATGTTATTTGATGAAAATTGTACTTAGTCAGCGAATAAACGAATTGCTAAAATACTGCATTCAACACGTATTTTTGACGGGTTTCCAAGGTATTTATATCGAATGTAGATATTTTGAGTCACTTTTATAATATACAGGAAGGAATTATTTGACGAAACACTGAAACACATGTAGGTACGGCGTTTAAACTAATATATATATATATGTATATATATATATATATATATAGTTGTATTATTACTGATGTCACTGTATCAGACACATGGAAATGTTTCCGGCAGATCAAATTTAGATCGCAATACAAGAATGTATCCGTACGCGGGTAATAGAATCTACGAATTTTGTGGTTATGTCGAAATACAGACAGGATCAGAATGACAACGGACACTATTTTTACAGAATCAATTATTCACAATGAATTTAATTTTATAAATAATTTAAGCTGCTTTCATAAGCTCCGAGTTACTGAAGTTACGGCATTTTTATACGGATAGAAGAAGTTCCGTATTCATCGAGCTGAATGAGACCTAAACTACGAATAAAACCAATATCACGCGCTATGGCGTAAGGTTTCAGGACTCCTAATTTATTTTATTTTAATTCGTTCCATAATTCTGACATCATTCAGTAAAACACACTAATTATTAATTGGTTTTATTACTGATGTCACTATATCAGACACATGTAAATATTTCCATTAGGTCAAATTTAGAACAACACAATGAATGTATTCGAACGCGGGTAATAGTATTTACGACTTTTGAACAGCAATATTAGAAGAAGTTGTGGTTATGTCTAAATGCAGATAGCAGCAGATAACCGACTTTTCTTTTTTTTTCTTTACAGACTAAATCACGATTAATTTAGTTTTATAAATAATTTAAGCTGCTTCCATAAGCTCCGAGTATCTGTATCTGTGTAAATTACAACCGAAATATGTACAGATTACCAAATAAGGTTATAAACTTTACATAAAAATGATATTTATTTAGGCAACTGCTGGGAAATGAATTATCAGAACACTCCGTTAAACCCGCCATTTTTGACGAAATTGTGGGTAGTTGTTAAATAATACGCATTACGTATGTCTACTACTCGCTAATTTAAAGTGACATAATCTTCTTCAGACAGTTGATATCAATATAAACCCGAGTTAGAAAGCTCCAAGATACATTGTTCAGAATTATTTTTTTTTTCTTCATACAGCCGCAGAGGAATACGTGAACACCGATTATTCATCTGTCTACATTTGCGGTCAGTGTAATCATGAGTCGGGGAAATTATTGTCCTATCCGTATTCAGAACCGTATTTGTGAGGCTCGGAACATTTAATTTACTGGAGAAATATTTGTGTTCCCTTCTGTCTGCGAAACATGTCAGCTGTTTTCTGTATAAGTGTGTTTTGTTCGCGAAATGTGTAATGTATGAGGTGGCGATTGCGGACCGTTCCAACATCCGCCTAAATCACTGCGGGAAACCGTATGGACGGCCAATAGGCGGGATCTCTTAACGCGCATACCCACGCTGGCGGATCTTTAAACCTATTGTATTAATTATAGTACTGGAGGTGATACTTTGCGAGGATTAGAAGACCTGTTTGGCGTTCGTGGCGATCGTATTCCCCATTCGTGATCGTTGGCACTAGGAAGCATGTCACATTGTCAGGACCACATACTGATTGTCATCATCTCTCTGACGAGTTTTCTCCTTTATATTCAAAAGACAAGATATTTAGAAGTCCTGCGAAAAATTTTCAGAAGTTCAGTGAGTAGTCTGGTAGCTCAGTGGCTAAGACACCTGTCAACAACATTCAGGATTTCAGGTTCAAACCCCATTGGTGCCTAGACTTCTGAAGAGTTGTGTATGATTCTATGAGATATCCTGGGACGTTCCGTGGGTCAATCGAAACTCCATTAGGTCGTAAATCCCGAAGAAAGCTTTTCGGAAATCGAAACCCGGTAATCTGTACAGCAGAATGCACAGTGTTTACAGCGTTATTGTATCTGAGAGAAATTAGAAACGGGTGTACAGCTCAAAGGAAGGTCTACTTTCACTTCCCTGGGCGTCGTACTAAACCAATAATGCAAAAGCAAGCCGGCCATATCTCTCGCCTGAGCTCCAGGTGTGATGATGCCGTACTGAGTATGACGTGTTGTTTGTGCTCTATATGTATGAAAGAAATGAGAGGATAAAAAGCGGTGCATGCACTCAAACTCTTTTCTTACGAAAGACATCAAAGGGACAGTCGTCCGCCAACCGACGGAGGAATTTCCATCCACCCTCACTCCATAGGCATCACAACAGAGGGTAGGACTCACTCCAGACTTCTGGTAGACGTTAAGGTGATCGGAAATTGTCCACTGGCATTTCTTCCACGTTACTAATTACGAAAATGTGTTCCATCGACAAAAGTCGAACCAGCTTGCCTAAAGGAAATAGCTAGGCACTAGATTCCGAAAAATGTGGAAATCATTGAAGTGAAGGACTATTTTCAGATTAGTATCAACTTTTTTACTTTCTCTCTTTACGAAACGTATAATTGTAATAAGTAAGTTTTCTATATGACTGATTGCTAATTGTCTAGATTGCACAACAAGAAAATTTCTGTGGCTTTTACTTTAATACTCTAACAGCATTTCACACTTTTTGGATATTGTTTGCGTCGGAAAAATCTCCAAATGACCTTAACGATGTACCTAGATACCTAATATTTTTGTTTAATTTTTGTGTCTTTAAATGTCACAATATTAATACATTTTCCTCTAACATGCGACTAATGAAACTAACTATTTTAGCATATTACATTAAGGCATAAAATTATGGTGAAACGTCATCGTATCTTAGAAATGTCGAAAAAGAGGACTGTTGATGACGGATACAATCTTGACGTTAAGTGGTATCTGCATGTTAAAGAGGAAAAAAATGCATACATGCCATAAATTTAGTGTCAGATATAGATACAAATGATTCTTTCGGTTGCTTACGTAAAGTTTCAGAGATGGAGGAATAGGTCGAATTGTGCACAATCTTCAGTGAGACGTTGTTCTTCTGTTTTACAGTTCTCTCATCATAGGAACCAGTCCAGAAAGAAACATGACTCTTCAACGTAATACTAGAGTTAAAGGCTCAGATGAAATCAACGTGAGTTAAGTACAGCATTCTTAAAACCACTATTAATAAGCTAGAGAGTTAACGTGGAATAAAAACCATCGATTCTTCTGGAAGAAACGTAGATTCCTGGGATTGATACAAAATCTGCTTGGGGACAAGAAAATACTTTAATAGCGAATTATTTCAGAAGAATAAAATGTTAATTACACATCTGCGTTCACTAATCACTATGACTAATCAGTTTGTAAGTCCAGTGGAAAGAATTTCTGTATCTGTAAGAAGTTAACAGATTTTTTATTGATGTTACTTCTAGACTCTCAACAGTATTTTTCTGTTTTCCCAGCGCACTCTGTCATCCTAGTGCCACGAGTGGTCAAATCACAAGGTGAAAGTGTAATGGTTAGTGCTGAAATAAATAATTGTGAAAATGTTGCAATCAGAGTGTATTTTCCTATCTTTGCTAACCAGCTCCAATTTTTTTTTCAAAGAAACAGAACCCATAAATAATGTAGCAGCGACTAGAAACAAAAGCGAAAATAGTTTTAGCAATGATTTTACAGATTGTATTATTTTAGGTGTGTCATAGCGATAGGAAATTGTTAACATTCTGCTTAGCTGAGTACTAAGATGTTTTTAAGTCAGAATGTCGTTATAATGACATTTCTACACCAAAACTTCGTCCGTTATGTTCAGAATAAAGCTACTGTGCAGTACTCTTTTAAAATTAGCTAGGTTTCATTTTCTGTGATAGGCTGTCGGTTGTGAATAGTTTGATGCTTTTCATCCCATGGCTGAACGTAATCTCGTTTACTTTAAGATCACTGTCATCGCTCGTCAGCTCTGGTTTAACAGTTACTGATAATACACAGAAAATTTACAGTTCCAAATCTATGGATAAATGTTTTGTGAATATTATGAGTTCACAGTAATTTCTCCTAAAAAAAATAAAATAAAAAATAAAAATATTACTCACTCTAGTCAACATTATGTATAGAATTACAATTATTTTGAATGGAAAGAACCATAAAGGATACTTACAGTAATTTTGAGTTATATTCCTACTAATATGATTTATGCGGCTTATTTCTGAAAAAATGAATGGTTAGGTTTTTTTTTTTTAGTTTTACACGTTTGCCTTTAGTGAACTGTATGGCTCAGAAAAATTCCACTATGAGTCGAAGTTTTGTTCTTTTGTTCGAATCTTAAAACAATTTCTTGGATTATTTCACTCGTTGACAGTAGCTGAAATTACAAGACCATTTCTCGAATATGGTAGTGTAGTATGGGATCAAATACAGGAGTTAGATAAGGTGAAAAATAGGGCTGCTAGATTTGTTTCTGGAAATTATCGCAGAATGCAATCAGTGACAGATATGATAAAGGAGCTGGAATGGGATTCATTGCAAGACAGGAGGACGATGAGGAGGGTAATGGGAGTGTACAGGGAGTATAGTGGCGATGAGCCATGGAAAGATATTGAAGTATGTATGAAAAGTAGTGCATGGATAGGAAAAAATGACCACGACCACAAGCTGGTACTCGATTTCAGGCACAAGTGTGTGGGAAGATTCTCTTTTTTTAGGTAAATGTTTCAGGGATTGTAATGAGTTACCAAGGGAAATGATGAATAACTTACCGAAAACGTTGAAAGAATTTAAAGTTAAAATTTGAAGAGGGCAAATGTAGGTGGGTGCAGGATAGGGGGAAGATGGGTGTGTAGGGAAATTGCTACTGGAGCAATTAAATTAAAAAAAAAAACACTTTCACTTAAAACATATTAATGATGTATTTGCAAAGTTTCTTTGTACTGAGCGGGATTGTTAGTTAAACCTAAGTTTCCGGAAATGAATTAAATCAGAGATTATAGTAGATAATATTTCATTGTACGGCAGTAGCTGTTTTGTATACCGTTGAAGCCATCTTTATATACGCTTACCTTTATATCAGAGGAATTGTTTGAGAGCGTCGAGACACCGATAGTAGAAGGAACCAATTTGTCAATTTGATGGCAAACTTTCTACTGCTGAAAATTGCGTAAGGTGTTAGACTGTTTTTCAATCAGGTGGCAAAGAGGAAATTTTCACGATAAGATAAAACAAGTCCTACTGTAGAATTTACAACAGCAAATATGGGGGACAGACTTTGCTCACTGATAAGAATTTGCTGAGCCTTTAAGAAAGTCATGCATTAAATCCTTGAGGTAACTAACTTAATGAGGTCGTATCTTCTGTCCTCCAACGCAGGAGTCTGACTCAGCAGTTTCGTTATTAGAGACAATCTTCGTAACAGACACTGCTAGATTATACACTTTTTGAATACAAATTACGAAGTTACATACGTTTCTTTAAAGATTTTTGGAGGGCCTTAGTCTGAAGGAAGATGTGCTGGAGTCGACAGCATTAACACGTATAGATTTATAGCTAAAGTAAAAAATGAATAAAGAAATTTTGAAACAAGGTTTAAAATGGTAATGAAAATTACGTTGAATATCTGCGATTTCATTAACGTCTGTAACAGTGAAATAAATTACATTTTAAACAAATAAAATGTATATTGTGACCTATTTCGTGCAAATTATAAGGCGTGGAAAGACATTGGTGAAAGATTTAACAGAGATACATGGAAGGGAAAAGATGGCACGATTTCAGGGATAAGGATGCGGGAAATTTTTTTCCCTTAGGTGAGGGGGTCAAGGATTCGAATAAACTACTAAGGGAAATGATTTACCAAAAACGATGAAAGAATTTAAAACTAACATTCGTAGAGAGCAAAAGTAGGTGGGTACAAGAAAGGGAAGAAAATAGTGTGTAGGGAAATTACCACGGGAGGAGAGTAAACTCCATAGCAATTAAATTAAATGATTGACCAAGCATTAGAATCGTGAACTGGAGGTGCACTAATAAATGAATAACATTTCAGTCTGTGGTTCCTGCTGCGTTTACCTGTGGATGCAGAACAGAGGAGGATCTAGTTTCCTGAAGTTTGCTTTAGGGATCCCGGCGTATGATACATGGTTACCTGTGGCAGCCTACTCGGGTCGGGAACCGCGATAACACCCGTGCCTGTTTGCGTGTGACAACATTCTACCGTCCCATGTCGCAGCACGCCAAGTTGATAGTGCTCTTTGGCAGTGCTACAAAAATGACTTCTCACAAAAACCGAAAACATGTGACTAGATAATACGTGAAATATGTTGAGACTTCACATTTTGTGATACAAATAACTAAAATTTCAGGTAGTGTCTATAAATTTCGTGTGTTTAATGTTAAAAGTTATTTGGGACTGAGGTTTAACAAACACGTGGAAGTATTTGTTGACAGTTGCCAGCAGAGCTTTCAGCTAATGGGTTGCGATATTAATTTTCTGCTATGAAGTTGTTGAATGTGTGAGTGAAAACGAGAACGTGGGAGAAAGCCATACGGTGGGTAAGCCGGCTAATCTGGGGTGATCAGCCAACTTTAACGCAAATTACGGACTAAAGCAGGACACGCGCAATGCGAAGTAAGCTCTCCTGTTCATACAGCGTCTGTTTTAACAAAAAGTCAGCTTGTTTTGCGTACTAGGTTTTCAGCCTACAAAAAGAATCCCCTTGCGCATGTGCACAACGTAAGCTTTACAGCATTTAATGGGTTTGTATCACCAGAGTTCGGCCGTATGTAAAGCGAGTTCTACATTGCCACTCATATTTAGAATTTTGAAGAACGCGTGTTCGAAGGAGGTAGCGTATAAAACCCTCGAGTGTACTCATTTTGAGTACTGTTGTGCTATATGCAATCCGCATCGCAGAGTATTGTTGCTATTATCGATAAATTACACTTTTGATTCACATGTTTTGTTGCCGCTTGCTTCAGCTCATAAAACCGAACTTGGTGGGTGAGCGGTAACTGTCTGTCCTCGCATTCGAGGGACCGCAGGTTTGAATCCCCAACCGGCCATCGAGATTTTGGTTTTTCCATTATTCCCCCAAATGACTCCAGGTGAATGCCATGATGGTTCCTTTAAAAGGTCGTGGCCTAATACCTTCCTGTCCTTACTCGCGTCAAATGACTAAGACGTAGACGTGACGTAAAGTCATAAAAAGTTTAGCCCATAATAACGAGTCACCGATCTGGTGGATTTGTTGGACTGGGATTGTCTGCCAAACTGTCAGATTTATAAGCAAACATGCGAGTAACCACTTTCATTAACGGTTAGGAAGAAATACTTGACCTACCAACCATATTTGGGTTACAATGAAAATAAGGTGCCGTTCTAATGTCTACTTAAAGTCTATTCTTTGTTCTCTCCTTCCACTAGCGACTGAAATTCACAGAGCAAACGTTAGTTTTAATACAAAGCATCCTCTGAGACCCAAAACCCAGATATACTTTATGTACAAGAAAAGAAAATTAGAGTTAGTTTCAGGTACAACGTTCTTTCGTTAAAATAAACGCTTAAAACTTTTAAACAAATAAAATTTTTTACTAGTATGCCACTAATTATTGTTTCCAGGAAGAACTGAAGTTCTGTATTTATCACAAAACCAAAATTCTGAGTGCAGGAAGCTTTTAACTTCTGCTTATTTACGTATAACTAGAAATTATTAAACTGCATTTTTTTAAACGAAGAAGAATGAAATAATTTCATTTCGTTCGTGAATCAGTAAATTCAAAAGAAAAGCAGTGACATTTTTTTTTAATCACTTTTTCTTATGACGCCATACCCTAGTGATGATTTCCTCAACGAATGACTGTAGAAATAGTTTCAGTGTATGCTATCCAAGCTGCTCCTTCAGACTTATCTATGATTTCTTTTTACCAGGATCACGCTTGTCATTACCACTTGCGTCTATATTGATGCGATTTTTTGTGGGTATCGCTTTGAATTACACAGCACAATAACTTTTGCCAGTGATTTCTCACCTCCATGTGATATCGCCACTAAGCTTTGTTTGAAGCTTTGAAGGTAGCAATCATTATGGTTTTACTAGATTATTGATAACAGCAAGGGAACATTATCTACTCAATGACAAATATAGTGCCTTCTCATGGGTTTACAACACATTCCGGTGAAGTTAATCGTCAGTTTTCTTTGGAACTACCACTATAGGATACGCAGCATCATAAAGTTACTTACTGAGCAGTTTTATTTGTCTGTTTGAAACACATACAGTGCTTTCCACATTTCTTGCAGAAACAGCTACTGTGACATAACTTTGGTGAAATCCCCCAGCTGACCAGAACGGGATCAGATATTGGAAGCGGTCGTGAGAAAACTTGTATGTCGGGCGTTCCGTGTCGAATGACCTTTATGGCCAAACGGAAGAGAGAGTTGAAGGCTCCTCCACTGCATTACTCATAAGCCACGGGGGGTTTCTGGCAATAGACACGCGAGGAACTGTTGTAGCCATCATCGCTATTGATTCGTACGGTGCTTCATAGCTAACTATAGACGTAACGAACACACACTTGGTTGTGGGCGTAGCTATAAGCTATCATTTAATGAAATTAACACAAAATTACACGCATTATTTTTTCTAGGAATATTTACTTACTTCAATTTCGTGTTTATTTTAATAAAAAAAATATCTTTTGTTGTATTCGACCAGGTCAACTATCAGTGATCGTAGATCTGAAAAGTGAAAATGGTAGTGAAAATGTTTAGATTTTTAGCATCGTCTTCTAGTCCCGTACATTCAAGCGAACGTTGACGATGTCCGTACTAACCAAGAAAAGAAATGTCAATTTAATTTTCAGATACTTATTTCAGACTTCTTAGCTAAGTTTTACTTTTTTCGTGTATGATGATATGAAACAAATCACTGTTCCATAGCAGAGATAGCGGATGGATAAATATACAACACATAGTTTAAACCAGACTTGCTTGAGGATGGTCCACTGAATGGGTAGCTAGCAAATTGGACAGTATACTATATTTTTATTTTCTGAAACATTGAATTTAAATAGTCATGAATATATAACACGACTCTGAAATGGCACTAAGTTCTCGGAAAACAAAGTTGTGTCCTGATCTCCAACAAATTGGTCTTCCGTAAGGAATCCATTATTATAACAATGAACTTTCGTCTTACACATTTGTTCCAACACATTTCAACTGATAATAATGTCCAGACTGGCATAAAAGTTTGAAAATTTCCCCGTTTCGAACTTTTTATGTATGAATTTATGTTAATATATTATGTTTCAGTTGTAACGGCGATTTCAGGTGGCTTTTAGAACCGAGACACACAATGTTTAGCTCCCTCACATTTCACTTCAGTAGTGGCTTGACTCTGTAACCTGTAACTTAACGTGCAGGATTTTGGATTTGTTAACTCTGACATAACCTGTTTAAGAGAAGGTCTGTACTTTGACACTCCACAAACTTGCAGGAAACAGCTATCAAGTAATGAAAACTAGTGATGCTGAAAACCCGTAATAGTCAGCTTTCATGAATATCAAGTGTGTTATCAGCCGTTCTATGATTTGTTTCTGGCGAAGGAAAAGTATTCGCATTATGTCTTCAAACGCAAAGTTATGAGCCCAGTACGGAACAATCTCATGCCCTGCCCGTTGCGCTAATTATCATTGAAGGTCTTTGAGAAGACTACCTCACCAACACGACACACAAGTATTTCCTTTCTGGACGGATACGCATTCAGTATAATTAGCGTTGAACTTAAAAATTGGACGTTAATGCGAGAATTTTCTACACCGTACCCGCAGAGATCAAGTACGGGCACTGTTCGGACAGAGTTGTAATTATGGACCAGTCTCTATAAGGGAGTAACTGTTAAACCAAATGGCGAAATATACGCATTTTCATTTTTAATTACTTAGCTTTGAAAAAGTGAAATTATTCAAGTATCTATCTACACATCATTGAAATCTTGGCTAGAATTAAAGCACCAAAATAGTAGTCTATCGTTTTTATTATTAAAATGTTACCCTCAACGAAAGAACAAAAATCAACAAATCTATCAGACTTAAGATGTAAAGGAAAAGGATAACAAATGATGTGATAAAACGAGTAAATAAAATTTAGGGTACCGATACCAAGTCTCATTTTAATATTAAAAATAAGTAGAAAAACTTGTAACTTCAGTGTTATTCACGGGGAATACTTAATGCACAGCTAAAACAGAACTAATATAGGATGTTTTCTGAAGTGAATTTGGATTTAGAAGTTGCATCTGTGACAGAACTCAGTTACAAAGAGAATAAACGACGGAGACTGGAGATTTTAAAACGGTGATAACGGGTTTTGTCGCTGGGTACTCATGTTATAAGATAGTATTGACAGCTAGATTTTTATTTTTTATATGGCGCGGTTTAACAGAAAAGGTTGATAACCTTAAAGAAGCAGATATCTCATACTGTTAGCACATTCAAATGAAACCAGGAAAATTTATCGGGTCCATTAACTTGTTCACGAAAAAGTATATAACATAAATGGTTCACAAAGTTTATTAATAATAATAATAATAATAAATAACGAATAACGAATATAAAATCACTTCAAAACAGCGTAACACAAGTTTAATATAAACTACGCAGAATATTTATTTAGTTAACATCTTACATTATCCATTAAAGCATGACGACGTACGTTAGTTCCATCATTGTAATGGGACTGGTTACTTTGATAATGTTATGGAACTGGTTTAATAGGGCAATGCCCCCAACAGCACATCAGCATGATGCATGTGTTACACTGGCAGACAAGTTTGACTGTTTTGACGTTATCTCCTCGTTCTAATCAGCAAGGGGCAATGTTGAACTGGCTAACAATACAAGTGAGGAAAACTTCCCATGCTAGTGAAGAAATTGATATCTTTACGACTAGATAGCTGCATTCAACACGTTTTTCATTGAAACAGTTATTACATAAGACAATGCTAATCTTTCGAATGTGCTTACAACTGCAGTGAGTTACGGCAAGATATCTGACAAAAAAAATGTAGTGGATATAAATTATTTGCAATCAAGTAGTCAGTATTCACCTCCTCGTAATTCTGCATTAAAATTCGCCTTTTGATATAAAAAGAAATGACTCTCAGTTTAATTTTTGAACGCTTGCGAGATGTTATCTACATTATTTAATTTCTTTAAATAGATTAACATATGTAAAAGGATTTACTACAAAAAATAATTATTGAGAAGGAATATAAACAGTTACTCGTTAATTATCATAAATTAAACTCAGTCATCAGGCAGCACTGTTAATAAACAAAAGTAACAAATTTAAATGTAGATGAATTAACGTCGAAAAGCAATGCAATTGCAAATAAACACAGAGAGTGGCTAAATAAATATTAATACTGTACACAGAAAAATGTGAACTGCACATCGACACTGGTTTAGTAAAAAGGCTTCAGTTTACCAAACAAATAAATGTATACATTCTGTATTCACACTCCAGCAGAGATGATAAATGTACTGCAACGGTGAAATTATTGGATGGTAAATTGTTTTGACATTTATTTCGTCATATTTCTTCGAATACGTTTTAATTGTAAGGCTCTATTAAAATTTATAATTTATTTTCCCTTTTTTTTTTTAACAAGTATACATTGATCATATTGAAAATGCGATGAATAAGAAGATTACAATTTTTTTTTGATGGCTATCCACCCCTTAAACTAACGGCTTCTGCCTTTACTTCGGCGTTCCAGCATGGGAACGATCTCACCAGATATCTAAAATAGATGACACAGAAACGAAGTAGTTGGTTAGAAAGTAAGGGAAATATACCATGTTCACTCCTGGGGAAAACTCTTCACAGGCAAAGAAGAGATAAGTAAAAAAAAAAAAAAAAGTGCTGAAGGATTGTTTAAGGAATAGGCCACAGAAATTGTGCAGAAATTTGTGTAGAAACCTAGGTATAGTTACAATGTCAGCACATTATATGTACTCTCTAATGCCTTTCCTAGCAGAAAACATGGTCACATCATTGTCAGCATACTTAGCTATAGTACTGGGAATAAGCATAACAGCTTCAAAGATTAAATTGCTAAGGACGCATACTCCGGTGGCAACTTCCTTAGTCATCAAATTACCCCTTTTTCATTTTTTAATCATTATTATTTTATATATTTTAAGTATTTAATTTCTCCACCCATCCAACCTTGCCATTAACAATTTTTTAGTTTAAATTCCTTCAGCATCTCTGGCAAATCGTTCATCACTTCCCTTGGTAACTTATTAAAATCTCCGACACCCCTACTCAAAAAGATAATTTCATGTTTTCCTTTCCATGCACTACTCCTAATCCTTCTACAAATATGCCTGCAAGCCCAATCTCACAACCCACGCCTTCCAATTACTCACAATCATTTCAACGCAGTGTCAATGGAACAGTAAGAGCACATTCTCTGGAGCTCCTATATTCAATGTCCAAAAATACAATGTTATCTACAAAAACCTGATAACTTTAATTCCAATCTGAAAGAGTTTTTCTTCGTAGCCCATTTTAATCTGTGAAAAAATTTGCTTTATGTGTTTTGATGGATGGAATTACACAAGAAAAAGGAGTTTACTGCAATCTCTGGAAATAGTAGAAATATAGTAAACTTGTGTGGTATATTATGGATCTGTACTATGGTGAACATTGTAAATTGATTATTCTTATGGCACGATCAGTAACTAATGCGTTATCAGTAACTGGTAATAATATTGCTTTCTTAAGAATTATTTATACTGTTCCACATCCGCGAGACTTTTCCCTCCTGGGATCGAAACGAACATATTTCATCTAATGTAACAGGAAGAGAGTAGTTAAAGTATACGAAACTACAAATCCTCATATGAAACAGGAATGGCGGAGACAGCAAACAGCGGGAGGCCGTTAGCCGCACTGAGTGTGGAAGAGCGGTGCGTGGCACGTGCAGAGACCAGCGCACGTGATCGACTATCGATCTGCTTCCGCCACACCAACAGCAAGCCGCTGTCCACTTCGACTCGAAAAAATCGATACTCGTAGGAGATTATTAGCTATTGCATTAAGGTTATGAGTAAAGACAATACTGTTAAGTGGTGGAAAATCGCGATAAGGAGTAACATTATAAAGTTTAGAAAGGTTAAAACTTTTATTTAGCGTTACAGAATCCTTTAAAAAAAAATTAGCAGTCCGGAAAATTTCCTGACTGCAGGCAAGATTATGTGCTGCGGGCCTGTCATGCGCGTCTGCCTGAGACACTTTCAATGAACATTGTAATTAGATTTTTTGATTATAATGAGGCTTTACGTCGCGTGGTATTATTCGTGTTTATCATGAACCAACTACGTACAAAGGGAGACCACTACTGGCAACTTCATTTTAAAAAACTGTAAACATAAACAGCAACAACAAAAAAAAAAACAAGAAGAAAAAAAAAAGGAAAAAAAGACCTATACAAAGAAGAAGAAATTGAAAGGATGTTAGACACGATCAGAAGAGGAAAATCATTTTTTTGGTCACATAATGAGAATGGATAACAATTGACTTACAAAAAGAATTTTCAATCATGTTTACAAGAGTATGAAGGGCAACCAGTGGATTCAAGAAAGATATGATTGATATTGGAACAACAGAAGATTTAATACAAGATGGAGCAACTTTTTAGATATTGTTCCAAAATTTCAAGGCTTTCCAGGAGAAGGAGAAGAGGAAATTAACATATGGACAGAATAAATGAGGAAACACCAAAGTGAGAGGATGAAGAACTATTGGAAGTCAAGAAAAGAAGCATCGAAATGAATGCACGGTATTACGTTTTGTGGTCCTTAGATGGCCGATATCGAAGAGAAGAAGGACAAAAAAGTTATCTGGCCATAGCAGCCCTTGAATATTCGACTCTGATACGGAATTATCTTCTTTTTTTTTTGCTTATGGCTTTACGCCTCGTCGACAGAGGTCATTGGAGGCGGGAAAGATCAGGGGGCCAGGAACGACGGGAAGGACGTGAAGGAATTCAGCCATGGCCTTTTAAAGGAACAATCCCTGCATTCGCCTGTAGTGATTTGGGGAAACCATGAAAAACTCCAATCTGGATGGCCTAACAGGGATTCGAACCAGTGTCCTCCCAAATGCGATGTGAGAGCATTACCGGTCACCCAACACGCTCGGTGTGCACATATCAATATAATTATTCTTTACTTTGCCAGACCTATAACACTTCATTAAAACTACCCATGTCCCACGCACAACTCGAACCGGTGACGGTTGCAACGTGAGTCCAGCGCGTTAGATTCTACGATTTCAGCGACAGCTGTTGCTATGTATCTTGAAACCATGATTTACTTGTAATAGTGTGATATGTATTATTCTTTCTGTGTAACCCATTGTTGTTTTTTTGGGGGTTCTTTGATCCTACTGAAGCTGTTAACATTTCTGCTGGTAAACTGCATACTGAGAAACAATTTGATACTAACGTCATGACAACAAGGGGCTTTTAGGATATAACTGGTCGAAAGGAAATTAGGTTTTGTTATTTTTGTTTAATCTTACCTAATGATAACTTCTGCTTGATGGTAAACCACACACAATATTGATCAAATCCAAAATAAGATCCTTAATTTACTTTTGAATCAATTGTATTTACTTTGGTTTTTTAACCTACACATACGTATAAATGCCAATATTTGAGTTAATACTTTTATTGTATTGTCGAACAGACTCTTTAATCAAGTGTAAAAATAAAAACCAATTTTATGCGCGAGATGATAATTTCGTGTGCTCTTAATAACCAAGTGATAGAATTTCTACGACTAGGCAGAACTCCTTGAAGTTACGCTTGGGCCATGAATGTTTTAGACTACCGCTTAGCCATATGAGCAATGCCAGGACGTTCCGTAGTTTGGATTCAACCTTAAATTGTAGGTCCAGCCACGACAAAGTATGCGCGGCAAATCGAAACCCTGACACCAGATCGCATTAACACACGAATTTACTTTTACTTTAGCGGCTTCATAATCCACCTCTGTCTTAGCAGCCTCAATTAATCCGGTATAGTGAACCTACAGTTTAAAGAACATCTGTATGATTGAGCTTCTTGGCTACTTCATATTAATAAATCAGATGTGAAGATCAGTATTAAAGACAGTTAAAATTCCCTTCGCTTTTCCTGTGTATGATTGTTTTATTATTTTTATGCTGTATTAAAAAGCTGCGATTCGATTATCTTAGGCTGGCTGCCCGTTGGTCCGTTGGCCGAGATCTCAGGCATACTTCAGACAGTTTTCTCGTTTTAACTCCGGTTGTGAAGAAATTTCTAGTAATTCTTAACTTCGTTAGTTGTTTGCAGCAATTGCTAGTTCGAGTCAGGAACCGGTGGTTTATTATTTTTATTTTTTTCTGATGTCTTCACGCTTCGTCGACGTAACTAAAGGCGAGAAACGACGGAGGCAAGGAACGGCAAGGAATTCACCTTTGGCATTTTTAAAGCGCCACTCCAGCAATCATCTGGTCTGATTTGAACTATAAGGATTTAAAATACGTATTTCCGAACGCCTGGACATAACATTAATACCATCGACCCTCCAAGCAATGTCGGTGGTTGTAATTAAATGTATGTTCATCCTGTGTTATCATCACTAGTGTTCCACCATTACAAAAACATAGTTTGACAGTTGTTAGTACATCGTAAAGAGAGTTGGCTAAAAGATCGTATATACTGAAATCTATATTTCTTTTTAAAATATTTGCCAGCAGGATAGGTGATATGACAGTGCACCATTCCCAGTCACCAGGTTGTCTACTAACATGTGAAATAAACCCAAAACCCCTAAGCAGTGTATGGAATAAAGGAATTCGACACTGCTCCGATTTGTTCGTCGATGGAGACGTTACACCAGGGGCTTCTTGGTATCTTTCAGTAGTGTAGGATAGAATGGTCCATTGTGAGATTTCCTCCTCTTTCTTCTTTCACGTCTCAAACACAACAAAATCACCACATTACAATGAGTACATACACAGTTATAGTTAGGCACACAAATAGTAACATTTACAAACACTGAAAGCCAAAAAGAAACCACCGCCGTTTCCCCGGGAAGTTCATACGGAGCGGTAACACAAGTACCATTCCGGATACCGGGTATAGTACGCACTCTTTAATATGACTAAACCAAGTACCCCATTTAATTTAAATGATATGATAATTCTGTTTTTATTGCAAACGTTTTTGAAAACCAGAAACTGTGTCTCCACCTAGCATATTTTCAGAGTTCTATTGGACTAATATTCTGCGAAAACATCGATTGAAAACAAATTGGGATAGCAAATCATATGCTCCGATTTCAAGGTCTTAATTTAAAACAATGTACACCGGAAGTTAAATCGATTGCATACAAACCTCTGGTGCGTCCCCACTTAGAATATTATTGTTCTGTATGGGATCCCTATCAAAAGGGGTTAATGGATGCATTGGTGAAGGTCCAAAGAAGAGCCGCTCGATTCGTTACAGATATATATAGCTGGAGGGAAAGTATAAGTGCGATATATATGAATGCAACTTTTCTCGGCGTTGTTTATTTGTAAACGTTTCTCGGGAAACAAAATGAGTAATTTTACTATTAATACACACAGACAGTACGGTGTGTTAAATAACGTTGTTTGGAACATGCCCGACATGTTCGCCTGGGGCAAAAGGACAAATCCGCGGAGGCGGAACATAATTTGGGACAAGGACATGGAATCGATTTCGAATCAACTAAGGTGCGAGAGACTTCTGAGACAGCGTCATTACAGAAGCATTTGAAATTCGCCTCGCGTCTGATCTGGTTAACCGGGATTGTGGTTTCCAGCTAAGTGATACGTGGATACCTGTTACTAAGGCTGCTCGTCAGCAGCGCTATGTTTTTGTGCTCCGCAGGCGTCTAATGAAGGCTGAGATGCTGCTAGGCAACGTAACGTCTGTCGTTGCTAAGCCAGTTTGTAAACAATGTGCTCAAGGAAAACTAAGTCACACGGGTACACCTGAAGATGGCTACGGACTTTTATGTCACCGAAATATTGTGTAGAGGAGAATCGGGTAATATGGAATAGTCGGGTAATATGGAATAGTCGGGTAATATGGAATACCGAGGTTTCTCCTCTGCCAAATGCTGCTGTATAGTGGAAGTACCATCAACTGCTGCCAAAACTCCTATGATGCTTTATGATGAAGGACAGTCATTTGGGAGCTGAACTGTTTTTGCTGTCCGACAAAGTTTGTCTTTCCACTTTCGAGAATTTTTGCAGATAATTTTTTATAAAATATTAGATTTATTTTGTTGATCGCTGATCTTAGTGTAATGTGTACTAAAAAAGTGATGGTTTGTTGTACAGTTCTCTTTTCTCTCTGGCATCTTTTTTTATATCATCATCAAGCCTATTTTGTCCAAGATGGCGATTCGGGTAATATGAGATACTTAGTATTCTACAAAACCAGACATAAAACTGTGGTATTCGAAACAACCCAAAAATAACTACTGATTTGAAATACAGTTTTAATAAAATATAAGTGAGAGTAATACGATTTTTGTTAATATTGATTGAAAATAATAAACTAACAATTGGGAAAGTAAATATTTCTGAATTAGTTTATCAATTATGTTTTGTTTCATGAATAGCCGGAAAAAAAGAAGCGAAAGCTATTGAATCCGACAAGGATGATGATGATATTGACTATAAAAGTATCATTAAATCCGTTTTTCTCAATTCCAGATAGTTTACGTTATTTGAAACCTTCTATTCCATATTACCCGCCTATTCCATATTACCCTCCAAACGACAATTTTTTTAAAACTTAAATTTTACTAATTAAAAAAAATTTTGACAGCTTTTTATTAGATATATGTTATCACAAGAAGTTGAAGGTTGTATTGGTTTTAGTTTCAGGTGTTAAATTATTTTCATTACTATTTTGTACAACAAAACATAAATGGTATTCCATATTACCCTATTCTCCTCTATCAATATTAATATTACTCGGTTCGTTTCGTTTATAAATAAGTGAGATGTTGAATGAATTGGGTTGGGAAGACATGGAACACCGAACGCGTTGCTCACGGCTGAAGTTGATTGCAAAATTCACTACTGACCTATTTCAGGATGACTGCAAACACCAGCTACATTCATACCTAGGAATGACCGAGAAAATAAGAGAAATTAGGTCCAGAACCGATTCATTTCTATACTCTTTTTCCACGAGTGATAAGGGAGTGAAATAGGAAGAAGTTATCGAGCGAGAGAACTTAGATTCCGATGGGAGTAGGTATCTATAAACCCCTCTGGCCATCCTGACCTGGGTTTTCGCAAGGTCATTCCAGGCGAATGCCGGGACGGTTCCTCAAAATAGCCCGTGGGCGCCTCCTGCCATATCCCGTATATCCCTTCCTATTCACAAATGGTTCACATTAGGATTGGTGTAATGAACCCTCTGCCACCCACTTTTAGTGAATCGGGGAGTAATAACAAGAATAATTACTTTTAGGTGGGATAAGATTTTCTCGTTCCTATATAATTTTCTAAAAATCCCAAGTCGCTGCTTTGAGAACTGATCAAGGCTTACCCTAATATATTACAGGCATCGAATCTGTATAGCGGGATTAAGTATTGTGCAGTGAGCTTTGGGCCCACTCGCCATTGTGCTCTTACCGCTGTAAACCACCATGATAGAAACCGGCTTTACGAACTAAATAGACTCTTATGTGATCAGAGTTTCTATGGTTTCATTTTGAACAGCCGCTCTCGTACTAAGTGAAATGATAACTGTTTGTAACCGAGTCCCATTAAAACTGGAGCAGGATTTAGTGAGTTTTGCAAACTTCAATCCTAGTCAATTTATACTTAATGAATATAGCGTAATCTTCAGTGTATACTAAAAATTCGTACTGAAAAAACGAATAAGTAGTACTTTTTAGTAAAATACAGGCAAACATCAAAATGTTATGAATTGTTTGGAAGGCGAGAAGCACTGCTTTCCCTTAATTTAATTCAGCAAGTATAAATTATCTGAAACAATGTGTTACTTGCGAAATCTACCTCAGGAGGAAAAAAAAAGGATTTCTTTAACTTTTGATGTGAATCAAAATAAACATGTCTTTATTTACATCGATAACAACGTTACTGTTTGGAATGTTA
Organism: Vandiemenella viatica; assembly: GCA_031002005.1. NCBI lineage: Eukaryota > Metazoa > Arthropoda > Insecta > Orthoptera > Morabidae > Vandiemenella > Vandiemenella viatica. The sequence continues at coordinate 199,392,066 of JARYHS010009186.1, forward strand.
ACGTAAATGAATTACAAGCTTGACCTGAAGCCTTCTCCAAAGATACGTAGGTAAAAAATTTGTACTGATTAGACTCTGCTTAATTTTTAAAAACTTTTGAACGTAACAGCTGATACACTTTTTGGATGATGAAAACTTTTCTTTCGTTTGGCCACACAGTGATGATGTAATAAAAATATCTTTAAATACTAACACAAATTTAAGCATGTATACTGAGGCTATTTATATATAAAAAAAGTTGCAGTTAATTGGAAATTAATTAATAATGGCAGAGCAACCGCTTATTTTCAGTTTGTGTCATTAAATGTACTACTGTTAAATGTATCTGTGTCAAGAACGTTATTGCAAGGCGTCAAATTATACTACCAAGTATTGTTAACCAGTTTCAGAAAACTCAGACCAGAAACTGATGGTAAAGGTGGAAAGTTTTGAACCTCTTCCATTATATTGCTAATTAGGTCACCTTGTGTTTATAATTTGTCGGGGCCATTAAACAAAGATTTAGGTGTCAAGAAATTTCTCAAGGACGCAAAATAAAACGATCAGCAAGCAACTAATTACTAACACGTCCAACAAAGTTTTTGAAGAAGTAATTAAAAAGCGACGATTTGGTTAGAAAAAATATGTAACCATTTGTGACGGCTATGTATAAAACTAATATTGTTTTTGTTTTGATATACAACTAAGACTTTTTTTAAATGTGTCTTTTGTATTTAATAGCCCATCGCACTTTCGCTGTGTAGAGAGACTTAATTAGAAACGCTGAAGGTCAGGACGGGAGAGCGGTGATTGGTGCTCGCTCGTCCCTTCACCTGTCTGGGGTGTTGAATTATGAGGCCTCTCAGACGATATGGCTGTCGGATATGACGTCGGCCGTGGCTAGTATGTCCGACAGCTGACATCGATCAGTAAAGCGAGAAGCCACTACCTCACACGCAACTGGGCACCATTTTGTATTCTAACAGAAAGTGCATAACGGAAAATCAAATATTTAGAAAATGAGCTTCTTCCCCTACAACCCAATGCAGACGAAGATGGAACCTTTTAAAAAATATTATTATCAAAGGTGCTGTAATAGTAAAGTGATGGACGGAGAATCCTCACTTTTGTTTAAGATTACAGTAATCATACCACAAAATAATGAAGCGGGGGGGAAGGTTTAGAACTTTCATAGGCAGCAGACAAGACAGTTCTTAGTTTTAGATCAATTACACAGGTCTGAAGAAAAAAAAATCAACTACATTGGAAATTTTTTTGTCTTTAAGGGTGCTGAATCTATGACCTATATCTACATCTACATATAAACTCTGCAATTCACAAAATTGTGGGTGGCAGAGGGTGCACAGCACTAAAGTTAATCGCTTTGTTGTGCATTCCAATCCCGAATGGTACGAGGGAAAAAAGAATTCATATAAGAATCAGTGTGGCACCTTATTTCTCTAATCTTATCTTTCCTGTCGTTCCGATTTAAATAGGTTAGTGAGCGAAATATTTCACTACACTCGTAAGTGAAAGTGGGAGTACACATGTTTACCAATAAGTGTAAACGAAAAGTGCGTCGTCTATCTACCAGAGACTCCCAGCCCAGTCAACTAATCAGTTCTGTGACGCTTTCATAAGGACTCTAGCAAGCGGTCACGAATCAAGCGGCTCTTCTCTGCACTTTCTCTATACTGTCAATCAACCTCTTACGAAACTGATCCCAAATGGCACAACTAGTGTTGCCCAAATGCAAGAACAAGACCAGACTTGGCCGGTCTTGGTCTTGCATCAATACACCTGGTCTTGGTCTTGGTCTTGCAAAAATGCAAGACCAAGACCGATTTTGGGCAACACTAGGCACAACAGTAGTCCAAATGTGCACCCACAAGAGATTTGTACGATATCTCCTTTATTTGTTCATTAACATTTTTCAAGATTCGACCTAAGAATCGCAGTCTAGAATTAGCTCTACCTACTAACGAATTAATGTGGAAATCCCATTTCATGTTCCTTTGTACTGTTACTCCAAAATATTTCACAGAATCGACCATATCAATAACTGAACTGTTTACCTCGTATTTCTGAACAATCTGATTCTTTTTGTTAGTTATGCTCATTGTTTTGCACTTTTTACAATTTAGTATAAGTTGTCATATCCCTCAATCACGTGCAGTTAAAGAAAAAATAGGCGTTTACGTCAAAACAACTGTGATTAAAAAAAATATGTTATTGTATTTAACCATGCATAATTCTCACTATAATTAGAAAAAAGAAACAAAAAAAAATTACTTCATGATATATTAACATCTCGTGTTTACTTTTTCTGTTTGTGTCCCTTTTTCTCTCTGACGCTCCTCCCAAAACTATTTCGTTTTCCATCTTCTGTTTCCCGCCTGAGCAACAATAATCAGCTAGCATGTTGACGTCCCATATTTCTTTTTATCATCATTCACCCTACTCTTCACTATAGGCTCCTAGTATCCGGGATAATTATCTGCTGCAGTGTGTAAAGGAAAATCTAATGAAAGTGTAACGGAATCATAACGAACGCTAGTAATAGGAAAATAAACACAGCATCGCTCATCAACACAAAAGAGAGAACAGTAACTTAACTGTTGGTTCAATCTTCATTTTTTTTTACTGTCGAGGGAAACGGATTTTTTTTTTTTTTACTTATGGCTTTACACCTAGTCTGCGTTGAGTTCATTAGAGGCGGGTAAGGTCTGGGTCAAGGGATGCGAAGGAATTCTGCCATGGCCTTTTTGAAGAAGCATGCCGGCATTTGTCTGGAGTGGTTTGGGAAAACCACGGAAAACCCAAATCTGGATGCTCGGACATGGTTCGAACCCATGTCCTCTATGCTAGGGCAAAACGTTAACCGTTTACCCACCACGCTCGATGAAAAGATTTGACTGATGCAAAAATTAAGATTTCTCTGTAATCGTTAGAAACAAATGTGAGCTTGTAGGGATCAACCTGCAATCACGGTTAGTAATAAAATGTTATTCATTAACCAGGATTCATCATAAAATAAAAACTGATTCAAGGCCAATGCGATTGTAATTTTGAATTGTAATTATCGTGAACAAATATTTCCATCAACATCGCGTGCTTTCGAAGGCTCAACACTTCACGTCACATGTAAATTGTTTCGGAACCAGGCCCACTTGTTTGAACTTTGGCATCTGGCTTAGTTATCACATAGGAATAAAACTAACTCGAGTCTGCAACCCGAAGATTGGTTTGATCCACCCTTAAAAGGCATACTAAGCCATTGTATCAGAAGTAGGAATTACTCTAAATCACTTTGTAAAGCTTCTATAATTCGAGATAAAAACCACATGATGGGGCCAAAATTATTTCGTAGCGTGTAAACAATTTTGCATGGAATGTTTGGTAAAGTGCTTCTTTTATTTTTAAATAAATTAACAAAATATTTCTAAGATAGGAATGCTTTGTTATTTTAAGATGACAGTCCACCGAACATGTCCTTTTTTCTTCTTGGTTAAATTATATTTATTTAATTTTTGTGAGAAATGAAGTACAGTATTTAACTTTCATCTTGCAGATTACAGCATCAAATTATAATTTGGTCTCTCTGGTGGCCTGGAAAGGTCGGAGGGTGCAACACAAAGAGAGGAGGTCAAAGATGGCAAAAGATAATTAAAGGCATCGAGATAGGTCCAAAGGGAAACTGCGAGTTCGAAGGAGAACAGTGAAGCAGAAGGATTAACAAATGTGAAATACGGGCGAATGAAATCCATTCAAAACAAGTACGCAGCTATATTTCCGTTTTGTAATTCAGTGTCGGCGGGTAGCAGATGGAGCGCTTTTACACCAAAAGAATGATAGTAGTGCCTGAAGGGGGTCGCACCGCCATCTTGGATTTCCCCCCCCTCCCCTCCCCCCCCGCCGCGCAACGTGCCGCCAGACCCCCCACGTCGCGCAGGTGTTCGCCAGGCCTCGCAGGCGGAAGCCATTAGTCATGTCAACACCTGTCAACAAGGCCATTAATTATCGCTCCCCTTGTAGCCGGCCGCCGCGCCGCCGCGCGCAGCTGCAAGCCATTAATTATCGGGGACGCAAAGCGCTTCCCACGCTATCAAAGGCTCCCACGCCGCCGCGCACAGCTGCGTCACATTTATCATCGGGGAACGCACTGCGTTATCACGCCAAGCGCTTCCCACGCTATCAAAGGCTCCCGCGCCGCCACACCCCACCCGGAAGCCATTAATTATCGCTCCCCTTGCAGCCGGCCACCGCGCACAGCTGGAAGCCATTAATTATCGCTCCCCTTGCAGCCGGCCGCCGTGCACGTGTGCTGCAGACTGGTTATGTTAATTAGTCTAGACCTGTTTTCCGCTCCTCCCGGCCGACCCGGCGTCAGTTTGCAGCCATGCCTCGTCTGGTGATGTTGTTCTCCTCTGTCTACCAACTCAACGCCGGTGATACGAAACGTTTGACGATAGGGTTATCGTCCAAACACGAGTTTGAACCTGTTGTTGTTCTGGAAAAAGTGGGACACAATAAT
>JARYHS010009186.1:199397578-199426793 GCA_031002005.1 Vandiemenella viatica
TTTCCCCCTTCCCCCACCCCTAGGGGGTGGGGGTGGGGAGTCAAATTTGGTATCATCGGATGTCCCCCGTCGAGACGAACAATTTTTATTACCCACTTTTTTTGATCGGATTTGTAGTTTTCGAGATATTTAGTTGTCTCAAGATAAAAACTCACCCTGTATGTACTCTCTAATGCCTTTCCTAGCAGAAAAACATGGGTCACATCATTGTCAGCATACTTAGCTATAGTACTGGGAATAAGCATAACAGCTTCAAAGATTAAATTGCTAAGGAGCGCATACTCCGGTGGCAACTTCCTTAGTCATCAAATTACCCCTTTTTCATTTTTAATCATTATTATTTTATATATTTTAAGTATTTAATTTCTCCACCCATCCAACCTTGCCATTAACAATTTTTTTAGTTTAAATTCCTTCAGCATCTCTGGCAAATCGTTCATCACTTCCCTTGGTAACTTATTAAAATCTCCGACACCCCTACTCAAAAAGATAATTTCATGTTTTCCTTTCCATGCACTACTCCTAATCCTTCTACAAATATCCCTGCAAGCCCAATCTCACAACCCACGCCTTGTACACTCACAGCCCTCTTCGCTTTCCAATTACTCACAATCATTACAACGCAGTGTCAATGGAACAGTAAGAAAACATTCTCTGGAGCTCCTATATTCAATGTCCAAAAATACAATGTTATCTACAAAAACCTGATAAGGGAGCGTGCATAAACCACGTAGCTCCATTTTTCCCTCCTATGAACCCCCCCCCCCCCCACGTAGCCCTACGTGGCTTTTACCTCTACCCCCCCCTCCCCCACGTAGCACGTACCTTTTTTTCTTTTTGATTCCAGAAGACATTTTGTACGGTTTTCTCTTGTCAGACTATTGTAAATTACATACGGAGATAATTAACTGAGGGAAATAAATGTTCACATGCTGTTGTGAGTTCTGTTCCTCATTTTGACTGTAAAAAATGTTATGAAAGGAAAGCTACGTGGCCTGGCTCGGAACCCCCCCCTCCCCCCACGTAGCCCAGCGTAGCCTTCCAGCCAGCCCCTCCCCTCCCCTGACCCGAGCCACGTAGTTTGTGCACAGTCCCTAACTTTAATTCCAAACTGAAAGAGTTTTTGCTTCGTAGCCCATTTGAATCTGTGAAAAATTCGCTTTGTGTGTTTTGATGGATGGAATTACACAAGAAGAAGGAGTTTACTGCAATCTCTGGAAATAGTAGAAATATAGTAAACTTGTGTGGTATATTATGGATCTGTACTATGGTGAACATTGTAAATTGATTATTCTTATGGCACGATAAGTAACTAATGCGTTATCAGTAACTGGTAATAATATTGCTTTCTTAAGAATTATTTATACTGCTCCACATCCGCGAGACTTTTCCCTCCTGGGATCGAAACGAACATATTTCATCTAATGTAACAGGAAGAGAGTAGTTAAAGTATACGCAAACTACAAATCCTCATATGAAACAGGAATGGCGGAGACAGCAAACAGCGGGAGGCCGTTAGCCGCACTGAGTGTGGAAGAGCGGTGCGTGGCACGTGCAGAGACCAGCGCACGTGATCGACTATCGATCTGCTTCCGCCACACCAACAGCAAGCCGCTGTCCACTTCGACTCGGAAAAAAGTCGATACTCGTAGCGGTTATTAGCTATTGCATTAAGGTTATGAGTAAAGACAATACTGTTAAGTGGTGGAAAATCGCGATAAGGAGTAACATTATAAAGTTTAGAAAGGTTAAAACTTTTACTTTAGCGTTACAGAATGCTTTACTGGAAAAATTAGCAGTCCGGAAAATTTCCTGACTGCAGGCAAGATTATGTGCTGCGGGCCTGTCATGCGCGTCTGCCTGAGACACTTTCAAAGAACATTGTAATTAGATTTTTTGATTATAATGAGGCTTTACGTCGCGTGGTACTATTCGTGTTTATCATGAACGAACTACGTACAAAGGGAGACCACTACTGGCAACTTCATTAATAAAAAACTGCAAACATAAAACAGCAACAACAAAACAAACAAGAAGAAAAAAACAAAGGACAAAAAGACCTATACAAAGAAGAAGAAATTGAAAGGATGTTAGACACGATCAGATAGAGGAAAATCATTTTTTTGGTCACATAATGAGAATGGATATCAATTGACTTACAAAAAGAATTTTCAATCATGTTTACAAGAGTATAAAGGGCAACCAGTGGATTCAAGGACTTAAGAAAGATATGATTGATATTGGAATAACAGAAGATTTAATACAAGATGGAGCAACTTTTTAGATATTGTTCCAAAATTTCAAGGCTTTCCAGGAGAAGGATAAGAGGAAATTTAACATATGGACAGAATAAATGAGGAAACACCAAAGTGAGAGGATGAAGAACTATTGGAAGTCAAGAAAAGAAGCATTGAAATGAATGCACGGGATTACGTTTTGTGGTCCTTAGATGGCCGATATCGAAGAGAAGAAGGACAAAAAAGTTATCTGGCCATAGCAGCCCTTGAATATTCGACTCTGATACGGAATTATCTTTTCTTTTTTTTTTTTTTTTTTTGCTTATGGCTTTACGCCTCGTCGACAGAGGTCATTGGAGGCGGGAAAGATCAGGGGGCCAGGAACGACGGGAAGGACGTGAAGGAATTCAGCCATGGCCTTTTAAAGGAACAATCCTGGCATTCGCCTGTAGTGATTTGGGGAAACCATGAAAAACTCCAATCTGGATGGCCTAACAGGGATTCGAACCCGTGTCCTCCCAAATGCGATGCGAGATCTTTACCGCTCACCCACCACGCTCGGTGTGCACATATCAATATAATTATTCTTTACTTTGCCAGACCTATAACACTTGATTAAAACTACCCATGTCCCACGCACAACTCGAACCGGTGACGGTTGCAACGTGAGTCCAGCGCGTTAGATTCTACGATTTCAGCGACAGCTGTTGCTATGTATCTTGAAACCATGATTTACTTGTAATAGTGTGATAGTATTATTCTTTCTGTGTAACCCATTGTTGTTTTTTTTAGGGGGGAGGGGGGGGGTTCTTTGATCCTACTGAAGCTGTTAACATTTCTGCTGGTAAACTGCATACTGAGAAACAATTTGATACTAACGTCATGACAATAAGGGGCTTTTAGGATATAACTGGTCGAAAGGAAATTAGGATTTGTTATTTTTGTTTAATCTTACCTAATGATAACTTCTGCTTGATGGTAAACCACACACAATATTGATCAAATCCAAAATAAGATCCTTAATTTACTTTTGAATCAATTGTATTTACTTTGGTTTTTTAACCTATACATACGTATAAATGCCAATATTTGAGTTAATACTTTTATTGTATTGTCGAACAGACTCTTTAATCAAGTGTAAAAATAAAAAACAATTTTATGCGCGAGATGATAATTTCGTGTGCTCTTAATAACCAAGTGATAGAATTTCTACGACTAGGCAGAACTTCTTGAAGTTACGCTTGGGCCATGAATGTTTTAGACTACCGCTTAGCCATATGAGCAATGCCAGGACGTTCCGTAGTTTGGATTCAACCTTAAATTGTAGGTCCAGCCACGACAAAGTATGCGCGGCAAATCGAAACCCTGACACCAGATCGCATTAACACACGAATTTACTTTTACTTTAGCGGCTTCATAATCCACCTCTGTCTTAGCAGCCTCAATTAATCCGGTATAGTGAACCTACAGTTTAAAGAACATCTGTATGATTGAGCTTCTTGGCTACTTCATATTAATAAATCAGATGTGAAGATCAGTATTAAAGACAGTTAAAATTCCCCTCAAGGATACCCTTCGCTTTTCCTGTGTATGATTGTTTTTATTATTTTTATGCTGTATTAAAAAGCTGCGATTTGATTATCTTAGGCTGGCTGCCCGTTGGTCCGTTGGCCGAGATCTCAGGCATACTTCAGACAGTTTTCTCGTTTTAACTCCGGTTGTGAAGAAATTTTAGTAATTCGTAACTGTTAGTTGTTTGCAGCAATTGCTAGTTCGAGTCAGGAACCGGTGGTTTATTATTTTTATTTTTTTCTGATGTCTTCACGCTTCGTCGACGTAACTAAAGGCGAGAAACGACGGAGGCAAGGAACGGCAAGGAATTCACCCTTGGCCTTTTTAAAGCGTCACTCCAGCAATCATCTGCTCTGATTTGAACTATAAGGATTTAAAATACGTATTTCCGAACGCCTGGACATAACATTAATACCATCGACCCTCCAAGCAATGTCGGTGGTTGTAATTAAATGTATGTTCATCCTGTGTTATCATCACTAGTGTTCCACAATTACAAAAACATAGTTTGACAGTTAGTACAGCGTAAATAGAGTTGGCTAAAAGATCGTATATACTGAAATCTATATTTCTTTTTAAAATATTTGCCAGCAGTATAGGTGATATGCCAGTGCACCATTCCTAGTCACCAGGTTGTCTACTAACATGTGAAATAAACCCAAAACCCCTAAGCAGTGTATGGCATAAATTAATTCGACACTGCTCCGATTTGTTCGTCGATGGAGACGTTACACCAGGGGCTCCTTGGTATCTTTCAGTAGTGTAGGATAGAATGGTCCATTGTGAGATTTCCTCCTCTTTCTTCTTTCACGTCTCAAACACAACAAAATCACCACATTACAATGAGTACATACACAGTTATAGTTAGGCACACAAATAGTAACATTTACAAACACTGAAAGCCAAAAAGAAACCACCGCCGTTTCCCCGGGAAGTTCATACGGAGCGGTAACACAAGTACCATTCCGGATACCGGGTATAGTACGCACTCTTTAATATGACTAAACCAAGTACCCCATTTAATTTAAATGATATGATAATTCTGTTTTTTATTGCAAACGTTTTGAAAACCAGAAACTGTGTCTCCACCTAGCATATTTTCAGAGTTCTATTGGCCTAATATTCTGCGAAAACATCGATTGAAAACAAATTGGGAAGCAAATCATATGCTCCGATTTCAAGGTCTTAATTTAAAACAATGTACACCGAAAGTTAAATCGATTGCATACAAACCTCTGGTGCGTCCCCACTTAGAATATTATTGTTTTGTATGGGATCCCTATCAAAAGGGGTTAATGGATGCATTGATGAAGGTCCAAAGAAGAGCCGTTCGATTCGTTACAGATATATATAGCTGGAAGGAAAGTATAAGTGCGATACTTTTCTCGGCGTTGTCTATTTGTAAACGTTTCTCGGGAAACAAAACGAGTAATATTACTATTGATACACACAGACAGTACGGTGTGTCAAACAACGTTGTTTGGAACATGCCCGACATGTTCGCCTGGGGCAAAAGGACAAATCCGCGGTGGCGGACCATAATTTGGGACAAGGACATGGATTCGATTTCGAATCAACTAAGGTGCGAGAGACTTCTGTGACAGCGTCATTACAGAAGCATTTGAGATTCGCCTCGCGTCTGATCTGGTTAACCGGGATTGTGGTTTCCAGCTAAGTGATACGTGGATACCTGTTATTGAGGCTACGCTATGTTTTTGTGCTCCGTAGGCGTCTAATGAAGGCTGAGATGCTGCTAGGCAACGTAACGTCTGTCGTTGCTATGCCAGGGTGTCGTTGCTATGCCAGTTTGTAAACAATGTGCTCAAGGCAAACTAAGTCACACGGGTACACCTGAAGATGGCTACGGACTTTTATGTCACCGAAATATTGTGTAGAGGAGAATCGGGTAATATGGAATACCGAGGTTTCTCCTCTGCCAAATGCTGCTGTATAGTGGAAGTACCATCAACTGCTGCTCAAAACTCCTATGATGCTTTGTGATGAAGGTCGGTCATTTGGGAGCTGAACTGTGTTTGCTGTCCGACAAAGTTTGTCTTTCCACCCAACACCTGACAGAAATATTAGAACATACCTTCATCCCAGACACAGCAACCATTACATCATTTGATGTAGTAAGCATGTTTTCAAAAATCCCTGTAAACCAAACAATAGACCAAATACACAGAAACTTGACAACACACAGCAAAACGCCCTCAGCCCTCATAACAGAAATACTGGCCCTACTAAATTACTTTGAATTCAACAATGACTACTTTATACAGAAGGAAGGATTGCCAATGGGGAGCCCAATATCTGGAATAATGGCCTCCATCTTCATGGATTATATAGAAAATGAAATATTCGAATCCATTGTCCCCAGTAAACAATATAATGTAATCTATTGGCTTAAATATGTAGATGATGTAATTTGTCTCCTAAATGAACCACCAGAACGCATAAAAGAATTTCACACAGACATTAACAACATACATAAAAATATCAGTTTTACTATGGAGACAGAAACAAACAACCAACTACATTTCCTAGACATTACAGTCAAAAAGATTGACAACAAGCACAGTTTTAGCATATACAGGAAACCCACCAACACTGACATAATCATCCACCAAAGCTCCAATCACCCCTCCAGTCAGAAACAGGCAGCACTCAGATATATGTTACACAGGATGAATCAAATACCACTCACTAAGCACAACTATAACAAGGAACTAAACAGCATAACACACATAGCTGTGAACAACGGATACAATAGTAACACAGTAGAAAAGCTTAACCAAAAAATCAGAAAACAAACAAACAAGAACATAAACCAAACACCCAATGATCACCACATAAAACTACAATCCATCACACAAAAAGACAACAAACACTGGTACACTATGACATATCAAAACACAAACACACACAAAATAGCAAACGTCTTCAGAAAAATGGGAATAAAAATAGCATTTAGAACCAAAAACACTATCCAAAGACAGTTTAACAGAGGTACATTTACAGACAAATACCACCAATCTGGAATATACCAATTAACATGCCAGCAGTGTGACACTGTATACATAGGACAAACAGCTAGAAAATTTGAGACCAGATACAAGGAACACCTGAGAGCCCTCAGATGTACCAACCACTCAACATTCGCCGAACATTTGTTACAACACAATCATTCACACACTAATATACAGACAGATATGCAAATACTGAAGATTAATAATCACAACAAAAATATGCTGACAATTCAGGAAAACCTGCAAATACAAAAAGCAATCAATAATGGTAAAAAAGTTATGAACGAATACATACACCTAACGAACCAAACCTTGTTCAAAACATTAAAACAGGAATAAATAACATAATCAAACATACCGCCACAAAATACACACAGCTAATGACCGCAGATTCAAAATAACAAATAGTTACACAACACATAATCTTTGGCTCACGACTTTTCGATGTCAACAACAACAAATAACTATATATACAGTTCGTGGCCGGTGAAATTACCTAAAATGCAGCCTACACAAACTTGGGACAGTAGTGATAGTTCAAAAACAGTAGCTGGTATGGAAACACGAACTTGTGCGTGTTAATGAACATATAAAAACTGTAAGTACCCACTTAATATTTTTTAGAAAACTGTACAAAAATCAAACAACAGCATTGTATATATATGTGTATATATGTTTATCTAGGGCACTGATGATGCCTTGAATAAAGGCGAAACGCGTATGCCATCAAAAGCATTTTGTTTAGTTGCAAGGCAGAAAGAACCCACAAAACAGTTATCATAGCAACTAAGGACTTGGGCCGAAAAAATCACCAACATGTTTGTCTTTCCACTTTCGAGAATTTTTGCAGATAATTTTTCTAAAATATATATAAAATGTTAGATTTATTTTGTTGATCGCTGGTCTTAGTGTAATGTGTACTAAAAAAGTGATGGTACGTTGTACAGTTCTCTTTTCTGGCTGGCATCTTTTTTTATAATATCATCAAGCCTGTTTTGTCCAAGATGGTGATTCGGGTAATATGAGATACTTAGTATTCTACAAAACCAGACATAAAACTGTGGTATTCCAAACAACCCGAAAAATAACTACTGATTTGAAATACAGTTTTAATAAAATATAAGTGAGAGTAATACGATTTTTGTTAATATTGATTGAAAATAATAAACTAACAATTGAGAAAGTAAATATTTCTGAATTAGTTTATTAATTATGTTTTGTTTTATGAATAGCCAGAAAAAAAGAAGCGAAAGCTATTGAATCCGACAAGGATGATGATGATATTGACTAAAAAGTAACATTAAATCCGTTTTTCTCAATTCCAGATAGTTTACGTTATTTGAAACCTTCTATTCCATATTACCCGCCTATTCCATATTACCCTCCAAACAACAATTTTTTAAACTAAATTTTACTAATTAAAAACATGTGTTTTGACAGCTTTTTATGAGATATATGTTATCACAAGAAGTTGAAGGTTGTATTGGTTTTAGTTTCAGGTGTTAAATTATTTTCATTACTATTTTGTACAACAAAACATAAATAGTATTCCATATTACCCGATTCTCCTCTATCAATAATATTACTCGGTTCGTTTCGTTTATAAATGAGATGTTGAATGAATTGGGTTGGGAAGACATGGAACACCGAACGCGTTGCTCTCGGCTGAAGCTGGTTGCAAAATTCACTACTGACCTATTTCAGGATGACTGCAAACACCAGCTGCATTCATATCTAGGAATGACCAAGAAAATAAGAGAAATCAGGGCCAGAAGCGATTCATTTCTATACTCTTTTTCCACGAGTGATTAGGGAGTGGAACAGGAAGAAGTTATCGAGCGAGAGAACTTAGATTCCGATGGGAGTAGGCATCTATAAACCCCTCTGGCCATCCTGATCTGGGTTTTCCATGGTTTTCCCAAGATCACTCCAGGCGAATGCTGGGATGGTTCCTCACAATAGCCCGTGGGCGCCTCCTGCCATATCCCGTATATCCCTTCCTATTCACAAATGATTCACATTATGATTGTTGTAATGCACCCTATGCCACCGGGGAGTAATAATAAGAATAATAATTACTTTTAGGTGGGATAAGATTTTCTCGTTCCTATATAATTTTCTAAAAATCCCAAGTCGCTGCTTTGAGAACTGATCATGGCTTACCCTAATATATTACAGGCATCGACTCTGTATAGCGGGATTAAGTATTGTGCAGTGAGCTTTGCGCCCACTCGCCATTGTGCTCTTACCGCTGTCAACCACCGTGATAGAAACCGGCTTTACGAACTACAATAGACTCGTATGTGATCAGAGTTTCTATGGTTTCATTTTGAATAGCCGCTCTCGTACTAAGTGAAATGATAACTGTTTGTAACCGAGTCCGATTAAAACTGGAGCAGGATTTAGTGAGTTTTGCAAACTTCAATCCTAGTCAATTTATACTTTATGAATATAGCGTAATCTTCAGTGTATACTAAAAATTCGTACTGAAAAAACGAATAAGTAGTACTTTTTAGTAAAATACAGGCAAACATCAAAATGTTATGAATTGTTTGGAAGGCGAGAAGCACTGCTTTCCCTTAATTTAATTCAGCAAGTATAAATTATCTGAAACAATGTGTTACTTGCGAAATCTACCTCAGGAGGAAAAAAAAAAGGATTTCTTTAACTTTTGATGTGAATCAAAATAAACATGTCTTTATTTACATCGATAACAACGTTACTGTTTGGAATGTTGACGTAAATGAATTACAAGCTTGACCTGAAGCCTTCTACAAAGATACGTAGGTAAAAAATTTGTACTGATTAGACTCTGTTTAATTTTTAAAAACTTTTGAACGTAACAGCTGATACACTTTTTGGATGATGAAAACTTTTCTTTCGTTTGGCCACACATTGATGATGTAATAAAAATATCTTTGAACACTAACACAAATTTAAGCATGTATACTGAGGCTATTTATAAAAGAAAAGTTGCAGTTAATTGGAAATTAATTAATAATGGCACAGCAACCGCTTATTTTCAGTTTGTGTCATTAAATGTACTACTGTTAAATGTATCTGTGTCAAGAACGTTATTGCAAGGCGTCAAATTATACTACCAAGTATTGTTAACCAGTTTCAGAAAACTCAGACCAGAAACTGATGGTAAAGGTGGAAAGCTTTGAACCTCTTCCATTATATTGCTAATTAGGTCACCTTGTGTTTATAATTTGTCGGGGCCATTAAACAAAGATTTAGGTGTCAAGAAATTTCTCAAGGACGCAAAATAAAACGATCAGCAAGCAACTAATTACTAACACGTCCAACAAAGTTTTTGAAGAAGTAATTAAAAAGCGACGATTTGGTTAGAAAAAATATGTACCCATTTGTGACGGCTATGTATAAAACTAATATTGTTTTTGTTTTGATATACAACTACGACTTTTTTTTAAATGTGTCTTTTGTATTTAATAGCCCATCGCACTTGCGCTGAGTAGAGAGACTTAATTAGAAACGCTGACGGTCAGGACGGGAGAGCGGTGATTGGTGCTCGCTCGTCCCTTCACCTGTCTGGGGTGTTGAATTATGAGGCCTCTCAGACGATATGGCTGTCGGATATGACGTCGGCCGTGGCTAGTATGTCCGACAGCTGACATCGATCAGTAAAGCGAGAAGCCACTACCTCACACGCAACTGGACACCATCTTGTATTCTAACAGAAAGTGCATAACGGAAAATCAAATATTTAGAAAATGAGCTTTTTCCCCTACAACCCAATGAAGACGAAGATGGAACCTTTTAAAAAATATTATTATGAAAGGTGCTGTAATTGTAAAGTGATGGACGGAGAATCCTCACTTTTGTTTAAGATTACAGTAATCATACCACAAAATAATGAAGCGGGGGGGAAGGTTTAGAACTTTCATAGGCAGCAGACAAGACAGTTCTTAGTCTTAGATTAATTACACAGGTCTGAAGAAAAAAAAAATCATCTACATTGGAAATTTTTTTGTCTTTAAGGGTGCTGAATCTATGACCTATATCTACATCTACATATAAACTCTGCAATTCACAAAATTGTGGGTGGCAGAGGGTGCACAGCAACAAAGTTAATCTCTTTGTTGTGCATTCCAATCCCGAATGGTACGAGGGAAAAAGAATTCATATAAGAATCAGTGTGGCACCTTATTTCTCTAATCTTATCTTTCCTGTCGTTCCGATTTAAATAGGTTAGTGGACGAAATATTTCACTACACTCGTAAGTGAAAGTGGGAGTACACATGTTTACCAATAAGTTTAAACGAAAAGTGCTTCGTCTATCTACCAGAGACTCCCAGCCCAGTCAACTAATCAGTTCTGTGACGCTTTCATAAGGACTGTAGCAAGCGGTCACGAATCGAGCGGCTCTTCTCTGCACTTTCTCTATACTGTCAATCAACCTCTTACGAAACGGATCCCAAATGGCACAACAGTAGTCCAAATGTGGACGCACAAGAGATTTGTACGCTATCTCCTTTGTTTGTTCATTACAGTTTTTCAAGATTCGACCTATGAATCGCAGCCTAGAATTAGCTCTACCTACTAACGAATTAATGTGGAAATCCCATTTCATGTTCCTTTGTACTGTTACTCCAAAATATTTCACAGAATCGACCATATCAATAACTGAACTGTTTACCTCGTAATTCTGAACAATCTGATTCTTTTTGTTAGTTATGTTCATTGTTTTGCACTTTTTACAATTTAGTATAAGTTGTCATATCCCTCCATCACGTGCAGTTAAAGAAAAAAATAGGCGTTTACGTCAAAACAACTGTGATTAAAAAAAATATGTTATTGTATTTAACCATGCATAATTCTCGCTATAATTAGAAAAAAGAAAGAAAAAAAACAATTACTTCATGATATATTAACATCTCGTGTTTACTTTTTCTGTTTGTGTCCCTTTTTCTCTCTGACGCTCCTCCCAAACCTATTTCGTTTTCCATCTTCTGTTTCCCGCCTGAGCAACAGTAATCAGCTAGCATGTTGACGTCCCATATTTCTTGTCATCATCATTCACCCTACTCTTCACTATAGGCTCCTAGTATCCGGGATAATTATCTGCTGCAGTGTGTAAAGGAAAATCTAATGAAAGTGTAACGGAATCATAACGAAAGCTAGTAATAGGCAAATAAACACAAAAGAGTGAACAGTAACTCAACTGTTGATTCAATCTTAATTTTTTTTTACCGTCGAGGGAAACGGATTTTTTTTTTTTACTTATGGCTTTACACCTAGTCTGCGTTGAGCTCATTAGAGGCGGGTAAGGTCTGGGTCAAGGGATGCGAAGGAATTCTGCCATGGCCTTTTTGAAGAAAGCATGCCGGCATTTGTCTGGAGTGGTTTGGGAAAACCACGGAAAACCCAAATCTGGATGCTCGGACATGGATTCGAACCCACGTCCTCTATGCTAGGGCAAAACGTTAACCGTTTACCCACCACGCTCGATGAAAAGATTTGACTGATGCAAAAATTAAGATTTCTCTGTAATCGTTAGAAACAAATGTGAGCTTGTAGGGATCAACCTGCAATCACGGTTAGTAATAAAATGTTATTCATTAACCAGGATTCATCATAAAATAAAAACTGATTCAAGGCCAATGCGATTGTAATTTTGAATTGTAATTATCGTGAACAAAATATTTCCATCAACATCGCGTGCTTTCGAAGGCTCAACACTTCACGTCACATGTAAATTGTTTCGGAACCAGGCCCACTTGTTTGAACTTTGGCATCTGGCTTAGTTATCACATAGGAATAAAACTAACTCGAGTCTGCAACCCGAAGATTGGTTTGATCCACCCTTAAAAGGCATAATAAGCCATTGTATCAGAAGTAGGAATTACTCTAAATCACTTTGTAAAGCTTCTATAATTCGATATAAAAACCACATGACGGGGCCAAAATTATTTCGTAGCGTGTAAACAATTTTGCATGGAATGTTTGGTAAAGTGCTTCTTTTATTTTTAAATAAATTAACAAAATATTTCTAATATAGGAATGCTTTGTTATTTTAAGATGACAGTCCACCGAACATGTCCTTTTTTCTTCTTGGTTAAATTATATTTATTTAATTTTTGTGAGAAATGAAGTACAGTATTTAACTTTCATCTTGCAGATTACAGCATCAAATTATAATTTGGTCTCTCTGGTGGCCTGGAAAGGTCGAAGGGTACAACACAAAGAGAGGAGGTCAAAGATGGCAAAAGATAATTAAAGGCATCGAGATAGGTCAAAGGGAAACTGCGAGTTCGAAGGATAACAGTGAAGCAGAAGGATTAACAAATGTGAAATACGGGCGAATGAAATCCATTCAAAACAAGTACGCAGCTATATTTCCGTTTTGTAATTCAGTGTCGGCGGGTAGCAGATGGAGCGCTTTTACACCAAAAGAATGATTATCTTCAATGAAATATTAATTTGTTTCATACCTGGAGTCTGACTACTTAGCACCTTTGAGCACTCACAGAATTTGTAACGTCTTGATAGAATATACATGAATTAAAGTAATTTACAATTAAAATTTAAAAATATTTTCCCTTCAAATGACATTAAAATTTATAGCAAAGGCTATACAATCAAGTGATTTTCATGTATGTCCATCAAAAATCGTTATAAGAATACTACGTAATACGGCAGCGCGGAGAAAGTATAATTAAATTGCACAATTTCAACAACTGTCATATTATAATGTTCTCATGAAATGTTTCAAAGCGTAGTGACATGTTAAGTTGGCTGCTCATCTGTCGTTAGGTTTCCCCGATTGTGTTTATCTTTGATGACTCTCTTTCCCAGTAGTTATGTTTCAGAACTGACAGTAAGAAAAACTACAATAAAAAATTACGTTAAGTTATTCCGGTTGGCTATGGTTTAGTTTCAAAACTATTGAAAGCAATGAGTACCGATTGTTTAATGCTTTGTAAAATGTAACTCACCTTACAGTAACTTATTTTAATAACAGACATCTTTACGGAACCATTTCAAATATTGGATCTCGATAAAGTTATAGTTGCAGCCTAAAGGTCAAATCACAGTAACAATTTTTACTCTTTTTCCCACGTAACCAACCGTTCAAAATACATATGGTACTTCGTACTGATATTCCTGTAGTATGATTGATTTTAAGGTATAAACGTCATACTACGCGACTATTTCGAAAATTTGCTTTATGTAATGATCTAACAAAACTGAAAACGAAAGCTACATCAGCTCTTCGTTACATTGATGGTTTAAATGGCAATCTAAATATAAGTAATAACGAAAAAAGAACAAGAGAATACTGTTACTGAAAGCAGACTGACATTCTTATGTCACCTGGATGTTCTCGATAGCTGACAGATTGTTTTACGAATGATGAAATTTAATCGCTGAAATTGAAAAGGAAAGGATCTCAAATAGGCAGGAATGCCACTGTGGGGAAGAAAGGAAAGCGAAGAGTTGGATTGTTTATTCATATTTCTTAGATCTTTTTTATTTACTTCCAGAGTTAGCATTATTTTTAAAAACGAGTAGAAATTCTGGAAAATATTGCACTGTTTCGTTCATCGCTACGACATTCAAGATAGTTATTAACTGGTTACGTTTATCCATCGTCCTTAGGCACAGAATAGTTGTTTCTTACTTCACTCACTCTCCAGGGATTTCAATTTTGTTTCCTACAAATAAACGGTGGTTTCCGGGTGCATACTGTTTACATTATCTGTTGATTAGAAGTCATGCTTCATTACCTGTTTTATAAAATTTTATTTCGATTATCCTCTAATCACGTAAAAATCTAATACTGTAGCAATCATTAAATGTTGAAGTATTTAAAAAGCAAGGATAATGTATTCAATTAAATTTTCGTTTGATATGTGCGATAAGAACTGTAGATTGACACTAATAGTTTTCCAATAAACTACGTTATGTGGTCTAGCTATGGTCACTAGTAACCGCTTGCTGACAAGGATCTTCACTCAGCAGCTAACGTACAATCCCCCGGCGTAGTGTTCTCCCGTATGTTAATTAATTTGTCGATTGCGCAGCCATGGGCAAATGACCGCTACAATGTGATTACTGGAATGAGCCGGACAATTGCGAAACCAACGCTGGCCGATCAAAGCCCATCCGGGTTGCCTGATCGGTATTAATCCTTCCAGATACAGGAAAGTGCCCGCATACTAATTCATTTTGCAGTAAATCTGACCTCATTAACGTTGTACTTGCGCTACCTATTCTCGTTGATGAAGATGTATATGCTCTGTACAGTGGTCTTGCATCTCTCTACCGACGGTGGTGAGCTACAATTCTCTAACCTCGAATTTGGGAGGATGAGGGTTCGAATCCACAACTGGCAATCCAGATTTGGGTTTTCCAAGGTTTCCACAAATCACTCCAGGTGAATGCCAGTATGGTTGCTACAAAAGTCCATTGCTGAATTCCGTCACAGTAGTTTCCCCAGTCCTTTCCCGCCTCTAATGACCTCGAAGTCGACGGGCGAAAATCCAGAAGCAAAAAAAGTTAATCTCCTTCTCTGCAGCATACAGCTAGATACATATATTATATATCTTTATTTTCTGTAGTCATACGCTTCAGTGTGTGAACACCTTAAATAAAAATTGCTATAACTCAGAATTCTGGTTCAGCGTTCATTGCGACGAAAGAACAAAATGTTCCAATCTTCTGAGTTTTTTGGTTGTAACGGATAAATCCTATAGATAACGGTTTTTACAAGTTTAAAAATTAAAAGCTGTGAGTCATTACCTGAAGATTAGTACAAAAAACTAGTGAATTTTTTTTTCTCAACCCTACATCAGACTGAAAAAATTAAACGAAAAAATTTTCACAAGTTGATCATAATCATAGGTTATTGCATTTTCAACAAATACCTCTAAACGTCTGCAGTGTGTTACGATTCCTTTTATCAGCATAGTAATTAATCTCAGTGTTCATGTGGCCTTAGCTTCAAACATCAAAAGAAAATCAATTTTTTTATCTGCAACAATCATCGTAATTCGTATCTTATTACAATAGCACACTGTCGTTTTAAGCAGACAAATTAATCCATATGGAAATTGAATCGAAAGTAAGTAATATCTAAGCGATTTATCATTCGTCATAATTTTTACTATTTTATATAAATTTATATCTTTGTATTAAAAGTAAAGTTAACACTGAACAGTCTACACTTACTGAAATTATATTAATCGCACCTCCCTCCTTGTTCCTCTCCGAATCGCTAAACTAAATCTTCACTGCCTTATAAATGTAACAGTTCGAAGATATTTTTAATTTTTTTTTATCGATGTGCCAATTCTGCTATACAGAGAGCTGCATATTCGCTGAATTCAAATCATCTCTAGAATTAATTAACTGATGTTTAATGAATTTACTACGGTCTGAAAATTAATTAACTGCTACATTGCGGTTTTTTATTACATTTGAATTTTTATTAAATCCTAAATTAAAAGTTTTTAATGAAATCGTTATTTATGTTGTGGCTTAATTTTAGTGTGGTTGTTAGCTGTTTCCTACGATTCAGTGAGCTGATTGTATCAACCGTCGCACTGTGAATTATTCGTGAGGGCCCAATGAATTATCAATCCAGTTGGTCGAGTGATAACGCTCTGGCCTTCTATATGGAAGGACGCGGGTTCAAATCTTCATCAGGTCATCCAAAATTTCGGTTTTCATGGTTTCCCGAAGGTATACCAGGTGAACGCTGGGATAATACATTCAAAAGGCCATCACCGAGTTTCTTGCCGTTCCTTGTCCTCTCCCGGCTTCAATGATCTCGATTTCGATTTCTAAAGTCCAAAAAGACCTTTAGAGTGTCGACGTATTTGTCGAGTCGGAAGTTTGCAGACTCAACAGTATCAGAGCAGAGAGTGTGGGTTTACAGCACCCAACTTTAGTGTAAACCACGGCCATCATTGGCACCTGCACCGCAAGCATTTAACGGGCGCAAATTGTAGGGCGCGGTTATGTGTTGGACAGGTGGTGTTGGTACTTTGCGATAATCAGGTCAGCGGGGGCTGTCGACCGCTCTAAAGATACCAACGAGGTCGCACCACTGCGCCAGATTGCCTCCGCCCAGGTTCATTGCTTGCGCTGCACGCGCATTGCATTAACATCTCTGATAGCGCCGTGAATTGCTCCAGGACTAATGGAAGACGAAGTAATTACAGCAGTTCCGTCAATCCTTAAAAAAAAGAAAATTGGGTCTAATACATACCTTCTAAAATTAAATTATGGATTTGGACTGTTCTTGAATTTATGTATGAAACGACTGACTCATCAGCATCCGCGTTTTTCGTTCAGTAGTAAATATATTTCTGTATCACAGCTCACAGAATTAATGTGTAAGATATTTGGTTATATCGAAGCAAAGATGAATGACAAATATTTCGATCCTTTTACACTTGATTATATATTAGTGGTATCATCATGGTAGTTCAGTTTTTTTCGTGTCCGCAAAGCAGTAAGCCATTTTGCGTGGAATATTAGTTAACCAGTATCGGCAAGTTCAATTTCGTAGCAAGGGGGCGTCCATAAACTACGTGACACGGTCTAGGTAAAAGGGGGGGGGGGCGTTTGGAAGAACGCTACCCTGGGCTATGTGGGCCACGTAGCTTTCATTCATATTATTTGTCACAGTTAAAATACGATACAGAACACACAACAGCATGTGAATATTTATTTCCGTCATGCAATTATCTCCATATGTAATTTACGGGAGTGTGACAAGATAAAACTACAAAATGTCATATGCAATATGTCCTCTGGAACCAATAGGGAAAGAAGCTACTTGTCAAGTCGGGGAGGGGGGGGGGGGTCAGCGACAATGGCCACGTCAGGCTACATGGAGGGGGGAGTGGAGGTTCACAGGAGGCCAAATTGGGCTACGTAGTTCGTGGACACTCCCCAAGGAAACAAGTTCGCTTTCATCTCTGGGTCAGGAACGCATTGTGTTTATCTTGAAATTCCCGTGTATAAATAATAATGGAGATGCTGAATCTAGGTGAAATCACTCAGCCATAGTGCGACAAACCGTGTAGGCATTAAGAAAATTGTAACAAATTTGACTAATCTTTCAGTAATGAATGGAATTGTTCAACAAAAAATTGTGAATCTAAACTTGGAGATGGTGCCTACCTACCAGTTATACAGATTTATAATTTGAATTTGTTTAAATTGAAGGAAATTAAAACACTGTTGTGCGAGAGATAGTATAACACTGCAATACCGCTGAGCACTAAGGACTATTTACTATTACCCCTTCTATCAGAATTCTCTTCCAGATTTCAGCTACACTATTACTGCGCATTTCAAAGTTGTGGGTGTGAAAGCATGCCAGCTTTAAAGCAGTTCCCAAATATTTCAGTCCATAGAAGCTGTAGGAAGAGTAAATATTTAAGGTTGTCATTGCATCGTGTGGTTTTCTTAATCATACATCTATTACATTTGTGACCACACAAATTGTAAGAGGCATTTCTTCCAAATCAGAGCTGGTCTGCTTTCGATCACTTCTTAGGAGGAAACAAGAGTTCAAACATTGCGTGAAAAACTACGCTCTTTCATGCCAGTTACACGAAACGCGGTTTTTTAAAAAAAACTTTTTTCCTCATGTTCAATCAGTCCTGCGGAACATGGGTTCCTCGAACTGTTACAGAAAGCGAGAGTTATCTTACAAGAATACTGTAGTGTATAATACTAAGTATCTTCACTGTATTGCGAAGAAATATGTTATATGAAAAGCAGTATATTTTTCTATTACAGAACAAATAGGCTAACCATTTAGTGCCATGCTCTATAGTAACTTTCTCTTTCCCACCTCCCCCATATAATCTTTACAAAAACGACCCAGTAACATGAAATTCGAGAAGATTTTTTTGTAGTTGCTAAAACCTGTAGCGAATAAGATGAATCTCTTGTTGCTGTTTTTTCTTTTCTTCTTCTTTCTTGTACCTTCTGTACTTCCGATTCACATTTTCTCGTCTAAATATGTCATTAATAACAGTGTTATTGAATAAAATGTATAAAAGAAAAATTTCAAAATCAAACATATGCAATGAGAAATAGCAACAGATATGCAATGTAAGAGATTGTATGATAAATAGTTGAATAGAAGATCTTGTGTTATATATATGACATATTTTCTAACCAATTGAATAAATTTCTACCCTCTCATTTGCTACAACAATGACATTACTCAAAACACGAATTGTTTCGAGTTATAATCTTAGGATGAACCATTTTCGTACATACCGCAACTGATACTATACATTTTCACTTCTTTGTTAATGTATTATTTCAATAAAACATACAGATAAGTTGTTTTCTTTTGAATGTATATCAAACATATATATAACCATGAAACATTTGAATTGTTCCTCCTGTAAAATTGAACTTCTTGAGTTATGTCAGTGTTGCAGCAAATGAGCGATATGTTCAATGCCTGACTAAGTGAACCATCCAAAACAAACTGAATCGAAATAAACTCCACGGGTTGAGAAGGTATGTGATGTTGTCTCAGTGATTAAAATATCGAAACAAATTTACAAAGAACTTGGCTATATGAGGCCACGTTGCATCTCCTTCTGGCCTGGATGCTTGCACTGATACGGTTGGGAGGGGTGTCAATGTCATCGTATACTCTCCCGATATATGCTGGCCCACAACTGTTTTTAACGTGTTCTTGATGTCCTAGACACTGGCACTGGGAAGGAATTGACGCCCAAACTTGTACCATCCATGTTCTATAGGAGACAGATCTGCGGCTCTTACTGGCTTCGGGAGTACCTCAACATCAGGCATACATTTCATAGAGACACGTCCCGGGTGTGGACGAGCATTGTCCTGTTGAAAAGTGGCACCATGATACTGTCAGATGGGAGGTAACAGATGAGGGTGCAAGATGTCCGTGACGTGTGCCGTCAGAGTTCCCCGAACAACTATTAGTCGTGACCTGATGTCATACCCGATGGCTCCCCACACAATGACGCCAGGAGTAACACTCCAAAACATTGGGAGAATGTGAACTCTACCCAGGTCACCAGCATACTCGCCGACGATGGTCATCCCAGTTAATTCAGAATCGCGTTTCTGTCCTAGTGACAAATTTCCCCACACTCCTACTTTAGCAGTTCATGATTTTTTTGAACACTAAATTCTTTGTTGTCAATGTTACTGCCTACTTTTACCCTTTACGAATTTTAATATTTAATTATTTCAATGTCTCTGGTAAACTGTTCAGAGCTTCGCTTGGTAATTTATTCCAATCCCCGATTCCCTAACCAACAAAATAAATGTTTCTCACACCCTTACGCCTAAAATCAAGCGTGAAGCGCCAAGTTCCTTTCCAAATTATTCTACCAACTTCCTCCAGACCTCATGACCAACACGTAATTGATACACTACCACTACTCTTCCCCTCCTTCCTACCATTCACTAACTTACAACCAACTTTTTATCATATCTGTTACTAATTGTGTTCTTCAGTAATTTCACAGACAAATCTAACTGCCATACTTTGCACCCCTTCGAATTAATGTATTTGGTATCCATCACATGGGACCCCTATTACACAATTCAAGCAACGATCTGACCAAAGTTTTCTTATCACATCTCTCTTAATTACCTCGTTCCAAATGCTACGTTAATAAATTTCGGAACCATAAAACCAAGGTAGATAAAATTTATTGATTTTGAAGTAGCTATTGGAATTGTTTTATGATTCATTTCCACAGTTGATAGATGATTTGTTCATTTGTGAGTACTGTGTATTTGGCGCAGTGCTGTGACAGTCCCGTTTTCGACTGACATTGTGCCGGCTGTGTTGTTAATTCGTCCTGCCGCCACCTCACCTGACTTCCTCCGGAGGAAGCGCTTAACTAGCTGCCCCATTCTACCGCTATCTGCCGCAGTAAACGCTGAACGGCTGTTTCCACTGCAACGTACCGATGAAGAGGCCATCAATACAACCTAAAATCTCACTCCTCGTCGTTTCCCGAACCACACTACAGCATCATTAAGTAACCGCGATGAGACATTCGTCCCGGATGATATTTTCTTACTCACCATTGCACAAATTCAAATTATTTAAATGTTTTATGCAATTCATTCAGCACATCCATCGATAATTTATTACTGCATCTCCACCTTAACTACTGATGAAAATTTGACCATTCCATATACCTAAAATCAGAAAGTATTTTTGTTTTTTATTATTGTTTTTATGGTCTACTATGGCTTGCATTGGTGCGAGATTTGTGCGGGTATTTCGACTCTTCTTGAGGGAATCTCACTCCCGTGTCTACCGACTTGGTTGGGTGAACTTATTCTAACTGTGAAGGGTACGCTTTGCCATCTGACTCGAAACATGTAATTTGTGTTTTCTTATTCTTCTGCGGTAGTCAATCCTGGGATTGGTGTGCGGCACTCTTCCATTCAGCTCTATTTTCTGCCCTCCTTTTCATATCTACATATCTCCTGCAGCTAACATCTTCCATTATCTGCTGGATTTATTTTAAACGTGGTCTTCCTCGATACCTCTTTCCTTCCACCAGTCCCTCCAGTATTGTTTTTAATAAGCTCTCATGTCTTAAGATATGTACAATTAATGTTGTCCTCCGCGTTTTTATACTTTTCCATAAAGAGTTATACTCTCCCGCATTCTCAAAAATTTCCTCATTAGTAATCTTGTCCCTCCAGCTAATTTTTAACATTCATCTGTAGCACCATTGCTCAAACGAAACTAATCACCTTTTCTCTTCTGTACCAACTGTCCAGGTTTCACATCCATACAGGGCAATACTCCAGACATAAACCTTTAATAGTCTTTTCCTCGTTGTCCAGCTGATATTATTTGTTGTAAAAATTCGTTTTTTTTCTGTTGAACGCTATTTTTGCTTGAGCTATCCTGCATTTTATATCATTCTTGCATCTTCCATCATTTGTGATTTTGCTTCCTAGGTATCGGAATTCTAGCACATCCTCCAATGCTTCACTATTAATTTTTGGTTTTTATCTTTCCCACATACCATGACTTTCGTCTTCGCTTTATTAATTTTCATATTGTACACCTTCCCCACTGTTTCCTCCATTCTTTCCAAAATTTTCTTAAGATCCTCTTCACTTTCTGTTACTATCACAATGTCATCTGCAAATCGAATCAAATTTATTAGTTTTCCCAGTATTTTCATCCCAACATCAATTTCGTCTCTGATCTTATACAGCGAGTCTTGAATATAGGCATTGAAAATTAACGGAGACAGGACACAGCCTTGTCTGACTCCTTTATGTATTGCTGCTTCCTCTTGTTTATTTCCAATTTTTATAACAGCCATTTCATTTTTGTAAAGATTCCATATTAGCCGCCTATCTCTGTATTGTATACCTATTTTTCTGAGGATCTCAAACATCTTCCCCCATTTAATATTATCAAATGCTTTTTCATTATCTATGAAACCTAAATACTTTTTTTTTTTTTTTTTTGCCTTTCTCTATTCTCTTTTCTAATATTAGCTTCAGTGCAAGAATTGCTTCCCTTGTACCTCTCTTCTTCCTGAAACCGAATTGGTATTCTGTTAGAAACTCTTCTACTTGTTTTTCCATTCTTTGTAGTACTACATTGGTGATAATTTTTGATGCATGAGCTACTAAGCTTATTGTTCGATATTGCTCACATTTTTTAGCACCTAGCTTCTTTGGTAAGGGAATGATTACATTTTTCTCAAAGTCTGAGGGTATTTTTCCTTCCTTATAAATATCCTGTACTAGCTGGAATAATCTTTCTTTCATTACAGGACCACTTTTTTCAGGATTTCCGATTTCAGATTATCGATACCCGGTGCCTTATTATTCTTTAATCTCCCAAGTGCCATTTCAAATTCCTCTCTTAATATACTGTATCCTTTATTTTCTTCTTCCACTTCATCCTCTCTTTCTAGAATTTTGCATCCTCGTACAGATTTTCTATGTATTGCTTCCACCACCTTTTCACAATTTCACCATGATCACTAAGGATGTTACCACTTGCATCGTTTACTGCAGTGCCTTTGCTATATCACTTACCAAAGAAAGTTTTAGCTATTTTATATGCAGATTCCATATTGCCATTCCGTATTTTTTTCTTCTATTTCGGAGCAGATACTATTATAGTAATTTTCTCTTGCAACTCTTGCTGCTTTGTTAATAGCATTTGTCAATGATCTATATTTCTTCTTATGCACTTCATCTTTTGATCCCTTTAGCAATCTTCTCTCTTCAATCGTATCAAGTATTTCCTTGGTACTCCATTCTTGGTTCGTGAGGCGAAGATTGGGTACGGTACAAGCATTTGTATAGTTGATTGCGGAAAACCACCTAAAAACAACAATCAGGACGCCAGGATTTATTAGTTTTCATTGGGAAAAGTTATGTATTTTGAAAATTTGAGCCTGATGTTGAATTAATTTGTAAGCACCAATTCTGCAATGTCTGACATTCTTCATTTCATGTAATTGCATTTCCGGCGACAGATAAATTAGGCTAACAACGAATGTTCACAGTCAAGAATTGGTTTTATATTTCTGTCACTGTTTATACAAATTAACAAAACAAGGTAGTATCTTCAATTAAAATGAATCGCCAGTGGAGCAGCTACGTGCATGATGCTTTAGAAAAAATGCGACGGCCGATTTAACGAGTTAGGCGAGGCTTATGAAAATGTTCTTACTTTCACACTCACCGCAGCACAGCTGGTCTGCTCCCACTGATAAATGAGAATTCCAGCTGCAGAACTCAATAAAAGATTTGAAATATTGGTGGGACAAAATTGCTCAATTAGAAGCAATCGACATCCGTCAACAGAGTTAACGAGACAATTTTCTTACATAAACTGTCATTCTCTATTCAGTGGCTATTTCTTTCCATTAAAACTGTTCGATCGGTCATCATTTGGTGTTTATGTTCAAACTATTATTCTGTGGGACTCAGCATTGCGTAGTACAGTGAGGAAACGCAGATATCGATTTGGTAAAAACGGTGCAAGTCAGCTATGGAACACACAGGAACAATTAATGACGCAACGTTTTGTATAAAAATACAATTCCAACGTTATTTGACAGTATGAGGACTAGTCCATCATATATCAGACTGGAGTCTGCACCGTCAATTCATTTGTTTTTTTGTTTCGTCCTCGCATTTGTACCAAGCGTGTTCCGTGAGCGGTAGTAACGCTCTGGCCTCACATTCGGTGTAACGTAGGTTCGAATCCACGTCCGCCCGTCCTGACTTCGGTTTTCCGTGGTTTCCCTAAATCATTTCAAACGAATTCCTTGCCGCAATCCTGTCCCCGTCTCTAAAAACCTCGACGTCGACAAGGGGTAAATCCATAAAGAAATTATCTCTCCGAGCTTCCATTTAGACGTACAACATTATCAAAAAACTCGGTTAGAATTTTAACATTCGTGTAGAATATGTTCAGTTACAAACACCTCCAGTAATTGCACAGATGTAATAATTGTACTGGATAGCACAAGAAATGTTCTCTCATTAACATACAGATAACATCTAGAAACAGCTAGCTGGTTTCTTGTATTTCTATAAGATTCTGCTCTCGCCTGAAAGCATGGGTTGGCAACACAATTAACAGCTATGTACAATATACAGGGCGTTCGCCGGGAAACGCAACCCACTGTTAGCGCTACAAGGAAGAAACTGCTCGCGGCGAGCGAGCGGTCAGCTCCCGGCATTGTTCGACCGTCGGCCGCGGACTATTTCATAATAATTACGCTTCATAAACTTCATAAACTTGTATGTGCTAAGCATTTAAATGTGACGTAATTCATTAGCTTACCTTATAAAAGATGCTGGAAGTGTTGACACTCTTGTGTAATGCACATTTCACATCTTCTGAACATATTTCGAGACACACGCTGCCCTAACTGACTTAATGATTTTTTGGGTGACTGTTCTAGTCGAAAAGCGATATCGTCAATTTTCTCCTATGTGAGAATACGATTGACCGACAGTCTCTCTTTGTTAAAAAAAATGAACCCGTTTCTCTTACTTTTTTAACCAGACGCAGAATTGTTGATTTAGCTGGCAGTATAGCGCCAGGAAATTCGCGACGAAATTTACTGCGACACTTTTTAAACGACTTCTTCTTCACATATGTATCGTAGAGAAATATTCTTTGTTGCAAACTGTAACGTACCATAATTTTACTCACACTCAAACACGGTACAGATTAGTAAGAGTATGAAGCCCCAAACCTGCCAAACCGCAAAGAAACGTTTATTCACAACACTGATTAATAAGAGACTGAAGTCACAAACTAGCTACAATGCAAAGAAACCGTTCTTAACAATGTAAGGGTCCCATTTACTGCGTCACTGTACTTTTGGGGCAGCGACGGTGTTAAACAGTGCGGTGATTCACGGTGCCGTGTGGCGGAAGCTGCTGGCCCCACTGACCGAGCAAGTTGCTGACGGCAACAGACTGGGAGGGTAGCGTTTTCCGGCGAACGCCCTGTATTATTTGGGATTAACATCAACTATCGCCGTGAAACATTTAAAGAAAAACTTACCCGCAACATGAAATTGTTCAGCACAAACAAAAAGATTGTACTTTTTCGCTCTTGGTTTTACGCCACGTCAACGTTGAGGTCATTAGAAACGGGAAACGACTGGGAGCGAGGAACGAGAAGGTATTCGGTCAAGTTCTTTCAAAGGCACCAATCATCACCTGGAGCGTTTTGGGGAAACCAGTATTCCACGTATACTTAATGACTACATCAAACAAATGTCAAAACTTGCGTGGTTGGTGAGTAGTAACGCACTGGCCTCGCATTCGGGAGGACGCGGGTTCGAATCCCCGTCCGTCCATCCAGATTTGGGTTTTCCATGGTTCCCTGGAATCTCCTCAGGCGAATAACAGGATGGTTTCTTCAAATAGGCCATGGCCGAATTTCTTCCAGTTTCTTACTGCCAGCCCTTTCCCGCCTCTAATGATCTCGAAGCCGACGAAGCGTAAAGCCATAAGAAGAGGAATAAGAAGAAAAATAGAACAGGTAAATTTTACACTTCGCACACAGTGATAGTATCCTGACATCAATTCACTCTTTGCAATATGAAAACTTATTTCAGAAATAGATTGTCACAGTTCAAAATCGCAAATGATTAATTCCTTTTCTTATTTGAGAAGAACCTTATTAGCGTTATAGCTTATTGCTCCCATACACTTCCAGACTTGCGTTTACCCCTGGCGTGGATCGCTTTTCTAGTCGAAACGGCACTTTCTTAAAGTACGCCTTGGTAGCAAGCGGTGGCTGCAATTTAATAAGCAAATTGTGGCGTCAGCAGGAAGCCAACCAGCCTCGGGTCGGTATTGAGTTTGTTGGGCTCCCGTGGCAAGCGTTGCCTCGGCGACGCACTGTGCAGCCGAATTTCATCTTACTTTCTGCTTTTCCGCCGCGAAGTGGTCTATAACAAGACGTTACGAAGGAGGAAAAATAGCCCCAGAGTCTGCAGGAGATCAAATTTTGAGGCTGTTACAGTAGGAAGAGGAGAGGTGCTCGTTCCATGTCTGCGAGTTCCAAGGGAGGTACAAACAAGTAGACCTCTTGGCCCGGGTTGTTAAGTCTTTGCTTTCAACAACGGCAATTGCTTAATTTAGAACGATTCTTTGCCTTTGGGTTTTCCATGGTTTCCCCAAATCACTCCAGGCAAATGCCGGGATCCTTCCTTCAAAAGGCCATGGCCGAATTCCTTCCCATTCCTTGCCCCCATCCTTGCCCCCCATCCTTTCCCGTCTCTAAAGACCTCGATGTTAAAAAGAGACGTAAAGCAGTTACAAAAAAGATTCTTTGCCTGACGAATTAAGAATAGCTACAAATCCCTTTCTAAGAAGTCACTGTTATGTCATATAATCATACGCAAAATAAAAGAAAAAATTATTATTCGCGTCTATCATGAAAGGGTTATTTCCAAATTTCTTGTAAATCGACTTCAAGTTACCAAAGATAACTTTTTTTTTAACTGCTTAACGTCTTTTAACAGCGAGGTCTTTAGAGACGGGAAAGGATGGGGGTGCAAGGAATGGAAAGGAATTGGAAAGAATTCGACCATGGCCTTTTGAAAGAAGCATCCCGGCATTCACCTGGAGTGATTTGGGGAAATCATGGAAAACCCATATCTGGATGCCCGGACGGGGATTCGAACCGTCGTCCTGCCGAATGCGAGGCCAGAACGCTTACCGTTACACCACCATGCTCGGTCCAAAGATAACGTTAGGATGGAAATAAATAAACGACCTTGGATATCGAATTTTATTTCTATCACTATTTCTGTCGTTTTCTTTAACCGCAAATCATTCA
Organism: Vandiemenella viatica; assembly: GCA_031002005.1. Classification (NCBI taxonomy): domain Eukaryota; kingdom Metazoa; phylum Arthropoda; class Insecta; order Orthoptera; family Morabidae; genus Vandiemenella; species Vandiemenella viatica. The sequence continues at coordinate 199,424,779 of JARYHS010009186.1, forward strand.
ATAATAGTCATCATCAACAAGAAGTAAAACCCCATAAATTATCTTCCTTGCAAGTCAAGAACGAAAAAGGCATACCACCTTCGGTCACTTTTAGTAATAAATCGTAATATAACTTTTGCTGCGGGACTGGTATTTTCGAGGTAATAAATAAAAGAACTTAAACTGTGATAGTAGGAAGTAATGATCAGTATTACTCGTTGGTTCTGGAGTCATAAAAGCGTTGGGTTTATTACATCACTGGATTTATGTAATAAAATTTGGTCCGATTTTCGGGTAGATCAAACAAAAGTGTTTATAAATAAAATATGACCATGATGATATTGCGCTCAAAGCAACGTTTACCACCTCCGTCACTACTGAACAAGTGACCACAAAAACAGCTTCACAAGTACTTCGAGACGATTTACAAAACGGTAAATACAGATGAACTTTTGAACTCTTCGCTAAATATGTACACATTCTCATAAAAAAAAAAAAAAGATGAAGCACCTAATAAGAGGAGGAGGAAACGAAATGAATTTTCACGGGTTGAAAGGGTACATGATGTTACATCAGTGATTACAAAATCGAGTCGAGTTTACAAAGATCTTCGAAGTTTGTGCCCACTAGTCAATATGACATTGCATCTCCTCTGGCCGGGACGCATACACTGAATCGTTTGGGAAGGGTTTCCTCTCTGAGTCAAGCTGTCCCATAAGTGTTGCAACTAGGGATTGTCCATAAACGAAGTGGCTCTGTCTTGGGGAGTTGGGGGGGGGGGTTGGCTGGAAAGCTACACTGGGCTACTTGGGAGGGGTGAGGGGTTCCGAGCCAGCCAGGTAACATTTCTTTCATATTATTCGTCACAGTTAAAATGAGATACAGAACACACAGAAGCATGTAAACATTTATTTCCGCCATTTAATTATCCCTGTATGTAATTTACGATAGTCTGATAAGAGAAAACAGTAAAAAATGTCTTCTGGAATAGGTAGGGAAAAAAGCTACGTGCTACGCGGGGGTGGGGGGGGGGGGGAGGAGAAGGGGTTGTGACAAAAGCCACGTCTTGTTACGTTGGAGGGAGGGGCGGTTCACAGGAGGCCAAAACGGAGATACATGGTTTATGGACGCTCCCGTAGTCCTAGATATCCTGGATTTAGGAACTGTTAGCTTGATGGAAATTAAATTCACCGTGGGTTGCAATGATTCACTCCCTGAACGTAAGTTTTAGGACAGTATTAAACAATACCAAACGAGTTTTGAGCCGATCCTTTCAAACATGAATTATAAATTCCTAACAGTTCTAACAAAGTAGAATTCGTTTTAAAACACGATCTTCAAGAACATTACATGTATTATGGAAACAAATGTAAATTAATTCTCTGGATGAGCTCCTGATCCGTTATGTCATGAATAGCCTTGACCTATGATTGTATCGATTCAACTCAAAGCCTGAAATGTTAATATGACAGTCTCCTTGCTAGAATATCCAGCAATTTGGTTGGGTACCTTTGGAAATTCTTTCCTAAGAAAAAATCAACAGTATTAATAAATTAATAAGCTGTCTGCAGAATGACAGGAGATTTTCTGTGGTAGCGAAAATTAATGTTTTGTGGCTAGCATAGCGTTCCTCGCTTTCTCATCATCAACCAACCTCTAGAATCGCTTGAACTTTCAACCAACGGTCATCACATTTCGTTTATCTTGGGGAGCCGACTACTCTCTAATTTGAAGCAACAGTACGGTGGATACAGATGAAGTCGCTTACACTTACAATGTACAGTTTGTGGCTTACGTGGACGACTTTAAATTCCTGCAATCACTTATGAAAGTTTATAACATTTCCATAACTTTCCTTCAAATTTTGATGCCGATCCTTAGCCAAATGATTTTGTTAGATTTATAGCTATATACCCATCATGTTCTTTACATCATATCGATTGCTCTTAAGTGTTCTTTGCTACACGCATTTATGAGAGGTCATTTAAACCTTTTACTGCAAATAATTTCGAAATTACTTAAAATATCGTCTTCTG
>JARYHS010009186.1:199427793-199548965 GCA_031002005.1 Vandiemenella viatica
TTCACATTGCAGACGATTTTTTTTATCTATTTACTGTTCTTAATGATTATTATTACTACTAAAACTGTTGCTACTGCGTTCAAGTTTAGCTTACCTTCTAAATATGGTATGATGAAAAAAATTAAGGTGTTAATATTCCGCACCATTTAATTTTCTGGGAATAATTTATTTATATTTCGTGACTTAGTTTACGATTAGAGTTCTTTCGTGAATGCTCTTTCTACTTACCCTTAACCTTTGTGTGTATTTGTCACACTCACAGTTCTATAACGCTGCAGCGTTAGAAAGTGTAACTAAGTCCATTCAAACTCTCTTATTGGTTTTCCGTGCGTAATTTAGCGATTCTTTTCTGTACTCGCCATATAATTGCGTTTGCTAGCGAATTGTTAACTGTTTATTCGAGGGAAAAAAAATACGCAACGGTTATCAAAATTACGAAAAAAATTGTTACCATCTCTCTATAATTAATCAATTTGGTTATTTAAATAATTATTATGACTAAAATGGTGATATTCGTGATTATTTTTGCTGCAGAAGTCCGAACTTTCCCTCTGAGCGTCTGCGAGTTTCTTGCTGCGCGGGCTCATTTTTTTAGTCTTGGGTAAAGTGCTTGGTATGAGAGGTCTATTTTATCACGAATTTAGTGTACCACCTACCAGTTATGCTGTCCCATGCGGTATTCGCGTCTAGAACGATGCATAATCGAAAGGCGAGGGGTCTCTCGAATTCTGTCCCCGACTGTACATGGCCGCCCCCTAGCGCAGGGGTGCCCAACCCGCGGACATTTTTCCGGCCCGCGAGATTCATCACACTTTTACAAAATACTTTTTATATACCATTTTTAGTGTTATATGTTTATATTCATATCAAATATTTAAAGAAATTATTATAAATTTAACTCACCTTAAATCAAATATAATTAGAATATCTTTACAATGTGCGTTTAGTATCATTATTATTATATTATCTATGTTTACATGTAAGAATAACAGTAAATGCAATAAAAACTCATGTTTCAATTTTTCACTCCATAAAAATGTCTCTAGTCGGGATATATAATTTTATATGCGGCCCACGGAGTTATGATGCACTTCCAAAGTGGCCCGCAAGATCATTTGGGTTGGCCACCCAAGCCCTAGCGTTTTCTCAGGTGTAGGAGCCACACCAAATGCCGCCTGAATGTTCTCATTCCTGATATGGTGGGGGTTGGGGGCGGTTCTCTCAAGATCTTACGTCTTCACGAGGGGGGGGGGGACGACCAGATCTCACGACGGGGAGGGATGGAATTCTCGAAAAACATCTATGGAAATTAATGAACTTCCCCTTAGAAGTGGGCATCCTTCCTCTTCAAATTTTTTAAATTTAATTTAATTTAATCGCAATGGAGCACAGGCTCCGGTGGCAATTTCCCTACACCCCCATCTTCCCCCTATCCTGCAGCCACCTATATTTCCCCCCTACAAATTTTATCTTTAAATTCTTTCAACGTTTTCGGAGAAATATTCATCACTTCTCTTGGTAACTCATTCAAATCCCTGACACCCTTACCTAAAAAGAGAATCTTCCCACACCCTTGTGCCTGAAATCGTGTGCCAGCTTGTGGTCATGGTCATTTTTTTCCCTTCCATGCGCTACTTTTCATACCTACTCCAATTTCTTTCCATGCCTCATCGCCAGTATACGCCCTGTACACTCACATGACCCTCCTCATCCTCCTCCTGTCTTGCAATGAATCCCATTCCAGCTCCTTTATCATATCCGTCACTGATTGCATTCTGCGATAATTTCCAGAAACAAATCTAACAGCCCTTTTTAGCACCCTCTCCAACTCCTGTATTTGATACCTAAAATGAGGGTTCTATACTACACTACCATATTCGAGCAATGGTCTGACCGTAGTGTTGTAACCCAACTCCCTCACTTCTCTCGTACATCCCCTCATCACTCTATCCAACAAGTGCATAATTTTGAAACCTTTTCCTGCCACCTGTCCAATGTGTCCTGCACAGTTAAACTTGTTATCAAATGTAATACCAAGATATTTACATTTGAAGTCTTCAGCAAGCAATTCTTTCCCGACCTAATATTCATAATTAACCTTTTGTGTTTTATTTGTGTAAAATTGACAGCTATACCGACAGACTCAGCTGGTGTACGAGTTATAACAGTTTGAAACGGTCAAAGTTCCCAGTATACAGGTAATAAGAGTAATGTGTGAAAGTGTTGTTGATCATATTCTAACTTGGTCGTTGCGTTCAGTATCCATTAGTAATACAAATACTGATAATCAAACAAATCCAATTTCTATATTACTTGACAAGATGATTACGTCGTAATAGGAGGATAGCATTTGGAGACAGCAAAACTAAGACCTCAAATATAATTTTACTGTTATAGCTACAACCAGAAATGTTCTCATTTAATTTAAGTTCACAAGCGTACTTTATACAGACATTCTCACACGGAATAATATTGTATTTATGCTCAACATTACTAAAAAAAAGCATATTTGGAATAATAATAATTATCATGGGTTAGATACAAAGGTACAGTCGGGGACAGAATTCGAGAGACCCCTCGCCTTTCGATTATGCTTCGTTCTAGACACGAATACCGCATGGGACAGCATAACTGGTAGGTGGTACACTAAATTCATGATAAAATAGACCTCTCATACCCAGTACTTTACCTAAGACTAAAAAAATGAGCCCGCGCAGCAAGAAACTCCCAGACGCTCAGAGGGAAAGTTCGGAGTTCTGCAGTAAAAATAATCACCATTTTAGTCATAATAATTATTTAAATAACCAAATTGATTAATTATAGAGAGATGGTAACACCTTTTTCGTAATTTTGATAACCGTTGCGTATTTTTTTTTTTTTTCCTCGAATAAACAGTTAACAATTCGCTAGCAAACGCAATTATATGGCGAATACAGAAAAGAATCGATAAATTACGCACGGAAAACCAATAAGAGAGTTTGAATGGACTTAGTTACACTTTCTAACACTGCAGCGTTATAGAACTGTGCGTGTGACAAATACACATAAAGGTTAAAGGTAAGTAGAAAGAGCATTCACGAAAGAACTCTAATGGTAAACTAAGCCACGAAATATAAATAAACTATTCCCAAGAAAATTAAATGGTGCGGAATATTAACACCTTAATTTTGTTTTCATCATACCATATTTAGAAGGTAAGCTAAACTTGAACGCATTAGCAACAGTTTTAGTAGTAATAATAATCATTAAAAACAGTAAATAAATAAAAAAATCCGTCTGCAATGTGAATTAGCGGTTCCACATTTTAAATCTTTGTTTCTAACTAACACTGATACTTCTATAAAATTTTCTGTCAAGCTTTATTTCCTGCCGTCCAAGCCCGATGGGTTATAGGTAACACTGTTGCCTGGCATTCGGGAGGACGCGAATTCAAACCCCGTCGGGGATCCAGTATTCCATGATTTTCGTAAATCTCTTCAGCTGAACTCCATAAAAGTTCCTTCAAAAAGCGGTGGCTGAGATTCTTACCCGATCCTAGTTTCCAATACTATCAGGAATCATATCACATTGCCGCCGAAGATATGACGAAGACAAAATAAATAAATAAATAAATAAAAAAATTACGTGGTGGGTATGTGGTATCCGGCTTTCGGGAGGTCGTGGGTTCGAATACCCATCTAGCCATCCAGGTAAACGTTTTATATGGTTTCCCCAAATCACTCCAGGCGAATGCTGGGATTGTTCCTTCAAAAGGCCATGGACGAATTCCTCCCCATTACTTGTCCCCACTCCTTTCCTGCCTCTAATGACCTCTATTAGATGTAAAGCTAGAAGCAAAACATAATTGCTCAAATAAAAATAATTACATCTCTGTGGTTTGTTTTAGACCTTTTCCTTGTTGGATTTATCTTATTCAACGGCCGAACATGGTAGCGAAGGGACTAGAGTGCTATTTCCACATGTGGAGAGTCTCTAGTTCGGTGTTGTTTTAGGGCTGGTCGACGTGGAAATCATTATGGAGAGAAAAGGACTTGGGGCATGTTTCGGGAAGGAATTCAGCCTTGGCCATACCAGAGAATCATCCCAACACTCACGGAGTGATTTCGATTAATCATGCAATACCGAAATACGGATGGATACACGAAGATTTCAACCCCTGTCCTTCCGGATGGGATGGCTTGGGCGTTACAGGGACTCTAGGTCACTGGTGCGATTCCGGCCAGAGGCATGGGTGTTAAAGTAGGTATTGTGGTATGTCTTGTATCGTCTTTCAATTGTATGAGCAAAAAGCATTTGGAAATACATCAGTACACAGAGAAACACACAAAACGGTTTAGCTGGATGAATCGCTATCGGGAGGAATGCCATTAAAAATTTAATGACAATTTTATTGAACCAAAAGGCAATTAGCTGCCTTCAAAAATATCTCACAGGTCCACCTCATCTCACAAAAAAATATTCCTTATTTGGTGCCACCTAGTATCATGGCTGAGTTCTAAACACGTATTAGGATAAAAAATTTGGAAAGTAGGCGTACTATAGTGAATCTGTTTAGTGCACACAGGAGGGGTATTTAATTTCAGTTGATTGTATAGGATTTAATCTCTTTAACATTATGCGTGGTTATTTCGTAAGAAGAAGATCTTCCTGCTGGCTCAGTTCAGACGCAACGAGGAAGTAACCGTCCGACAAACGTTTCGAGGAAGTGTTTATTTACCAGTGGCTCTGAGGAAGTGAAGAACACTTGTTCAGTAGAATTAGCTCTAATAAAATTTGTGAATATGACCATCCGTACATGAAATATGCCCATTTTCGAATTACGAGCACCTACAAATACAGTGACAGTCATTTGCCGAAAGTAACAGAAACAACTTCAAATAACATATTAAAGTTACTTCATCATAATTAGAAGACCGATGAAAATGTTGAAAAATAACATTGAACTAATATGTATAGGTCATTAAAAATTTCTGAAAATACTTCTCGAGGATTTTAACTTCAGCATACCCTCATTGCGTCTTGTAATGTTCTACTTGCACTATTTGATTACAAAATTAATTGATCAATATTCCGTGATAATGGAGCTATTTAAAAGAAGAAGGGAAAAAAAAACAACTTGTAGTGCACGTATGCACGTTATTGAAAATTGACATGCCTCCATCGGCTGATGTAAATATTTCAAGACCTTCCGTGCCTTTGACCATTTAACCTGCTGACTATAGTGTCAGCCTTTGTTGAGGTAATGTGGAACTCTATTGTGAAGTCAACACAAGACGAACACTACACTCATTCAAAAGCAACCATATGCGCAGAAGAACTCGAATCAGTGACCTTTATTATTATTAATAAATATCTCTCGGCTTCCAGCCGTGTTAAGATGTTACATTTGTGGGACGTTTCGAAGGCGTCCAACTCTGCCTTCAATCTCAACCAAATATCAATCATTAAGGCATCCTCGTTCAACTAACTTGCTTATATTGCTACCTGAGGCTCACACAGATAACAGACGAAAGAATTATACAGGTTTAGAACCGTATATCCTCGAGGAACTTTCTGAACTTTTTTAAATTTGTTTCCAGCTTGACATCTCGACTTTGAGGTCATGGGAGACGGGAATATGGACTTTTTGGTGAACTATACCGACGTTCGCTTACAGTGATTTGGAAAAAACTGCAGAAAATCCAAATCTGGATGGCCAGAAGCGGATTTGAACCCGCATCCTCTCGAATGCCAGGCCAGAACATTATCGCTCGTCCACTACGCTCAGATTTTTTAATTGACCGTAACATATAGATATATAGGAACAATAATTATAGACTGACTCGGCCATGAATCATTTTAATATATTTATTTTTGCAGCCTAGTAGTAGACGAAAAAATATTAGATCAACTAAAGATGCCAGATATTAATCACTTCGTTTATCACGAACCCGGAAACTACCATAATACTCCCTTTTATAACCACATATGCAACGTTTCAATTAGTTTTTCGAAGAAAACATCATTTTACTTTTACATATCCAGCATATTCCAGTTTGAAAAGCAATCATCCTTTTCCTTCAGAATGCAGGCATAAGAATTTTAAAAAAAAGCTCCACTGCATATGGAATTAGCCAACGTCATTAACTGTAAGACTGACAGCAGTCTTTTTCCAAGACCATTCTTGCTTGTAGAAAATGCCATGGTGGCTCTCGAAGTGAGAAGAATTATTGCGCCGGTTCAAATTCCTGTCGGCTATCAAATTTCGTTTTTTCCTTGTTTTCTCAAAACCTTTGCAGATTAATGCCAGGATGATTCCTCTGGAAGGCATTGATCAACTTGTTTCATGTTCTTTGTTCACAGTTCTCTCCTATATTTATTTACCTCGACAGTAACGAGGCGTTTAACCCTAATTATTAAAAAATGTTTAATGTATATAAAAGAAGAACTGATGTGCAGTTTTCAGACGTGAAATTTTAATTCCAAAATACTGTAAAATAGAAATTTCAAATATAGACAAGTTATATATATATATATATATATATATATATATATATATATATATATATATATATATTTCTGTATTGACAGGTATTTGACGCATATATTATTACAGCAATATCTGAAAACTTATTTCGGATATTTTTTTAAATATTATCTTTTCTTAGGCAGGATTAGGGTAGTAAATGATTCTTGTTTAATTTTTCTGCAGCGCGTCACAGCGCCTAGTATTTAAAAGTTATTCACACATCGATACGTGATAATTATTTGCAGTTATCATTTTGTAAACGAATCTAATCCAGCAGTATTCTTGTCAAACTTTTACAATTACAAAATTTTATTTTGATACTGCTTTGTTTAGGCTCTAATGAAGGAAAATGTAGTTTTATCTTGATGGCAGATGATTCCGAAGTCACAATACAAGGAAATATGTATCGTTTCCTGCCAGAAGACTTCCTCATCGAATGTGCGAGTTATATTCAAACACTAGCCTCGGATCCGCGACTTCGTACGCGTGGATTAAGAATTTTTTTGCCAGTTTTAAATATAGTAAGTTTTTGGTAACGAAGGATTGGTCCCAAACAATATCGAGTCGGTATAATATGACAGGAAAGCTATCACTATATCATTCTATCGTTGAACCTGTCTCTTGACAACATATGTCTGACACTATTCGATAAGATCTCAAACTTTCGTGACTACAACTGTTAATCACACTGGAAAAAATATCCTGTGCCCTTCATACACATTTCCTTATAAAATTACATCTCAACGATATAGCCATTTAGTCGTCAAAACGTAACAAAAAACTCAGAGACTTACTTCCGTATTTATAATAATATTACTGTGGTTCACACTCACACACTGACTGTGAACAACACCTGAGGGATCATTATAACGTAAAAAAGTATACACCTACAACATTGCAAGAATACCTACGATTTGCCTCGCATTGCACCCCTAACTTTCTAATATCTACGGTTTAACATTCAATCCGAATAACCTACGGCCCAGGCCTGACTCTTACGATTAAAAACAATTTTTAAAAATCTTATCGCCGAAGGAGATTTGAACCGGAGATCACGACGTGAGTAAGCCAGCGCTTTAGCCACTCAGTGTCAGGCCACTACGAGGAAACTCGGTACGGAGTCGTCCACATCCAAAGTGTGTGTCTACTGCCGTATTTCGAAGTTATGAGACAAATGTGTTATTTATACAGATAATTTTTCAACCAAATGTAGACAGTATTTTTCTCCTTGTTTCAAAGGATAAGTGTGCAAAGTTTCATCCAGAACGGATAAAAACTGTGGATTTGTATGAAGAACAAACAAACAAACAACCAACAAACAAACAAACATTCATCTTTATATATAAAGATTAGTATGCTTCAGTGCCAATCGCTACACCAGCCACATCTAGAAATTTGAGTGATATGAGAAGGAGTGTATTAATTACTTTGCATGAAGAGCTATATTCAAATGGTTTTATAACTAGAATTATGAATATAAACAAATAATTTTTTTAATTTTTAATTTAATTTAATTGCAATGGAGCACAGGCTCCTGTGGCAATTTACCTACACACCCATCTTCCCCCTATCTGCACCCACCTACATTTGCCCTCTACAAATTTATCTTAAAATTCTTTCAAAGTTTTCGGTAATTATTCATAATTTCCTTTGGTAACTCATTCCAATCCCTGACACCCTTACCAAAAAAAAAGAGAATCTTCCCACACCCTTGTGCCTGAAATCGAGTGCCAGCTTGTGGTCATGGTCATCTTTTCCCTTCCATGCACTACTTTTAATACCTATTGCAATATCTTTCCATGCCTCATCGCCAGTATATGCCCTGTACACTCCCATGACCCTCCTCATCCTCCTCCTGTCTTGCAATAAATCCCATTCCAGCTCCTTTATCATATCCGTCACTGATTGCATTCTGCGATAATATCTTGGCATTACTTTTGATAACAAGCTTAACTGGGCAGGACACATTGGACAGGTGGTAGGAAAAGGTTTCAAAGTTCTTCACTTGTTGGAGGCAGTGATGAGGGGAACTACGAGAGAAGTAAAGAATTGGGTTACCTAACTTTGGTCAGACCATTGCTCGAATATGGTAGTGTAGTATGGGACCCTCATTTTACGAATCAAATACAGGAATAGGAGAGGGTGCAAAAAAGGGCTGATAGATTTGTTTCTGGAAATATAAACAAATAAACCGTGGTATGCCGTATATTTGGTTATAAGTCCATACACAAATACTCCACGCAAAACATCTTCTGGCCAGGATAGGCCTGGTAGCACCTTCTTTTTTTTTTTTAATAGATCATTACAGTTTATAGATACATTAAGGATTGATGTTTGCAATAGAATATTCGTCTACGAGGCGTCACAAATAATTCAGCAATGAGGTGAATTATTGTCATTTGTAAAGGTTGGGATTGCAGGATAGTCATCTGTGACCGACGTATTTTTGAAATTTGGGTCTCTGTTCCCTATAACACGATGTTAACTTCTATAAGGGTGTGAATTACGTCTCCCATATCATGTCGCAGCAGGACAAATATTTCGTCCACCTGATGGTTTCTCGAGGAGCAAAGGACGCAGGAAACTGATCATCCAATCATAAACGTTGACATGAACCCAGTAGAAAGTGCATTGGCTGAAATGGTCTACATTCTAAGAAAGACGGAATATATGTCGACGACTTTCTAAAATCAATCATTTACGCGTAATTTGCCCTATGACTAATTGGAACTTTTAACACTATGTGTTCTTTTGCTTCTTCCCAAAAGTGAGCCACACAGATGTTGCACTATTCTGCCATCTCATTCCTGTATTTATCTTCTTATCCATTTCCAGTTTTACTTTACCTCCCCTCCCCCTCACAAAGCTTACTGGTCGGACTATAAATATTATTCCAAAAAAGAATATTTAACAATCAGTTGACGGATCACTCAAATTGCTAGGTGTGGTTGGTGTTGCGATTGGCACTGAAGCATACTAATGTTTGAATATAACTCGCACATTTGATGAGGAAGTCTTCTGGCAGGAAACGATACATATTTCCTTGTATTGTGACTTCGGAATCATCTGCCATCAAGATAAAACTACATTTTCCTTCATTAGAGCCTAAACAAAGCAGTATCAAAATAAAATTTTGTAATTGTAAAAGTTTGACAAGAATACTGCTGGATTTGATTCGTTTACAAAATGATAACTGCAAATAATTATCTCGTATCGATGTGTGAATAACTTTTAAATACTAGGCGCTGTGACGCGCTGCAGAAAAATTAAACAAGAATCATTTACTACCCTAATCCTTCCTAAGAAAAGATAATATTTAAAAAAATATCCGAAATAAGTTTTCAGATATTGCTGTGATAATATATGCGTCAAATACCTGTCAATACAGAAATATATATATATATATATATATATATATATATATATAACTTGTCTATATTTGAAATTTCTATTTTACAGTATTTTGGAATTAAAATTTCACGTCTGAAAACTGCACATCAGTTCTTCTTTTATATACATTAAACATTTTTAATAATTAGGGCTAAACGCCTCGTTACTGTCGAGGTAAATAAATATAGGAGAGAACTGTGAACAAAGAACATGAAACAAGTTGATCAATGCCTTCCAGAGGAATCATCCTGGCATTAATCTGCAAAGGTTTTGAGAAAACATGGAAAAAACGAAATTTGATAGCCGACAGGAATTTGAACTAGCGCAATAATTCTTCTCACTTCGGGAACCACCATGGCATCTTCTACAAGCAAGAATGGAGTCTCGCTTGAGCTTTCGTAACGACAACTTCCTCGTTCGGAGCGAACTTCCTCGTGTGAGTCTCACCGTGTGCGCGACCAGCCTTCCGGCATTCTGCGATTCCGCCAGAGTGCTTATACCACAGTGTAATACGTTGTTTGACCTATCTAAGTGACTTAGTTAGGTTACAATATAAGGTTCCGTGATCCTTCTAACGATGGATGACCGCCGGACACGGGTCAGACGGTCAAGACAGCCTTAGATACGTGCTACATCAACGACCAAATTCCCGTCCCACATCCAGTGAACCATATTACGAGTGAAATGCCACTTCCTCAAGCAGAAGTCTCACAACAACAACATCAACAACAGCTTCACCGCCTACAGCCGCAGCAGCAACAGCACCAAGAGCAGCTACATTATCATCAGCAGCAGCATCAGCCTCATCAACAGATTCATCAGCAGCAACAACAGCAGCAGCCTCTACAGCAGCAGCCTCTAGAGATGGAAGCCGGCCCGGGAGGCGTTCTGCCACAGGCCCTGCATCCTCCAGTAGGCGCATCCACTTATCACACCGGCTTTGGAGAGAGGAGAATCCTGCAAGCAGGCGGTGAGTCGAACCCACCTGTAAAACGTAGATGTGTGCAGATAACAGAAACGGGGGCAGCCCAGTGTAGTTCCACAATCAGAGCAGATGGAAGAAGTAGAGATGACCTACACAGCAGGTCCACTGAGGTTAATCTATCCAATGTCGCGGATTTAGAGCAAGCTAAATATCAATAAAACGCACCCCGACACGATAGCGCCAACGTATAGAAGCAAAAATAATAGATACTCCCCCCACAGACAGTGGCCCGTACCATATTTTTGTAGAGAGCATAGACAGGAAGGTCGGGAAACCTACATCCTATGGCCATCGGTAAATTAATATTCCAACACAGTGACATACTCAAAAACGGACGTAATGAACATTTCACCTTTAGGGAAAAATCGTCTCAAAATTGAAACAAGATCTGCTGGTACTGCTAATTTCAATAGTGCAATTAGAAATTTTCAAAACCAAAAACCTTGAAGCTTATATTCCGAACTTTCTAATACATAACAAGGGAATAATTAGGAACGTTGACACCTCATTGAGTGAGGAAGAACTAGCTCAAGAAATAATTGCCCCTGTCCCAGTAGTGCGCATCAAACGCTTTACCAAAAGGAGCCATAATAACCAAGATCTCATATTACCTATTCCTGTTTGCTTGGTATCATTTCGATCCCAAAACCTACCGACCTACGTCACGATACTAGGAACCCGATGTGCGGTGGAACCGTATGTCCCGCCTGTGATCCAATGTACGACTTGTTTACGGTTGGGCCACCGACAAGGTCAGTGCAGATCCCGCGAGCCACGATGCAGCAGGTGTGCTGGGCCTCACCTGTTGGTCAACTGCGACAACCCATTATCGATCTGCTGCTCCCTTTGCCGCGGCCAACATCATGCCACGGACAGAAATTGCCCTGTGTATCTTAAAAACCGGGAAACAAAACAAGCAACCGCACTCAGATCAAATGCTGTATCTCCTGATACAGAGCAGCATTTCCGGGGCTACGCGCAGGTGACCTCCTCCCCACCTCAAATAACGAGTTATACGGAATATCCGCCTCTAGCAGCACGACTTCCGTATTATTGGCCTAATATCTCTCAATCTCAACAGATAATGCCAACCAGGACTCAGGCTCAGCCTCAACACCCGCCGCTACAGATGCATCAACCACTCATAACACCACAGCTACCCTTTCAGGACATGACACCCGAAGGTCCCCAGGCGCCTTCTGACTTTAGCGGTGGACCACCACCCACAATAGCAAACACTGGTAATGTTTCTGAGATTGCCTTGCTACACAGTAGTGGAAATATGGTGGCCAATCAATATATGGCAGAGAGTAGGAGCCGTACACAGCCAGAATCAACAAGTTCGCTTCAGAAAAATTTGGATTCAAACACCAGTAATAGGTACTCATGGACTAGGGCCCCTAAGTCGTATAAAAATCCTCGATTCACCAAAGAAAATCCATCTTTAAATACAAAACAATACTTGTATTCATACAATGGTCCTATGTCTCCTATTATAACTAGTGACCATCACTATCCAACCGCAACTAGCTTCATGGAGAGCCCCCAAGCCACATTCACGCTCTGGGAAGGTGATCAAGCCATTCGTAACATACAGCCCACAGCAGCACAACAATCAAATTCTCTCAATCAACCTACCGAGATAACCCAAACTAAAAATGGACCATTATTCGAAAAAATTCTTAAATTAATTGTGATTCTGCTCCAAGAAGCTAATTCGCCAATGAATATTACAGCAATATCAGGAATGCTCTCAAATATTTTCCAACAAGATGGCGGAAACTAAGCTAGTACAATGGAACGCTCGTTCACTCAGAGCAAATAGTGAACAATTTCAGCGAGAACTTCTTACCAATAAGATTGCTATTGCTATTATAGCAGAAACCTGGCTAAAACCAAACACACCGCTATCAATCAAAGGATACCATATAGTGCGCAAAGACAGGGATGATGGCAAAGGGGGAGTTGCTATTCTAATACAAACAGACATCCCTTTCGCAATAACCCACATTGACCTCACTCATATTGAATCTTTCGAAGTGGTGGCAGCCAGAGTACGGATCCAAAACTTGAACGTATCTATTGTCTCGGTCTATGCTCCCCCCAAAACAAAAATTAATACATCTGAATGGCGCCAGCTCCTACAAACAAATAGAAGAGCCATACTTAATATGTGGGGACTTCAATGCGCATCACATGTCGTGGGGTTGCGAGTGGTCTGACATATTCGGGGACGCCATAGTTGAGATTATAGACGAATTCAACCTGTTCGTTCTTAACGACGGATCCCCCACCTTAATCTCTAAACCTGGTCACCGAGTATCCGCAATCGATCTAACTCTCTGCTCCCCCTCTCTCGCAACAGAATTGCGATGGGAAACCGTGCAGCAGTCGTGGGGATCTGACCACCTGCCTATTCTAATAACGACCAAACAGTCGGATGTGAGGCAGGAACGATATACAACCACAAAATGGAACATTCAAAAGGCGAACTGGATCCTATACGCCCAATACATTGATTCCAATATCTCACGAGTCCAGGGCAACAAACCACCCAGACAGCAATACAATACGTTCCTAGCCATCATAAATGAAGCAGCTGAAATGTCGATCCCTAGGTTAAAACGATCACCAAATACAAAGAGAATCCCAATACCCTGGTGGGACACAGAATGCTCACGAGCAGTAGCCAAACGAAAACTAGCATTTTACTACGTACAACAGATTTTCTACTTGGGAAAATTATCTAAATTATAAGGAAAACAGATGCCGAAACTAAAACGATTTCTGAAGCTAAAGAAAAAAGCTTCCTGGAGGGAATTTGCAACAACATAAATAAAAATACGCCGTTGACAAAAGTCTGGGAATATGGTCAATAGATTTAGAAAGAAGCCAGGGGGAACCTAAATTGTCAACCATTTGGTGGAAGATTTGCGAGCAAGGTGGCCCCTCCATCAGCCCCCTTTGGACCACTAACACCTCCAAACCAGACCAAGGAACAGGATCAATTCCCCCAAACTACTTTAGAAGAACCATTTCAACTGAGAGAATTGGAATCGGTCCTCAACTCAACACGAAACACGGCACCTGGAATAGATGACATCCACTATTCGATGCTTTTCCACCTACCGCACTCAGCCAAGGTCGTTCTCCTTCAAATATTCACCGGCATATGGAGAAAAAGTGAGTTCCCAGACGACTGGACCACCCACATCATCATTCCAGTGTTAAAAGTAGGCAAAGACAGTAACAACGCTAACTCATATCGACCAATAACGTTGTCATCATGCGTAGCCAAAACCTTCGAGCGAATCATAAAGAGTAGACTAGAATGGTGGCTCGAACACCACAATCTGCTACCAAACTGTCAGTTTGGATTTAGAAAGGGAAGAGTACCTACGACAACCTCGGTGTTCTCACTCTAGATATAGAAAAGTCATAACCTAAATAAAGGCTACCTAACGTGCCTGTTTCTAGACATAACCGGCGCCTATGATAACGTCAGCATTACATTCTAGTTGAAAAGCTAAGAGCACTACACCTCCCGGAGGTATATCCTAAACGGAATCTATAACCTGTTTTATTGCCGGACCATATACATACGCCAGCAGGACAACAGCCTATATGGACCACGTGTGGTTTCTCTGGGCATCCCGCAAGGAGCCATACTCAGCCCAATATTATTTACCATATATATAGCAGACCTAGAGAGTATATTCAGCCCCTCAATAAAGGTGTTAAAATTCGCTGACGATGTATGTATTTACACATCATCTCCATCCCAGGGGCTAAACTTCTGGAGATTAAACGACGTTGCTAAGTTACTCTATGAATGGACCCGTGGTAAGGGCTTAACTATCTCATCTTCGAAGTCATCGGTTGTGGTATTCTCGCGGAAGAAGAACACTTACCGAGGTCCACAGATACAGCTGGGTCCTTATAATTTCCCTGTTAGAACAGAGACTAGACATCTAGGACTTCAGATGGACAGTAAACTGACATGGAAGGCACATATTGATCACATTCTAGCTAAAGCCGAACGCTGCTTAAATATAATACGAGCGGTAACTCGGGTATGGTGGGGAGCTGACCCTTCCGTCTTACTCATCTTGTACAGAACGCTAATACGTCCCTTACTGGATTACGGCAGTTTATGCTATGGAAATGCCCCAATGTACAACCTGCGTAAATTGGATACATTGCACTACCGGGCTATCAGATTGTGCCTCGGAGCGATGAATACCACCCCCACAAACGCCTTATTAGTTGAGGCTAAAGAAATGCCATTGGTAATACGACGACAATTACTGGCAAGCATATTTCTAATGAGGCGCGCCGCCATCAAGAACCACCCGGTTATCCAGAAGGCTTCTGACTATATAACAACGATCAAGAGGAGAGATAACAACCTCGGTCATAGAACCCCGCTGCTGGCTCTCTGTTTCACTGAAATAAAACATATAATCCCGCTAGTAATTCAAGATACTACACTACCCATCTTCGCATACCAGTATGCTATTTTGAGATACAGGCCCAATATATACCACCTACCTAACTGGATAACAACCTGTAACAACGTAAACAGCAAGATGGAGGAATTCTTGTCCATAACATGGCCAGAACATGTACAAATATACACAGATGGCTCGAAAACTACTAATGGTGTGGGCTACGCCTTCTTCTGTCCCCTCACTCAAGAATCACGTAAAGTTCGCCTGACAGCAGAAACGACAGTATATACCGCTGAAGCTATGGCAATAAGAGATGCCTTAAATTATGGTCTCGAACACTTCAATAAAATACTGGTACTGTCCGACGCTAAAAGCGTGGCGCAGAAGCTGGAAAACATGAACAGACTGAGCGGAACGAATAGGATCCTATTCGACATCTTAAATGCAATGTACTCAGCCAAGGCGGAGGGCAAAGAAGTGCACTTGTTATGGGTCAAGGGACATGCTTCCATACAGAATAATGAAAAGGTAGATCAACTGGCGAAAGAAAGCACGGCGGATGGAGAGCAATACTATACTCAGCTACCTCATACCGATTTTATTAATATCATCAGGAAACGGTATCTTCACAAGTGGTCAGAATCGTGGACTTTGACACAAACAGTTAAAGGGAAGTTTTACGCATCAATACAACCTCACATACCAACTAAAGTCTGGTTCGAAGATAACCATTTGGGCAAAAGATATAAAACATCTATAATTCGCATGCGACTCGGTCATGGCTGTTACCCAAAGCACCTCCACCAAATCGGTATAGCACAGACTCCCTTTTGCCCGGTGGATCACGAAGAATTAGCAGATCTCGACCACATCACTTTAGCGTGCACTCTATATCGGACTCAACAAAAGAAACTATACAATAGCCTTGTAAAGTTCAAAATTCCACTCCCAACTTCGATACGCATCCTGCTGAGAGGGGGAAGAAGTGACGTGTATGGGGCGCTGGCCACATACCTAAGAGAGGCTGACATCCGTATCTAAAGACACCAAACATAACAAAATTAACAATCACATACAAGTTATGATCTTACAAATTCAGCACATTTCCTGCAATACCACCAACGGAATCGGTCGGAACTGCATCTTAGCTGACCTAAAAAATTACATTAAATTGTAAATCATCAAGGAACTCTCACTAATCAGTTTAGTTATATCAGGTGCAAGGCTAACCGGATATACCAAAGCCCAGTGAATCTTACCCTGCAAGGAAACATCACTGCTCGCCAAATGTGATTTTATTGTTATCGATATAATTGTCATCATTGTATTATTGTATCAATATACTTTATAAATATGTATTACTATTCACTGAATAATTGTATTACCCATTGTGAAATAAGATCCAGCTCCATATTATCGCTGGCAAAAATGTAATCGTGTATTCCCTTATCAGGGCTATCGCTGTATTAGTGTAATATTGAATAATTGTATAATTTAGTGTGAATTAAGAAATGAATACATGTTTGCTATACGATAAGAATCACATGTTAAATTAATGTAAATGATAAAGCTGGCCGTATAGTCGATAGACAGAAGGCCATGAAAATAAATAATAATAAAAAATAAAATAAAAAAAACAAGCAAGAATGATCTTGGAAAAAGACTGCTGTCAGTCTTACAGTTAATGACGTTGGCTAATTCCATATGCAGTGGAGCTTTTTTTTAAAATTCTTATGCCTGCATTCTGAAGGAAAAGGATGATTGCTTTTCAAACTGGAATACGCTGGATATGTAAAAGTAAAATGATGTTATCTTCGAAAAACTAATTGAAACGTTGCATATGTGGTTATAAAAGGGTGTATTATGGTTGTTTCCGGGTTCGTGATAAACGAAGTGATTAAGATCTGGCATCTTTTGTTGATCTAATATTTTTTCGTCTACAACTAGGCTGCAAAAATAGATATATTAAAATGATTCATGGCCGAGGTCAGTCTATAATTATTGTTCCTATATATCTATATGTTACGGTCAATTAAAAAATCTGAGCGTAGTGGACGAGCGATAATGTTCTGGCCTGGCATTCGAGAGGATGCGGGTTCAAATCCGCTTCTGGCCATCCAGATTTGGATTTTCTGCAGTTTTTTCCAAATCACTGTAAGCGAACGTCGGTATAGTTCACCAAAAAGTCCATATTCCCGTCTCCCATGACCTCAAAGTCGAGATGTCAAGCTGGAAACAAATTTAAAAAAGTTCAGAAAGTTCCTCGAGGATATACGGTTCTAAACCTGTATAATTCTTTCGTCTGTTATCTGTGTGAGCCTCAGGTAGCAATATAAACAAGTTAGTTGAACGAGGATGAGGAAAATCTCATGCCTGAAATGTCTGATAATTTCCTTGTTCTGTGGGCCTACGGAATTGTCTTCCGTGTTGGCAAACCACGACCGCAGACACATTCGCAAATTCCTTCGCAAGAGTCCCGACCAAGATACTTAAGCTGGCGCTAGCAGTGTAGGGGCTAGAACACTGTCATCGCATTGTAAAGGCCTCCTGCCATATCCCGTATATCCCTTCCAAACCATTACCCTTTCGGATAGGAGGTGTTAAGATGTTACATTTTTGGGACGTTTCGAAGCCGTCCAACTCTGCCTTAATGATTGATATTAGGTTGAGAATGAAGGCAGAGTTAAACGCCTTCGAAACGTCCCACAAATGTTACATCTTAACACGGCTGGAAGCCGAGAGAAATTTATTAATAATAATAAAGGTCACTGATTCGAGTTCTTCTGCGCATATGGTTGCTTTTGAATGAGTGTAGTGTTCGTCTTGTGTTGACTTCACAATAGAGTTCCACATTACCTCAACAAAGGCTGACACTATAGTCAGCAGGTTAAATGGTCAAAGGCACGGAAGGTCTTAAAATATTTATATCAGCAGATGGAGGCATGTCAATTTTCAATAACGTGCACACGTGCACTTCCAGTTGTTTTTTTTTCCTTCTTCTTTTAATAGCTCCATTATCACGGAATATTGATCAATTAATTTTGTAATCAAATAGTGTAAGTAGAACATTACAAGACGCAATGAGGGTATTCTGAAGTTAAAATCCTCGAGAAGTAATTTTCAGAAATTTTTAATGACCTATACATATTAGTTCAATGTTATTTTTCAACATTTTCATCGGTCTTCTAATTATGATGAAGTAACTTTAATATGTTATTTGAAGTTGTTTCTGTTACTTTCGGCAAATGACTGTCACTGTATTTGTAGGTGCTCGTAATTCGAAAATGGGCATATTTCATGTACGGATGGTCATATTCACAAATTTTATTAGAGCTAATTCTACTGAACAAGTGTTCTTCACTTCCTCAGAGCCACTGGTAAATAAACACTTCCTCGAAACGTTTGTCGGACGGTTACTTCCTCGTTGCGTCTGAACTGAGCCAGCAGGAAGATCTTCTTACGAAATAACCACGCATAATGTTAAAGAGATTAAATCCTATACAATCAACCGAAATTAAATACCCCTCCTGTGTGCACTAAACA
The DNA here is from genome assembly GCA_031002005.1 of Vandiemenella viatica. Lineage (NCBI taxonomy): Eukaryota > Metazoa > Arthropoda > Insecta > Orthoptera > Morabidae > Vandiemenella > Vandiemenella viatica. The sequence goes on from JARYHS010009186.1 coordinate 199,446,671, forward strand.
GATTCACTATAGTACGCCTACTTTCCAAATTTTTTATCCTAATACGTGTTTAGAACTCAGCCATGATACTAGGTGGCACCAAATAAGGAATATTTTTTTGTGAGATGAGGTGGACCTGTGAGATATTTTTGAAGGCAGCTAATTGCCTTTTGGTTCAATAAAATTGTCTTTAAATTTTTAATGGCATTCCTCCCGATAGCGATTCATCCAGCTAAACCGTTTTGTGTGTTTCTCCTGTGTACTGATGTATTTCCAAATTTTGCTCATACAATTGAAAGACGATACAAGACATACCACAATACCTACTTTAACACCCATGCCTCTGGCCAGAATCGCACCAGTGACCTAGAGTCCCTGTAACGCCCAAGCCATCCCATCCGGAAGGACAGGGGTTGAAATCTTCGTGTATCCATCCGTATTTCGGTATTGCATGATTAATCGAAATCACTCCGTGAGTGTTGGGATGATTCTCTGGTATGGCCAAGGCTGAATTCCTTCCCCAAACATGCCCCAAGTCCTTTTCTCTCTATAATGATTTCCACGTCGACCAGCCCTAAAACAACACCGAACTAGAGACTCTCCACATGTGGAAATAGCACTCTAGTCCCTTCGCTACCATGTTCGGCCGTTGAATAAGATAAATCCAACAAGGAAAAGGTCTAATTATTTTTATTTGAGCAATTATGTTTTGCTTCTAGCTTTACATCTAATAGAGGTCATTAGAGGCAGGAAAGGAGTGGGGACAAGTAATGGGGAGGAATTCGTCCATGGCCTTTTGAAGGAACAATCCCGGCATTCGCCTGGAGTGATTTGGGGAAACCATCTAAAACGTTTACCTGGATGGCTAGATGGGTATTCGAACCCACGACCTCCTGAAAGCCGGATACCACATACTCAACACGTATTTTTTTTTTTTTTTTTTTTTTTTTGTCTTCGTCATATTTTCGGCGGCAATGTGATATGAATCCTGATAGTATTGGAAACTAGGATCGGGTAAGAATTTCAGCCTCCGCTTTTTGAAGGAACTTTTGTGGAGTTCAGCTGGAGAGATTTACGAAAATCATGGAAAACTGAAAACTGGATCCCCGACGGGGTTTGAATTCGCGTCCTCCCGAATGCCAGGCAACAGTGTTACCTATAACCCATCGGGCTTGGACGGCAGGAAATAAAGCTTGACAGAAAATTTTATAGAAGTATCGGTGTTAGTTAGAAACAAAGAGAGAGATGATAGTTTTACTACTTCCATCTTCCAGATTTAAAATGTGGAACCACTAATTCACATTGCAGACGGATTTTTTTATTTATTTACTGTTCTTAATGATTATTATTACTACTAAAACTGTTGCTAATGCGTTCAAGTTTAGCTTACCTTCTAATATGGTATGATGAAAACAAAATTAAGGTGTTAATATTCCGCACCATTTAATTTTCTGGGAATAGTTTATTTATATTTCGTGACTTAGTTTACCATTAGAGTTCTTTCGTGAATGCTCTTTCTACTTACCTTTAACCTTTATGTGTATTTGTCACACGCACAGTTCTATAACGCTGCAGTGTTAGAAAGTGTAACTAAGTCCATTCAAACTCTCTTATTGGTTTTCCGTGCGTAATTTATCGATTCTTTTCTGTATTCGCCATATAATTGCGTTTGCTAGCGAATTGTTAACTGTTTATTCGAGGAAAAAAAAATACGCAACGGTTATCAAAATTACGAAAAAAGTGTTACCATCTCTCTATAATTAATCAATTTGGTTATTTAAATAATTATTATGACTAAAATGGTGATATTCGTGATTATTTTTACTGCAGAACTCCGAACTTTCCCTCTGAGCGTCTGGGAGTTTCTTGCTGCGCGGGCTCATTTTTTAGTCTTAGGTAAAGTGCTGGGTATGAGAGGTCTATTTTATCATAAATTTAGTGTACCACCTACCAGTTATGCTGTACCATGCGGTATTCGTGTCTAGAACGAAGCATAATCGAAAGGCGAGGGGTCTCTCGAATTCTGTCCCCGACTGTACATTGATTAACAGCATTTCGGATAGTATATTAAAGCTTTCGTGCCATATCTGGAACCTATTAATAACCATAAATACATAGACATTTCAAAGCGTTCACAAAATTACACGATTAAACTCCTTTAACGTTGAAGAACGAAAATATGTTATCAAATAGTTTTTACACAAGATATGATTCGATGAAGTGTTTTTGTAATATCCGCCTGCGTTTGTTCAAGAGAATAATGGTTTCCCTCTCAATGTTGTTTCAATAAACAACTGTACATAACCTCACTGTTGCGTGTGATGAAGCTCATTTATTTCAGAATAAGCCACTTCTGGAATTCCAATTTCAAAATAAAAGGGAGAATTATTCATAAACACGTTCAGTCTGATTCATTGCGTAAAAAAGTTTCTCATGAATAGAAGTCAATCCCACGAAAATCAACTCCTCTTTGCATTCCATTCCGCACTTTGTGCGCTTGTGACACGCTCCACTGGCCTCTATGGAAGGAAATTACGAGCGCGAATTCAGAAAGGGCATTAGCCAGCGTTAGTTCCATTCATTCACCAACAAATTAGCCAGAGCTAGTTCTTTGCATCTCCTGCTGCATTGGTATCAAAATTTATTTGCCAATTAAAAAAAAAACGTAATTTTAAAATGCGGAAGCAACACAACTATTTAAATTTTAAAGTTTTTTTTTATCTATATAAATATAAATGAAACGCTGTTCGTTGGTAAGCGTCACTTGAACGGATGGACCGATTTGGCATTTTTTTTTTTTTTTTTTTTAATGTTGCTAGTTGTCGGAATAATGTTTTGAAAAAGAAAAATTTGAAAAGCTTCCCGGAAAATTATAAAATTCTGGAAAAACTGAAGTATTTTTTCTACGGACGGATTTGGCTACTTTTTTTAAAACGTTCGTAATAGTCCGAATAAGGATTTTAGACAAAAGGAAAATTGGAAAAGTTTCATGGAAAATTAGGGAAAAATGGAAAGTATTTTTTTCTGTTGACCGATTTGGCTAATTTCTTTAAATATTCAAAAAGTACTAATAACGTTTTCAGAGAAAGAAAAACTGGAAAATTTGCCAGGAAAATTAACGAAAAAAGTGAAATTGCTTTTCTCATATGTACCAATTTGGCTAATTTTTTCTGATACAAAGTTCATATTAGTCTGAATAACGATTTTAGAGAAAGCAAAATAGGAAAAGTGACACAGAAAATTGGAAAATTCGGGAAAACTGAAAGTACTTCTTTCTATAGAACCATTTGGATAATTTTTTTATCCAAAATGTACCAATTTCGCTAATTTTTTAAAAATGTTTCTTAATAATGTTTCTAGAGAAAAAAATTAAAAGTTTCCCGGAAAATTGGAAAATTCAGGGAAAAACTGAAAGTACTTCTTTCTATCGAACCATTTGGATAATTTCTTTAAAACGTTCGTAATAGACGGAATAAAGTTAAGTGAAAGCAAAATTGGAAAAATTGTCAGGAAAATTGGAAAATTCACGAAAAAAACTGAAATTGGTTTTTTTTTTGTTTACTGATTTGGTTAAATTTTTAGAAATAAAATGTGCATATTGGTCTAAACAAGGTTTTTAGAGCCAGAAAAATCGGGGAAAAAATTAGAGCACCTTCTTCTATGGACCGATTTGGCTAATTTCTTTAAATGTTCGTAATGTTACCAATAAGGTTTATAGAGAAAGAAAATTTGGAAAAGAAGTCCGGAAGCTTGGAAAATTCGGGGAAAATGAAAGTGATTTTTGCTATGAATCCGTCTGGCTAATTCTTTTAAAATGTTGGTTACTGTCCAAATATCTTTTTTAGAGAAAGAAATCTTGGAAAAGTTGCCCGGAAAATTTAAAAATTCGCGAAAAAACTGGAATTGCTCTGTTCTGTCAACAATTTGGCTAATATATTTTTTTAAAATGTTCAAAATAGTCCCTATAAGAGTTTTGGAGAAAGAAAAATTGGAAGAAATTCAGGAAAAAAACGTAAAGTGGTTTTTTCAATGTACTGATTTGGCTAATTTTTTTAAAAAAATGTTGGTAATAGTCCCAATAAGGTTTTTAGAGAAAGAAAATTTGAGAAGCCCGGAAAATTGGAAAATTTAGAGAAAAACTAAAAGTACTATTTCTGTAAAACGATTTGGATAATTTTTTTAAATGTTTGTCGTATTCTAAATAAGGCTTTTAGAGAGATAAAAATTGTAAACGTTGCCCCGGAAAATTCTGGAAAAACTGAAAATGCTTTTTTTTACCAATTTGGCTAATTGTTTTAAATAATGTTCGCATCCTCCTCTCAGCTCTAAGGACTTCAATGAGCCGAAGTAAAGAAAAAATCCACTACATCGTTGTCAACTGGTTACGTCGTGCAGCTTTTCCAATATTCCAAATTTGATTTGTGGGAATAAGGCTGGTCTTATTGCAACAAAGTAAATTTTCTTTCATAGCGCTTATAGATGTTGCATCATATATTTGAGTACAGAGTTTTTATCGAGCGATACCGGTCGCAACAATATTTGAATGGTTCACAACACATTCTCAGAACTGTTAGATTCCACTGATGCCATGGAACATACGAAACAGATGAAGTACGTTCCACAATTGACGTTAAAAAACAATACAAATAAAGTTTTCTGTGTCCCTAATGACCTGTAAATCCTGTCTGCTGTTTTAACAGTAAGTAAAACGTAAATATGAAGCTAGCTTTGAAATAGATCCTAAAATCCTCAAAAACGTGAATAGGGTGATAAATTCCTTTCATCCATGGGTCTGAGTGTTATCAAGAATGGTGGCTTGTTTGTGATGTATATATGAAACTAAAAGCAGCGAGAGAGTAATGCAATCCTATTAAGGCCTACTCTTCTGAATTACACCGTAATGGCCGCCAAGTTTAAAGTACCTATCCGACGGCAGAGTAATTCATAGTGTCATATGCTGCCCTTCTATTAGTACTGCAAAAAAGTTTGAGATTTAACCGGGGACTGTAGTGCACGTTATGATAATTTACAACCTCCAACTCTCCGACCCTGCAAGCCTGTATCAGGCGCCAGTCATGATCACGTGGCAACAAAGACATCATCCAATTGCGCCGGTTGGCTTAGTGATGTGAATAACATTTAATTCATATCTGTTCGGTGTTTGTTTAAATTTTTTTACTAAATCCTGGATTAAAAATCAAAGGACAAAGGAAAATCGTAGATCCAATTTTTGATTTAGTCACTATTACCTCCTAACAGAAAATAAATCACAAATGAATACACAGATCTACATATCTACTCTTCAGTTCAGCTATGGCGTTTTGAAGGAACTATCCAGGAATTACTATGTTCTGTTTTTTGGAAATCATGAAAAGACGAAATCTGGATAACTGGGCGATGATTCGAACCCGCCTCCTGTTCTCTCGAATGCGAGGCCAGAGCGTTATCGCTCAAGCACCACGCTCGGTAAACAAAGTTGTCTCCTGGATATTTATTAAAAAAAGGAGCGGTAGTAGTAGGCTTCCTAGAGGGAACCCTAATGTAACCACTAGGTTAGTAGAGGCTTCTCCGTCAAAGATCTCTTATAGCAACAGATCAGTTAGAAAATCTCGTATACATTCTCAAATATGTTCCGATTCTTTGTTAAAAGTCGGTGGTGTGATACAGTGTCGAAAATTCAAGAAATTCTATCGTCCTGCATCAATAGTTTTTACTACATCATGCGATATGGTAGTATATTCGGCTTTACAGCACTTCGGGAATAAACACTTAAACCTAGAAATCAATTAGGTAAAAAGTGCTGTGGAGCTGTCGAAGAGGTTCGTTTGCTACGACGTGTAGAGAACGCTGCCAGATCTCATCTATTACTGTCCTCAAGGCGCGGCACCCAGGTAGGCTGCCGAATCGAGGCCCCGTGTTGGCGAGTTTGCGAGGTTAAAGACACTGGCTGCCTTGTGGTGACAAGAAACCGCATTGTTATGCGAGCTAAGTTTGGGCTGTCACGGAACGGTTGGTGAATAAGCCTTCCGGCGTAACGGACGAAATATACTGGTGCACTGGGAACTTAACTGATATAAGAGGGATAACAAAGTGGTAGACAAGATCTGTATCAATGAAATAATCTAAACCTGCAGTGGTGGTTTACTCACAGAATGGGGATAACAAAGTGGTAGACAAGATCTGTATCAATGAAATAATCTAAACCTGACTGCAGTGGTGCGAGTATGCTTTATGGAAGTTCGTGCAATATCTTCAGGTTCATCATTTGTTTTCATTAGTAGCTGGTAAGCCAACGATTTATGAGGCGGCGTATAACATGCTTTTCGCATTTCTACTCTTTTAATACGTTTTCCATAATTGTGTCAAAACGTAGACGAAAATTCTGTTGTAACATTTTCACTATTGCCAGTCGTAATGATTTTGTGATTGTTACTCTGAGGCACTTTGGTTTCATGGTGACTACGCAACTTTTTTTCCCTTTACGCCTTTACTCTTCGTTGAAGGCATAATAAGCGGGAATGGAACGGAGAACTTCTTCCATGGCCTTTTGAAGGAACCATTCCGAAATTTGCCTGGAGAGATTTCGGTAATCCATGCGCAACCGAAATCTGTGAGATCGGACTCGCTATCTCGCTAACTTCCAGTGACAGGCCCGTACATTAACCACTCACCCATCACACTAAGTGATTTTGAAACTACTCACAATTTGGGCATAAAATCATAATACCACAGAAAAATAAAGTGTGAATTGGGTATTTCAGATTATAAAACAGATAACAAAGACATTTAGTGCTCTGAAAACATTTCAGTTATTTTGATCAACTTATTAAAATGATTTAGAACGGTGAATAAAACTAAAATAGCATTTAGCTTTACAGAATCCGTGAAGGTACCTTCGTGGTGTGAAGCTGCCCAGGCTAAGATCATCGAATTTCACGCAGGACTGCTAGTGGGAATAACGTTAAATCCTCATTGCGTTTGCCTTATGATAAAAAATGTTAACTATTGAGTAAGCTTTGAAGCAGAAGTTATTAATGTTCTTTTTTCTTTCAAATTATGTGCTTGAAAACAAAGCTTATAAGATTATTGTCCAGATAGTATAACAGCACTGTGGCCTCAGATTCGGGAGGACGCGGGCTCGAATCCGACCATCCAGATTTGGGTTTTCCATGGTTTCACCAGATCACTTCAGGCGAATGCTGGGTGCTTACTTCAAAAAGCCATGGCTGAATTCCTTCCCGTTCGTAGCCCCCAACCCTGTCACCCGCTAATGACTTCAACATCGACGAAGCATAGAGCCAATAACTTGATTTCTGTGTATACTTTGTTTTGTCTTCTCCTTCGAATAACGCAAATACTACTTCAGTTTTCTTTTGTAGGTAAGGGGGCATGCGGACCCCCCACCCCACCCCCCCACCACCCCTCTGGTGAGACTTCGTGAGATCTGGCCCGACCCCTCCCCCCTCTTTTCTGGTGGGATCTGATCCGCGGTGAGATCCCCCCCTCCCCCCCTAGAAGTCACCCTCGCACTTTCGCGTGTTTTGTAGACCTTTTTTTTAACTCTACAGTCCAACAATAGTTTCAAAAAACTCACGTGAGATTTCACCGTACCCCCTCCCTATTTCACCTCAAATAATTTATGGACCCCCCCCCCCCCCCTAAGGCAGTCAGGGATTGTAATAAATTACCCAAGGATATGATGAATAATTTGCCAAAAACACTGAAGGAATTTAAAGTTGTAAAGGACAAGGGTAGGCGAGTACAATAAAGAGTAAAAAATGAGTATATAACAATAGAAGTACAACTTTTGCTTACGAGGAGGCCTTGAATCTCTCTCTAAACCGAATATTTCAAATTGTTAAGTCTTATTACAGAAAATTTAATATGAAAATTTCGGCTATGAGCTTACCCAAATCGTTCTATTGGCCAATTGCTTGCAGCGAGGACCCATGGTTCAAGTTCAGTACCAAACCAGTTCTTAACGACGTGACAGCTTCCCCCCTGTTCTCTAACCACCTCTGTTGCAGTGCTACGAGGTGTCCGGCGTCTTCATGGGCCCTGACGGGTGTCAGCTGACGTCAGCACAGCTGCAGGCTCGTCAGCAGCAACTGCTGCAGCTTCAGCAACAGCAACAACAACACGGGACCCGCGGCGCGCAGCCGGCGCAGGCACAGCCTCCGCCGCCGCCGCCTCCGCCGCCCCCACCTCGCAGCCCGCCCCCGGACTACGACGCCGTGATGCTGCAGGGCGACTGCAAGGAGCGCGACGACCAGCTGCCCTCCTACGAGGCTGCGCTGCGCCTCGAGGCGCAGGGCTACGTCTGACGCACACCGCCCACGTGTGCCAAGACCAGACACGTCTAAACTGTCACACACAATACAAAAGATTTTGGTTTTAACGATCGTGGATTTAACAAGACTTTATAGCGTTACGTCAGTGAGACTTGCGCTGGAAAGAAGAATCAGCTAAACACCAATCTACAACTTACTTCTCTGTTACATACCACCAGCCAAAAGTCTGTACTAGGATGCCATTTTATTGACCTCAAATGTAATATGTGGGCTCACAACTTTTTTTTTACACAATTTTTCGGCAAGAACGATTAGCTCTTACAATAACTAGAGGACCAAAGAAACCACTGTGGGAGTAGGATTCTATATCTCAACAAGTAGTTGGTACTTGTCTGCAACAGGCTGTGGGTAAAGTTTCCGTCAATACCATGAACTAGGTTCATACCAACGAAGGAGGAAAATGTGGTATAAGAGTTGGTAACCTATTTTACAACTTTCTAATCCGATATTTGTTCATGTGGAACAGAGATATCTTTGAATATTATAACCATTCCTAAAAACAATATTTCACTGTTTTTTGCCGTAGGTACTGTTTTAAAACGGGATTTTTTGATGTTGTAGCTTCATTTAGTACAGCCCTTATTAATTCACATTTTGGTTTATCTCCCGGTTTGTTTATTGCTAAAATATAGTCGTAACTACTTATAAAAATTCCTTTAATCACTTTCTACTTTTGTCGAATATTCAACTTTTTTTTATGTTTTTAACTCTGTTGGAAATACGCAGTGGATAAAGATCCTATAAAAGGCTTTTTACGGAACTTCATGAAGTGACAGTTGAATAGTGGCGTAGATAGTCTGAAGACAGGACAGATCAGTCTGTGTCTTGTAGAGATTCATAACAGAGATTTACTAGACCTGTTCTTAATATTCTTCAGGAAACGTAGCAAACTCTTCGCTTCAATTTTAAATTTATCACTGCTTATTAAAACACAGACCATCTGGCAAAAACAATTTGTGCTGCAGCATTTTCACATAATCATAAACATCAGGATATACACTCACATTTTCGCAAAAAAAAAGAAACAAAGCTTTGGACCTTCAGCCGCAGGGTGAATCTCTTTTTCTTCATCCAAGCTCTACTTAAGTTCATCAGCTGTTCTGGAAAACGAAAGTTAACGGCTGAACGGATTCATCATGAGACTATTTTATTTTTTTCAAATAATATCAGTTTGAATTAGTTCCATAAGTAGTAGGTATTGTCATAAGCTACAAGTCGAAACGACTAGCCTTAGAAATGATTAAAAAGCTAAAATCTTGCAGTAGGAGTTAATCCGGAACGTACAGAGAGCACTGCCGTTCATATGGTACTTCATACGCATTAAATAATTTTCAGTTATAAGTATATTCCCCCTCTGGTGTTGGTTTTATATGTTTTACAAAGTAAATGCGATACGACTACCTTTGGCTATATGTCTTCAGATAACACAAAAAGATCTCGCCACAATCTAATAATGACATCATTATTAAAAAAGTAGCCTTTACATCTCATAAACAATGAGGATATTAAAACCGGAGAAGTAATCTTGATAAGGAACGAAAATAAATCATCCCAGCATTTATCTGGGGCGATTCCGGAAAATCTGAATGGTCCAGATGTGACCCGAACCTGCGTATTCCCGTTTGTCACTCCCGAATGTTACCACCAAGTGCGGTAAAAAACTTCGCAAATAAAAGAGAATAGCTTGAGATATATAACTAAGAGTAATTAACCGATTATCCAAAAATAACAATTTAAAATCTACATTTATATCTTGCATTACTTGCTTAAAAATAATACAGTCTTTCTGGTTTTACATTTAACTATTATGTCTTCAAGAGTAACAGGCAGACAAAAACGTAGGACTGATTCTTTTTGTAACGTTTACAATCATATCTGATATTAACCACTGAGAAAATAATTAACATCTATCAAAAATTATTGACGTTGTCTCCAACAGTCTCTTTCAGTAGCTCCCTTCAACCGACAGCACTCATCAAGAAAAGCTTTCAAAGTTGGGAAAAATGGTGAGTAAGCAACGTCTTGTAGGGACAGAAAACACAATCGCTATTATTTTTTTTAATGTTGTTACAAAAGTAAACAAATAGGTTTAGAAATGATTTGCGAATGTTTATTGACTTCAACACTAGGATCATTATTGGGCTTAAATTGGAAATTAATATTAGAACTCAGAAAACTGTCACTTCTCAAGTAAACCTACACTTCCATAGTTAATTATTAACCACGTTAGGGGTAATAAGTTTAAAGAAGAGTACTAAATTCTAAATATATATATAGAGTATCCTATATACTTTCGTTTTTGAACAGACAGAATGGTCGCATTTAAGGTATGTTCGGTTTCATTACAACACAACACTTATGGTGACAAAGTTGTAAGATTCTTCGTCTGTTATTAACTATAAGAGTGCCTTCCGACTGAGGCTGAAAATCTTTTGTTTACTAACAGCAAATCACAACATCCAGCAAATAACACCAATGGCTACTTTGAACACTTTATGCATCCCGTGTACATGTCGTTCCCATTCCCTTTCGATTTTTAACTCGTAACAGCAGATAACTATAATGATATTTTCTAGATCTTCAATCTTCTTGCAACCGTTTCTTTAATACAAACCTATAGGAACCCAACTCCAAAATGTACTTTAAAAGTTATTTATTTGCTATGAGGACAACACATTAAAACACCGAGTCATGCAATTGTTTGCCAAGATCCCATAAGAGTAGGCCTACTTCACAGTTTTATTAATTAAACTTTTATATTGAAAGTAAATGACAAAACTGATGTTCAAGAAAGGATGTTTCTTTCACCGCAAATGAACGACGTACTTTAAAAATAAAATTTTTGTGAGATGTAAGGGTCGGATATGAGTTCTGTAACTACAAACCACTTAGAAGACAAACAAGATTTATTTACAAATGGCTCCATAAAATTAAGCACATGGATACTTTGTAATGGAAAACTTTATTGCCTTGAATTAAGTAGTGCATAAAATTCGCAACGGAAAGACTCTCGCGGTTATGACATCTATGTTAAATGATGAAATAGAAGAGCTCTTCCGCTATTACCTCCTCTTTCAAGCAGTCACAGAGTTTCACTCTCTCTCCACAAGAAGAGAGGTGGAGAGATATTTCTGCAGCTATTGCCGAATTTTCTTTTTCGTTAGAGACATGATGTACTTCCAATTACAGAAGCGAGATGTAGTTTCTAGTTAAAGCGTGATTGCCATCTCCCAGTCGCCTTTACCATAGATCAATTGAAAGGCAGAAGAGTTCTGTTATGATGGATAGTTAAATAAGCCTGTCTCGTACCTGTGACTAAAAATTAACATTTCTTTATACATTAACCTAACGTATGTGATTTTCTATGATGTGGCGACAGTTAATACGGAAGTTGGAAGAAACACTGGTTTGAGTGTTCTTAATAAATGCGCGAAAAATTTCTTTTTTTCTCTCTCTAGAGAAATTAATTCGGAATAACGGTAACAATTCATTGCACATTTCCAATCCTTAACAATCATTTGCCGACAGAATCGGCTGCGTAGACCTAGAAGCAATAATATTAGCGGAGGCTGTAAATGCAACCTGGACCAATATTATTTCTTAAATATCCGCTCAAACCTCACCTTTCTCAGACGTAAAGAAACAAAACACAAGGTCATCGTCAAGAGTTGCTCGCTATTTGTCTGCAGATCGTGTAAATTTTTAGCTAGCGTGTTTTGTATTGTTCCCTTCGCCAAATGTGTAATTTTGAGGCGCCTATTTTCGGCCTTCTTAGCCGGACCTAGTTACTCATAAGCTGGTGTCATAATTTTAGACTGCTAAAATCTTCGCATACACAACATAAAGAGAAATAAGTCAACCAAATATTTATAGAATCCAAACTTCAAAATCGGTAGTCTATTGTTACGAAAAGCCAAATGGCTTAAAGTAATGAATTAATCTTATTAAACTAAATTTGTTATACCATAAACCACGAATGGAAAAATAATAATTTTTTTTTAGGAATGCTTATTTTTTTTAGTGGTGTGTTAGTTAATCATTGACATTGCGTGCGATCTCTGAATCTTTGGTGCATATATTATCCGTTTAAGAACATATTATCAATTTTTACTTCGTTTCCTGGTCACGTACCGTAGGTATTTAAGACATACCGCAAATTACAAGTTATATCCTGAGCTTTGAAGGTATGAAAACCACATCAAAAACCGTTCTGCTACTTTTGAGAGATATCCACAAAAAGCCCACTACAAATTTATATAGACAGAGAAAAAATATTATTTCTTGGAAGTAAAAGGTTAAGACAAAAAGAATTTATTTTTAATGACGGTAACAAGTATTAATTTCATAAGAAACTTACTGATTGCGGAGGAATATTCTTTACTTTGGTAAGTAACTTTAATACTGATGTAAACAGAATAGTAATTTATGAAGCCTTCTTTAAGTTTGAGTTAATTTTTTAATTTATTGCAGGTGAAAGGCATATTAATTTTCTCATTTCAGTTAGATATGTGTTAATCAAGTGAACTTCGGATTTTTTTTTTTCACTACTAAATGTCTGTAAGTATAGATTAAAAAATCCTTAATATGAGCAGCTGGCCCAAATGGAAGGTATAATTAACAGCAGAGTATTGCGTTTTCAGTGAACCCTGTAAAATGACACACAATTCTACTGTATTACTTCTGGAAACTCGTTGAGATCCTCATATCCAAACTATCTATGAGCAGAAATGAATTCAAAGATACAGTTTGTCTAGTGGATGGTAAACATTTTTCAGAGCATCACGGAACACAAATACAACTAGAACTGATTCTGAAGCGTTTATATCTCTTCATTCGAAGCACACTTAGAGAGCACAGTTTCCTTTTTTGTGAGGATTTTTAACACAGTTAATCAGTTAATACTTGATCTCTGGTGTGTCACACTGCTAAAATATTTTAAAATAAATTTGGATTTAATTATAGCAAACCCTTCCAAGAATCAAATTATCTTGAACATTGTGAAAACATCAATATCAGAATCCCGTAAAATACATTACAATTCAAGATTTTTTTTTCTGCTATACGAAACAATTTCAGTCCTAACAGATCCCCCAAATTGTTACAATATTTTCGCCTAACAAAGACCAAACTAACATTTTTATATACCGCTAATCTCATAGAATGTGAAGTCCGTAATGCGCGCATGAAACTACATTAAAAAAAATTGATCATTACGAATGAGTTGAACTTGAAGAAGGGTAAAAACTAAATTCACATCAGTTCTTCTCTGAAAGAGGCAAACATGGAAATAGATAAGTAATATTCAAAGGTGTAATACACTTTGGCGGATTTTCCTTTAGACGAAATATATTGTATATTTTCTCTGAATTGTGCAATCGACGTATTCTGGTGCTTGAATTGGAAATTCGTCATTTGTTTTTACAATGTTGCCGCAAAAACAAAGATATATGGTATGCATTGCCAACTAACATCGTAATCGAGTAAGGCTAGATCCTTACCACTAGTAAATTTCCCAGATTTCTTGTGTGATTTGTACTAAAGTTGACTAAAACGTCGGATTTTTATCTACTTCATAAATCCAGTCTACCCGACAGGGATGGTATTATTTCATCTGAAATCTAAATTCTCTCGAAAACTATATGACACTAGCAAAAGATGTAACAAATAAATAGACATTTATTGATATTTGTTGCACATTATTTAAGTATGAGTACTTTCAGATAACTTTATGTAGAAATAAATGGTATTTCACAGTGTTGATAAGGGATGAATGTTTGTTTGTATATCCAGGAGGCCTAATTTTAGAATTGTGGAACTAGTCAAAATATTTTAATAAATACGTGAAGCTTTAAGAATGTGATGTAATGTACATATGTATATAATTTCAATAAAGTTAGATTTTTGTGTTGTTTATCAAAATCACATTTTTACGTACGTTATTTTGTATTTGTTTATGAAAAGTTGATGTGCTTTTGTGTAACACCAAGAAATAAATGTTTAATTGTTTCTGCAAAGTGCTTCTCGATATTTCTGTTGGTTAGTACAATTTTAAATTATTTTATTGCTTGAACTCTACTTGTATGTTTGCTAGGATTTTAGAAACAGTACAAAGGGATGCTAATCCAGGAATTACTTATTACTTTGCCACTATAAATCACGACAGCCAGGAGACATGTATTACTTCTGTTAAACATCAGAGTAACACGTAAAAAGTAATTAACAATCACTCTCTTGCTCAAGTGTTAAAGAGAGATGAGAAATTAAAATGTTTTATTTGTCAATTCAGCTGAGAACATTAAGCGATGCAAATGTGTACCAAAGTGCTTCGTAGAACCAAATTTAACATATGCTGCTATTAAGCAGTCGCTTACTGATGTCGGTATGATTAGAAGCGATGCAATATGCAAGAGTATATCGTAAGAAACATAAGTTCATGGAAGCAAGAAGCAGCTTTCAGAAAAACAAATGCAGATATTTACTTTGTATATTTCAGCAAAACTAACTTGATGTAACGTATATAGGTCAATTGTCTTGAGGTACAACTCTAACACTTTTTACCAGAACATAGCATCAGCAGCATAAGTCGTATGCGTTCATGACAAATTCATTTTTTACCGTCAGGAATATTTATGATGATTTACATGACAATGCAGGTAACAACGTATCATCTGAAAAAAAGAAACTTATCACGTAGATAAGAAATCTGGCAACATTAGTTGTGAATATGTCTTTAATTTCATAAAAGTTTAAATATCGCTGATGTGGAAAAGATATTTGTGGTGACGTATTTATCTTTATACCGTTTTTAATAATAATTTTTTTAAAAAATGCGATTACATTATGGAAAATTCACGTTTAAGGGGTAGTAGTCTCCACTCACATGTGATCAGTGCACATTCTTAGTGCTATTAAGATGTTCTGTCACACTCACTTGCGTTTTTTCAATACCGTACTATCAAGTAAACAAAAATCAAAACTATTACCGTAAAAAAAAAAGAAGAAAAAAAAAAAAACATTATCTTTGTGAGCTCAATATTGGTAAGTAGTGTGCGGATGAAACTTTCTACTAGCATCAGTTAGTAGTTCGTAAACAACAAACCTGCAACTTAATAAACATCTACTTAATCAACTAATTATCTTAATTACTGAATACTATGAACTATTTTTACACAATTATTAGCCTCCTGCCGTCAGTTGACTGACTAGATTAAATTAAGTGAATGGAGAGTAACAGATATCCGATTCGAACACCTGTACACATGGAATTTTTATGAGTCATAAAACTGACCTTCACGTTTGGCAAAGCTTTCCTTTGTTATTGTGAAGTACGCTAGGATTCCACTTTAAGCTGTAGGTAGGATTGCCGGGATAGGTTAGGGTGCTACGTGTGGGGTGGATTGTGCAGTCGGTAAGAAACCGTCACTAGGTCATTAAGACTATTATTACTATTATTCTTAGATTTTATAGGCCTCCCCCATTTTGCAAGCCAACATTTAATTTTCAACGTAGCATACCAACACTTCTGCTTACACAAGAGCACTTCTTTGATAATTCCATTGCATTCCATTTTTATACATATAAAAATAGAGTAAGAAACTTCAATACTGCAGAATCTTCACATTTCTTCACTCTACACTTTTACGCCTCGAATTTCTAAATATCTCCTTATTGATCATATTTAGCCAAATTATTATTATTAATTGCCAAGGTGACAATTTCCCTACACAACTTTTACACTTTTCAGATTATTATTTTATACGATTGTACCGTTTCATAAACTTGTAACGGAACTAACCTTTCCGCTTATTTAAACTAAATTGAATTCAAATTAATACCATTTTTGTTACGACAGCAGTATGATGATATATTTCACTATATTTTAATGTATTTTACTTTGTTTATTGCATTCAGAAATCTATCTAAAGCATTTATGTATTTTCTTTAATCATTTTAAATCAATTTGGTAAATTTTCACTAAGAATTTTCAATTAATAAAGTGTTATGTAGTAAATTAATAATTTTTGGATTGACGAGTTTCTCAGGTTACTCATTGTCAAGCCTCGTCATTGGTCATTAAAAAACCCTCAGCGTATTGACACGAGTTAGAACAAGTTACTAGAAGTTGCAGGCTTCTTATAGTACGCGAGCTGGTTGAATATACATACCTCTAGCACAATTTCACCTACAAACTTTATAAGCAAGGATAGCTCGAAATTTAACTGCTTATATCCACTCGTTTGCATTTAGAATTTTAACCATTTAGATAGAGAGAGAGAGATGGGGGGGGCTTAGTACTTGTTTGTTAAGTCTTAAGCGACGAAGCTGTTGCAGCTTGAGGGCCACTTACTGGCCAGTGATGTCTTGAAACAATGTCTCAAATCATGTATTATACATAAAATATGAACATGCCTCTTTCATCTGTGGATAGGTTATATAGGCATCGAGTCACACTAGGATATGAATTTGGATTGTTGGCTATAATATCCCTGCTTTATGAGCATCTCTACAGGTTGGTCACAAGAGGGTTTCAAGTTTTCTTGTTACTGGATGCCCTTAAAGCTCGCTAAGATTGAACCAAAGAACTTGTCTGGGCGCTAGGTCTAGGGTCGCTCGACTTTACTTTTAGTATCCTCATTCACGATTGGTTTGCATTGCTGTCTCCACTAATTTCTTGCTGCCTTATTTAATATTGCGACAATAATTTTAATTTATAGTTTACTCATTCATATTAATATAATCTTACTTTAGATTAATATTAATGCTGTTTTCGTTTATTACTCACTTGGCGAGTGTACTTGTCCGTAGGATTTAATGTTTAATTATAACGAGTGCAGATAATCAGACAATATATAATTAAAAGCGAAATTAATTGTCAATATTCCACATAAAACAGCTATGGAATATTCAGCAGTTAAGCCTAGATAACAGCAAAATGCTGTATGATGATAGTGATTTCTAAATTCAGATATCTGCAATAACACGGGTTACAAGTCGCAAGGAGTATCCTCTAAAGATGTAAGCAAAGTAATCTTCTTCGCTGTATATTTTCTATACAACCTTACACACCGAGCGTGATGGGTGAGCGGTAACGCTCTGGACTCGCATTCGCGGGGTTCGAATCTCCATGCGGCCATGTTTATTTAGGTACTCCATCGATTGCCCGAATCATTCCAGTCTGCCAGGATGCTTCCTTCTGAAGGCCATGGCCGAATTCCTTCCTCTTCCTTTCCCGCCTCTAATAAACTCAACGTAGACGAGGCGTAAAGATCACAAAGACATAGGCAAAAATAAATAAAAACACTTCGCAATTACGTGAAGTTACAACGTTCAGTCTAAGCTCCAAAATGTTTGCTCCACACATTTTCGAACTGGCATAATCTTTAAAAACGCCACAACTTTCCTTAAATATAAAATTATAAATTTCCCCATTACATTTAACGCCAATATATGGGTGGGTGCGAACAAATATTTCGTAGTATACGTGCTTGTTAGTGTTTTCAGAATAAACTAATTTGGTTTTATAATAAGCATGAGGTGACAATATACATATGGCACTTAAACAACCTGGTATTATGCATAAAGATATACAGCACACGGCCCGTCTCTTCGTAAACAACTCGTGCCTTCAAATTTAAGTTCAGTCACTTTTTTATATTGAGTTACGGTATTTTCTCGCACAATTTAACTTTGTTACTTTCATTTCATTTAATTCTGTACGAAAATTGCTAATAATAAATAAATACTTTTTAATATCGCCAGAGCAATATATCTGTTAAAACTTCTATGTTCATGTTTTCCTTGTGGCTTTCTGCCTCTTTCCTTAACATTTGATCGAATTTAGAGTAGCGCGGGAGATATTACATGGAAGCCATTGGAGGTCGATTAAACATTCACTGCCGATAAATAGACGGTAACTGATGGCATTGACAGAGCTTCATTTGGTATTACCTAATACTGGCACAGCATTATACATGTTCTGCGACGGTTTTAGCCACAAAACAAGCCACAGACTCGACAAGCATTTAATTGAGATTGACAGAATATAAATGCAAATGTAGCAACTTCTCAAAAAGTTTACACTGAGCTGTAATTGCTGACCGCTTTGCAGCCATGTTGATTATTGTCAGCTCCACAGCAATCCACCTTTCTCACCACTAATCGCACAACCTTTCAGAGCTCAATAAAATTATTAAAAAAAATAAGTTTTGTAAAGTCAAGACATCGGTTTTGAATTCGCTGCAATCAGAGGGTGGCGTAGTGGAGTTTTGCTTTCGAATAAAAAGAATCGTCTATATTAAGAAAAAACTAACAGTTTTTTTTTTAATTGGCACTTGGTTCCAGGACCATAAAGCCAGCTTTTACATTGTATTGCAAACATTTCAGAGTAAACATACATTTTAAAGTAAGACAAGTATTTTGCTATAGAGACATTTCAAAACAATACAAACATTGCAAAGTAATTCAAACATGTCAAAGTAATACAAAAATTACAAAGTAATACAAGTATTTTGCTATACAGACATTTCAAAGGATTACAAATATTTCAAAGTAGTACAAGTATTTTGCTATAAGGACATTTCAAAGAAATACAAACATTTCAAGGTAAAACAATTATTTTTCTGTATGGGTAACAATACAATGTTCATCACACTTATAACTCGGGCTGGTTTATATTTTTATTTGGTTTTTTTCTATAAACGTTACAATGGCCTTGTATACTCTTTGGTCTTCCATAGCTAAAAGGTTCAAGATGTTTGTTGGGAGGTTTATGCCTAGTTGTTGTAGGTCTTCCAGCAGTTTGATGGACTGCTGCCAGTGTCTTTTGCAAGAAATTAACAGTTATGAGCCTTCATTAATGTACAGTGATATTAGAGATCATTGGAAATAAAATCTTGAAGCTTGGATCAGAATCTGAAAAGATATTCTCCTGAATATTAGACCCAGAGCTAAGAACTCAACCTTCAAACTTGGCAAAAGCCATAGCGTAATTAAACAGCTATAACCATTATTTGATGCCTTTTTTGTTGAACGATACGGAAGAGTCTGACTAATGATCGATAAATTTAATTTACTTTAATTTAATTGCAATGGAGCACACGCTTCGATGGCAATTTCCCTACATACCCAACTTCCCCCTATCCTACACCCACCTGCATTTGCCCTCTACAAATTTTAACTTTAAATTATTTTAACGTTTTCGGTAAGTTATTCATCATTCCCCTCGGTAACTCATTCCAATCCCTGACACCCTTACCTAAAAAAGAGAATCTTCCCACACCCTTGTGACTGAAATCGAGTGCCAGCTTGTGGTCATGGTCATCTTTTCCCCTCCATGAACTACTTTTCATACCTACTGCAATATCTTTCCATGCCTCATCGCCAGTATACGCCCTCAGACAGTTCATTAATATTTCATGGTAATTGTGAAACCTGAAAGTGCTATAAGTTATTAATATACAAAACTGTTTACAAACTCTTTCCTCTACTTCAGGCGGTACAAATCCATATCAAGTTAAAACGAAATAAGCAAATACTCGACACTCTGGGTTTAAAATTCTGGAGATCCGCTGTCAGATCACTATCCGACCATGAATATTTCGGTTTTACATGGTTTCATGAAATCGTTCTACATAAATTAATAAATAAATAAAAAGTTTTATACTAATATTACATTCTTATGTTTTACTAAAAATACATATAAATTCATGGAGGCTCTTAAATATTGCTTGATTTTAAAATTAATTAATTCAATTCGAAGTAGAATAGTTATATTCGTGATTTGTTTAATTGGGTTCCACTGAACCTGTGTTTCTGGTGAGAATTAGGTTGCAGAGATAGAATTGGCTGCTTCTTCTTCTCAGAACGTCTTGCCCCTAGTCCGCCTTAGGCGAGGCTTAGCGTGGGGACTTTTACCCCTCTATGACAACGTCTATGGAGAAGAATTAAGCTGTTTTCCCGTTGGTTTCCTCTGTGTTACAGTCTTTGTAAGTATTCTTGACTTTGAGAGTGTGTTGTTTGTGTTCTGAATGAGAGATGACAGAAGGGAGAGTGTGAAACCCGGTGACGACCATTCAGGCATACTCTTCCGAAAGACGCCAATTGAACCACCATGCTTAACATCTCCATCCCACGGATGAATCAGAATCAACAGTCTCGTATGCCCTCACTCCATACGCACAGCCGAGAGGTTTAATACAGTATTTTGGCGCATAATCTGATGTTTAGGAATTGTGTCTCGCCACCTCTCCTACTCTGCCAGCCAAGACCTGACGATGAAAGTTTCCTCTTCCACCATATTCGAACCATTTCACTCTGTGTCCGGGCCCATCACCATCAGCGTGCAACAACCAACTGAACGACCGGGGCGGGCTCAGCAATTGATATGACTTATCAATAGTAACCAATGACTACGTAATATGTATTATGTATTTTTCAAATATTGCATAACTCTTTCCACCGCTGGAAATAGAGTAGTTGTTGAAGATATAAATAAACTACGGATTGAATTAGAATAGCTAAATGCTGACTAGTTATCTTCAGGAGGACAAATCGACACATTTGTGCTATCGGTTCTAAATATATTACTGCTATGAGGCAATTCGTTGAAACGATACTGTAATTATCCTTTATGTTTAGTTGGTGTTTAGATATCAGTGAACTTTAATATACGTTTTTAATCTTGGTAAGGATTTGCGATTACTAAAAGGATTTTTACTTGCTGACAGAGTAAGTTAAAAAAAATATTCTGCAACTATTTCATTGAGGGCATCTTTAGAAACAGTGTAACCATTATTTGGTTTTATCTATAACATCATTATTCTGTAATGTGGGACCTCAGTGAAATGTGTTGTATACGGTTAGCCAGGTTTCAAAACTCAGAAGCCCCCAATCCTATTTTCCACTTAGTGCTAAAGTTAAACGGAAACGGAGTCTAGTACAGATTTTAATAGATTACATGCAACGAATATTCGATCACCGATAGACGTAGTAAAAGTCACAAATGATAAAAATTGTTAAAGAGCAATAGCAGTTAGTGATAATTGTTATAGAGATGACCCAACTGAGAAGATGACAGGGCCTGCTTCCATAATGTGTTCCGAGTGTCTGAAATCAGTTGACGTGGGAGTCTGGTTTGGAAGAAAACTGGTAATACGAGACAACCGATGTCTTACTCTTATTACCTATATTTTACAGAAACAGTTTCCAGTAAATTGTTTGAATTCAAACACGAATTCGCAGATAATGTTTATTTTAAAGAACTCAATTATAACAGATTTTGCTTAATTGTTTGCTCATGTGTCGTAATCAATACATTTAAGCGTGATTTAATAATGATCCAAATACATGGCTACGCATTAAAGTATATGTGGCAGTAAATATTTCTTTCAAAAAAGAAATATTACTACTTGAGTTACAATGGTGTCATTAATTTTCTTAGAAAGACATGTAATATAGGTATTTACTACCTACTTAGTGTATCTAGTACTGGATAATCTGTGAGTAACCAGTAGGGTACATGGCAATAAACTAATGGCCAATATTTGGTTGCAAACACTAATAGCCGTTGACCGTTTAGAGTGTTATATAATTTTTGTGCTTCACATAACTTATATGAATGTGACTACATGTGGTTTGGAACGATAACTACTTCCCAAATGGAAAATACTTCCACAATTACATTCACTTCTTCAGTAATACAGGTCGTTTATGTCACCAGTAACGATTAGAGAGAGAAAAGTTCCAGTTATTGTATTTCCGTTCGCTGTAAAGATACAGCTCATAACGAAGGTCAGTCGAAAACGAATGTCTCTCTTTTTTTCTCCTTAAATAATTTAGTTTAGGAAAATCTGAATTTGACCCAATTACTGAAAACTTCTTCTTCAATTCACTGCAGTAGCAACTTCCCGCATCAACAGGTGGCAAGACTGCATCCACTTCCAAAATGGCTGACGTCGATGTTCGTAATAGACAGCGTTCTGTGATTGAAAGTGAAACGCCCATTCGCATTCATAGAAGGCTGAAAAATGTGCACAGAAATGCAACAGTGGATGCCAGCACTGATAGACGGTGGGTTCGTCATTGTAACGAAGCGGAAGGGCAAACACTGCTGGCTGACGAAAAGCGGAGTGACAGACCGACAACTGCAGTGCCACCACGCAACATTCAGCGAGTCGATGACATCATTCGTGGTGATCGTCGGGTGACAACAGATGAATCGTATCTCATTCTTTCCCTCAGTATAGTCAGTGTGGTGACGGTAATCCAACAACTGGGGTACTGAAAAGTTTGTTCACCGCGGATACCTAGATTGTTAACTGACCATAATAAAGAGACAAGAGAAACAATAGCTCCTGAACTCATGCGACGCTTCGTTTTGGAGGGAAAGGAGTTTCTGGAAAAAATCGTGACCGTAGATGGAACGTGGGTTCATTTTTTGGAACCTGAGTGAAAGATACAGTCAATGGAATGGCATCACGTAACCTCACAGAGGGGAAAAAAAGAAAGAAAAAAAAAACTGTGCGATCGTCAAAGAAAGTTATGGCAACAGTGTTCTGGGACGCAGAGAGTGTGGTTATGATTGTTTATTTGGAGCAGAGATGCGCGATAAATTCTGTCCAACCCCGAAAAAGCTTAAAGCACGCCTTCAGCGAGTTCGTCCAACAAAAGCGATGGTCGATATTCTTCTTTCTTCTTTTGCATTACACATCAGTCGTCGCACGATTAAAGAGATTGGGAAAATTGGATGGAAAGTATTGCCTCATCCCCATACAGCCATGACCTAGCACCATCAGACTTTCATATGTACGGAATGCTAAAAGAAGCTTATAGTACTACACTCGTATAGTGGCGTCTACTAAATTTTATTTGAGGCAGCGTGAAAGAAATTTTCTATATCGCCGAGCGGGGTGACGGGGAGAGGCCAATGTTGTCCATCCCTGGAATTCGGAGTTGTAACACCCGCCCAAAGCAGCGAGCAAATATACGCTGCATACATAACAAATCACCAGATTATATTTGCAAGAACTGATTGTGCGTCCTTGTGTAGTGAGGACAGCCAATCAAACATAATAATATATCATGATAATTATATTATTGCTATAATTTCTTTTAGTACCCACGTCGCGGAATGACCTAAGTGCAGAGGGGTGCTTCCGCAGGCGAATGGCAACACAGGTGAGAGAGGAGATTCCGGTTGCATTGGCCGGAGGCAGTGGACACTGTATTGGGAGAACTTGCCGGAGGGTCGAAGAGAAAAGTGCATGTGAATGTGCAAGTGCATGTGAAGGAGGATGTCAGTGAGATTGCGTGTGGGGCAGTGGAAGTAAAATTTGTGCTCTCTGTGACCAGAAGCGTGTTCCTATGTTTCAGGAACCATGGTAATGAACATCGGTAATACTGTAGAGCAAAACTTCACCAAACGGTAATGATACAAACAAACATTATTAGTGAAGAATACATACCTGTTGGTTTTATTGGTTACAACCCGTAAGCGCCCTTTTTGGCTAAAGCTAACACCAAGGATTTCTCTGCCCGAACAAAAATACCTGAGACTAATCGGCGGTGCAATAAAAAAAATGTTTTTTTTCTGGGGGCTCATGTTTCGCTCTTTTTTCAGTAAGTTTCAATGAAAATTTGTTTTAAAAATCTTGAAAACATAAATGAAAATTTTATGGAGTTTGATTTAATATTTATTTAAATAAATTCCGTACTCAGTATGTTCAACTACCAATAATTTTTTTTTATTCATGTGTTCAATATTCTAAAGTCTTGGTTTACGAAGAACTCTTGATAAAAACAATTACAAAAAAAAAATATTCAATAAATTAATAAGAATTTTTATGTAACGAAACTTCGCAATGATAGTAGAATACCGGTAGGTAATACAAGTTTTTCGTGTTATTCACTTTGAAGATGAGGAGGCCTTGGAAACGCCCGTGCGTCCAATGGTTAGGAAACAAGACTATGCTTTTTGAACATACACCCTTGTTAAAAGAGTACCAAACCTGTGGAAATGGATGGAAATTGTATTGAAAAATGACAAATTAATTGCCAATGTTGTGGTTTTCTAGCTATGTAATTGCATTTGAATTTCTTGACATTTAATAAAAGGAGAAAGAAAATAGGAAGCATTAGTTTTTGACTGACCTTGTTAGTATTTTGTCGTTTTGTCTGTTGAAAGCGCAAAGTCTTAGGTGTGGTGGACTGCGTAAAAGTGTAGAGCGAACGCGTTGATCGTTAATGTTAATGTCGGAGCTCTTTCGCCTCCGAGGTCGCAATCGATACGGCGAGCCGGCAGTCCGCTGTTAAACCGAGTTGCCAAGCACCGCCAGCAGACAAAACTTCACGATTGTGATTGAGGCGCCTGTTGTTCGATCTAACTGCTCTCCGCAAAGTTAAATAAAACACGACTACACGGTCTCTACAGCAGTGAAAATGAAAATATCGAAGTGCAGCTGATATTTACTGGTCAGGATCCATAGCGTCGTTTTAGGAATTGCCGCAAGCGAAAAGAAAGAAAAAAATATCACTTTGCAATTACTTAATAAAACTACACGTTTAAGATAATATTTATTATAAATTCGTTCTAAATGTACGTATGCACGATATAAACATGATAACTATTTGGAATAGTTACACGTTCCTTCTTTATAAAATTAACTTCCTCCAATATTTACTTCAAAAAGTGAGAGAAAAGATAATAGATAACATTAAAAGAAAGATTGCAAGCTAACAAATGAAAGCTTTGTATGTATTTACGAAGTTTAATGTGACATGATGGAGACCAACTCGTCACACAGATTTTAGTTACTCCGTGACTTCATCATGCTACCTCAGCGCAGTTGTTTTCCAAGAATTCCGTTCCGTTGTGAAGTAACGTATGTTATCTTAATGGGCTACACCAAGGCCATCTGATGAAGCTAGCTAACTAGTATCTAGCTTATTGTTGTTGGAATAAATAGCTGCCCATCAAATTTGAAGTTAATAGTCGTGGCTGAATATTTTGTGAAATTCTAGCGGTCTATGATATTATACCCTGAATATTTCTCTTTTGACTTCGACCTGGCCAAAAAACATTTGGAGATATCTTAAACGAAAAATACGATAAAACTTAACATGCTTTCTAATATCAAACAAACACATGTGGAAAGCGAACCTGTTGACTCAAATTATGATCCACATAAATAACAGTCATAGGAAACACCATTATTGTACAGTAAAAAATGATTGATATAACAGGTGGTATAGTGTCTGGAATGATTTGGCTTACAAGTAAGCATGTTAAATAACAAACGTCTCAAAATATGACGAAATGTTTTGTATTCAGTCGAGTAACTTCTCAACATATAAGGCATGACTTTCCATGATCCTTAAATTAAAACATATTGGCAGTAAAGTATCATGGTTGTTAGGGTCCGAAACAATCATTTGCTAAACGCCACCTACGCTGTTGACATTCACTTAATTTTTCGTGGTCGTATTAGGAAACAGCTCGTCCCACAGCATGGTTTACTCGACAGCTAATTGCTTGTTAATTACTTGGCTGCTTGTTGACACATGTTGCGGTAAATTGATGTTGATCATTTAGTTTATTACTTGATACTTCTACTAATGTCCATAACACATCAAAAATTCTCTTTAAGCTCATTTAATGTTTCTAAACCACCGACTCCACACTGCTAGAGTCAAAGGTTATAGTCTCGTGGAAAGCACCAGCTGCGAGTAAGTAATTAAGGCGTCGACTGTTTGTGCGTCCCGCATCGTCTAAATTAAACACCTCCCTTGTGTTGCAATTACTGAGACACTGTATTGGCTAAGTAATACCATCAGTACGTGGAGGTTTCAACAAATCAGATTAACCGATGACCAATCTTATTACTCCTTCGATAGAATCATCTAGAAGTTTGCAGTGAGTCGGCAATGTTCCGATTGTGGGACAGTGACAATGTTTCATTGTTACATATTTGGAAAACAACGTTAAGCTATTTGTGGCTAAACAAAACGTTCTTATAACAACAAAATAATGTATGAACACTTAATTTCAAGACAGGAGGTGGATGAGGAGGGTCAGAGTGTATACTGGCGATGAAGCATGGAAAGATATTGGAGTAGGTATGAAAAGTAGTGCATGGAAGGGAAAAGATGACCATGACCACAAGCTGGCACTCGATTTCAGGCACAAGGGTGTGGGAAGATTCTCTTTTTTAGGTAATTCTGTCAGGGATTGGAATGAGTTACCAAGAGAAATGATGAATAACTTACCGAAAAAGGTTAAAAGAATTTGAAGTTAAAATTTGTGGAGGGCAAATGTAGGCCGGTGCCTGATAGGGGGAAGAGGGGTGTGTAGGGAAATTGCCACCGGAGCGCGTGCTCCATTGCAATTAAATCAAATTAAATTAAATTAAATTAAATAGTAAAACATGCAGAATATTGACTGTAAGATCAGTAAAATAATGTAAAACTTATCGAAAATAATGCTGACACTGGTTCTATAAAATTAAGTTTCATAGAAGATATTTATAAATGGGAAAATGTACTGTTATGTTACGTGCTAATGAACTGTTTTAAGATATTTGACTTTCCAGCTATTCTAACTCTTGTACAAATACACTATTAAGTATATGATGGCGTATGTTAGCGATGAGGCTTATTAAAAGAATTATGAATAGTACCTGGAACAGAAGATACAACCATAACCAAATCCAGGCGAATATATATATTTATATATATATTGTAGGAATCAAGGACTGTAATAAATTAGCACAAGCAACTCTGAACAATTTACCAGAAAATTAATATTCTAAAATGGTAAAATTAGTTGTTTTTTTTGTCATATTGCACTCATTGCATTAAAGAATTTTAAAATATCATTAAATGTATAAGCAGGTGTGTAGGGAAATTGGCACTGGGACTTACGGTCCATCGTAATTAAGTTAAATTAAATATCCGCTTTTTATATGCAGGTATTACTGTGTAGGTGGCAATAATAATCAGAAGTCTTCAAAACAATTTGTTAATGGGCACACGTTCCCTGGTACAGGGGTATTAGTTAAGATGATATTTTTCCAGCCGATACTTGAAATCATCGCTCATATTTGAAATTAATGTGAGCCTGTGATGCTACCTCTGCGCAGTTAAAAGATTCCTTCTTCCTTCTTCATGTTACTTTACTGCTCGTCAATAGCGGAGGCCATCAAAGTCCAGAGAGGATTGGGGGAAGGATCGGGAATCAATTACGTCAAACCGTTTCGAAGGAACCATTCCTGCATTCGACTTGGAATGATGGAAAACCAAAATCTGGATGGCTGGACGGGGATTTGAACTTGCGTCCTCCAGAATGCAAGGCCAGAGCATTACCACGCCCGCTAGTTCGAGACCTGAGAGAAGCACCTCTGCCTTAGTCTTGTATACAATATTTTACATGAAAAATCCCATCTAAAATATAATCGTATGATGATGAATCCAGCATACATCATGTCATATGATTCTCAAATTGGATACCAGAATTAAGACGGAATTGGTAGTTTAGTCTGGGTTCTACATACATCTATGATTACAATTTCGAATATATTTCAAATTATGTTACTATCTAGCGTCGGTATTAATTCGATGTATTTTTAATCTCATCTGTATACGATCGTAGGAAGAAAGAATCAAAGACGTGCAATTTCGATTTAAATTGATTTTTATACGCTCAGTTACTACAAAGCCACTGTGTTCACAGATATTTACCACATAGATTATTTAAATTAGTTGAGAAATAATTAAAAATAATTTACTGTTCTATTAACTGTCTTTATTACTATAAAAAAAAGTGTACAACAAATCTAGGAGGGAGGGAGGGGAGCTACAGGGGGACGACAATTTGCTCCGGATCGCAAAATTCGTAGATCCGTCACTGTTTGTATAACCGCATTGTGAAATTTGTTTGTCACGGCAGCGGTTACAATTATGTTTTACGGAAATATTCTATCAGTGAATACGAAACTAAGAAAGAACCAAAATAATTGATACACGGTTATTTTTTCCTGATTTTTGAACAGAGCTTAAAAAGTTTGTCGACAGCATAGTAGCAAGGATTCTTAAGGAAAATGGACAAAGGAAATGTAAAGGAATCTTACCAGTACTAGTATAAAGTAATTTCGGAGAAACATAAATAACCTCAATACTCGTCAGCGTGACTCAGTGCGCTGAGGCGCGCACGCTGGATCCTGGAGGTACAACGGGGCCGGGCATGGGACCAGGTGTCCGCATAGTGGCAGCCCTGACTGCTGTTTTTAGGCGGTTTTCAGCAGCCATCAAAACCAATGCCGGGACTGTCCCCGACCTCCACCTTATAAACGACAAAAAAATACACTTGTCACACACAGAAGAACATAGTTACATATTTCGCAGTTGGCAACACTTCTCTTCCTCCATTAGTACCCAGTACGAAATGGCAGTAGTAGTAAGGATATGTACGTTTCACTTTAAATAGGTCACGCGCCCCGCCCCCCTGCGGCCGCTTCCCCTATAATTAGGCACCTGGCCGACTGTGCGGCCTGTAATTATCTACCTGGCTGCCGGCGGCGCTTACCGTCAAGGTCACCCGCCCCGCCCCCTGCAGGTGTGCAGGCCGCTTCCCCTATAATTAGGCACCTGGCCGACTGTGCCGAATTATCTACCTGGCTCTTTGTAGGTCACGCGCCACGCCGGCGCCGCTCTCGCCGTCATTATCTTTGTAGGTCACGCGCCCCGCCCCTGCAGCCACGCCGGCGCCTCTCACCGTAATTATCTTAGTAGGTCACGCGCCCCGCCCCTGCAGCCACGATGGCGCTGCTCACAGTCACTATCTTGGTGTGCAGACCGCTTTATAAACCACCCGCCTACCGCTTTCTCATCAGTTTGCAGCTATGCCTCGTCTAGTGTTGTTGTTCTCATCTGTATACCAACTCAACGCTGGGGATTCGAAACGTTTGACGATAGGGTTATCGTCCAAACACGAGTTTGAACCTGTTGTTGTTCTGGAAAAAGTGGGACACAATAAAATTGTTTTAACATACTACGAATGGAACGTCCTGATCCAGGAATTGGACGTAGTGTCCCAGTTATTCAACGATGGCACCGACAGCATCTCACTTGGTGAGCACACCGTCTCCTGCCGAACGATTGCCGGGGTGAAGACTGTTTGTTTCCACCTTAATGACGATCCTGCCAGCGGTGTCTTCTTCGGCCAGTCTACTTGGAGGAACTTCGTCGACGC
This sequence comes from Vandiemenella viatica, assembly GCA_031002005.1. Taxonomy (NCBI): domain Eukaryota; kingdom Metazoa; phylum Arthropoda; class Insecta; order Orthoptera; family Morabidae; genus Vandiemenella; species Vandiemenella viatica. The sequence continues at coordinate 199,476,242 of JARYHS010009186.1, forward strand.
GCAGCCAGCCGTGACCAACGCCTTGACCATCAAGCAGAAGTGGGGCTGCTTGGTGGCACGATATTATACTGAGTTTGTGGACATTCTAGCTAATAAAGTGCTACGAGACTTCAATATGGCTACAGTGCAAAAACTGATTGACATGCCCATTCATAATGTTCGAGTAGCTCAAGTGACACCCAGTTCATCATTGGATTATGCGCAATTAAGACTTGAACTCATTGCATATAAAAATTTGTTAGTATCTGATGACGTAAATAATATTGTATTTAAGAATTATGAACCTGGATATGATGTTTGTGGACCTTATTAACTACATGTATGTGAAATGTCTGAATCAAAATAACATATATTATTTGATATTATTTCTTTTTATTTCACCCACCATTGGGCAATTAAAAATACATTTTCAGCTGCGCACATAGCATTACAAAATAAATGAGCTTTACAAAGTTTGATCAAATTATTTTTCTTGAGTTCTTGTAGTGGCGGGCATCCTAAATCTTCTATGTTGTAGCAGACTTTCTTGCGGATAATTTTCTGGAACCATCGAGCCTTCTCTCGTCCTTTAACGTAAATAATGGAGTCATCTTCATTGGTGATTGCATGTAGAATAGTACATAGTTTACTAAAGGTTACACCATCAGTGTTCCAAGGTATTCCATGGTAATTATTTGTCAACCATCTGACTGTTGGCTCATCACCTCCACGTGATGGTGAAGATACAGAAATGCAATGTGTAGCGATGATATTGTCAGATCGTATTACACACACAGCAACTTCCTTGAAAATGAAGACACCGTCCTTCGTCTTGAAGCCCTGTGCATCCAGGAAGATGGTCGGCATGGTAATGAGCTGGAACGTCGGGGTGCTATCCTATTTTATGTCAGCTTCCGCACCACACCAGTTAGAGGTACGTATTCTACAACACGATCGTGCAAGATCAGCAGTATGCAGACGTGTAGGCAGGGAAATTTTCACTGCTATCAAATTCCATACGTATATCTACAGGTCCTGTCTTAACCGTTTCATTTTGTTGTAAACAGTCAATTACAACTAGAGGTGCAGTTGCATCAAATTCCTCACGTTTTAGTAGTGGTGAGGGATGATCATGTTCATAGTAAGACTGCTTGAATCTGGCATACTTGTCATACAGTACAGTTGTTCTGTTTTTCTTAAAGTCTAAATTCATGTTCTCGTAAGGAAACGCTACCTCGTTAAGGAAAACTTTGGCATTACGGAGGTGGCAGTGGTCAAACTCAGCTGCACTTTTTTCTGTGTTACGTTTCCTATTTATTTGAAAACACAGAACTACTGTCCTAGGTTTCTCCAGTTGGGTTGTTGTCTTCAAAGTCCAAACTTGTGTCTTGCTTACGGGAAGTACAGGATATTCAAGAAGGTCCCAACTTCTGAAATGAATACGTAGTGGTTTCCCATTTTCAACAATCTTAAGCAAAGCTAGTTTCTCTCTGTCGCCTACTTGCACGTGCGGCATCACCCACGCGACTTTACTAAGGCTGAATTTGCTGTTTGAGGATTTGCATTGGCTTGTATGTATGAATTTGTGTCATCCCTAGCACGAATCAGTACTAGTTCTTGTTTTACGTTTGCAAGTATCCTTTTATAGTCTTCACAAAAACCTAAAAGCATACTCAATGGTATACATACAGCAAAGTGACCATCCCCAGATCGAGCGGACTCCATCCTGCATTGTTCAGCACCCCAATTTGTTGAGGATCGCCAGAAATTAACGTCTTTATTGTGCTTGTGATGCCAACGTTTCTATTTCGATCAATTTCGTGTCCATTAAGTTCTAGACGAATTTCTTCAAACAGAAATGCAATAGCATTGGTTGTGAGAAGTGAATTTGTTGCTCCAGTTCCATCTTCTTTGACGAATCTACCTTCAATATGCAGGTAACTTTCGCTCGGCACCGTATATGTATCTTGGTTCAGAATAGGTATTCGAATCTCGTCATTGTTATTAAATGTGAATGGAGTATGCGGTTGATGAGTCAGGAACTGTTTACGAGTCACTGATTCATCGAATTCCACACTAGAAGTTATATCAAGTAGTTCATCCATTCTTTACGGTATAGCCTAACGACTGTAGGAAGAGCACGTTAGCAGGTGTTAACCGTTTCACTGTCGGTTCACGACTGACAACTGCACGAGTTTGTCTCTTCTTGTTATAACGAGCGCCCATTCTTTATATGTAGTCTCAAAGTAATGGTTTCTCCTCTGAAATCAACCAATTCTCCGTCCTGGTCGACAACTCTAATGTGAATATTATTGAGTGTTTTCACCGTGATGGGTAGATATATGGACATTTAGCAGGTACTTGTACAATCTTATAACCTGGCGGTACTGTTGGAAAAAACTCGTGTAGTGTATGGCCCAACTTATCGTTGACGTAATTTCCTGTACACACACTGCACTCTATACGTAATGGCGTTAACTTTAAATATCTGTACAGTGTAGTCTGATGAATGAAATCCAGGTTTTAATACACGTTTCGAAAAACCTAGCAATGATCCAATTGAGTTTGGTTTACTGAAGTCAATTTCCACAGGCGTTTGTATCTCACACTTGAGCGAATTGTTGTTTGCTCTAATAACCAATTTCTCGTTATTTGTCTGTTTAACTAAATAATTTGCCAAGTCGTCAATATCATATGATCCTGTGGGTATATCAATCACCCTTTTCTTCAAGTAATGAAATTTGCAATTTGACTCGTCAATGTTCGGGATCGAGTTGTATGTTTGAAAATCTACTAGCCCGATTGTATATTCGTACTTGACTCAAATCTATCGGTGGAAAGTACTCACAACTCAAGACTTGAGCTATTACCAGACAGGCAGAGTGTCACAGACATGTGTTACTCTGACGAGGTTCATGCAAGACTGATGTCAAATATTTTCATACAAGAACTTTAAACACAAGTGGCCACATACGTGTGTGCCGTATTCCTGGTGACGTTTGTACGTTGTACAGTATTCGGTTGCCCGCAAAGTATCGCCTGCAATTCCAATGTGGGGGGTAAGTCACCAAAACTGTCAAATATTTAACTACACACCTTCTTTGTACTTTATATATGCAACCCAATGTGTTCCGGCATTTTCAGCACTGTCCAAGTTCACTATTCCACATTCATGATGACGAATTTTTTCAGGTAATTCATCACGCATGAATACACCTCGAAAATGAGGTATACGGCAGACGCTTTACATATCTATATATATCCCTGTCCGTCAGCGGCTGGACAGAGTTTTTTTTTTTTTTCTTCAATCCTGATCCGTCTTTTTCTGTATGGTTTCAAATAAAGTCCTTTTCCTTTCAGCGCAATAGCTTCCATAGTTTCATTGTGTCGTTTCTCCTCAGCCAACTGCTTTTTAGCTTCTTTAGCTGCTTTGACAGCTCTGACAATACCCGAGACTCCTCCTGCAAGAGCTCCAGCAGCCGACAATCCTGCAAAAATAGGTATTAAAGGAAGGATACCACCCTTCTTCTCTTCTTTTTTCTTTTTAATACCTGCACCCAGCTTCATCTTAGCACGCATGGTTCTGTTTACTAGAAAAGCAGCAGCTCGTTCACCAAACTTTGCGTCTTTAGCCTTCATTCTGTTTGAAGCCTTTTCCACGAGAATACGATCAGCATACGTCTGTCCGCACCCTGTGCATATGCAATGTCATGCTCCCTGCATGCTGCATCTAGTGGATTGATCCCCGTCTGACCAAGTTTCAACCGTTTTTCCAGTTTTGTCCCAGGTCCGCAAAACTGGTATGTAGGTATGTGTGCCTCAAATGGCATTTATCGATGAGCTTGTTTAAGAAGCCGCGACCTTCTTCTTCTTCTTCCTCGTAGGAGGCATTGTTGTCGACTGACTATTTCACATTTTTAGCTCTCCTATATATAGTCGGAGCAGCTTGAAAACTCCCGTCAGATTATGTCGCTTCGTCAACAACAGCAAGCAAACATTACCCCGTGGGTAATGCAGATGTTGCGGACATCAATGCGGAAGAAAGAAGAAGACACGGAGACCTCTGTTACCCCGAGGGACAGTGAGGGCGGATAGTTTGCGGACCGTCAAATGTGGGAAAGAACTAATCTTGTGAAACCCTGCTGAACACCCCATTGTCTTTCAGATTTGAAAATGTATACGTGTTTTCAAAGTCTTATGTACCAAACAAAGTTACCATATTGCTGGCCGTGAAATACTTAAAAGCACATTAAAGAAATTCAGTATTTGACATTTAGCGATATAATGTGTGCCTCCCCTAGTGAAGCTTCTACCAAATTCAGTGTGCTTGTGTTTGACGATCGTTTCGTGCGAGAAACAGCATAATCTACGAGAATTACTCTTTGTTATGGGAAGGCACAGGTCAGTAGATTCTTTCTACTTGAGGTCAAGAGCATACAGCCCGTATACGGAAACAGCTTGGTCTTAGAGAACAACGCCCCAACTTGAATTGTAGTCTTTAAACAGGATGATATGAATCTCCAAACACACTTTAATTAATGACCACGTTAATACCGATATGTCGTCAACGACAGTTTAAAAACTTATGTGATGCTGCTGGAATTCGAGTAAAACATGGATTTGTGGTTATTTGACAAAGACCTGTGATATGTATCAAGGACTGGTACCGCTAACGGTAATGGATTCATTTTTCCAATAAATAGCCAGCACATTAGGTACTATCATCATTACAGCCATGGACAAGTTTGGTAGAACATCATCGATACAGGGCAAGAGGGATATTGGTGCACCCACCTCAACATATACTTCTTACGAAAGAAGGTAGTTTGGATTGTTCAGGGTCGAATATTAAAACATGTAGCTGACCCCATCGACTGATGACGATGTGGTAACAAAACGATATGCTAACAAAGCTATTAATGATGGTTTAATGTTTTTAAAATCGATGGAAATGGACTATGGTGAAACCTATAATTGCAACAGGTGACTTTTCAAGATAATGCATACATACTAGATACGGGTCGAAAATTATCGTGAAATCCAAGTCAATGGTATGATCCTCTCAGTAGACAAACCAAAAAGGGTTGACGTAAAAATTGAATTGGGTATACGTTTAACTATCAAGGAGGAGTACTCCATGTGAATCGAGGCGATAAACTTAGTTTTTTCCCCGCATATGAGCCCCACGAGCCGTTTACAGCACATGTGACTTTAACATATAAAATATACAGTAACCTGTAATAAGCTTCATTCTGTGTATAAGCATGGATACGACAACAACTAAACGTGGATTATAAAAGCCAGGAATGCTATTCGACGCAAGTTACTCGAACTGAGGATCTGGTCAAGATCGTACACTGACAAAATTTTTCGTGGATTCGTTAAGACCTGTGACGGATACTATAGAAAAAGTTTTCTTACCTCAGCGACTTCAGCAGCAGCAGCAACAGTCTTCTGAATCGATCAAAGAGTTCTTGAGTTCTCTAAAGCGAAGTCAACGAGATTATGATTTCAGTGTATGGTGTTCGAAAGAAGAATGATTCTCTATTGATTGGAAATTCACCCATGTCTATTGGAGAAGATGTTATTATAATAGATGGCACTGAATATGAGAGGACACAAGGGTTAATGGAACTGTTGTTTTTAAAAAACCCTAAAATATATACCAACAAGGACTTGAAAAGCTATTCAGAAATATTAAACACCACAAGTGCCCACAGAGTAAAATTTAATCATCTGGTAAAGTTCGGAACCTCGCAACAATAACAAGTATAAAAACATAATCTCTAAAACTTGTTAGTCAGTCTGGTCCGGCCTTCTCCCCATGAAGGAATATGTGTACTGGGACGACCCAAATGAGCTCGTTGAACGACTGAAGCTACTTACATCATCCACATCGGCAGGACATACAGCACACACCAATGAAATATTGTCAGTGATTAAAGAACTTCGTGAGAGAGACATCATATTGTAACATGGATCAAGTTGCAGCAGAACTCCATAGACCCGCAAGAAAGAATTTTCCAAGACGACGTGTAATCATCAAAGGACTTGACGATCTGTGGCAAGCTGATATTGTAGAAATGATCCCTTACTCCCGTAAAAATGGGGGTTTCAAGTATATACTGATGGTGATCGATACATATTCAAAGTTTGCATGGGCATGCCTCTCAAGACCAAGACGGCTAGTGCTTGTTGTCGATGCTATGAAGAATATACTGAGTGATAATCGTGTTCCTAAAAATTTGCAGACTGACCACGGAAAGGAGTTTTACAATTCAAAGTTCAAAACACTCATGACTGATAATGGTATTAATCATTACTCGACATATACTCATCTGAAAGCATCAATAGTTGAACGACTCAACAGAACTATCAAGAATGCGATGTGGCAAGAATTCAGTAGACGTGGTTCACATCGTTGGATTCAACTTCTTCCTCAGTTAATATCTAATTACAATATTAAGTGGCACAGAACCATCAAAATGAAACCTTGTGATGTTAAAGATAACTCTCTACTTTCAACAGTGTACAGTCATATTAAGCTTACTACTCCAGCAAAATTCAAAGTTGGTGATCATGTTAGAATTAGTAAGTTTAAAGAACAGTTTGAGAAAGGTTATATGCCAAACTGGTCAACTGAAGTGTTTACCATCAGTAAAGTGAAATTAACAAATCCTGTAACTTATTTGCTTAAAGATTATCAAGGTAAAGAGATTGCAGGAGCATTTTACCAGCAAGAATTACAACTAACAAGACTTAAAAGTACATTTTTAGTTGAACGAGTGATAAAGAGAAGGAAAAATATGATCTTGGTGAAGTGGTTAGGTTTTGATAAATCACATAACACATGGATTCATAAAAAAGATTTAATCTACAAAAATATTCCGCGATTCAAAAAAAATGTACAATATTTCTTTTTAATAAACATATATATCTACAAATGTTGTTTTTATTTATATAAATCGTAATGATACTCCTAGAACACAGCAGCAACCAATTTATTTAGCAAACTTTATAATTTTTTTACAATTTACAGATCACATCTGCAATATATGGATTTTTCACAATATTTAGAGAGCATTTCGCTCAACAAACTTATAGTTTAACAGTGTTTTTCGGGACTATGCACAGCTTATTGATTTTCTGTACACATATACTAATGACTCTATATAAACCAATAGTGCACTGCATTTAAGTTTCTCTCTCTGTACAACACATAAAAGTTTGTTTTTTTTTAAATTATTTACACCAGCGGTCTAAGCACAAAAACAATAGTGTACCGCATTTATATATATATCTATTTACAATTTTTGCAGCAGTCTATGCAGTGCACTATATATATACATGGATAAACGGCATATTAAATCGTAATGATACTCCTAAAACACAGCAGCAGCCAATTTATTTAGCAAACTTTATGATTTTTTTTTTTTACAATTTACAGATCATATCTGCAATATACGGATTTTTTTTTCACAATATTTACAGAGCATTTCGCTCAACAAACTTATAGTTTAACAGTGTTTTCGGGCTATGCACAGATTATTGATTTTCTGTACACATATACAAATGACTCGATATAAACCAATAGTGCACTGCATTTAAGTTTCTCTCTCTATACAACACATAAAGTTTTTTAAATAAAACATTATTTACACCAGCGGTCTAAGCACAAAACAATAGTGTACCGCATTTATATATATGTACAACACATCTATTTACAATTTTTTGCAGCAGTCTATGCAGTGCACTATGTATATACACGGATAAACGGTATATTTTATCTTCACTCACACACTATTTACAAACATTCACTCACTATTTACAGAATCAGGAACACACTTGTGCCCCCACGGTAGGGTCTCTATGCCGTCGGGGAAAATATACCGCTTATTATCCGTCCTAGACAGACCCAGTTTGGATATTTGTTGTGTATTCACAATATGGAGGGAGGAGCCTATTCTTCGCTGCAGATGGAATTTTGGCGTTGCTCCATGAAGGCAATTTACATAGTCTTCCATCTGCAGCTTGCGTGTGACGGAGCGAGCCAAACCCTTAGCCCGTCTAGAGGTTTGGCCCGACTCTAGCCGGAATGTGTACATCTTCGATCGTAACCCAGCAAACTCCACAATAGGGATGCCGTTCGCCTCGTCCTTCATAACACCGACCACCTTTTCGTTATGGGACTCTATCCCGAAAGGATTGTCGGTGCTATACCCAGACGTGTCAAACTCATCCTTGTTGTGGAGCATTACTTCATATGGATCACTGTTCATCATATAAATGAAGCTGTCCGTGTCCATATAAAGCAGCTTGGGGCTTCCAAAGCGAGGAATAGCGAATTCATAATGAAATCAATACATCCTCACTTTGGAAAGGTCAAGAATACACATTCCGACATACACAGGTTTATTATAGAGGATCCGCACTTTCGCCATTTCCAGAGCTACAAAATCTTCACGAAAAACGGTCATGTGTTTCAATCTGGGTGATGCTACGTATTTGCGGGCACCGCGGCGACCCGGCCATCCTGTACACAATTTCACGTCGCGGTGTCTACGAATATCCTCCATTGTTTTGCCGAAAATTGAATTGTTCATCAGTTTATAGAAATCTCTCTCGAAATCTGTGTTAGCTTGTCGACGAGCATCCGTGTTGAGAGAGATGTAGTCTTTCAACCACGGTGACTGGTTGAAAGAAATCGCGCGATGTATTTTACTCACTTGCAACCCCAAATCTACACATTGCTGGAGGACTCGGTAATGGAGGACGTACCGTACCTTGTTCTCCAGTGTGGTCATCAACTTGGGGAGCGTGGAACCAACTGGGGCTTTGTGCTCTGGACATGGCGGTAGGTCTGCTAGAACGTCGTGTTTGTCCTGAGGAATCGTAAGGTCTACCTCCAACACGAATCCCCTGGGTGAATCAGACGCAACGCTCATAAAATCTATGCTCGCAATCTGCTCGGCCGACAACCACTGAAACCCACCAGAGGGTAGATACTCGGACATGGCCCAGCCGTACAAATTGTTAACATCGAAGTACATGATAAAATTGTCTGGCGCCTCGCGGTTGTACTCCGACATGTACTTGTTATTTGCCTTGGCGTACCTATGGACGCATTGACAAATACCACCGCGTATTCCACGTTCGAAAAGGAGCAGCATGTCGATATCGGTCAGAAGGTCCAATTCAACACGTGTGCTCTTTAACATGGCCTGCCACGAAAGGCCTGGGGATGTAAAGTAGTGGGCAGGGTCCAGGGTGTATTTCCTCAAACATACACTCCTAAATTTCTCAAACAGATCTGCAAGTAACCGCACATCTGTTTCCATGTACAGACTTGCATATTCACGTAAAGTATTGATCTGGAAAGTCTGCCACACTTGTGTCGCGTGCTCGTAATCGGCATCTGAAATTTCAGACTCCGACAGCGAACTATAAAATTTTGATTTTGGAGGAAGCGTGGCCTCGTCGAGCTTCTCCCACGAATCCATATATTCGTAAGGGAAGACTCCTTTCCGCTTAACTAATTGAAACTTCTCGGGGTCGGCAAAATGAGCACTAGTAATGCCCATGTCGCCGTCCTCAAGGGTATCAACCAGTTTGTCTAATGGGGCCTGCATAAATCGGTAAGAGTCCAGAAACCTTAACGTAATTGAAGTACGTTCAACCTTTTTTGAAAAAGAAATGTAGCGTTCAGTGTTTATGGGAAGTACATCCATCCCATCGCCGTCGAGGTCGGATAATGCCATAACTATAAAATGTGCGTCATACCCAGACAGATTATGAAAGAAAATGGGTATGAACTTTTTAGTCTTAAACTGCAAATTGCAGTCATTGTGTGCAGCCCCCCTAAATTTACCTGTGATATGACAATGGTCGCGGACTTTAACAGTCCCCGGTTCAATGTCTTTCTCACAGATGTGACAGTGGCGTAGCTAGGTCAACAAGGGCCCCGGTGCAAAAAATTTATTTTGGGCCCTCAGGCCAGACGGGCGACTTTTTTTCTACTTTGTGTGCTGGTAGGGGCCCTTGAATTGTTCCTTAGGGGCCCCTGAGCAGTGGTTGGGGGCCCCCCACTAAGCAGCAAGGGCCCTTAGTGAGGGGCTCCTGTGTTCTCAGGGGCCCCTTAGACGACGGTAGAGCAAAAAAAAAAAAAAAAAAAAAAAAAAAAAAGGTCGCCAGTTTGCCGTGAAGGCTCGTGGGGCCCTCTAAACTGCGCTTGAGGGCCCCTAGAGATGCGCTTAGGGGCCCCTTGAGGTATGCTTGGGGGGCCCCTGAGCGTGAGGGCCCCGGTGCACTGCACCGCCTAGCCCCATAGTAGCTACGCCCCTGAGATGTGACATACAGTAGCAGCAGCAAACTTTGCTTCTTGCTCATCTGTCATTACAAGGGGAATACACTCCTTGTAAATTTCATCAACTTCCTCGGCAAGCTCGACAAATTGTTCCACAAGCCATTTCTCGGGGTTTGGGCCCGAGAAGGAGTTGAATCGTGACAGACTAGGTACGCATTCACAAACGACCTGGTATGCCGCAGCGAATGGGGTGTGTTTCTGGACATTGGTTGAGTGAGAGGCGTTGGGTGGGGGACTGCATGAATCATAAGGTTCTAATAAACTTTCAAAATCCGCGTAAACGACGACGGGCACACGCTGCTTGTGTGCAAAATCCTTAAACTTTAAAGTTTTATCGTCATCGCCGGGCAAATCTACTCTTACTGGATCTGCCCTTGCACAATCGATCTCATGTCGGTACAGAAGATCTTTGCTGCCAAAATGCTGCAGACATCTGTCGCATATGTGTATGACATGATGATGATTAGTTAATGAAGATCTAACTAGCCGCGATAAGTTGCGAATCCAACAGTAATGGGAATTCCCACTGCTGTCAGTATGCAGCAACATGTTAATGTGGTTATCGCGTTTGTCTGCAGTTAAGTGTAAGGGCCCGACAACTTCATTCCTACCTTTAATAAGATCCAGACCGAAAACATTTACTGAAATGCCTGGATTTTGCCTCTCGAATTTGGAAATATCTGCGAGTTTTACCGGAAACTCAATACCTGAGAAATCGAATTCATGGCTTGCGAATGCCTCCCTATACGTACCAACCTGGTGTGCGTTTTCATGCGCCTGTACTTGAGCTGCAAGGAGAGTCCAAAGAAAACATAACTCATCATTGTTTCGCACATTGACTATAGCCATTTTTCTTTGGATATCAACTGGAAGAGCAACATGGGAAGACCCTCGATAGAACGGTTGAAAATGAGCAATGTTTATGTCGAGGGAAATTAATCTCTCGAGGGTTTTTCCAGAATCTCTCTCCTGAAACTCTTCCAATTTAGTCGTGATCTCCGATTTCACACAGATCTTATACCAATCAGGCAGGTGAGTGCTGGTTGTGACTTCACACATTTTGGTAAGAAAATACAAATTTGCGGAAACGATATTTAACTCCTTCTGAACTGCAAAAGATGTTGCCAGCCCAACCTGAACCTTTACAGCCGGGGTGGACCGGCAACTAACAATTTCGCGGACTTTATTTGCCAAAAGATCATAACATGCATCAATGAAGTTAATTGGTCCAATAAAATTTTCAGAATTTTGAATGGTTCCGGTATAGATTCTATTTTTAAAAGCACTCTGCCTATCTTCAAGGATTAAGCGCGTTGCGTCTGGACACTCACCCCTCGTTGCTGCACATGATATATTTGGCTGCTGCTGCCTGCTAGGACCTGCCACTCCTGAGCCCCGGCTGCTAGGGCCTGCCACTCCTGCGGCCTGCCTGCTAGGCCTGCCACTCCTGAGCCCCGGCTGCTAGGGCCTGCCACTCCTGCGGCCTGCCTGCTAGGGCCTGCCACTCCTGCGGCCTGCCTGCTAGGTCCGGGTGTTGGGTTTCGCCTATCGGTTGAGTCCTGCATTTCCCAAGGTCTCCACATGGGCGGAGCAGGTCCGGACTCGACGGCGGCATTCATGTCTGCGGGCGGCTCTGCAACGATAGAAACCAATGAGAATAAAGCTGACATCTAATTACATGGAATGTATGAATAAATAATGAAGTGAAACGTACCATTCGGTTGTATGGAATGAGTCCTCCTAGGTTCCTCATACCGTAGAAAATCTATAAAAAGAAAGATAATTTAGGTCAAAACATTAAACACATTTTTGTTAAATTATTTTTTATGTGTATTGTACTCACTATTAATTAAGTCTTGTTCCCAGTCATAAACATTTGTGGTAGGTAAACCATCATACTGTGCCATATCTATAAAAAATAAGCATTGGTTAAAAAACATGACGTAAAGAAAAAGGTAATTACAAAAATATAAAGTATAATGTACTCACAATCAGCTAATTCCTGTTCCAAGCCTGCACCAGATAAAGTCTCATGACTCGCTGGCTCTGCAAATTGCAAAACCCTGGGTGGATCAGAAGGACCTGAAACCAATTAGAATTAAGCTGGCATCCTAGCTACATGGAATGTAATAATAAAAAAATAGCAAAGTGAGACTTACCATTTGGTTGCATGGAATGATCCTCCTCCGTTTACTGGGCACGTTAATTTCATCACACTCCAGTAAATCTATGGAAAAAAAAAGACATTTGTTAAATGAAATTTTTTTTAAGCATACTGTATTCAATATTAAGTTAAAACAGTACATGGATTTTTGTTAAATGAAAAATTATACTCATGAAACGATAGAAAGCTAGCTGACATCTAATTACAAGGAATGTATAAAATAAATAACTTACCATTCATTTGCATGGGTACATCGTAAGTAGGGATACCCTCGAACTCTAGTTCTTCAGATGGCATATCTGTAAAAACAAAAAGTTAGGATAAAACGCAATGTTAATTAAATGAAATTTTTATCAACAGTATCAAATATTTAACAGTACATGGATTTATGTTAAATGAAAAATTAAAAGTAATAAATAACAAAGTGGGACTTACCATTCATTTGTATGGGTACATCGTAAGTACTAGTGGTAGGTATACCCTCAAACTCTAGTCCGTCAGATGGCGTATCTGTAAAAACAAAAAGTTTAAATGGTAACATAGGATAAAACGCTATGTTAACTAAATGAAATAAAAAAAAAAAACTTACTGAGATATTTATCAAATAATTCCCAATTCCATTCGTTGGAACCGAAAACCAACAGACTTCCATCACTAGTGGCTCCTTCAGACAGTAAATCTAAAAAAGATAGCATAGTTTAAAAGACTACATAAATTTTGTTAAATAAATAAAATATAAATAATTAAAACTGGCAATGTATGAAAAAATAATTACCTTGCAGATTCACGTCATCGAGAGAAGGCAAATCTTCAATGCTTTGCGAAGACATTGTCTCTGTGTAAGTTCAGATACAACTGGCTTAGTTCCTGTTACGACGCTTCTTTTATACTGATGCACGCCAAGATAATGACAGGCCGGTGGCGCCAGCGTGGCTGCAGGGGCGGGGCGCGTGACCTACAAAGATAATGACGGCGAGAGCGGCGCCGGCGTGGCGCGTGACCTACAAAGAGCCAGGTAGATAATTCGGCACAGTCGGCCAGGTGCCTAATTATAGGGGAAGCGGCCTGCACACCTGCAGGGGGGCGGGGCGGGTGACCTTGACGGTAAGCGGCGCCGGCAGCCAGGTAGATAATTACAGGCCGCACAGTCGGCCAGGTGCCTAATTATAGGGGAAGCGGCCGCAGGGGGGCGGGGCGCGTGACCTATTTAAAGTGAAACGTACATATCCTTACTACTGGCAGTCGGTATAAAAACTCTTCGTATACGGTCAAAAAATCAAAGATCCAAATTTGACTATGCCAACGACGAGTAATACTCATTTTTTTTTAACTACTTAACGTCTCTTAACATCGAGGTCTTTAGAGACGGGAAAGGATGGGGAGCAAGGAATGGGAAGGAATTCAGCTATGGCCTTTTGAAGGAACCATCCCGGCATTTGCCTGGAGTGATTTGAGAAACCATGGAAAACCCAAATCTGGATACCCGGACGGGGATTCGAAGTAATACTCATCAATAGGAGGTTGACCCCTGGGAGGAATAAATGAAATAAATAAGTTTGGAAAAGATTGTGAAGAGGAATGAGATAGATAAGTTCAATCTGAATGACGAAACGTTGGTAGATCTCGATTTCCCCCTAATACGATGCCTACATATCTACTGCTCGCCCTCCAGAGTAGGTTATAATGCTAGCTGGCAGTTTAATGAGATGTGATCTCACTGAAGTGAATATTACTCTCCACTGAGCTGGTAAGGTCACTTCTATCACAGAAACATTTTCAAAATAAACATGAGACTCTTTATGCCGGCCTCGGTAGGGAAGGGGTAGGGAACTAGCTACACGTGCTGAAGGTCGCAGGTTCGAGTCCGGCCGCGGGCAAAGGTGAGTGTTGTGCCTGTGAACGTCATGTTTGTGTTGTGGTGTGTATAAGTAGTTGGAAGATGCATATTGGAAGAATCTGAAAGCACTGGATTATATATAATCACTGCTGAGTTGGTTGTATGGTCAAAGATAAAAAAAAAAAAAAAAAAATACCGGAGATTATCAAGACATATCAGATGACAAAATGTGCGTAGCTTTCTCTAGCAATATTCAAAGTGACGCTATAGGATGTTGGCAGAGCATCAACATTTCATAAGCAACATAGAAAATTCTAGATGCGAAAAAAAATAATAAATACTTAAAAACTAATCGGTATCGGATGAAAATAATCTTAAACAAAATTATACAGAATTTACAAGCTTCTAACATTGCAGTGGACAAACTAAGCATTCTGAAAACACCTAAAACATGTTCAGATACAATTTCTGTCACAAATAACAAATTAATGCCCTTTAAATAAAATACTGGGTGTTTCAATGTGCTTTGCACACATACATAGAAGTTTTGCATAACACACAAACTAACATCCCACACATTAACAACGTAAATTCATATAATTACAACAAATCAACGTATACTTTATTTAAAGCAACGGTTGTCCAAGGAATGGGAAAGTAGCTTATACTTACTTTAAAAGGTCTTCCTGATGTTTAAATAACACATAAGTTACTATTTATAACGGAAAAGAAATAGCAGATTCTAATTACGAATAATTTTAAATAACGCCCAGCTAAATTTTGGGTAATTCTCTCATTGCCACTAATTGTTTCCTTTCATTCGCGACAAAAATCATGTTATTTGAATTTCAGAAAAGATGTACTGTAGTTACAGTGAAACCTTGAATCCTGGCAGAAGCACAATGATTCTTGTGAAGTTAATAGATAAATGACAGAATTAAACAGATGAGTGAAATCGGTTAGACGCTGTGGCAGTGTGGGAACTGCTTTCCATCTGGGAGTCACGCGAAGCTATTTATCGGCAGTGAATTGTTCACCAGCCGGAACTAGGCTCTCCCTATATTACCGTCACGATACAGGAAACAGCTACAGAGCTGGTCGATCAACTAGATTAAAACTACGGCTCCTTGCACAGGCGAAGTCTCGCGTTGGGAAAAGCTCAGTGTCGGAACGAGCAGCAATTTATGGGAAAGTGTTCCTTTTTTTAGTTATGGCTTTACGCTTCGTCAACGTCGAGGTCATTAGAGCCGGGAGAGGACAGGGGACAAGGAACGGGAAGGAATACGGCCATGGCATTTTCGAAGGAAGCATCCCGACATTCGCGTGGAGTGATTTGGGGAAACCAAGATCTATTTAAATCAATCATGATTTCTTTGGATGATGATACTGAGCTGAAGGTGGCGAATTTAACAGTAACAGTTCCAATAAACTTACAACTTCAAATTCAACCAACCGATTTAAGAAATTTTATAAGATGTTGCTTCCATGCTTCGAACAATAATGTGACCCAAGCAATCTATAAAAAATACATGTGTTGTGATTGGCAAACGATATTGATATTGAAGATACAGAAAGAAGACCTGCTTTGATCAATGGAATTTGTCAAGTGATTCAGAAAATTAAATTCGAAATAGACAGGAGAGCAGTAGGAACGGAAGATTTTTTCTAAGCATTTCTAATATGAAATAATTTAAAGTTCCCACAACTGATTTTAAAATTTTCGGCGGAAGGGGATGAGTTATCAAAGATTTTTATTAATCATCGTCTCATACTCCCACGGTGCGTCCCTCGGCACGTGCTTGGGAACGCCTGTCATCTTTGCTGCATATGTTAGCAGGGACGGCGCGCCTCCACCCACCGCCAGGCGGTAGAAGATGAAAGGCGCGTATTGCCTAGCACGCGCGGTGGGAACGAGCCTTAAGAAGTAGCACCGCGATAAACCTTGGATCTATAGGATCATCGTTGTTTCCTAATTTCTATGTTCAGAAATACTAATAATCAACGCAGGACAGAAAATAAGTATTCAGAAATACAGTTTAACAACAAAATCTAATTTGTCATTAGGACTAGCACTGGTACGACGAGTCATTGACAAAAAATAAAAAAGTTTTTTCGAAAATTTATTCCCCACTGATCCTCTTACATACGTATATGAAGAAGCAATTAAATTAAAAAAAAAAATAATAATCTGAAGTAAAGGGACAACGATAATATGTGTTCTGTGATTCACTGAAAGTGAGATCCCATTTGCAAATAACACTGAAGATATAGATCAATTACTGAAAATAATAAACACTATATTTCAAAACATATTTGCGCTAACATGGACAAAACAGAAAGGAAATTCCCAAAGTGTATGAGAAATGGCAAAGTAGCAACAGCATTATGTAAAAATGGAAAAAAGAATCTCTCATGTGTATTACTTACGGAAGTTACTAATTCAGTTGATATAAAAGGAATAGTTGTGAACATGGGTTCCCACACCAAAACTATGAAAATAAAAGTTCCCACTTTTAATATTGAAAAAAGGTCAAAATTTATCCAGAAACCTCGCAGACTAGTGCTTAAATAAGTGAAATGAGTGTTTAATTTTTTTTTTTCAAGAAAATCCGTTTTCAACAATTTTTTTATCAAGTTTCCTTATTTTTGCCCAACCCTGAAGGTAATCCTGACTACGCACTTGGTTGTGAAAGGAGAAGCTCTTACTATCAGCTGTTAACCTATCTTAGAATTACGGAATTAAAGTGAATTACTAGGGACAGTAATTTATAGACAGGATACTATATCGAACAATGAATCACTTTAAATGTGACACTGCAGGCGCATATTAATGAGAACATGTACAGAAAAAAGAAGTAAGAGATAGATAATGCATCGCTTTTAGACACATACAGGTTTGGATATTTTGCTAATAGAGTGTTCGGATGATGAAAATATTTTTAAAGTGATACAGAAACTGCAAACAACTTAGGACATGAAACGACCAGCCATTTAAGTGGCGGATACAGTGTTAACAAAACACATGGTGCTCCTTGCTAATGAAAGCTTCCAGTAGAAGCCACAACAAAAAACAGCGGGTAATTATGAGACCAAGGCGTTTAAGAAGCCTCCTCCTCCACACAATACGCGACAGGGATGTCCAGTGGCCAAACTGGAAGTTCAGGCCGCAGCTCTGTTTTAATAATAAGTTATAAATAAGAATCGGATTCTTAGAATTTGATTTTTTAAATTATGACGTCAAAATATATTTCTGCAATTCTTAAAAAATGAAATTTTATTTAATTCTACGTTTCGCAACAGTGAGTTTCAAACCTGGACATTGAGCACTTTGACGTAACGATGACAAAAAACGGTGTCAACGCTTCTAATGATGTGAACTGTAGTTAAAGAGACACTACAGCTACGGAAATTTGAAGGTAGCAAAAACGTTTAATCCTTGCGTTGTGAAAGTCCTGGGTTTGAATGTTAGTAACACCATTCAGTTTTACATGGTCTTTATATCTTGATACAGTCCCCAAGTGACGCATCATCAATAACCCATAAGACGTATAAGAAAATTATTATTTTTATTTGTTACAACAAAAAAAATAGGATGTTAAATTTTTCATAGGTGGATATAAATGGGTAACAGCTATATGATATCGATTATTCCTGTATCTTGGTTGTTTTGGTATCAGATGAACAAACAGTACTCTTCGCTTTTCGCACGGAACAATCGTGTTATACCTTAGTTGCTAACTACTGCATGAAACGTATCATCAACTTGTTTGTTTTTACTGGGTATTAGTACCGTTGACTTTGTCTATTATCAGCTGTACCAAGGCCACTTCTTTACTCAGTATCATAACACAGGAAATGTTATCTACAATACTCGACAGCTTTATTCCAACCTGAAAGAGTCTTTGCTTCAGAACCCCTTTTCTTCCTGGAATTTGGTAACTAAAAAGGGCAGAGAACATAAATATGCCTTAGGTTAAGGAAAGAGGACCACTAATAAGGTTAAGAATAATTTTCTTTTATTAATTGTGAACGAGGTAGCTAGTGATTAGAGTCCCAGGAAATTACATTCAAATAACGTTAACTAAGTTTGGATATTACTTATTTACAGCTAACTTTGAAAATTGACTATCCTTCTGGGATGTTCACGTAATCAATAGTTGGTAATATTTCTGATTTATATATATGTATATACCCATTTTTCCACTCCCCTAAAACAGTTTTCACATTATAGCAACTAAAAATTATTTAAAAAAATAAAATTTCTAAACCAGTAGAAACATTGATAGTATCTATTTTCAAATAAATAAATGGTGAATTAAATGCTTTTTATTTGCATTCACATCAAAATTCGATATAATACATATAACTCGACGAATTGTATAAAACAAATACAGCAAAACGATTGTCCTGAAAATTAGTGATGTATAAATAAGTAAAAAACAACCTTA
Organism: Vandiemenella viatica; assembly: GCA_031002005.1. Taxonomy (NCBI): domain Eukaryota; kingdom Metazoa; phylum Arthropoda; class Insecta; order Orthoptera; family Morabidae; genus Vandiemenella; species Vandiemenella viatica. The sequence goes on from JARYHS010009186.1 coordinate 199,495,033, forward strand.
TTTTTGGCATTCTACATTTCCTGACAAAACAAGTGAAGCACCCACAAGGAGGTGAGAAGGTATGCGATGTTATTTCAGTGATTGCAAAATGGAGTTAAATTTACAAACAACTTGGCATTCTGAACCCACTTATCAGTGTGAGGCATCGCCTATGGCCTGGATACATGTACTGATTCGTTTGGGGCATAAAGAGGCAAACTGGCCCACAAATGTTGTAACTGTTGCTTGATATCCAGAATACTAGTACTGGGACGGAGTTGACGTCCGAGATTCTATCGAAGACATATCTGGGGATCTTGATGGCCACAGGAGTACTTCATAATAACGCAGACATTTTAAAGAAACACGTGCCGTGTTTCGACGAGCATTGTCCTGTTGAACAATGGCACCATGATATTCTCGCATGACAAATGCACACGATGACGCAGGATATCCGTGACGAACCGTTGGGATGCCAGAGTTTCCTCATTCATTTCCTGCCGTGACCTTATGTCATATCGGATGGCATCCCCCACCATCGCCGACTCCGGCAGCTTAGGGGATAGCGTGCTAGCCTCGCGTTGCAGGGGTCGCCGGTTCGAGTCCGGCATCGGGCATGGGTGGTTTTAATTAAGTGTTGTGTCGTCTATACCACGGAGAATCTATAATACATTGAGTGATCCAATACATACTTGCAAACTACAAAATTACATAGTGCTGGCTGTATGGCCTCGTAGCCAAATGCCAATTTAAAAAAAAAAAAAAAATCCCCCACCATGACGCCAGGAGAAACACCGCTCTGCCTTTCCAAAACACGGAAACAGTGGAGCCTCTCCCCAGATTGCCCCCATAATCGTCGATGGTAGTTATGTGAAACCGTAAAATTTAGATTTATTGTCTCTCTGTATGCGAATCATGCAAGAACTTCTATTTTTGTGCTTATGGCTTTATGCCTCGTCGACATCGAGGTCATTAGAGGCGGGAAAGGACTGGGGGTAAGGAACGGATAGGAATTCGGCCATGGCCTTTTGAAGGAAGCATCCTGGCATTCGCCTGGAGTGATTTGGTGAAACAATGGAAAACCCAAATCTGGATGCCCGGACGGGGATTTGCAACTGCGTCCTCCCGAATGCGAGGCCAGAGCGTTACCGCTCATCCACCACGCACGGTACGCAAAAACTAACGAACGGATTTTAAAGAAAATGCATATCCTGGATAAAAAAAAAAAAATAAAAAACTGAAATGTGGAGAAAGGGCATTGTTTGTTTCTATTTTTAATATTAAAATTAAATAAATTAATAATAACAAATGAATAGATTAATAAATGAGTGGGATAGACCGCTTATTTTAAATTTGGAAAAATATTGTTTATTAACAATAAAAATTTAACGTTTATTAAAACACGGTTAAACAATTTGAACATGAGCAAATTCGTAGCAGATCATCAGAAAATCAAATTGTGAAAGTTCTTTCGGGGTTTTTAAACTTGAATTTAATTTTCGTGATGTATGAGACACGATTTACATCATAGTTTCATGGCTCCATTGGGCGAAATGCAACTACAATTGGCAGAATATAGGTGGTGTTGCTTTGACTGTGCATTCGATAGAAGACGTAGACATGCGCGAGCTCACACAACCAATCGAATCTAACAGCTCTGCATTAGAGCGTCCGATTGGAACTTGTTTCACATCGAACTCTTCCGTCTGACGGCCTTGGTAGTGTAGGGGCTAAACTGCAGGCTCCACGTGCCGAAGGTCGCCGGTTCGAGTCCGGCCGCGGGCATGGGTATTTAAGTGTTTTGTGTCTATGAATGTAATGTCCGTCCTGTGGTGTGTCTAATTAACTGGAAAAAATTTCGTACTGGAGGTACTGAAAGCACTGAGCGACGTAATTACTATCGAGTTGGCTGTATAGCCTAAGATGCCGAAAGCCATTAAAAAAAGGTCTTTCTTTCTACCAGCTAACCGCGTCTCGGACTGGCCATACAAAATAAAAGTATAAACTTTATTTCTCAGAATAATATTGGCGTTTGTTTATTTGTCATCACATCTCAATATCATTTTATACAATCCGATCATGTTGTAATTGTTACGTGGCTTCTGTACATTTGGAATTTTGTCCCAGTATTCTAAATGTACTCTCTCTTTCTTCTCTATTTATAATCCTTGTTTTTGTGTCCTCTCAGCCTTGGAAACCATTTAGCCCCTTGAGGTCCAGGTATGCGAGCACGTTAATGCTATAGTTCTACAATTCATTTGTTTTTACAAACATCTGGTTAAATTAGTGTTACCAGCACATACTTAGTTGTATTCCATAGTCTCCCGGTATCATTGTTCGCATATAACTTATAGCTTCTCCTTGGAAGCTACTTTATATATATCTGCTAACCGTTTACTTCCGTTGACCGCGTCTTAAGTAGTTGAAAATTATGCTACTTGTTGTACCTTTTTTTTTAAAAAAATCTTTTTTAGAAACTTTCTCGCACAATTCGAAACATTGTTATCTTTCACTCATAAATGACTTTTAAACCTATCTCTCCGGTTATAAACATAATATTTGTAAATCTCTCCTCCGTTTAGATTTCTTTATCCGAAATAAAATGCATACTCTACCTTGCTTTATTTATTGTTGCTTTCACTTCAGAAGTAACATCTGTTATACGACCGCAACTAAACTTTCCAAGATTAACTTTAAACCACTTTTGTTCCGTAGCTTCTCTGGTATTACAAATTACTCTACACGACTTTTAGGTACACGTTACTCTTATATAAATAACCTCTTGACTTAAAGTCAAACTTTTTCCATAACATCAGCAGTTTCCTTCTGGCTGCTTCAGTATCACCTTATTCATGGCTCTCCCTCTCCATTAATAATCATGTAGTACATCTTCTCAGGTTTGCTGCGCACGGTTTATTCTTTGCTGCCAAAGATGCTCTTAAATGCCAGTAATATACGTTATTCACAAATCGCGTAGCTCAGGCGGTAGAGAATCCAACTGTGGTTCGGACAATTCCCGACGAAGCCGAAGATTTTTCCTCGAAGTTGAACTACTAAAAGGGCTCCCAAGGCCCATTCAACCTGCTATCCAACGAGTACCGTAGGGGAAACTCTGTGGGAAAGTAAATAAGGCTGGAGAGTGGTGCTGACCCCGTTACATCCATCTCTAGTTCCGAAGGTCGAATTGGGAATGCGGAGATCTACATCGGTGAACCCTGCGGTGAAACAATAGTGAGCCAAAAGAATCTCCTAACAGAGTTCAAAACATAAATTTTGTCTGTCACTCTCCGAATCAGGCAAAAATAAATGAATTAAAAAAGAAAAAAAGGAACTGCACATAATTTAGGACATAGATAGAGCACATTTTATCCAGGTTAAATTGTTTTTTTTTAACATCTGTGCACACGTTTTGCAAAAACTAATGGACGGACTTCAGCAAGACTGCACACACCAGTAGCTTAGTCCAACAGTAAGCGCATAAAATACTTTCTCTCTAGCTTAATAACTTAAGTCCACATCACACAGGAACCAAAACCGTAAATTTAAGAATTTTCGTCTGTTTGTCGGCGCATGAAGCACTAATCAATGGATTTCAACAAAATTAAACATAGTGATAGCATCCGTACGTTAATCGGTAGCATGTGGTGTCGGTTAGCACATAGGATAATTATTATCCCGATAAGTTACAACGCTCCGTAAGATACAGAGCTCGACATTGTAAATTCTGATGCTTTTGTGCTTTTTTCTGTCGTCAGTCTTTCGACTGGTTTGATAAAATTCTCCATCCCTTCCTATCCTGTGCTAACCTCTTCATTTCTACATACCCCTTACATGTCATGGGTTAGCTTGCAGGATATTTTATATCTCTATAAATTACATTGCTACAAAAAAGCATCACGAAATCAACGTGCCTCATAACTGTGTATGTGTTTTAATGAACTGCAGCACGCAGAGAGCTTATGCACGAACACACTAACTTCTCATAGTAATCATTATAAAATCTGTTCAGCAAAGGTAACGTCATACTATCATATATACGAATATAGTTCAATTACTGTATTTGCCAACAGCTGTCAACCTTAGCCCCAGATATCTAAAGGTGGAGTGTTTAAATTCTACACATTATAACAGACAGATGTTAGTGAACAATTAGTGGTTTTTAGTCATAGTTTATACACATAAAAATCTGTTCTTGCACTCGTTAGGCTACACCGATTCAAATATTTCTTGCAGAAAACTATGAGAACAAACTGAAGTGTGTCTGTGGGTCATGAACAATCATAAAACCTTATGAGTTAATGGCAGGATGAAGGAATATTAGAAAAAGGATGCGGCCAAACATGTTTAAAACATTTACATACAATCTAAATTTATAATCAGGGGAGGAGATACAAGAAACAAGAATAAAAAGACCTGCTCCTTTGCTGCTCCTACCCAGGCAACATTTCTTTGATAGTTTATCTATAAATTAACAACACAAATCTCAAATAATACTTTCACTGGTAAACGTTTTCCCTATCTTATACGTGCGCTGTATTAAGAGACACTTTATACATTATAGTTTAATTCAATACAAATACAATCGCCAGCAATAAAAAGTATAATCCTTTTTCAGACAATACAATGCCATTCCAACATTTAGAGGCTTCCCAACAATCTGATTCTCTCCACCGATACTCCTCTCACGCCGAACACCAGAAATGCTCTACGTCAACCAACAATCCCATCGCTAAGATATTATAATAGTGGGCCTTTCTCTAGCGATGCTCCTCTCAAACTGTGCACAAGAGATATTCTGCGTAAAAGATATTACAGTCGCGGGACTGAAAAAAAAAATCAAGTACTATTAATTTTATTCTTTAGAAACATTATGATGGCTTTTAAATGTAAGCCCACACAGTCGAGAACTGGCTGATTGCCTGCTAATACCTGTTCATAAGTGTTCTTCCTGTAGGCAGTGTAAAATCCAGTAGGGTGAATTATAGTTCTGTTACTACACACAGATCCAATCTATATCTATAAAATGAAAACCGGATAAATTTGTCTTATAAAAACTCGGAAACTACTGAGCAGATTTCGATGGGATTTTCACCGTTTTAAAGCTTAGAATCTCAATTCAGTTGATTGGCATGTCTTGCGTTTCAACATTAAATAACGCAGGAGAATTAAATGAAATTCTGAACGTATGATGACAAATCCCAAAGATAGAAGGATTAGATGTTGCATACTTCGCACTAAACACACAACTAAAATGTCTCTGACCATAGCCTTAAATGAAAGAAACTCTAAAATATTTGAAGTATTCTTTTCTTTAATTCGGGTTATTCAATTTTTAACGACATAGATAGCCGTACAATCAACAGTACCTACCACTACAATGTCTCTGGTCATCAGCATTAGTCTTCTGTTCACAATTTATTCACGTTAATATTATTCTGGATTCACTTTTGCTATTTGTATAAAAGGCTGAATCTGTGGAGTTAAAGTATCTGGCGTTTCGAGCAAAAAGTATATCTATTCACTTCGCAATTGAATCAAATGTGAGTTTCTAACATAATCTAGCGTTGGTTAGTAATGTAGTAATACAATTTCTTGACAAAATTAATTAAGCTTGATACACATGAATCTTTTCGGACGAATAAAAACAGTGTACGTGAAAATAAACTTCAACCCACCCGTTTCTTGGTAGGGGGCCGGTGAATCTAGGTTTGCTTTAATTCCGTAAAAAGTTGGCGCGAATTTTATGAAACTTTGTACAAATTGTGGGAATAAAAATAGCGTAGGGGTAAATCTACGCCAGCTACACCAGGCAACGCCGGGAACTCTGCTAGTCTGCTATAAAAAGCATCCTGTAAGTGGATGAGTGCAAGCCGATTACGTGGGGTTTGGAATATGAGCGTTCACAATTTGTACGGCAGAGGAAAAGCGCAACGATATTATTGAACTGTCTGCAATCGGTGAATTTTTGTATGAACATTGGAGATCCCCTTTTTATGAATGCCGTTCCCTGGAATTCTTGCAATAGCGATGGATACCTTTTAAGTGTAATCGTCGGTGGGTAATTATATTACAAATTGCACCCCGCATTTTGACTACTCCCTTTATAATGGAGGCAAGCCATAAAGTAAGCAGCATGACTTCGGAAGACGCAAAACTTAAATACCCTTTGAAATAATTCGCGATTACGATTCGTTACATGTAACATGATTCGTTCTTTCATTTCCTCCTGCAAGTTATTCAATTAGTTGAACAGAACTTAGAAGACAGTCACTCACGCTGTAGATCATATAGCTAGGAAACTAAAATATTTGAACACTCGTTCCAACTTTACAATGCTATTATTACATATCTAACAAGAACATTACATTTTCCAGACAAAATGTGAATCTCCAACAAATGATACTAAAATACGGTATGTGGACGCTTGTTGATAATAAGAGAACTAATACAGCCAGACATTTATGATAAAATTCAATTTCTGTGCAGTATTACATTTAAGGGATGATATGAACATAAAATTTGCTGAGCGAGTTATCATATACTTTATGGTGATTCATTCTTACGGTTACTTACATTTACTGTGAATCTTACCGTTCTTATTGCTTTTCCTTAGAACTATCTTCCGGAGTTATGCAAAGAGTAAATCGTATAAAAATACTACAAATTTTTTTTCGTAAAAAGTTATTTTATTTCTTTTTTTATTTCGGACTTTACAATCAGTCAACGTCAAGGTTATTAGAGTTAGGAGAGGATTGGGTTCAAGGAACTGGAAAGAATTCGCCCACGATTTTAGGACGGAACCATCCCAGTTGTCACCTGAAGTGATTTCGGTAAACGACGGAAAACCGACATGGAGATCACTGAAAGGGGATTTGAACTCGCATCCTCACGATTGTCCGGCTCCAGAGTAACCGTGTAATGACCGATGTCCTTGGATATCTGTAAACAATATAGAAGAATTTAACTTCAACTACTGCTGCTTACAAGAACTTCAAATTTTAAAATATAAAATTTGACAGGAAACATGGCTACACGCTGTGTATGATATTCTAAATATGGCACTGGTGTAACGTTCGTACCACAATTCAAGTGATAACATCCTAATTGCAGGTAATAAATTCCAGTTCGGTATCTCGAAAAGGGAATTTAATTAAAGGTGTAGTACAGGGGTGGCCAACCCCCGGCGCGCATTGAATATTTTTCCGACCCGCAAGATTCATCACACTTTTATTATTATTATTTATTCACAAATAGCCTGTGTCCAATACATTTAACAAAATTATATGTACACTATATAATAACAAAAACAAAGCAAAACAAAAATACTACAATATAATAATTTTTACAAAGCCACACAGCTTTCCAGCCATGAACCCACTTTCTCCCTAAATCTTCCAACAGATATAGAATCCTTTATTTCTTGCGGTAATTTTTTATACATAACTATTCCTTTATAAAAAACAGTATTTTGTGCCTTACCACCCTGTTTATGAGTCACATGAAAATGATTAACTTGTCTAGTCCCATAATTATGAACATCACAATTTTTTTGTACCAATCTGCTTAGATACTTGGGTAAGACATTATTATGCAGTCTAAATATAAATGTTAACACATCTCTTACTATTTCTTTTCAATATATAAATAACCCAACATTTTAAGCATATTGCTCACATTTTCTGTACGTCTTTTATTTAAAACTGCTTTAATTCCCTTATTAATATTTGTTTGCAATTTACTGATTTCTGTCTTACTTTCCATTATAAGCACTGTGGAGCAGTATCTTATATGTGGCATCACAATTGTCTTAAACAATAGTTCTTTTCCTGGTCTAGACAATATCTTTCTTGACTTATATATTAAATTAACCTTTCTTGCAACTTTTTTGTTTATAAAATCCACATGAGCTTCAAAATTTAGTTTGTTATCAATAACTATTCCTAGATACTTATACTGTTGGACCCAATTTATTTTGGTTCCATTTATTAAAACTGACTGCATTTCTCCTGCCTCTTTTCTTGCTCTATGTTTCCCCATTATCATACATCTTGTTTTTAAAACATTCAAACTTAGTGAATTATACTGTAGTCATTTACTAACACCTTTTAGCTCATAATTTAATATTTTCACTATATCAGACACACTCTTCCCATGGAAGAAAATCAAAGTATCATCTGCAAACATATGTATTTTACAGTATTTAAGTATCCCTGGAAGATCATTTATGTACAGAATGAATAATAGTGGTTCCAATTTACTTCCCTGTGGCACTCCATACTTTACTTCTCTTTCCTCAGAAACAATGTCATTAAATTTCACCTTTTGGTACCTGCCTGTCAAATAGTCTTTCTTTTGCAAAATATATTTATTTTATAATGGCCATAGTAATGAAAACCAATGTTAAAAAAAAATACATTTTTGTGCATCCATGTTTTCAAAATTTATTTAATTTATATTTTTTATATCATTTTTAGTGTTACATATTTCATTACAAAGTGCGTTTAGTATCATTATTATTTTATTATCTATGCTTACATATAAGAATAATAGAAAAAATAACAACAATAATAACTCGTTATACTTCAATATTTCGCTCCAAAAATGTATTTTGTTGGTCTAAATCTAATACGGCGAAATATAATTTTATATGCGTCCCGTGGAGTTATGATACATTTCCAAAGTGGCCCGCAAGATCATTTTGGCTGGCCACCCCTGTTTTAGTGTCTTTTATCCTGTTAAACGTACCAGACCGAGCCTGCTGGGTGAGTGATGACGCATTCGGGAGGACGCGGGTTCAAATTTTCATTCGGCCACCCAGATGTTAGTTAACCACGGTTTCTCAAAATCACTCTAGGCCAATATCAGAATGGTTCCATCAAAAGGGCACGGCCACATTCCTTCCCATTTCTTGTACCCATCCTCTCCTGGCTCCAATGACGTCGCCGCAAGCCCGAAACAAGAAGAAGAAAAAGCTGTTGATAATGAATTGGTTAATACTACAAATGAACTCTCTACTAAACTTTGCTGTAAATGTTTCAGTAAATATTGGAATAAACTGTAACGTTAAAAAAATAGCCCATTCCTGTTTGCTGGTCAGAAAAGTGCAAGGATTTTAAGGACTGTCGTTACAATGCTATCGCTGTTTACACATTTTCTTGAATAAGGAACCGGAAAAATCACAATCGCCTGTTTCGTGTTATTGATATTTATTTTCTGTACGTCTGATGTTTGATGGTTTTAGACATCGCAACTGAGAATCTAAATTAAGAGATTGTAATTCCGTTCATCTTTTATGCATTAATATTTCTTAACTTTTAATTTGTCTTTGTGACGTAAAGAAAAAGGAAGCTTATATGGCAGTTAGGAAAAATAAGGTTCGTTTTACAAATGTGTGGTGCCATCTTTGGTAGCTCTTGCAGGTGTGCACTATAGACTGCTCAGATTTCGAGAATCGCTGAGCTGAGTCCCGTCTCCCTTTCCGACCCAGAATGCCTAGCGGCTTTCCACGGGTTCCTGCCCTAGCCCGTTGGCAGGCATCAGTATTATCAGCGAAGTGTTTCGTTCATCATATGAAGAACAGACTTTGAAACAATATAATAAATTAGGCTGTGTAGTGAACGAAATCACAGTTTCTTATAGCTTGTAACTGGAGTGAAGGGCTGTGTTTCTAAAAGATGTGCTGTTACAATTCTTTCTAAGTTTCTGCGTACACATCATCTCGTTCCATGGTCAATAGACGGTTAATGGTTCATCTTGAAACTACACGTGGTCTGCTTCCAGAGATAATTTTACTGGCAAAACTGTTAGGGTTTCAGGAATACGCATAATTAATAGTGTCACATCACACCAGATTCACACTTTGTTTGAAATATATAAAGGGTATGATTCTAACAGATATCAGTGCCTCTCAAACGTCATACAAAATCAGAAAGGAGTTAATATGGCATTTTACAACGTCTTGGATACCTAAAATATTACCATTATTTGTGTTTACGAATCAGGTAAATTGAAATAGATTGTTTTTATTATCATTATTATTGTGAATTGGAGAAATTTCATCATTCACGTACATAGAACAATCTTCATACTTGTGTGTAATTTGTTGAATAACTTACAGGTGAAAATGAAGGGATTAACTATTTAGGTTTTCAAATCGATATGACCTCGATGACATCATACAAATCATAATGCCATTACCAGTGGGCAAATATGCAAAGTATTGTAGTAATTTACCATTAAACAAGCTTCTAGCCGTCTGATAAACCAATCTATCTAACTAAACATTCAGCTAGCAGAAACTCGCTGGACATATAGGAAGCATAGTATTATTGTTACACACAATACAAGTTTTGCATTTTAAAAATGAAATTTTCTTGAAGAATAAACATTATCTAATATTTCTTTGAACAAAAGTTACAGGCAACTAGTTATTTTATATTGATTCAAGCTAAATTTTTCAATGTCAGTATCCGGAGGGAATCATAAGAAATGCTTTTGTAGCTGAATGATCATAGCAAGTCTGATATAAGTGACTGATACAGTTCAGATCTCTCAGGTTTCAGATCCGAAATTACGTATTCCATTTTCAATGGTTCTATAAAATCAATTCAAGAGGATGTATGATGCTTAGAAGCAATGACCAATTTTCTTTCAGTTACTTACGCACTGTCCTTTTCATTCTTTAATGCCCTTGTCATCACAATCCGTAAAGCAAAAAAAGATATTTTTTTCTAAACTTTATATCACAGTGATGTATTTACATGGTGTTTGCTGCCATCTAATTCAGATTTTGAGCATGAGGTGATATAGTTCTGTTAGAAATGTCACGTTGAACTTAGCACAAGACGGTGTTATCATTCTAAAGGCTATGAAACAAATGCGATATAAATTATGTAAAACATAATTTTTTCATTCACAAATTTTTGTGGATTTATTAATATCGGTGGAAAGCGGTCATAATTATCGTTTAGCAAAATGAAATTTCTAATTCTGCCTCCTCGTTATTGTTGAGCAGTACATTTGGTGAAACATTACATTCGATATCTGGAAGCAGCGTTTAAGAGGCGATAGTACGCTATGGGAAACTGACCGAATATTCCATACTTAGTTCTCTCAGCAGTGATTTGCGTGTAACAAAGGTAACCCTCGAGTATATAACTTGTCAGACAGTGTCCGTTTGGACGGATATGTGGGCTGAGTCCGGACTGTGGGTGGGACGAACGTGCGGTCCAGGTTGTTGAGAGGGCGCACCTGCCCATTACGCGAAACAAGCACATTAGAGCGCAGCTATTATCGACATGATGGTAATTGCAGAGGGGTAGGGGGCGGAAAAACGACGACACAGTTAATCACTACGCTGCAGGACGACCAGGGCAGGCATCACTGTATAATCCGGTCGCGTCGGAATTAATTTATCGTGCGCGCGGTGGCTGGCGTCTGGTCTGCGGTATCGTGCACAGGGACTCTAATCCGCTTACACGCCGTCCGCCGGAGCCACAGACGTTTCACGTGCGTTAATAATGCGGGGAGAGCGTGTTGACAGAATGCGGCAATTACCTGCCGTGCTCTGCTCTGGCCTGCTCTCACTTGGGGCCGGCCATCACATGTGAAAGTTGCTAGCTGGAGCAAGCCCGTACTATGCGCCGCAGTAGCATTCTGGATCTTGACCGGTCTAACGGCTCCCTGGTCAAGTGTCTGATTAGAGATGGAATGGCTAAAACTTTCAGACGCCGCTAACTCGTCTTTCTCCTCTGACAAGGTTGCTTTGTCTCTGGGAACTACGCTTGAATGATTCCGTGGGTTGAATTTCAAGTAAAAGTGTACACCGTTTTTACCGTGTCGGATTACCAAGTTTAGGCGGTTGTGACAGAGGCATATTGCGGTGAAGGTAGAAAAAACTGTAGCAAGGTTACGAAGACAACGCGGAGCTGTTGTTGTTAATACCGGATATTGTTTGCCACTGCTTCACTTCTTTCTAAGTGAATGTTAAAATGGCAACACGAAAGGCACCAGTAGGCCCTTCCCCACTTTTAACAACTGTTATACATTTATTTTCTCTATCTGGTAACGTCAGTATTGTTTACCATAACTTTAATATTAATTTTCTAGCCAAACACACAAAAAAGTAATGGCATTAGGTTAAGAGATCACACAAGGCAACACGGTATGTATACCTACTGGTGTAAGCCCGTCACCAATTTTTTGCGTATCGTCACGGGTCTAGAATAGTTCCAGTTTTTAGGATGAAAGATTATGACAGGTTGACCTGATTTGACCAAATATAAACTTGTCCTGTATTTCAGGGTGAATAAAATCTCTTGAGCTTGAAGAACTCAGAAGCATTAATAGAGGTAGGTATTAAACTCGAACAGGGACGATAGCGCAAACGTATAATTGTTTCAAAGGTCATAGACTCGAACTTGCTTAAATACAAACTTGACTTTATTTGACCCTTAAAGTTCACTCTGCAAAATTTAGAAAATTCCTTTTTACTTCGAAAGCATTACGTTTTTTTTATTATTATTATTTACAGTGGGCAAACACTCATAATATAATATTGGTCATATTATATGTAATGGCCATATAGAACTCAACAAACATTCCATGTTATCAAACAGTTGAGCAACTCGGAAGAATTGGATTGCCAGAATAGTTGATTCGTTAACATATTTGGTCTGATATCCACTTAAAATAATCTAATAACTCACGTATAGTGAACATGAATAAAGACCATTTACAAAAGTGGTCAGCAAAATACCTGAAAAGCAAATAAACCGTAATGCATAAACATTGGTCAAGCAACAACATTAGAGACAGTTTTAATTAAATTGAAATTTATGCTAAGCCGGAATGACAATCATTACAGTAGAGACGATGAATAATTTAATTTTTTTTAAGTATTTTTTACGTTGCTTTCATTAGCAACATGTTACTGAAAAGCAGATCAAGTTTTTTTCAGCCAAAAAATTTATCTGTAATTTTTAACTATGAAACGCTACGAAAAGCAAACTTAATTAATGTATTATGTCAATTAATTTCGTAGCAGTTGCTTAGCTATTAAATTGCGAACATAACCACGAATTTCTACTAATGGTATCTCTGGTCGCTGTTTTGCGAGAGAAGGCTGACACGTGACACCGTTCTCCAGCCAATAGCTATCGAGGTGAGAGAATGAGTGACCTTACGAAATTATATAGCAGATTTGTATCGCACCTGTTATTATTCGAACGCTCTTTCTGATTTTGATTCTGCCTAGCAGAGATAATACAAGAAGAACACAACACCTAATTAAAACTACCTATTCCCGAGGTCGCCTCGAACAAGTGACTCGTGAAGCCAGGCAGCTTTTTGTACGCTGCCAAGATTTCTTCTTCTTCTGTCGCCATCTCCTAAGAGAAGGTTGGTGACCCTCATGGAATAGTTTATCCTACAACTCGACCGAGTTCTTAAACCAGGATACTCTCCTGCGTCCAGATCTCCATTTCTCTTCGACATAAACTGTAGAAGTTTTTATTTGTAATTTCGAAAAATGTGACCAAAATACAAAGCTATCGTGCGTTTAACGACGCTCAGGTGTTCTCTTTTTTTGGTAGCAATCTGGAGGATAAGTTTTGTTTACCACTCGGCGTTACAGACACATTTCGAACGTCTCCAAGCGATTAATGGAAGAGGATTTCATTGTCCAGGTTTCAACGCCATACATTAATGTAGATATCACATAACATATAAGAGAGCGTCCATAACTACATAGTTCCATTTTAGCCTCCTTTGAATCTCCCTCTAGCCCCCCCCCCCCGGCTAGGCACGTAGCACTTTCCCCTATTGATTTGATTCCAGAAAACATTTTGAACTGTTTTTTCTTGTCAGGCTATCGCAAATTACATACGGAGATAATTAAAAGACGAAAATAAATATTCACGTACTGTTCTGTTCCTTATTTTATCTGTGACAAATAATATGAATGAAAAGCTACGTGGCTTTGCTAGGAACCCCCTCCCCCCTTTTTCTATGTAGCCCAGCGTAGCTTTCTACCCAACTCCACTCCTCTCCCCTCCCCCCCTGACCGATCCACGTAGTTTATAGACAACGATTCACAAACGAGTGCTAAGCCGCAGATTACGACTACACTTAAGATATTTAAACGTATGACACGTTGTCCTAACAGAGCCGCTAAATACTAATACTGAATGCATTCAACTTAAACTGCAAAATTTTTTTTTTTAATAATTCGATAGAGGACTATTGTCGTTAGGACATAGTTAATTTGCAGGTTCTACTCTGTGGGTATAGATGTTTCCAGAGAATTATGTTTTTAAGCGTTTTAGCTGGCCGGTTTATTTTTGAAAGGTTTTCTGACCAACTAAGACAGTCGTGTTGGGTTTGACGACAACCAGACCACTTTAACTACAGTCGAAAGCTCCGCCGCGGTAGTCATTTATTTCCAGACTATCGGGATGCCGCATCTGCTAGCGTGAAATAGTTATCTTTCTCTTACGGCGTAACTAACTACACTGCAACGAATCCCGTGCTCTCTAATAAATACAGTCCCAATCTGAAACGTTCGGTGCTCTGGAAAGTTCGGCCGGTCGGCCAATCAGGAGACCCGGAGAGTAACGTGGCTCGCGCTTGAGCTACTTGGTGAGGGTAGAGGCTTGATCTGTTTGTTTCTAGTGGTGGAGGAAGTGACCGACGCATTCAACCGCCGGAGATTCTGTGGCATGGTACTGCTCGACGTAGCGAAAGCCTTCGATACAGTATGGCATGAGGGCCTACTGCTTAAGATGGCTACAGCGGGCATACCGAAGGCCTACGTCGTACTCATCCGCCGGTACCTCAGAAACAGGCGATTCAGGGTGAGAGTGGAGAGATCGTGGTCCACCCTTCGGCGTGTCCTCGCCGGAGTACCACAGGGCTCGGTCCTCGGTCCGCTGCTATACTGCATTTTTACGGCGGACATCCCAAGGCCGAACTCAGTTTTCACTGCGCTGTATGCGGACGACACCAACTACTTCACCTCATCCTGGAGCCAACTGATAGTCGCCAGACGCCTCCAGGAAGCCCTACAACAACTCGAAGAATGGGCCACGAAGTGGAGAGTTCGCATCAACGCAGAGAAGTCGCAGTCCATCATTTTCCACCGGCGTGGAACCCCAAGACCACTCCAGCTGGACCTGTTCGGTGGCAGAATCCCACAACAGACGGTCGTCCGCTACCTGGGGGTCCACCTCGACGAACGGCTGACGTGGAGGCAGCAGGTACAAGATGTCAAAACCAAGGTGGAGAGAAGATTAAACATGCTCTATCCCATCCTGAATGTTAACTCTACGCTGCCTCCCCGCTGTGGAGTCCAGGTCTACCAGGCACTGGTAAGACCGATCATCGAATACGCGAGCCAGGCGTGGGGTTACGCCGCTTCCACCCACCTAAAGAAGCTGCAGGTACTGCAAAACAGGGCGCTAAAAAGAGCCCTGCACCTGCCCCATCGCTTCCCGACGGCGGATCTACATGCGCTGGCCAACACACCCCTACTACGAGATAGACTCAGGACAGCAGCCCACCAGTTCTACCAGAAAGCAGCCACATCACAAAATGAGCTAATCAAGAAGATTGGCGACTACGACGCAAACGACTACAGACACCCGAGGCCGAAAGCAATGCTTACATAAGAAATTTAAAAAAAAAAAAAAAACGGAAAAAAAAACATATAAATAAAAAAAAAACATATAAATAAAAAAAAAAAAACAAAAAAAAAATAAAAAAATAAAATAAAAAAAAAAAACGAAAAAAAAAATATCCCTACATATTGCAAAAACTCTGCTGAGCAGCAGGTAATGACAAACTGTCAACAGAAATGTCAACCTGTCCAAAATAAAATGTAGGGGCAGATGTCACCAATAAGGGTGACAGGTACCCCTTCCCCAATACAGCCAACGCCTACGGCGTTGGCAGAAGCTGCGCTTCTAGATGGATCTGTTTGTTTCCTTCATATTCCACGCGCCATGACCATAATCTTGGTTAACGAAAAAGACAGACTACCCAGGTCTACCATGAGTTTATAAGATTCCTTGTAATTGTGAATTGGTCTATGCTAGAGAGACTGGATTCATAATAGAGGACAGGCTACAAGAATATCTCCGGAATTATGAGTCAAATAAAACTGATAACTCAGCCACTACGCGAACTAAAAACATCAACGAGGACACCGGTCTCAAGTTTCAGCCTGAAAACTACAGACAACTTCAGTGTTTGAGGGCTGGGATACTGTCAAAGACTGTCAATCCAGCCTCTTTGTTAGCAAAGGTTCTTTTAAGTTTATGTCAGTAATTCCTAACAGTGACTAAGTTCGTGAAAACTGTCTCCATATAGTACTCAACCTCTTAAAGTATGATGGTCTGGAAAACAGACGTGGACAATAATGTTCTGGTTTAACTCTGAAACTGAGAAACGCAAATAGCTATCAAATTGATGGCCCTCAATTGCTTGACCATCATTCAAAGACAAAGTCAGAAATATTTTGAAGATTGATAAAAAAAAAAAAAAAAAAAAAAATGGAAAAAAAGAAAATCTAGCGCAAAAATCTCTATTGTGTCACTTTACATATTCTACTAGTATTTTAATCTTCGGATCTAACATTCTGAAGGACGCGGGTTCAAATCCCCGTTTGGCCATCCAGATCTCGGTTTTCCTCTAAATCATCATAGGAGAATATAGCGATCGTTCCCTCAAAAATTATTACATAATTCTTTTCCGTTCCATGACTCAATCATCTCCTTCTCCTAAAGACCACAATGTCGATGACGCGTATAACCCAAAGCAAAAAAGAACCACATTGAGCCTTTATTTAGCTTGAATTTTGCTGTGGATGTGTACACACAGTGTTACAACTACAGTTGTTAGCCCAAGACGGGACCTACAGTTTAACGTGAAATCCGAACCACGGAACGTCTTGGCGTGGCTCGTATGATCAAACACAACTCTGAACAGCGCCGACCCCGGCAGCGTAGGTGTAGCGTGCTTGCTTCGCGTTGCAGGGGTCACCGGTTCGAGTCCGGCCGAGTCCGGCCAAGGGCATGGGTTGTTTTAATTAAGTGTTGTGTTCGTCTTGTGTCGTCTTACAAAAGAGAGAAAACAATCACACTTGGATGAAATCTATACACTGTAAAAACGAAAAAACACATTGAGATGGCTAACATGGCCGAATGCCATTAAAAAAAAAATAATAAAAAAAAAACTTTCAACATTCCTGCGCCTACAGGCATTTGAACCCGAGACGGGAGCAGCGAACGTTTTGAAAGCAAGTTCGATTTTTTTTTATAAATTTCATCACAATGTAATAACAAATATTTCTTCACCCCGATAAAAAAAAAAAGAGAAATAAATACATGACTTGTGTTCTTCTTAATATACTCAGAAATAAAAGCTATTTTATCCGTCAAGTAGGGCCTATCTGTTGTTTAATCCTACGCATGTTCATAGGTCTTTTGCAAAGTGTTAGCTGAATAGACAAGCGTAGCTGTATCTGATTCACTGCCAAACACAGACTGCTTCTGCCTACTCACGACCACCGTGTCATCTTAACGATGTAGCCAGCTACTAATTACTGCCAAAGTATTACATAAAGGCTTTTAATATGAGAAGACAGGCAACATTCGCCAGCAACCGTATCAAAGCGAAAATGTGAAAGTACATGCAATACGGAACCTACGTTCCGGTGGCCGAATACGAGTCCAGCGAAGGTCAGAGCTCTTAATCCTGCACTGAGCTTTCACTCCGGCTACAGCGAATGTGACAGAAAGTTCTACTGCGGAGGTACTTCCGCGAACATGTAAGTCGAAAATATGTGTTTCTTCTGCAAAAAGTGGTTATTCCCTTAAAAATTGTGGTTCCCTGATGTATGAGAGAAACATGAACCCTCTTGTGCACTAATCATATTTTATGAAGGTTACATTCCGTGGCAGCATAAGAAACCGCATAGATTTTTGGGTGAGCGAAACGTTTTGAATTCGATTTTTGGAGGAAGCAAGTTTGAATACCCTTCCGGCCATTCGATTTTCCATGGTTTCCCAAAATCACACCTAGCGAATACCGGGATAGTTCCTTTAAAGGCCGTGGCTGAATTCCTTCCGTTCCTTGCCACCATCATTTTCCCATTTCTAATAACCTTGACGAGGTGCAAAGTAGTAAAAAAAGATTTTGAGTTAATGCTTCTTGGCGTATTTCCTTAGTTCCCACTGCTATTTTAAAACAGGCTAATAGTGATCGTCAAGTTTAAATGCATTTTTGCATCAATTTAGGACACAAAATAGACTTTGAATATTTTTTTAGGATGTTCTACTAAATATAGTAATGTGACGGGCAGTCTGTGAATTAGGGTTTGAATTGATAGTTTCGATGTTTTAATCTGTGAATATTGTAAGCTGCTTCGAGCGAGAAGATGCGTACGTGCGTAAAAGTGCAGACTTGCAAGTTGGCAGTCCAAGGTCTGCAGCACAGCACAGCGTAGCGCGTATGCATGTAGAGTGCACGTGATAGCTCACGCATAAATACGCGATCGTGGCGTGATCTCGTTCTATTCTATTCTATTGTATGAACGATTCTGCAGCAGCCATGTGAGAGGTAAGACTTGTGTCTTGTCTGTGTGCCTTTCGGCACTGGGCAAGCTATGCTTGCCCATAGTTTTGCTTGTCTCGCGTTAGTTAGTATTTGGTTAGTTAAAGTAGTTTGATAAATTATTCAGTCAGTGTAACTTAAATGAGTTGTTTGCCGTTGTCGTAATAATGTTGTAGCCTCGTTATAATCTTATTTGGTAATCTCGGGTTATAATCAGGATCGTTAATTATTCAGTTAGTTGCATTTAATCAGTAAAGACATCTTTCCATTATACTCGTATGAAGAAGCTATTAATTCATTTAGTAAGTTGTTAACAATTGTATCAATGCTTGCGTGTCATTTCCCTTCCAGCATAAAGTTAGACAGTTTTGCGGATAAATGTATTGTTCGGCTTTTATAAGTAAAATGTGCTTAAATTATCAGTATGAATCGCCCCTAACCATTTACAGCCGTCATTTTAAACCCTTTGTAATTTCAACTCCAGCTACAATTGGTGCCAGAAGAAAACGGTTCTTTAGAAGTGTCTTTTTTTCGTAATATTTCGCTAACGTGCATGTTAAAATATTCGGTAAAATTTTTGCGACTGTTAGAAAGTATGTATGATCTTTATTTTTTTTCTGAGACAATTCGAGGCTTACAGACATGTCACATGCTCTTATCTTTTACTATTAAGTTTGAAAATTGTTAAATAATATTTTATTAATGTGAAATTTCGTTTCGTATGTTTTGAGTAAATGTGGAGAAAAGTACCAAGTTTCGCCATAAGAGGGCGCTCTTCAGTTGCAAACGCACAAGCAGACGACACGTATACAGCAGCTGAGCAGCCAATCAGGGAAAACCGTGATGCATGATGGGATGGAAAGCTTGGCGCTTTCAAGTTTTGGCGGTGCAAAGCAGACAAAACGTATCAACCATATGGCAGAAATCCAGAAAATAAAGTAAGCATTCAATTTTTCTATTTTGTCAGCATATGGGGGCATCCTTAAAAAATTTTTATACTATGTAAACTATGATTTTCTGTTGAGAGATTTGTATTAAGTTATAAGAGAAATATGCAGTTTGGTTAAAATGTGGCAGTGTTTTGGTATTCTGGAAAATGTTTTAAAATCTGTGGCAATTGATTTCATTCAATATAAAAGATCTGTTAAAGGGTAGACAGTTTTTCAATCATGTGTTTTTGTCGAAATACAGCCTAACAAATAGGTTAAAGACATTTCACTGCACAAAACCTGTTCTGTCATGTGATAACAGTATCTTTTTTATGTAAAGTGGCGTAATTTGAAAATTAGTGGTGTTTGTGAAATTAACATCTTTAAAGTGGCGAAGTGGGAGTATTCTTTTTTTTTTTGTAACAGTTGAGTGTTTTGGAGTTAATGTCAGTAACTGTGTTAGTGGGTTTGAGGCAATATTACTAAGTTCTGAGGACCATCATGTGGACCCAACTATAGTAATTTATACGGCCAAATACGGATCTAGAATGGAATTTGAATTAGCTACTCAAAGTTCACTCGTTATGCAGATTCAGAAGTCGTGATTGTCGATAATCTATCTTCACAGAAAACTTTCATATCAAAATTTGGCTTTATGACATGTGTAGAAGGAGTAAGAATTAATACAATGGTCCAGCAGCAAAAGAAGCCTTATCTCCAGGGATCTGAGTGTGAAATGTTGCTTTGAGTCTATTGTTTAGTTCATTTATTTGTTGTTGATATGAGAAATGTGATAATGAGGCATTTTGAAGAAGAATTGTGAGAATTATGTGATTTTTAGTTGTTTTATGGTTATATGAAGTTATGTGGTTATGAGTATATATGTGTAAGTTATGTTGCAACGTTTTATAGAGATGAGTATGATGACTTATGGGATATATAAATGAAGTATATGTGATTTATTGTTTTATGGAGTATAATGATGCATCAGAAGTATTTTTTTATGAAAGTTATGTTGAATTATGAGAAGCTACAAGTGAGTATTGATGTGATATGAGATGAGATGCAGTATTTGGGAAGTTTTCAGCCACTAATAAAATAATTATGATTATGTTGATAAAATGAAGTAAACAGTAATAGGTGATATTATATCAAAGTCACTATTGAGAAAAGTATTTAACATCAGATAACAAGCCACATGTGTAATGAGGAGTTTAAAATTGTTTATGAAGCCACAAGTGAATTTTTTTAAAGGTTTAATGTACATGTTTTAGTGATGGTAATTATAAATCTTGTTGGTTTAAAAATATTGTATCCAGTTTCTTTGAGTTTTTATGGGGAAATACTAAAATAATCTGAAGTCATAAAAAAAAATCTTCTTCCTTTGGTGAGAAAAATAGTTCACTGGTTCATTTTCTTGGAATTTTTCTTGGTAATAATGTCAATTATAATAACAATTTGTCTAAAACTGCATGTTGAATGAATATGGATTGTTTTTAAGTTGGACTATCAGGTCAGTTACATATGTGACACAGCTGAACCTAGGAATGTCGAGTCCTCTTAAGAGGTTACCTTAGTGAACATAAAAATGCTCGAATGATAGTTTGTGAGAATGAATGCAGATGTATATGATAAATTTGTTGGTGAAATGACATGATACTTAAAAATTCTCGTGCTATAAGAAGCAGTATTTTTCAATTCAGTTTGCATTAATGTATATGTTTCTTTTTTTTCTCTGTTATAATTTATGATCTGTTCATGTAACTATTCTTGTTTATAATCATGTGATAAGTCTTGAAAATTTTTCTTTTCCTTTTAAAACTGTGTCTGATTGATTGTGTTTGTGATAAATTTTAGGAAAGTGAAGTAAGCATTTGAATTTTAATGCCAATTAATAGGATGATTTATTTATTTTTGAACCAATGTATGCAAGTGATTATTCTGATTTTGATGTTCCATGTATTGTATTTTGAATTTGTAAAAGGATGTCCTCTTTCCCCCCCCCCCCCCCAGACTTGAGCAGTATTCATTTAATTGCATTTATTTTTCAAAGTTTTGAGCTAATGTTGATAATTTAAAGTTTCTTTTCCATTAAAAGCCTTTTCAATTCAATTTTTCTTAAAATCAAATGCTGACAATTAGAAGGTTGAACAGTTAGAATGTTTGAACAAGTGGAAGGTTAAACAAGTATAAAGTTGAACAAATAGAACATTGCATATAGAAAATTGAGATAAAGTTCCAAGTTGATCCCTGACCAAACCGACAGTTGAAAGTTGAACTTTAACAATGAAACATTTTCTGTGAGCAAAAGTTTCACACGATGTTTACTAAAAGTGCATAACTAATTAAATGTGAAATAGTGAAGAGCAAATACTGGTCCAGGTTATATGTTACAGCAATTTCGAGGCGATATGGACACGAGGACTTTATGCAGTTACATCAAGCAGACGAAACATCAAGACAGAACATCTTTTCAAGACATCGACGGCAACAACTATGAGTACACTAGATCTTAGATTTTAATTTTCCTTTGTATCTGGATTTTTTCTTTCTTTTGGGACGGTTTAGTTTCATTTCATGGTTTTGTTTCAATGTAGGGGATTTTATTTTATTGTAGTTATACTTCATGTGTGCATAACTAATACTACGAGACATAAGCAATTATGATGCACTCTAGCCTACTATGGTTATTTTTTTCCATTGATCTGACATAGTTCTTGCTTTATACTGTTAGATAAATCAATATTGATCAATCCTTTTTTCAACACCTCATTTGTGAAGCAAAGGCCGAGTTTTTCATTATTTTGATTTTTTTTTTTACTGTGAAGAGAATCTTTCCTATCGAGTACCAGTAGTTAATTTTTCAAATATGTCAATGCAGTTTGTATGAATGGAACCTCAATTTCAATAATGGGAATAATATATTGTTTCAGTGGGTTTATGTAATGATATTTAATTAAATGTTTCATTGGAGTTTCAAGAAGTTATAATGTTGCAACGAACTATGAGATTTAATGAAATGAGTTTTTGATTGCCAGAGAGAACGGTCAAATGTTTTAATGAGATGTTTTGATTATTGCCAGGGAGAGCAATATGTTGTTAATGAGAATATTTTGTTGAATATTGGGAGATTATGTTGTTGAATAAGAGTATATCGTTAGGAGAATGTATTGCGGTATGGATATTGGTTCTTAGGCTTCAAGAACTTCGCTGTATAAATCAGAGTTTGGATAGACGGTTGCCAGGTAAACCACCATACGCGCATGTTAGGGGAATGGATATAGCAGAACGTGCAGTGGTACAGAAACACGAGAGTGTACGCTAATTACTGTCGTTATATGGCTGAAATACAAGCTCATGTCTAGCGGATGGAATCCGGAACCTGATGCTGACTGTTATACGAGTTTATAAGCCTGTTTGCTATTCCAGGTCTCTGAAAGAAACAAAAACATCTTGAGCAGAGAGAATTTATTTATTTATTTTGGGGAATTAAGCAAGGAGCATTTCGAAATTTTGAGGAGTAAAATTTTGTTTGAGTGAAATTCATAATGACATGCATTGCAATTGAGATCAGTAAATTCTTGCATTAAAAGATTTGCTTAAACTTTGGATTAATATCTTGCCTTGTGATATGAATTTAAAATATTTTGATTTGAAATTTGAAAATGAGGAAAGAATCTTTTTCTATTCTATTCATATACTGTCTTTACACTTTCTTCTTGTCAAGTAATAAGTAATTTGTTATGTATGAATGATTTTAATGTATGATTGTGAAACTTTAATTTTGGTTGGACTTTGTGTCGAGTAGTATGTAACAGTGGATTCTAATCATTTTTAAAGTTTATGCAGAGGTTTATTAAAGAGTATTAATGATGCTTTCTGATGTGATTAAAGAGTATAAGTATGTTGATGATATATTGGAGATGACGACTTACTTAACTTTTGAGAGTATTTTGTTTTTTTGGAATATTTATGATTTTGAAGAGTTTTTTCTGTGAGTTTTGAGTCTTTGAATGGTTGTTGATAGTGATTCGAGTGTAGTTTTTCTTCATGATGAATAATTTGTTAGTTTTGGGGTTAAAGTAAATTTATTAATGGGATTTTAACTAACTTTTCTTGTTAGAACAAGACTGGTTTTTTTTGTTGTTGTAATTTCTTTTCTTTGTTGTAATGTTAAAGTAGTCAACTACCAGGTATATATAGGTGAATTTTAGACAAAGGAAAAAAAAAAAAAAAAAAGGAAAAAACGAGCAACTCTAATACATTCAACGATTCATCGAGTTTGTAAACACTGATTTTAACTTTTTTTTCTGATAACTTGGATCAAAATTATGTTTTTATTTTTTTTACGTTTTGACTTATTCATGATAACTGATTATATTATTTTCATATTTTGCATTTATGCACAATTTTTACTTTTTCATTTGAGTTGAAATCTGATTTTATTTTTCACTGTGATTTGTGACACTGATTTATACATTGCTTTTACAAGATTTGTTTGACACAGATAATTGAAATTTCTCATAACATTTATATGATTATAATTATGATTTTCTTTTGGTATTTGATTTAATTTTGTGAATTTACTGTCTGAATTTGAAACTTGAATTTTATATGATCAACGAAATCCGCTAGTTAGATTTGATTTGAAGGAAGTGACATGCATAGCAAGCATAATTTTTCAGTTAATTTTTTTTTTATTTTTTCAACGATTCTTTGAGTTATTAAGATTTTGATTTCTAATGCTTCTTCACACGATAAACTTTCAGATAATTTGTTCTATACCATATTTTCAATTTTACTTAAATTTTGTTGCATCGATACACTGGAGTGCAAAATCATTTGGCGGTTAGGTTTGGTTTTATTTCCGCGCTCCGGGAGTAGCGCGTTTTCGAAAAGGCGGGGATATGTGACGGGCAGTCTGTGAATTAGGGTTTGAATTGATAGTTTCGATGTTTTAATCTGTGAATATTGTAAGCTGCTTCGAGCGAGAAGATGCGTACGTGCGTAAAAGTGCAGACTTGCAAGTTGGCAGTCCAAGGTCTGCAGCACAGCACAGCGTAGCGCGTATGCATGTAGAGTGCACGTGATAGCTCACGCATAAATACGCGATCGTGGCGTGATCTCGTTCTATTCTATTCCTATTGTATGAACGATTCTGCAGCAGCCATGTGAGAGGTAAGACTTGTGTCTTGTCTGTGTGCCTTTCGGCACTGGGCAAGCTATGCTTGCCCATAGTCTTGTCTCGCGTTAGTTAGTATTTGGTTAGTTAAAGTAGTTTGATAAATTATTCAGTCAGTGTAACTTAAATGAGTTGTTTGCCGTTGTCGTAATGTTGTAGCCTCGTTATAATCTTATTTGGTAATCTCGGGTTATAATCAGGATCGTTAATTATTCAGTTAGTTGCATTTAATCAGTAAAGACATCTTTCCATTATACTCGTATGAAGAAGCTATTAATTCATTTAGTAAGTTGTTAACAATTGTATCAATGCTTGCGTGTCATTTCCCTTCCAGCATAACGTTAGTCAGTGTTGCGGATAAATGTATGATTAGGTTTTTATAATTAAAGTATGTTTAAATTATCAGTTGTGTCGCCTCAGTCATTTACAGTCGTTAGGTTAGATCCCAAGTTATTTCAGATAATAATGTGGAAGAGTTTGTGATATATCGGCAAGGTAAGATCTATAATAAGTATATCACTGTTAGAGCAGTTCGGGATCCCTGCTATATCAAAGATCGCCCTGGTGTCAATATCCTTATCCTGACAAATAACATCTCGGTGCTCACAAGTAGTTAATCTGTTATAATCTGGAAGATAGCCTAAAATCCTAAGATACTTCTAAGAACAACCCCCAAATCAATCTAGACGCTCACAAGTGGACTGCGCGGCCATAATAACCCCCTTGATCATAGATATCACACACGGGAAGCCACAGTAACATACATTTATCTTCAGTCCATTTAACTGTATTATTTCAGTTCCTGTATTTCTGCGGCAAAAGCTAGTTATTACAACTTAATTATCTCCTCCAGTACTTAAGCGTCCATGAAGCAAGTTTACGTAATGGATAATTCGTTTTGCTTAAGGTCGTAGTTAATGGTGATGACAAAGTTGATGTGTGAATTTAGAGAATTTCTTAACACGCTTTAAACAATACCTACTTATTAAAAGGTTAATAATTTTGGGGATTACGTAACAGTTAAGGCAGTCCATGATGGGAAATCAGGGATAGAATAAAAATAGGAAACCTTTCAATCGCAAAAAAAAAAAAAAAAAAAAATGTAAAGCTTCATTTACGTATATAAATTAAATATATATGAGAATAAAAAAAACGATTCCTACTAACACAAAAGACTAAGGATACTGACGGATTAATGAACACAATACTAGGAGAAGAATTTCAATTAAGTATTAACCAAAGCTCAAAAATCATAAAATGTGATAGAAACTATTTAATTTAATTTAATTGCAATGGAGCACACGCTCCGGTGGCAATTTTCCTACACATCCAACTTCCCCCTAACAGTCACAGTAGGCCGAGAAGGATCAATTGCATTGGAAGGTACGACTTTTGTTTTTTATCTAGTAAAATATAGCTGTTTTCCGAAGGAAGAATAATTTCTCAAGCGGCATACCACTAAGAGAAAGAGTATTCTTCAAAAATAGAAACCTATTTGTTTGAAATATTTATCAAGAACTCAGAAAGAAATATCTGATATTCTATCTATTGATCACCGTACTTTATGAAAATGCAGTACAAACTTTGGGAATACAGGAAGATTTCAAATGAAACTAGGTAAATTGTGCTGCTACGGAAGTATTTTAAAAATTAAGTTGACAGATAAAGTAAGAAGGAAGATTGCGTAAGAGGGTCGCAGAATGAAGAGACAGTATGGTGGGTCCCATTTTAAGGGATGTGAGACAATCTAATTATTTGTGGAAGGAACATTTGAAGGACAGAACTGTATAGGAAGAAGACAAAGATTCAAATATATGATTCATAAAATTGAGGGCGTATCTAGAAATGGGTGCGTTTAAAGTAAGAGAATAGCTAAAAATTGGAAGAAATTAAAAATTACACGAAAACAGTCCAGAAACTAATGACAAAAAATATAAAAAATTTGCTAGCATATTGTCTTTCCGGAGTCTAACATTCTTGAAAATAATATGCACAGTAAGACGTAAAATATACTTATACTTTAAAAGCTGTATTGATTTGTATTCACTATTTATCAAGGCATTAATCCAGTTTGCTATCGCTGACGTTGAGAAAAATTTAATTCTTTGTTAACGTATTGCAGTGGGGGACTTCAGTATTAACTTATCAGTCTTCTTACGTCACTCGTTGAACCTGGAAATCACTTTTCCTACATTTCGTACGAAGTAAGAGTTGAAGACTCCATTTAAAAGAAATCACTTTGCTCTCGACTCTCTGCTGAACGAGACTAAACACTTTTTATTCGCTCTTGATCTTATGGATCCTTTCCGTGTGGAGTCTTCGGCTCCAAGTTTTTATTACGTCTTGGAAAAGCTTCAGGTAGATTTGTAACTTCAATGTTTTTAGAGACTGAAGATCATGTCAGTGCTTTAAAGCTGTAGCAGTGCACGAAATCTATTTTACTTCAGCAGACCTCGGGCAGTGAGACGTTACCAATAATATGTTTCTATGAAGTACTAAACTTTTCACGACGCTATAAAGTACTGTACATTGAAAGTGAGACCATATATGCATTCCTCGTGTTTTACATTCTGAAAGACTAAATATTATTCGTTATGAGGATCTTTATGATTAGGGTTCTTTTTGAGTTGAAATGCTGAATTAGACACTGACTCAAGGTTACTGATTGTATTTAAATATATTTTATATAGCATATAAATGCATATTCAGACCATTTTCTTAGTTTTTGTCATATTTCGATAATATTTATGGTTATATGGTCATATTTTGAGGAAATATCTGTTAATTTTTTAATAGTACCAGGAATTTACTAGATATAGATAATAAATTAAGATAATTATTCATATAACGGTACTTCTGCTATACATGTGGGAGAAAAAAACTAATTTTCACTGTGGTCAGAATTCACCAGTCAAGAATTTAAGTTATACATTATTGTCACTCTCTAAACGTAATGTTCCGCCAGCCTTTTAATCTCGACAATGCAGTAGAAGCATGCCTGTGTCAATCCGCGTCAATCAATGTATCAACGAAATATCCTCAGTCATCGTTAAATCTGCAGTGGATCAGTGAGTAGACCTACCGCCATGCCGAAAATAAAATTTTCTGAATGTGCGAAGGGAATTGAGAGAAGAGTATTTTAGTACAGATGAAAGAGTTCTATTCTGTAAATTATCTGACTTCAACAAAACGATCTAAATTTTAATTTCCCAACGGTGCAGCAAGTGCACGGATGCAAATTATGCTGTCTACATGGAAGCGACACTACTAGATAAAATAAATGATGTATAGCTGAGCATGTTTAGATGTCTAGTAAATTTAAATGTTTGGTCATATTTTAGGTCATATATACCGGTTTTTAAGGTCATATTTGCCTGCATATTTCTTTTTTTTTGTGTCATAAAGATCGGAACCCTAATTATGACATTATATGTACTTAGCCTGCAATTCACTTCTGAAAAATTAAAACTAGTGTGTTTCTAGCTCTTATTATATGACATCAATCTTTTTGCTGCAAGAATCGAACAT
Organism: Vandiemenella viatica; assembly: GCA_031002005.1. Taxonomy (NCBI): domain Eukaryota; kingdom Metazoa; phylum Arthropoda; class Insecta; order Orthoptera; family Morabidae; genus Vandiemenella; species Vandiemenella viatica. The sequence continues at coordinate 199,523,260 of JARYHS010009186.1, forward strand.
TATAATTCAAATAGTCGTTCAATTTTTTTATATATAAATTTTTATATATATATTTTTTACATATATAATTTTCTGTTTCCCTCTCAGCTCCAACATATATTATGACACAAAAGCAGTTTCCTGATGTGAACGTACAATGATGCAATATTCACAAAACATTTTCATATTATGGAATTCTCACACTTTTCCTTCAATCTTTTTTATCTCAAAAGATGATGTTGAATATCTCGTAACTGCAAACTAATGAAATTGCATAAACGATCACTACTTTCCTTTGTTCACAAAACACTCTTATGCTTTATCTAAAACATTACCTCGACTAATGATTGTTCCAACAACATCAAAATTAGCTCTAGTATGTTATTAATCAATCTACAATTCCCATTTGCCCTAAAAGTTAGATAAAATTTTGAATATCAGACGGAGATGTTCGAAAAAAAAAACAGTATTCTTCCAGTAAATTGTGATTATTATACACTTCTAAAACTTTGAAAATAAGATTCTTAGGCCCAAATTCTTAAACAGAAACATGGTATCAAACTTTCAATGGTAAAATTTAACTTTGTTGAAGACAGGTTAGCTGCCATCAATGAACAATAGCACAAATTTCCTTACGTTTGGCCGAGCATAACAAAATATACCAGTGAAGTTAACTGATAAGCACTGCTTCCTTTAGCCAAGAAGCAATTGCCGTCCCCCAAGCTGCTACATACGGTTTTTGCCACTAAACTCTAGAATCTCATATGTCTAATATGCCTCATATGCAATTTCATCAAAGTCTCATTTTTATTATCCTTCCAGCCTAGAGCAAACACTCCACCACTTTTAAATACTTGTTTAGTATTAATGATAACTCCCTCATTTTACCTGTAATCGGTGGCTCTTTAAAGACTTACTGTAGTCCCCTCAGCACCAGCATAAAACTACGCTTTCTTAATCCCATCGCAATCGTGTATAAAGTCCTTGTTTGAACATAACGAAATGTTATGAGACGCACACTACAGGTATCAAATACGGACTGAAAGTATGCGCAAGGAATGGAAGCTATATGATGTCATAAAGAAACGTGTTTAGAGCAGTTGACACTTGAAAGTCGGTTAAGGGGAGTTGGGAATATGTAAGATGCATATGTTGGTGTTGAGACCTGAATATTGGAAAAACATTTAGTAACAGTTTGTGGAAATAGTACCTGTAAATTGATACCTACCATCAGTCACTATGAACTGTATTTGATTTTAATTTGATTAATTTTAACTAAGCTAGTCCAGGAGAATGGAGGTTACTGAAAAGACTCAACAGTCAGTTCCAACTTCTCATTCCAGAGGCAAGACGCGAATCGCCGCCCTCGAAGGCGTGCGGCTGTTACTACTGGTTTGCCGTGTCAAATCCGATCATATCTGATGGCGGCTTCCTGTTCTCGAGCTCTTTGTTTCCTCGGGGAAAGCGCCCACAATGAGACAGGAAGATTTCTCGGCGAGTGGAAGGTGAAAGCAGATGGACCGCCTGGTCCGGTCCGCACGCACCTGTCCAGCCAACTCCGTCAACGAGCGCACGCATTAGCCTAGGAGAAAGTGAAACGAGAAACCAGAGATCAAGGGCGCCCACATACCATCCCATCTCCTGTTGCGTCATCCACAAAAAACATGGCTTTCACACCTAGAAGACCTGCTGGTGGCCACGACCCAATAGAAGGGAAACAAAATTGACAGTAAAAACTTGTAAACGTAACAGCTAAAGACCTCAGTGGTCTCACGACATTTAGCCTGAAACCCCAGGACTTACGTATAATCTAGGTGACGAAAACAGAACAGCTATTGACAAGGTCATTAGTGGAGCTTTATTTTGTCTATGTATGAAACAAGCATTAAATGAGCTGGAAGATAAATTTTGTTCAGGTACATTTGATACGAAATCTTGCAGAATCCAGGAGACAACAATGTGTTTCACTCTTTTTTCCCGCTCAGAGTAAAATGATATGGAAACAATGTCTTTTATGTACGCGAGCTGAAAGAATTCCAAAGAAAGTCATGCATTACGTTCTTTTGGGAGTACAAGAGAAGTGGTGAAACTGGAGCATACTGTTTGAATCTACAGTATGTACGGAACGGAATAAGAAGATAATTTAAAAAAAAACCAGAAGCATTTCAAGCTGAGCTATCAAGAGTATGGAATTTACTTCTTTACTTCTTTTTTTTTTGCGTTCGGATTTACGCCTTGTTGACGTCGGTCATAAGAGTTGGGATGGGATTGGAGACAAGGAACGAGAAGGAATTCGGCATTGGCCTTTTGAAGGGAGCATCCCGGTAGTCGCCTGGACTGATTTGGGAAAATCACGGAAAAACCAAATCTGGATGCTCGGACGGGGATTCGAACCGGCGTCCCCCCGAATGCGGAGACAGAGCGTTAACCGTTCACCCACCATGCTCGGTATGGGATTTGCTGATCGAACTAATTTTATCCGAATCAGCGAACTGTTAAACACTGTGGTCTTTTTTTACGCTTACGGCTTTATGCTTCGTTGGCGTCGAGGGTGGTAAAAAACTGTGAAAAAGGAACGGTAAGAAATTATTCCATGGCTTTTTGAAGGAGCCATAGCAGAATTTGCCTGTAGTGATTTAGAGTAACCATGGAAAGTCGAAACCCGGATGGCCGGACGAGAATTTGAGCTCGAGTCCAGAACGCTACCCCTCAGTGACATTCTTGGATACCAGCTATCCGAAGAGTATCAATAATGGAAATAAACTCGAGTAAAATTAGCGGTTAAGGCTGGAAAAATCAAGAACAGCTTTCCTCAAAAACAGAAATTTTCCTACATATCACCTTTTTAAGAATATGAGAAAAACATTTGTGAAAATTTTATTTTGTATAGCTTTCTGTACAAGAGAACTTGAGCTATATCCATCACGAAGATGAACAGAAGGGAAAATTTCTTAGTATAACTAGATGTTGAGGGACGTTTAATCAATGGAAAGATAATACAGTTGTATGAATAATTAATATTACGCTAATTTAATTGAATTTTTGTATAAAAATCAATTACATTGGCGTGGCATTAATTATTTATATAAAATATCATTCTAAGTACGGTATTACAGAAGTATGATTACGGTTTTAAGAACTGGACTAAATTAATAAGAAAAGAGTTTGTGAAGAAATTTAACGAAACGAAGCGATAGATTGGTTTACATAGCTCACTTCATTTTAGGTTAGTTAATTTAGTATCAAAAGCAACTGTATGTGATAAAAGCTGTAGAAGGAGAAGATGGGATGGCTACTACCAATCATATTTGAGAAGTTGTTATGTAAACAGGAAAAAGCTACAGGTGAACAGTGGAGTAGTATGAAAGCAATACAACATCTGAGAACCAAAAACGATAATTGCAAGCTAGAGCTGGAAAGAAGGAAGTTCGGACGCAAGCATGAAGTAACTGGTATTTAGCTGGATCCAACACTTGTGCCGCATCCGTGTGTCTGCAGTACATGAAGTACAAATGGACGTAGCGCTACATATTACTACTCTGAAAAGGGTTACATTTATTTCACATAATAAAGTATTACTGCCGTTTCTGCATTCCGTGCACTTGCTACATGTGGCGTTGTTCTCAAGCTAATGAAATAAGAGACTGTTGGAGCTATCCGAATAAGAATATTCCAGTATCAGAAAGTAATGGTTTTATCATGTATTCACCAATAATACACAAACCTACACGTATCAGCACCCAAATGATATGCTTTCCTTGTATTCCAACCCGAAACAGCAGAAGGAAAGAAGAATACCATCGCAATAACTTACTATCCTTATCTTAACTGTTGCTGTTACGTCCGCGATATACTGCTTGGATAAGAATTGCATAACGCACAGAAATTTAGCTAAGAGATCTGAAGTTGGTCAGAAATTGTCTAATCGGTCATACTTCAACATTTGTAATAAGTTTGTGACAAAGGCAGAGTGCAACATCCACTAAGAAAAGCGTTATCATTTCCGACACATTTTCCATTCTAACCACTGTTTTGTGACATCGATTCCACACCGCGCTCCAATATTCCAGACAAGAATGTGTAAAATCTTTATACGCCATCTTAGTAGGCATACGAAACAGTCCAAGTTTGATAAATGAATGCCATCTAACATTCGTTACCAGTGGCCGAGATTATGTGCTAATTTTTCTGGTTTGTTTACTCAAATATTTTACGAACCCAACTGTTTCAAATATGTTACATCGATATAATCATAGGTTTCGCCCTTTAATGTTGCATACTTCGTCCGTCCACTTGCCAAGTCATGCCTAAAGTGATTGTCTTCGAGTGTAACACAGACCTAGTTGGCTGGTGGACCACCAACAAATGAACTGTCTCTATTGCAAACAGATTTGGTAGTGAAACAATAGCGGTTCCATTGCCCCCGTACCGAGCGAGGCGGTGTAACGGTTAGCGTTCTCGCCTCGCATTCGGGAGGACGGCGGTTCGAATCCCCGTCCGGGCATCCAGATTTGGGTTTTCCATGGTTTCCCAAATCACTCTAGGCAAATGCCGGGATGTTTCCTTCAAAAGGCCATGGCCGAATTCCTTCCCATTCATTGCCCCCATCCTAGCCCCTCATCCTTTCCCGTCTCTAAAAGACCTGGACGTTAAAAGAGACGTAAAGCCGTTAAAAAAAAAAAAAATCCATTGCCCCCGTGATCGGCTGTCCTCCTGTAATGTGTTGCCGTCGTATATAAACAATTACACAAATACTTTAAGAACAGCTGCCTGGTGTGGATCTCTAAAAATTTCACAAAATGTAGTCTATAATCCCACTCTGCGGGAAACAATTTCTTGAAGATCCCAGAGACGTTGCTGACAACTTTTAACTTCCTACCTAAGAGTGTCACAAGTTTTCTAGATAAATTTAAAAGGTGGCATCCATCATTTAAATAACTGATTCCTTGGGATTTCAGGTATTCATCTAAGTTATTAGCCCTGTGTTGGAGAGTGATTTAATCCACAATCGCAGTCGAGTCGCAACCTTCGGAGGAGAAACTTCCTTGTGCGCGCGAAGCGGCTTAGTACAGTTGTTGTGTTATAAACGGACCAGGAAGTTACAGTTTTTCCAGTCAAGGGTACAGTGAATAACCAGTATTTAGTCAAAAGCGAAACATAAGATACTTGTTGAACTGAAATCATCGACGCTTGACATCCACCTAATCTGTTAACCACCGTAATCATCTCTAAACTTTATCAGAGCGAATAGCGCCGACGATGTTTGGAGGATTATACGGTGAAGGAGGTACTCACAACATAGAGGATACCTCAACTAGAGAGACAAATCTCATTCAGCCTTCAACAAGTATGGTAATATCAACAGCACTGAATACGATTACCAGCCAACCAACAGAAGAAACCAACCCAGCCAACACCACACCTAACCTACCTGAACCGGAGACAGACGACCCCATGTGCGGCCACCAACTCTCGAGTGTTAAGTCCACCAAACGCCAGGTACCGGAAGAAGGAGACAGAAGAAGTTCCACGCGCGCGACAGAGAAAATCGCACGACTGTCGTCAGACGGCATAAGATCGCAGAGCCTAGCAGACTTTCAAAGCATGGCACTGCCACTGGCATCAGAACTCACTATTGTCAACAACTCGCAGCGTCCACAGCAGAGCCCAGCAGCCTCATACAGCATGGCACCGCCACAGGCACCGGCACTATCTACCGCCAACAACCCGCAGTGTCTACAGCAGAGCCCAGCAGCCTCACACATCACGACAGCGTCACTGGCACCGGCACACACTGCTGTCAACAACCTGCAGATTCCACAGCAGTGCTCAGAGAACAACAGGTATGAACCAAGTGACAGTGGACCGTATGTAGTAATAGTTGAAGGAAAAGACAAGAACGTTGGGCGTATCCACCCGATGTCGATAGGAAAACTACTGAGGGAGCAGGGTTTCATGACATCAAACAACCTAGTAAACATCTCAAGCTGCGGTCGGAATAGAATCAAGATAGAATCTAGCAATAGAGACTCGGCAAACAATCTTGTAAAATCTGAAGTCTTCATCAGAAATAACTTGGAGGCGTATATCCCAAAATCTATGATTCAAAAACAGGGTGTGGTGAGAAATGTCGATACTTCACTTAGTGACACCGAAATCCTCTCAGTAATAGAGTGTGAGTTCCCAGTACTAAATATTAGGCGATTCACAAAAAAAGTTGTTAAACTAGGGCAGCAAGAAGTAATTCCACTACCGGTATGCGTTCTAACCTTTAGATCACAACTTCTCCCTCAATTTGTGTGCATCCACGGTGTAAGATGCAGAGTTGAACCCTACATCCCCGCCGTCATTCAGTGCTTTAAATGTTTACGCTTTGGACATGGCAGTAACCAATGCCGCAGTAAGGTTCGATGCAGTTTCTGCACAATGGAACACAATGCCGACTCATGCCCCAAGACAGCTCCACAACTCTGCGCAAATTGCTCAGGGCAACACTTGGCAACCGACCGCTCATGTCCCATTTTCCAGAGAGCAAAAGCGATCAAGCAGCATATGGTATACAATAACGTCAGCTACAGCGAAGCGGTAGCTACATTCGAAAACAGACACTATGCCCGAATAGCAACTAATCCTAGCCCCCAGGTTAACAGCCCCACCGAATTCCCGCCGTTAACCACTATACCATATACTCCAATTAATCACAGCTCATGTCCAACTCTCCGTGAAGAGACATATCCAGTATCTCAATCTTACCCACAACGACCCGTGCACCTAGCGGAACCAGTACAGTACTACCATTTCAAACAAACACAGCCAAATACCAGCACAGTAAAGCTAAACACAACAGGCAATCAAGTTAGGATTCCCCAAAACTTAATGTGGAGAAGCAACGGGCCAAGCCAACCAATAACTCACAATCCTTACCCGCCACACCCACAGAGAATGACAGAAACTCTACAAAACCACCAACAGTCAGCGGGAAACCAGCCTACAACCACCGAAACCCCAATTATAGAAAGGCTGATGAGTTTAATTATATCCATTATTGAGATGATCAGAACTAACGGCACGGTGGACCCAACACAAGTAATGAACTCACTTCAGCAGATTATGAAGGCCTCCGAACAATGTACCCAATAACTAAAGTAATTATGGCCCAAGGACGTTTAACCAAAATGCTGCAATGGAACGCACGCTCATTAAGATCTAACAAGGAGAGCTTTGAACAGGCATTAAGAGCATATGACGTGGACATCGCCACAGTTGCGGAAACATGGCTAAAACCACCAGACACCATTAGAATCAATGGCTACAGCATCATCCGATGCGACCGCGACGACGGCTATGGAGGAACAGCCATCTTGGTCCGACAGAGCATGTCACATGACGCACTGCAATTAGACGTCACAGGACTACCAATTGAGGCCTGTGCTATGTCCGTAAGAATTAACAACACCAGGCTAACAATAGTGACAGTATACAGCCCCCCCAATGTAACCCTAACCAAACCCCAAATTGTAAGGTTGCTACAGCAAATAACTGACCCATTTATCATTACTGGTGACTTCAACGCCCACAATAGTGCTTGGGGGTGCGAAAAAACAAACAGACTTGGCCGTATCATGCTAGACGTAATGGAAGAACAAAACTTAGTGATACTCAATGACGGTACAGTTACAAGAATTAGCAACCCACAAGAACGGAAATCAGTAGTAGACATCGCGCTAGCGTCTACGAACATCGCAGCGTTGATCGAGCACAAAGTGATCCATGAGCCTCTGGGATCAGACCACTATCCGATTTTGATTACCATCAACTTAAAACAAAACAATAGAAAACCTCAGGCTACACCAGATTATAACTGGAATATTAACGAGGCAAATTGGGGCACATACGCAAATAGCGCAGGAATACATCTACGGAGGTCGGAAGAGACTGGTGAGACAGAGGAAGATTATGGCAACCTTATCCGAATTATCAAGCTTGCAGCTAAACAAAGCATACCAAAGAAAAAGCAGAAAACCTACACGTCTAGGAACCAGCCTCCATGGTGGGACGAAGAATGCGACAAGGCCATCCAAGAAAGAAGTGATGCGCTTCGAATATACCGCAGGTGCAGTAACATGGAAAACTTCATAGAACTCAACAAAGTACAAGCTAGAACGAAAAGAACATTAAAGCAAAAGAAGAGTGCTGGGTGGAAAAAATATTGTGAATCAATCAATAGAAACACACCTATTACTACCATTTGGACAAAAGTGAAAAAATACAGACAATCAGTTGACAATATGTATGTATCACCTAGCATAACCACGGAAATGCTAGAGGACATACTAACAACCCTTGCACCTCCTTCCGTGAACCCAAACCGCAATCCCCCACCCGAAGACCAATTTGGAGATTCGATGTCAAGACCTTTTAATATGGAGGAATTTGCAAAAGCGTCCAAGAAGTCGAACAACACGGCACCAGGAACGGACAACGTCCACTATGGAATGATTGAACACTTACCACCACGAGGAAAAGAAAGACTGTTAAAAATCTTAAACAATGTCTGGAACAAAAGAATACAGATCGCGGGATTAAAAACCTCAAGAATAATTCCGATCCTGAAGCCGGGGAAGAACCCGAATACAACTGCAGCCTACAGACCGATTGCACTACTGCCATGCCCGTACAAACTACTAGAGAGGATGGTGAAAAACAGGATCGAGTGGTTTGTCGAACATAATAGCCTTCTACCAGACCACCAGTGGGCGTTCAGACGAGGAAGAGGCACCAATGACCTCCTAATAAGGCTTACCACCGACATCCACTCCAGCCTAAGCAAAAACCGTTACCTGATGACCCTCTACACTGATATAAACAGTGCATACGACAATGTCAACCTCAACCTACTAGGGGAAAAGATGCAAAAGATGAACTTCTCCGCAGTCTTTACTCACAATCTCATCTCACTGCTGGAAAACAGAATACTTGTCATAAAATATAAAGGCGCTACAATAGGACCGCGACACACAAGCCAGGGACTTCCACAAGGATCAATATTATCACCTATCCTCTTTAATATATATACAAGTGACCTTGCCAAAATACTACCGAGGGGAGTATATATACTGCAATATGCTGATGACATATGCCTCTACGCAGAAGGCGAAACTCTGATGGAATGCATAAACCTGCTCAGCATAACAATGGAACGGCTAAAGATATGGTTACAGGAGAACGGGATGACAATCTCACCAGGAAAATCATCGGTTATGATACACACAAGGCACAGAATACAACAAATGACATCTGTACAACTTGGACCATATACATTTCCTAACAAAAAGGTAATCAAATACTTGGGGATGCAGATAGACCACAAACTGAATTGGGGACCACACATAAAACATTTAACTAACAAATGTGAGAAAGCAATCAACCTGCTGCGGGCAACAAGTGGCTACTGGTGGGGTGCAGATCCGAAAACGCTCATGATTCTCTACAGAGCCCTAGTGCGATCCAAAATCGACTACGGATGCCTCTGCTATAGCTCTGCAGCTGATAGCCTCCTTTACCAAATAGACAAACTACAATTCAAGGCATTACGCATATGCTTCGGCGCAATGCACTCTACCCCCACTAACGCTCTCTTGGTAGAGGCCATGGAACCACCACTGAATATCCGCCGATATTACTTAAGTAGTAAATTTGTGTTAAAGACTATGCAATTCGTAAATAGCCCATTAATGGAGGCACTGGAGACACTGGTGAGAAGAACCACCATCGATAGCTACTGGCGAAGAAAAAAAACTCCATCATTCCTCATGTCTTACAAGGACCTAATTCAACATCAGCCGCTAATATTCTCCTCAGGACAAATGCCCTGCTTCGAATACCCATATAAAACAACCTTGACAAGAATCGAAGCAAGGTTGAATATACCATTTACCGAAAGCACGGCTAGGAACATAATCCTCCTGTCTGAAAATCTTGCACAATACAAAGATAGTGTCCACATTTATACCGACGGCTCAAAGATCGGTAGCACGGTAGGATGTGCCTTTGTGGATATGAATGCGCGAATTCAGGCAAGCTATAAACTCCACAGTGAGGCATCGATATTCACTGCTGAAATGGTTGCGATCCTTAAAGGCCTAGAATATGCAAAGAACACCACCTTCAAAACAGTAATCATATTATCCGACTCTAGGAGTGTCCTGGAATCCCTGCAGCACCTGAACAGTAACGCATGGAGATGTCACCTAACTCACAATATTCTCGAGACGGTCACGGAGTTAGAAGATAGTGGAAAACGAATCATTTTCATGTGGATTAGAGCACACACGGGGATCAAAGGAAATGAGAGAGCGGATCAGCTAGCAAAGCGGGCAACCACAGATGGCACAATATTCCCACACATTAAAGCAACTGATCTCCTTGCGAGTATACGAAACAAAGCCAAACTAATGTGGGATACATCGTGGCAAGATTCTATAAAAATAAAAGGAAGACACTACGGCACCATCCACCCGACCATTCCTAAGGCACAGTGGCACGAAAAAAAATACACATCCAGGAAAATGATAACCACCATTGCAAGACTGAAATTTAATCATGGGCTCTTCCCCAAACACCTGCATCGCATCAACTTAAGGGAAACACCAAGTTGCACCTGCGATGGAGTCAGCGAATGCGAGCCAAACCACCTTCTATTTGCCTGCAAGGAGAAATGGCAGAAGTGCTCCGAACTTATACAAGAACTAGTGGAATTAGGACTACAGTTACCCTTAAATGTAACCCACCTCCTGGCCTTGGAAGACGTTGCTATCTATCACGCCATAACCCAATTTCTTGAAGAAAACCATATCAAGATATAGCGCGACACCGGAACCAATCTTAAACAACTCCTATAATATAAGGATACAAATTGTGGCTATGATCTCGGCAACCCGCCTGAGTCAACTACGGCACTTGTCCTCTAACGTAGCCGACATAAAACAAACAGGTCTCACCAGAACATGTCCTATAATTAGCATGTTCAACATTGTAGATCAAATTCTATATGCACATATTGTATATTCTATTTATTGTTCCCTAAAACCTGTATATTCTTTTAAATTGTATGTTGTACATATTGTATATTTTACGTATTTTATGTATGGTGTGCTCCACACATGTCCAATTGTATGTGTCATATATTGTATATACTTTATGCTGCTAATTTTGTATGTCGTATATATCGGATGGTAAGACAGAGCTGGAGAAGGAGCACATTCAATCTGTAAATTCATTTCTTTAATCAACCAAAGATAAATGTAATTTGCTGGCTGTATGGTTTTTTCCAAATGCCAATAAAAAAAAATAAAAAAAAAATAAAAATCCACAATGAAAATTTCGCTTCTACCGGGTCTAGCACATTATTTGAGAACGAGGTAGTAGTAGGTTATACTTTACCTTTGTTTCTTCTCTAGAAGACACCGAAAGAAGCTCGTAGGACAAAAATGGTAAACCATCATATCAAAGTACCAAAATTTTCAAATTATCTAACTCTGCGGGAACAAGGTAAACAATATACAAGTATAAATTCGTCATGAGTTATGCTGTAAAGTAAACTCGCATGCCCACGAATAAAGATGATCTGCACGTTCGAACACTGCGTTCAGTTCATGAAGACAGATGTACTCCGACACGAATCTTGACTCGCATTACTGTTTCGCAAATTATCCAAAATACGATCAAAAATCCTGAAAACAAGAGCTTATTTATTGAACTGAACTAACATGCGTGACCTACTTAAAATCACAGACAAGAAGAAAACATATACTAAAGGCTAAAGATCTTTAATTGTTTAAATGTACTCAACTTAATATCTGAAATCGGATAGTTTCGTCTATAGTTGAGCCTTTATTTTCTTGATTTTTAAAGTTAATGTTCATGATATCAATTTATCCTTGCACTAAAATAACTGTTTTTATTGCTCTGCTTAAGTCCGAAGAGTGGACGGAATGTCTAGTATGTACTGTCTTGAACTCGTAAACGAATGTCATAGCCAAAAGCTGGAATGGATACAGTGGCGATAACATAAATTAAAAACCTCAAGAGCTGACTGTGTGATGAATGATGTGGTTAGTGTAAGTAAGCTAACCGATGGAAGGAATACATTCAGAAACTGTATGATGGGGACAACTTGAACAACAGCGTAATGGAAAAGGAAGGCGATGTCAACACTGATGACTTAGGAGATCCTGTTTTGAGGACAGAATTTAATAGAGCTCTGAATGACTTGAAAGCAAATAAGGCAGTTGGAATTGATGAGATCCCTGTAGAAATTCTTAAATCCCTAGGAGAAGAAGGAATCGAAAGATTATTCAAGCTGATATCAAAAAGTTATGAAACAGGATAAATTTCAACTTATTTTAATAAAAATATCATCTTCATACTTCAGAACAAAGCACAAGCCGGCAAATGTTAGAATTATCGCACCATTAGTCTAACATCACATGCTTCAAAATTACTGACCAGAATAATACAGAAGGATGGAAAGGGTAGTAGAAGAGATAGTAGGTGAAAATCAGTTTGGGTTTAGGAAAAATCGTGGTACAAGGGAAGCAATTCTGGCTTTAAGCTTAATACTTGAAGGGCGGATCAAGAAAAACAAAGATACTTTTATAGCATTTGTTGATCTAGAAAAAGCTTTTGATAGTGTTAGGTGGGACAAGATGTTCAATATTTTAAAGAAGTCAGGTCTGAAGTATCGAGACAGAAGAATACTTTATAAACTAAATAAGAATCAATTCAACTTGTATGTAGAGGAAGCAATAAAGAAAGTAAAAGAAAAATTTCCATGTGGCATAATTGTTCAGGGAGAAAAAATTAGTATGCTACGATTTGCTGATTACATTGTCTTGTTAGCAGAAAGGGCTGAGGACATTGAGAAATTACTAAATGGCATGAAAAAAATACTGAAGGGAGATTTTGGAATGAATATAAATCAAAGCAAGACTAAAGTGATGAAATGTAGCAGAAATGATACCAATACTAGAAGATTACATATAAAAATAAGATCGGATGCAATTGGAGAAGTAAGTGAATTCTGTTACTTAGGCAGCAAAATTACAACCAATGGCCGAAGCAAGAATGATGTTAAAAGCAGAATGGCGCTAGCAAAAAGAGCCTTCATGAAAAAGAGAAATCTTTTAGTTTCAAATATTGATCTAGGAATTAGAAAAAACTTTTTAAAACTCTATGTGTGGAGCACAGCACTTTACCGTAGCGAAACATGGACTTTAGGTATACCGGAAAGAAGGAAATTTGAAGCATTTGAAATGTGGTGCTACAGAAGAATGCTGAAAATTAAGTGGACAGACAAAGTAAAAAACGAACGAGTTTTGGAAATGATGGGTGAGGCAAGAAGTTTGTGGAAGAAGCTTACAAAAAGAAGAGACAGGCTGGTAGGTCATATTTTGAGACATTCTGGATTAGTTAATTTGCTGGTGGAGGGAACAGTCGAAGGTAAGAACTGTAGAGGAAGAGATTAGAATATATGAAGCAGATAATTGAGGAGGTGGGTTGTAAGGGATATGTAGAGATGAAGAGGTCAGCACAAGATAGGAAGGGATGGAGGATTGCATCAAACCAGTCGAAAGACTGATGACAAAAAAATGTGTGTAAATAAACTATTTTTGTTAAATAGGTAGTTTAAGCAACTATTATTCCGTGGATTTGTCAGAGATATGTTTTTATAAATCGGTTAAACGTATATTTTATGGGTCGTCTACTGTCAAATAAACAGAAAGTTGTCAGCTATTTTTTATTATTATCAACCGAATCGCAGTTTCGGATACATTTCAGCGGCACGCGGTCCACGAATACAATACGGCTGTCGGACAGAAGTGATTAATATGGCAGCGAATTGACGCCGCTCTGATGTTAAACACCCGCTAATGCCCTTTGATGCTACATTTAATTACCGTGAAACATCAGATTCTTTACAGTTCTCTAATACATACGAACCTATTCAGTTTTGCTCATAATATTCAACAATGGAAGAGCAAAGATTTTAAATCTTCTGTGACTATCGTCGCCTATAAACTTCATAACCGATAATATTTTATGGCAAATGTCTTCCATTTTTAGTTTCTTCGACAGTTAAAGTTTTCAAAAAGATTTTAGAACGTAATCTAGAAATTTTTATAAGCTACACAACTGCTGATAGTAATTTTTTTTATGGCTTTATCTACAAAGACGTTGAGGTCAGAAGAGGTGGGAAATACGGTGAGCAAGGAACGCGAAGAAGTTCTGCCGCGACTTTTGTGGATGAACCATTCCGGCATTCGCCCGATTGCGGGAAACCATGTAAAACAAACATCTGAATAGCTGGACGGGGATTGGCTGAAGTGGGCCAGAAGGAGAAGCGGCCGTGTTTGTCTTAGTCAGCATTTGATCGCGAGTTGTTAGGGTTGGAAGTGTGTAGTAATAGTGACAGTAGTAGCCACTATGTGATCCTTGGATCTTGTTTGTATCCGTGAATAATTACTGTGCTAGTCATGAATCTTAACCAGCGAGTCCTCGTAAGTAAAAGACAGTAGACGTGAAGATGTATTTCAACAAACTTGAACTAGTGATGCACTGTTTATGATTATCAACCTGCAATCACACTTTGGATCGGAGTTGTAGTAGTAAAAGTGTGATACATGCCTGGTACCGGGCTGAAGATTTTACACGTTAGAATAAACTGCATTGTAATTTTATGTATAGTGGTTTTTAGTTACAGTAATGCAAAAACTTTAATCCCTTCAAGGACAAATTATTTGAGTTGATATACTGTTTATTTTCCCGACTACGGGATGGCGGCCATGTTAGTTGAATAATTTTCAGAACCTGTTCACAGCACTTTCATCATTGATTACCCTGTACCTCACGAAATATAACAGATCGAGAGCTTGCATCTGCGCGTGGAGGTATTTAATAATCTTGTGTCCCTTTCTTAACAGTATCGCTGAAAGATTGCGATGCATTAACAATACGTCACCGCCGGTATCATAATGGATGGCGGCCTACTTTAAATTTTATTGTTACAGGATCTTCTGCAGACCTTACAAAATCTCTTTCGCCCATAGATGTTCAAAACAAGACGAACCAAAAGTACAGTTAGAAGCCTTATAAGTATCTATCTTCGCTTGAAGTTTGATTAACTAAAAGAAAACATAAATGCGAAATGGTTTTAAATCTTATCGGCTTTTTGAGAGAACGGTAATGTGACCAAGATGGGAATAAATCTGAATTATGTTTTCTGAAACACGTTTTAGTTAAGTGCCGAAAGATTCAGGTCCCGGGTGTATCGTTTTTGATGCATTTCTTGAGGAATGTACTTTCTCGCTTTACCCCATCTCCCCCTTTACTACTTTGCATTATACAAAGATTTATTACCGTTCATTGTACACATATCTCCTAGTAAGATGCATGTTCGCTCGCTAAACGGTCTGCGTTAATGCTAAATGTACTGTCTAATTATAAATAAGGTTGTTATTTCACGAAAAACTGGAAATGTGATGATTTTATTTCTCGCTTTAAAAATCTATGGATAGAAGTTTTTTTTTTCCATTTTCTACGACAGTGCATCTTCAGGCAGCGTTTACACGATGCAAGTTGACTGAACGACAGTTGGCCGGACCGTCAGTGGTGGGGGTGAGAGAGTGGACTAGCATGGTAGTAATAATTAGAAGACAGTACACTGTCCACTGTCAGGACAGTTCTCTACTCCTACATAGTGATCTTGTTGAAAATAGTATGTCCATATTAGAGGAAGGAAGTAACATCGTAGCTAATGTGTTGAATATAATGTTGAATGATGTGGAGAATAACAAAATAAAACGTAGAAAATGGTTAAAAGAGTGAATATTAAAAAGAAATGCTTTAAATGCCTCAGCGCCTTTTTTTAGTAAAGTTTCAAGTGAAAATGTAAAGTTACATCATTTAAGACTAACTGTATCTGAATTTGAATAGCTGTTGTGAGATATTTTTGCCGATACATAAAAAAATTACACAGTTATGAAGCAATTTTTAGATAGCAGAGTCTCTAAAATCCTTGTTCTTATAATTTTTATTCTTAAAATTCCACGGAATTTCCTCACTTTCATGCAGTTCTAAAGATTTTAATGCCTCTGCTTCACTCCGCTTACGCGACTTGTCAGTTGTCGCCATCTTGATTGTTGAACTCGCACGCCAAATGTTGGTCGTGAACTGAGTCCACTATCCTCAGTCAACTGTCTGTCTTGTACCTGTTGACACGAGGAGAGTGGACTATCCACTGCTGCGCGCGCGCGCAGCAAGACAATACACTCGTTCCTGTCAACTCGCGCCGTGTAAACGCGTGTTCCGCTCGAGTGCGCACAATAGCACCTGGCAGGCCCACTCTCGCTCTGCGGGTCGGGACCTTCGTGGATGACACTGCGGAGACATCTATCACTGCCGCGTTTCTTCTGGCGGTTTCTCCAGCGAGACATGAAGGGTCAATCTGCTGGACGTATCCCGACAACTTCCGGTTTAATTTCTTCTTCTTAAACTCCCACTTTCCAAGACGCTTGCATATTAGTGTATTAAATATATTTCGGGTGATATTTCTTAGAGATAACGTGTCTGACTAGGGTAAAAGGTTCGCGACTGGAATTAGGGATTTTTAAGGATGATTAACCAATGCATCTCTGATAAGGCTCTTGGACATAAATAGAGCTATAACGCTCCCGTGGTTCAGATTCCATATAAACCACTATCTTATAGGATTACCCGGTGAAGTGGACGGTCAAACAATGCCGGATTACGTCAGCGTGGTAACTTTGCAATGAGATTACACGAATTGCTATTATTATTCAGTGCATTCCCATTTTTTTCCGATGTTAATTACATACATCGTTATAGTCTTGCTTGTCGAGCCTAAGGTGTTTACTGCTTTTGTTATAGATCATATCTATGTGTACATTGCTTACAAGAGGGCAGCGTTCCAATGTGTTTGCAGACACATTTGGCTAGGAAAACCCCATCACCATACCGCGGACGTGAGATGGGTTTAAATACCAGCTTGTCAGCAGATAGTGGGACGGGAGATCATACCAACGATTTATTAATGGTTTGATCTTCATCTGAGGCCATAAAATGTGTAGGTGCCATAGATGTCTTTCAATAACCGTCGTGTAATTGTTAACCCCATATTTAAATCTCTCCTTCCTTAATTGCTATTCAAGCCCACTCAAAAAAATTATCTAAAAGTATATCGTTCCACTAAACAAATGGCTTCCTTACACAATTCACTACAACAACAAAAGTGGAATAGTGACGCAAAAGAACTAAATACAGCAAGAGGGGAGTGACAACCTTCTCTTCGTTTATTCTACTGTGAAGGAGCGCCCTTTAACAGTAGAGACACTAATCACTTTGAGAATTTTCACTTGAGGTGTTGTTGAAACTACTGCTTGGAATCATGCTGAGTTTTCTAAATATTAAATCCTGAAGGGGGACCTGGAATAATTTAACATTCAGGCCATAGATTTCATTTCTCTATATTCCAAAAATTCACCTCATAAATATTTTTCTCTAAAACAGACCGCCTTGCAGTTAATTGCACTTAATACTCTTCCAGCTCCAATCACCTTGTCATCGAAGAGCCTAATTTAAAAACATAAAATTCGCTATCACATCCTTAGAGTATACCTTACATGTGGAAATCTGTTTCAGGTGAGGCTGTTGAAGAGATTTCTTTAAAGAAGTGACAGTATGCTGAGTCGGAATGATATTCAGTCCTTGATGCATTCTACTTGCCCTGCGATAAAACGTTTTCCAAGCCGTGAAAGAGTGTTTATGGAAACCACTCTGGCACAGCCCAAGTCCAGTTATGCAAATTGCTCACTGTTTGTAAACCACATCTCTCAAAAGATAACGTAGCTCCATTTTCTATTCTCTGTATGCTACGTTCTCTGTTTTGGTTATACAGCTTCCTCAGGAGTATTGTGAACGGCGGATAGTTATAAAAGACACAATTTTAGAATCTATAGCAAGGAACATGCAGTGCCTTTAAGCTGTAGCGGTAATTCAAATGTACCACAGCTTAATAACTAAATGCGCCACCTTACCGCCGTCCATAGAAGAGATTTATAGTTCAGATTCATCTATTATTGTGTCTGACGGTTTAATTAACACCACTTTAAGTAACCTATGGTCCATAGCTTGCACGTATCACGTTATTTTACTTTTGCGATTTATTGTCTTTCCCAGTGACGTAAGGGTTACTGTTTTATCGATGATTGTATTGTGTTTTAGTTCAATGTAGTGTGCTGCTTGCATTTTGAATGAGTAAAATATGAACGAAGGCACAGGGCAGAACCTTGTACCGGTCTATTGAGGCCCACTCTTCCGTAATCTTTATATATATAAAAATCTCGTGTCACGATGTTCGTCCGGGATGAACTCCGAAACTACATAACCGATTTAGATGAAATTTGGCTTAATGTGTGTGATTTAGTCCAACTTAAAAGATAGGATAGTTTTTATATGGATTATAGACCTCAATATTTATTATTTGTGAAATAAATGTTGATTAAATGTTTGTCATAGGACAATGGTTTGTAATTATTTGTAAGCCACTAAGGCTAAGAGGTCTGCTGGCTCAGTGGTTAGGGCGTCTGGCTGGAGATGGAAAGCTCCCCGGTTCGAGTCCCTGTCTCGGCGAGGATTTTTATAGACACTTAACCCGGCATTAACCCCCGGCGCAGCATGCTGTATGAGGTGAAATACGCCAGGATGGTACTGTGGTTCGGATTCGACGTTAAAATATAGGTCCCCTGTACCAGGCAGGATGGGCGGGCTAGGTAAAGGCGGCTACGACAGGGGCAGAATGCCCAGCCAGTAGAAACCATGTCACCAGGTCATTACGACCAAACGTAATTATTATTATAGTTCCATAAGTTTCTAACAGATGGCGATGTGTTAACTTATCTATACAACACTTGGTTAGCTAGGTTGGGTAATCATCCAGTAGATCACGTTCTGTTTCAATTTATTTATGCTACAGTTTATTCCTAACAGATGGCGGTGTGTTAATTTATCGAACCATCCAGTAGATGGCGTTGTATTTCGATTTATTTATGCTACGGTCTATTCCACGCCATATGTTTGAGTTTCTTCAATTTTAATTGTGCTGTGTATTGTGTTATAATTATACTGTATTGTTGTTCATCGTTTGTGTGTCTTTATACCTAACGA
Source organism: Vandiemenella viatica (assembly GCA_031002005.1). NCBI lineage: Eukaryota > Metazoa > Arthropoda > Insecta > Orthoptera > Morabidae > Vandiemenella > Vandiemenella viatica. The sequence continues at coordinate 199,542,481 of JARYHS010009186.1, forward strand.
CAAAGTAATTACACACATGAACATAACATTGAAGAAAACGTTACGATAAATTCTAATCGTGTAAGCATTTCTCGCTAACTTATCATTTTTCTTCTTTTTGTTATGGTCAGCTAGACTCCACGTGTCAATTTAAATTCCTCTCCTATTGTTTTTTCTTTCTTCCTCCCTCCTCTCTACCTTTGAATCCTGCCATATTCAAAGTCTGCTATCGAAAAAATTTTCTTTCCATACGGTTCACTGGTATTATTTCGTTTCAAATCTTTCTAAACCTCTTGATAGCCTGGTGTCATCCATGCTTTAAATGTATCAAAAAAATATCATTCTTCTTTTTCTGTTATTTTTTTTCAATGCTATTTTATATTTCCTCATTAGTTCTTAACTTCCATTTTACTGTATTTTTCAATGGACCCAAAAATTCCTGTTTCACCACTGTATTATAGTGTCTTATTTTAAGGCTTTCAGAAAGGCACTTTTTGTTGTAATTAAAATATTTTTAAGTGAAATGTCGCCAAAGAATCTAACCTCAACAACGCGTGTAGCAGAAAGGCAAGACGCACGACGAGAGAGCTCATCAATCAGCAACACAAATCGTGGCAAGTAAGGAAGTTCAAAGAATCAGGACAGCTGAGCTCGAATGCAAGAATCTCAAGAACAGCGTGATGAACGTCTGTGACAGAATATATCAAGAACAAGAGCGGCACGAGAACAGCACATAGCTACATTTAGAGAAAGAGAACGAGAGAGACAGTAAATCAGCCATGCTTTAACACGTGTATCATTTATTCGTCTTGCGTTCCAATATGCACCAGCCATTGATTACTCTGCACATTCAAAAACTGCAATCGGTGCAGTGAGAAAAATATGCCAGTATTATCAGGCGTTGAAATTCCACAATGAAGCAGCCAACATGTGTTGTGCATCAGGAAAAGATGTATTATTACCACTACCCAATCCGCCAGAACATTTACAATCCTTCTTGCTGGTGAATCAAACGATTCGAAATTGTTTCTGCGTAAGACACGCAAATTCGATTCTTGCTTCCAGATGACGTCTTTTGGGGCAACAAAACTTTGCGATCTTACATCTGATGGACGTCATTTTGAAACTAAATTCAAAATACAAGGCCAGGTGTACCATAAGATTGGGTCGTTGATACCGATGCCAAACGATGACCCGAAGTTTCTCCAAATCTATTGGAAATTGTGAGGAACGCTTGAAAACTAGGTGCCAGTATAATTTCATCGAACAACCAGAAGAGAGAGCAATTGTGGTATTGTTGGAAAATTGTTTGGAAAATAATAATCAACTTATTCAATTGTGTCGCCACAATTAAAAAATGACAACTATCAAATTGTCATCAAAGGTGACAAATTACCATCAAGAGAATACGCTGGCAGATTCAACGCGCCAACCGTAGATGAAGTTGCAGTTTTTATGGTTGGTGACTCAGTTGATTAAAGTCACACGTCAAGATAGAACTGTTAGTATAATTTCGGATCTACACCGTTCGTATGACGCACTCCAGTATCCACTGATATTCTGGCAAGGGCAGAATGAATATCACATCAACGTCAAACAGCGTGATACAGTTGCTGGTAAATTTAATATTCAACTACTTAATTAGTTATTTTATTAGTACAGTAGACCCGCAGTATTCCGACCAGGGGTCGGATTATAGTGGGCCCACTATATTGATTACTTATTCTTTTTTTTTACTATTTAATTTATTATATTTTCAGGTAATAAAACAAATAAAAAAGTTACTTCAATGATGTACTACGCCCCCCGATTGATGATTAGACGTAATTAGGATAACTATATCCTTCGATATCGTCAACTGTGCTATCAATACGTCGTGGATATGTACGCCAAGGTTGAAAACAAGCATTTGCGATTTATTCGATACAACCACGTTAAATTACGATCAGAGGAATACATCCTCTTACGAGATACTGTTATCGGCAATATTTATGAACATTTTAACGCCATTGATAACGGTAATGTATATATTTTACCTTCAAGCTACATCGGCAGTTCAGGGAACGTGCAGGAATATATACAAGATGCAATGACTTACGTAAGTCATTATGGTCGTCCAGATTTGTTTATTACATTTACATGTAATCCGAATTGGGAGGAAATACAAACTTTGCTATTACCAGGCCATCAATCAATGCATCGTCATGATGTCACGGCACGTGTGTTCAAACAAAAATTAAAATCATTGATTGATTTAATCGTAAAACATTCAGTTTTCGGTAACACACGTTGCTATCTGTATTTGATTGAGTGGCAAAAGCGAGGTTTGCCTCATTCTCACATTTTGATTTGACTTGAAGCTAAAATCCGTCCAGAAGAAATTGATCAAATAATTTCAGCCGAAATTCCGGACCCATTAATTGATCAAGAATTGTTTGATATTGTTACCAGTCACTCGATCCAAAGACCGTGCGGTGCTTTTAACATGACATCGCCATGCATGGAAGATGGAAAATGTACGTAGCGTTTCCCAAAGGAATATACGAATGATACTATTACGGATATTGATGGTTATCCGTTGTACCGCCGCAGAAACGCTGAGAATGGTGGTCAAACATTTACAACGCGAATGTCAAATTCTAGAAACCAAGTTGAAATTGACAATCAGTGGGTGGTACCATACTCACCATTGCTTTCAAAAACGTATAAGGCTCATATTAATGTCGAGTTTTGCAGTTCTGTAAAGTCTATTGAGTACGTTTGCAAATATGTTAATAAAGGCAGTGATTTGGTCGCATTTTTAAGTTCAAAATGTAAATAAAAATGACGAAATAACACGATACCAAATAGGTAGATACATCAGCAGCAACGAAGCTATGTGGCATATTTTTAGTTTTCGTCCATGAAAGAGACCCTTCCATCCAGCATCTTGCAATACATCTTGAAAACGGTCAACGTGTATATTTCACCGAAGAAAATATTTTCCAAAGAATACTTGAGCCACCAAAAACGACAAACCACAAACTGAATTTTTCACATTGTGTCAAAAATCTGATGTGTTCCGCCAATTCGCAAAAACATTATTATTTACCGATGTTCCAAGCTATTTTTCATGGAACAAATTAGGTAAAAAATGGTAGCCACGTAAACAAGGAGAACCACATCCTTCGATCGCAGGCATATTCAAAGCAAAGACTTTGCATCCAAAACAACGTGTATGTTTCTTTCAGCGTTTGTTATTGGTGAATGTTCCTGGACCAGCTTCTTTCGAATGTTTACGAACAGTTAATGGCGAGTGTTCGATACATGTCGAGTGTTCAATACATGTCAAGATGCATGTCGCGAGTTGCAGCTGCTGGTAGACGACAATTATTGGGACTTGATACTTGCTGATGCAGCGTTGACAGCCACGCCGAATAGTATTCGTCAAACTGTTTGCAATTATTTTGACAACATGTTATCCAACACAATCTTCGAGTTTGTGGGAAAAATATAAAAACAGAATGACTGAAGATATAACTGAAATTTCAGTTTATATAAATAAATAAAAAATATTTTTTTATAAATATCAATTTTTATATAATTTCAATTAAGTAATTTGTAATGAAATGTAAATTAAATTTTTTTATGATCGTTTGTCCTTAATTTCAACTCTCCGTAACTCTTTACCAATTACATTTGAATTTCCAAATCAACTACAATGTTTTTATCTTTATTAGTGAATATTAATTTGACTACTTGAGGAAGTTTAGAATAACATTAATCCAACGTACTATAATTAGTGAGTCACAGCAACGCGTGACCGGGTCAGCTAGTACAACATAAAGGACACTATTCTTGATGTCTATACAACAAACAAATCAACAGTGTAGTATGCCCCCACTCCATGTGTGCTGTGGAGAGTTTTCTTTTTATTTAACCCTTCACTTTGAAGCACACTTTGAACGAACTCCTAGTCGTTTGATGAAAATTTCATCCACCGCCAAGACTCAATCAAGCTAACCCTGCATCAGGCAACGGACATCATCGCAATACTGCAACCTCCTGAGTCAAAGAGAAGGGTAATTAAATATTTATTACTATTTACTTTATTTAAAACATTTAAATTAATTTACTGCTTCTGATTCACAATAGCTTATTGACGAGGCGAAGAACCAAGTAAATTTAAAATGACATTTGTGAAGAACCGTCATCTATATACAAGCAAAACTATATGAACTACTGATTTAACTGGTAACCTAAGACTTTGCTAGAAAATAGTAGGACGGATGATAGATTGTGAGACAGTAATGTGAAGCATCGTCGCAAATTCCAACTAGTGGGTTCAGATGGTATTCTGGGACACTTTTCCTTTGATTTTCATGATTCTAAAATCCGAATCAGTACAGTATTAGCATAATAATTTTATGAAGGTATAGCTGGAGTGGAGAGATACAATGCGGTGTATTGTGTTCTAAATTAAACCAGTTCTCAGTACTTAGTACGCACAGCAAATTTTTCTGAACCAATAGACATGCGAATAATGATGTAAATGGTACTCTCAACTTAGACTATGGTAAATATTGTTAATTAATATTAGGATATACTTTCCTTTAAAAGCCAGTTTTTCTACTGAATTTTTTTTACTGTGATTTGGAAAAAAAATTAATATATTCTCCACGCTAAGTAATAAAAGCTGATTAAGTGACTATAAAACTTTAAACAGCAACCGGATAGGCACGCTGCTATGTTGTCTGTGGAGGCTTGATTATTATGTCAGTTAAACAGTACCATCTGACAGCGGTTGTCTGCTGGCATGTTTTATTTTCACACCCGCACCGCACGTCTCGGTACATAGTGACCTGGTATTTACATTGCGAAGGAAATACAGGCGAACTCTGGTTGTAGTTTCACAACTTCCTTTCCTCCCTGGGTAACAGGTAGTTGTATATATGTAATTAAGCTTTAAAGTAGCACGACAGCGTTACACAAACAAGGAGAAAGTGGCCCACCTAATGCTCCGTCCACCAAACATAATTCATCTGCCCTAAATTACCTGTTCATCACATCATCTCTACGTATACGTTACAAAACGAAATACATAAAAAGAGTTGTTACCAAGGACTTTTCCCTCAGAAGAATACGCAAAAGTTTTTCTTATGATATGATCTTAACAGTAAGTTTTTTCATAGATTCAACATATCCTTCATATGATCAAGAACCTATCAAAAATATTACTTCTCAATATCCGATAATCTTTTCCACCTGTTATTAAGTGATTCTCTTTTGGCACGTCTTCACTTGCAGTTTCTATTAGCAAAAGGAATCGTACACTTGTTCGATGTACAGCTCCTGTGACAAATTCAAGGTTAGCATGATTTTACTTTAGGGGTTAAAAGCGGTAAATGTAGCACCTTATCTGCAACTTGCTTTCCGGAAGCATCTGCGTGAATCCTCTTATGTAAAATTCGTGATCTGGAGACTGCGCACGTCGTCTACAGCTATTGGCTAGAGAACGGTCACGTGCCAGCCATTACTCACGAATCAACAGCCACCACATTACAATCATTCCTTTATGTTGCTTTTTGTTTATTTACAATTAGATGCAGAAGTTCGTGTAAGGAGAAGAGTAGTCGATGTTTTCGCTATATTATCTGTATCGGTTATAAGCATAACCTAAGAATTTTTTTGGCAGAAGATAAGAAACAATGAAGTTTATTAAATCTCAGAAAAGCTTACACGAAACGTACGCAATCGCGAAATATATCAGTCAAATAAATAACAGTAATCCGTTTTCAAAATTATAGTCTCCCTCATTTAAAGTAAAATGCATTTATTTAAATTAAATCCTAACCAAATACTCTGATAATCTAACCAGAGTAAGGTAATCATATCATGAAAGATATCGTTAAAAATGGTTCTTATTCGTTTTTTTCTTACCAGTTTTCCCGAATAAAATCCTACTACCATCATAGATAATACCCTTATATTTTTATACACGTGTTAGCTATTAAATGAACTTTCAGTTTACCTTTTAATATAGCTTGAAATCATCAAGGATATGACAATGTACACGCTATGTGAAACTCAATTTATTAATCTCAATCCAACAATGATATTCTTGCCGAAAAATAGCGGTCAGGGATATTAGAAATAAAGATCTTGTGCAACTTCTATGAAATTAATTGCCATAATACAGTAATAAACTTTGCGTTTCGTAGCAATTTTTTTTTTTTTTTAAATGTGGAAAAACATTTCGGCTTAAAAAAACTTGGAACTACTTCGACTTTTCAGTAACATGTAGCTAACGAAAGTAACATTTAAGAAACTTAAATTTTTCATGGTCTCTGCTATTACATAACTGCGTTGCCAGATAAAACGTAATAGTCTGGTGTGGAAGTAACAGTACAAACATACGAAGAGCAGGGATAAAAGAAAATTAATGCGAGGCAATCATACGTTACAAAGCTACAATTGGTAAGTTCGTTTAAATTTCCGTGTTACCTTTTGTTTATTTACAACTAGAT
>JARYHS010009186.1:199549965-199591682 GCA_031002005.1 Vandiemenella viatica
GAGTAGTTAACAAATGAAATGTGTAGAAGGTACAAGTGACCTTAGGAAACATGTAGAATCTTCTGGAAATAATAAACAGAATTAAATAATTTTTGTCAGTGGGCGGGATTGAACCGGCGACCTTCGGTACCGCAATTCGTGACGCTACCCGCTGCGCCATGCTGGCAGACGGTACACTGGCGTTCATGCGGCAATACAAAACAAGCGTAAAATTGAAAACATATTTAATTCGTACCGAGAAGTACGTATACGTACAAAAATCCTAACGACGTATGTCATCTTTTATTTGTGATTACCTAGTAGTTTGTCTTAAAAACGGATAAATGTTCTTTAAAAACCATTAAATGTCCTTAGAATAATGTGTGCTTGTGGCATGGTGTACGTGCATTTGAGTGTTCCCCCAACGAGAGAACAATAACGAGACACGTTCAACCTATTTGTCGCCAAAGAAGTCCTCATTTCATAATAAAATATAGCAGATATATTATCTAGAAAACTGAAACGCGCCTAGATGTAGATCAAAAGAAGTAAAGCATCACAAAATTTAAACCGAGCTTGGTGGTGTAACGGTTAGCGTTCTGGCCTCGCATTCAGTTCGAATCCCCGTCCGGGCATCCAGATTTGGGTTTTCCATGGTTTCCCAAATCACTCCAGGCAAATGCCAGGATGCTTCCTTCAAAAGGCCATGGCCGAATTCCTTCCCATTCCTTGCCCCCCCCCCCCCCAAATCCCTTCCAATCTCTAAATACCTCGCTGTTATGAGACGTTAAACAATTTTAAAAAATGTAACTGGCTCTTGGGATTACGCGGATAATAGATACTTTCCAATTTAACTCCAACTAAAAGTTACAAGTCACTATTAGCTGGTGACTCCAGAACAATAAGGGTCTGACAGAGTTGGTGCTACAGGTCATAAGCAGTAAACCCCTTTCATATCAGCGTCATATTTACCCCCACCCACTATATCAATTCCAACTCACATACGGAATAAATCTTCGAGATATTATGATTCTAAATTAAAGGTTACCACCCTGGGAGGCATGTGAAAGGGAGGAGGGGGTGGGGGGTGACGAGGCGCCAGGTAGCGATACCCTCACTCTATGCATCCATCACCTCTTAGAACTGAAAACTTTTTCTTTAACATCAAGTACTTCGTGAGTGTCATTAGTACTGGAACATAGGCATTTACCTTATTAATTGTAGCGGTGGGGAGAGGGGAGGGCATGGGAAGTTTTCCTTTGGCGGAAAAGGGGGGAGAGTGGTATGAAAAACTGTAGGAACCTCTACACTACATTTTTAATTATTAATTTATGAAAATCAATGGCTTACAATCAGGCGCCCAAATACAATAGTCGCAGAATTCACTACTAAACTTAATAACAGAATTTATACAGACAATTCAAAATCGAATAAGTTTTCCTGGAGGCATTAATCATACGTTATTTATACACAAGGATACGGCCCAAACCTCTGTACACTGTTGTTTTCAATTTGACATAGTCAGTGGATTCTGAATCGAAAATAATTTACTATTAAAGCATATGATTTTATATCTTATTCAAATATATTTTCTTAGTAGACCACGATATGGACCTCAATATGTTAGCAAAATACCACTAACAAATACAAGCCATCTACAACAGATGGTCAATGTTTAACATCAATCTCAGACACTACTGCACTTTTAATTAACCTAAAGACCAAAATCTAGAATAATATCTCGCGCTTATCGAAGAATATGAGGTAAAAAAAACTCAAGAAGACTCGTGTGTCTAAAGCGCATTTGGAAAATATTCTATGTCAAGATTAGGAAGAAACTTTTACTTCCCATGTTCACCTGACACAAATGAGTCGATCAAGATTAACAAACCAAATTATTAATCATTTTTCAGACAAAAAGGTACATGATTAACTACGGTAGAGAGATATTTCTAGCAATTCGAATATCCAGTTAAATCATCCAGCAGCGTGATTTAATTTGTCTTACTTTGAAGAAAAGCCGAGATTAACATGATCCGAAGAAAGAACACACAATAAATTTACAAACTTAATGCCTAAGGAAGAAAACACATGGTTGGTGGAACATAAAAGTAGAGGCGCCGAAGTTTCTGCTATCGGTTATTGATTAAGGAATGATGGGATCTCTGATTGAGTTAGCAGTGCCGCAGACCAAACACACCGATCGAAGACGTGGGTTCCTAGTCAGGCCTACGCGCCGGGGTATATCCAAACAAAATCATCATTACACGCTCATTAAATCAGTGATACAACACTCAGTTTGACGATGCTAAAACAGCTGTACAAAATTATATTTCGTGCGAAACGATTGAGAGAATGACTCCGTACTGGTCTTTATTCTCGATGTGTGATTGGGGGTACAGAGGCTCCCTATCGACTCCTGGTTTATGTAGGTATTTTAACAGGACATTAATGTGATCTTCACCTATGGCAAAGCTTGCTTCATATGTGTATTACGCTAGGGTGCCTGGGGTATCCTGGGAACACTACATTAACCTGAAAGCACCTTTTAGATGATGGGAATACTATTTCAGGTTAAACCGTAACAGAAGTCGAATGCGCGGCAACTAGGAAGTTTTTTTATGGCCTTACGCCTTGTCGACGTCGTCGTAATTAGAGATGGGAAAGAACTGGGGTCAAGGAACCGGAAGGTATTCGGCTATGGCCTTTTGAAAGAACCATCCCGGCATTCGCCTAGAGTGATTTGGGCAAAGAATGGAAAATCCAAACCCCAAATTTGGATGGCCGGAGGGGATTCGAACACACGTCCTGAATGCAAGGGAAGTTTGTCACTCAACTGTTAAAACTGTACTGTCAGGGAGCATAAACATAAGATAATTTAGTGACAGAAAAGTCTACGAAGTAAGAGAAATTAGACACAGATATATCGTGGAATTTATGCACACGGATTTGCTTTGCCCATTTAGTGATATCCAGTAACGAAATTATAGATGCAGTCTTGGGCTTGGAATCTAAGAACAAGTTAGTAGTACTGTCTTGGATAAAACACTACAGTGGCTGCTATCTGGCGCACTCGCTAAGAACGCAGTTTAAGGCAGAAGAAACTGTAAAATGTCCATGGTTCAAGGATACTCTGCAATACTATATCCATTCTGAAATGTAATCCTGCATGTTACAGGAAACATCTCTTCAATCGCGATAGTTCACGGATCACACTAGTCGTCTGAACAAGAAGATAACCGACTACGTATGGTAATCTTCGGGTGTTGTTATAGGAAAGATTTATGTTTGATAGGACAACTGCCAACAAATGTGGAAACTATTGTAACAAACAGTTATAAAATACTCTGTTTTACGTATACATTTTTGTAACAGGTTAAAGTAAATGTGTAATAGTTGAGGACGATTTTATCCAGAGATATATATGTTGAAGTTCAATATATAGTATGTATTGTATTAAATTTTAAATGGTTAAATGACCGACGTGGCTTGTGTAAATGCCATATGAAAGATACACATGTGTTGACGTAATTAGTTGATAGATGTTGTATCAAATAATATATTTTTTATTAATGTAATCCATTCAGCATAACGGTACATAAACCCTAATGTGAGAGTGAAATAAGTAGCAGCAAGGGTAAATAGGCCTAATAACTTTCTGTATCAGAAACTGGTGTGGGATTTTTAAAGACTAGTACGGCGTTTAAGTTTTATAAAAAAAAAAATGTGTGGTAAAAGCAGTAAATTTCTTTATTTTGCGTGGAGACATAGTGCAGTGGATGATTCAGTTATAGATACCACGAAGACTATTCAGTGATTTTAGTATCACTAAAATGCTCGATGGGCTGATTCAATTAAACCAAATTAATAACCCGTACAAGACGAATAATTTAATCAATCGGTATTCTACTTAAACGGAATCTCAAAAAACTGGTAAAAGATTTTTCATCAATCTCGAAACACGGAATAGGAAATTAAAAACTACTTTCAACGAAAGTTGTGAAGTGAAAGTCGTTAAACATCCAGGTTTTTTTTAACTGCTTAACGTCTCTTAACAGCTAGGTCTTTAGAGACGGGAAAGGATGGGGGGCAAGGAATGCGAAGGAATTCGCCCATGCCCTTTTGAAGGAAGCATCCCGGCATTTGCCTGGAGTGTTTTGGAAACCATGGAAAACCCAGATCTGGATGCCCGGACGGGGATTCGAACCGCCGTCCTCCCGAATGCGAGGCCAGAACGCTAACCGTTACACCACCACGCTCGGTTCCGGTTTCTCATTGAATTAACGACATATGGGAAATCTTTGCTGTTGCTGCCGTAATTACATCCAGCTATTCATACTCTACTTCGTGGATAATCTTCCAGCCTGAAAACAGGTTATGAAATAGCGTTACGGCAAGATTTGTGACGAGTTCGTCAACGAAATGTGGACACACTGGGTTCCTTCTGACACGGGTAAGTAGAGTTCGGATCTTTATGAAAAAAAAAAAAAAAATAGAGAAATATGCAAGCAGACATGACTTTTAAAAAAGAGTAAATATTACCTAAAATTACAAAGTCTGACCAAACATTTGAATTTACTGTACATCAAAACTTGCTCAATTATACATCATTTATTTTATCTAGTGGTGTCGCTTTCATGTAGACAGCATAATTTGCTTCCGTTTACTCACTGCGCCATTTGGAAATTAAATTTTAAATCCCTTTGTTGAAGTCACTTTAATTTCACATAATTTACAGAAAAGAACTCTTTCGTCTGTACTAAAATACTCGTCTTCGAAACATTACACTTTCAGAAAAAATAATGATTTTCAGCATGATGGTACTCGCAGATCCACTGACGATTTAACACTGACTGAGGATTATTTTCGAAGGTATTGGCGACAATGCGACATTGACTGACGTGGTTCGACATAGGCATGCTGTAGCCGCATTTTCGAGATTTAAAGGCGGGCGGAACATTAACGTTTAGAGAGTGGCAATACTACATAACTTAAATTCTTGACTGGTGAATTCTAACCAATTCAGTGACAGTTTTGCTTTTTCGTCCAATGTATGATAGGAGTACAGTTCTGCGAATAATTATCTTAATTTCTTCTCGTCTACAACGTCTACTGAATTCCTGATATTACAAATTACTCGATTTTTCCCCAAAATATGATCATTTTATCATAAATATTATCGTAATATGACCAAAACTAGGGAAACGGCTTGAATATTCATTTATATTTACAAAACTTCTATTATCACACAGTTTTTAAATTAAATCAATTTTTTTTAACATTAAAATTAAATCACTGAAGATAACTCGGCGAGAGGCGAAACGCACCCTTAAAAAGTTGCATTGGCGTACTTATTACATATTATTTTAAGAAGCGACTGCAGAAGAAATGGTCCGCAATAATCGCATATTAAAAGCACGTTGACCAAAGCTGTATCCCCTTCAACCCACCAAGCCTTAAATGTTACGTCAGGCTTTTTATATGTCCATGCTATTTCCACTGATAAAACATCAGAGGACCAAAACGGTAGTCAATTTCTCTGAATGAGCCACATAACGTTTCTGCTGACATTGCAGTTGCTGTAGCTGGTACTGCTATTCGATTTCTGTACCACGGTGCAGGAAATTACGGGCTTGTCAGATCTGCACGCAGTGGCATGTGACATTACTGAGCGTGTCAGAGCTTTCGCGGGTATATTGCTAACTTATTGCTGATGACATACGTGATAACAGCGGGAGTAGACGGTTGCAGCTTCTACGTCGCATTTCCCACAGGAAAAAACGAAGTGAACACACTGTTCGTGTCCTAGTGATAGTTTTGATATACAACAAACCTCTACAAAGCGCCACGTCCGTAATTCAGCACTACCTGTATGCTGTGGGGAGTGATATATAAATTATGATCCTCTTTGAAGGTCCTCAAAATAAATTTATGCAGCATTGTGTTTCATGTGACCTACTTCTTTACCCAGAAAAATGTCCAATCAAATATTATAAACATTAAATTGAGGCCCATTATTAGTTCAAAATTACCATTTTGCGATAGAGTTTTTTTGAAAACATAATAGGAAGGATCATTGTTATTTAATTATAAATTAATACTTAAAATAGTGGAATTTGAAATTAGGATGAGGTGTAGAAAAGAGATAGTTAAATTAAGGTTTTACTAACAAATTGAAGATACGTGGCATTACAGACAGACTCTGCCAACAGGAGTTAGGGCTCTTCCATAATATTACAACCTTTTTTTTTAACAAAGATTGTTACGCCAATACAGACTCCCGTATTTTTTGCTTAAAACTTTACGTCTAGTCGAGATCGAGGCGGGTCAGGCATAGGGGCAAGGAACGGGAAGAAATTTGGCCATTGCATTTATGAGAAATCCAATCCGCCATTCGCCGATTCGATTTTGGGAAAGAATAAAAAACCGAAACCCGGATGGCCGGACGGGGATTTAAATCCACGTCCTCCCGAAGGCCTAGCCAGAACTTTCAACAAACTTTCTGACAATTCTTCAAGTAGTTAAAGAATCTAAACTTTTACGCTGCGTCTACGTTTCCAGAACTTAGATTGCAGTTACTTTTGTTTTATTGATAGAAATTTGATTTGGCTGCTCGTACGTATGATTGACAATCCTTTATAACACTTGCAAAGTGAGAGGAGAAGTAATGCATGAGTAATATTTGAAGTGCAGAATATACAATATTGTTACCAGTTCTTCACATCTTGTAACATCTGAACTATTTGCATAACCCAAGCCAATAATTTCACAGTCAGTTCTGGAATTTAATACGATGTCTGATCAATTGCGAAACATGCATGAAATACAAAACGTAATAGGATTTCAGCTGAAACATTTCCTGTCGGAATGTTATTGATAGATACAGAATGAAATCAATCTAAACTGGAATTTGCCATCTGATTGAAAGTTTACTTGCTTTGATTCCGAAATATTGTTAATAAGGAATTTGTTTCATACCATTTTATGCAACCATTCTTGATTTCAGAGCTGTTGTGTTACGTACATAGCCTACATTGACAGCACAATGCAAGTTTTCAGCACAAATTAATTTTTTTTAATTAACTGCCAACTGATGAAACCAAGTGATAAAAATGCGTCTTAATAATTTAAAAAAATCTGTCTGTTTTCAACGCGACTTGACACTTCGTCCTACGAAAGATTATTTTATTAGAATCCAACTTAGTACCCCTGTATGAGGAGACGAGAGATATTTAACAATACAACAATAAAGAAGGATCACACGTCCAGTATTTGATAGTTTGGCAAGTGTTGTAAAAATAAGAGAGACAGACAAGACAATTCGTAACTCAACAGAAATAAAAGATGACTACAATATGGTTTCAGCGTGCGTATCCTGGTCGATAGTTGTTTAAGGGGACACAGTCGCGAACAGGCTCAAAAAAAAAAATATTTTAGTTTTTTACAATGCTCCAATAATTTGGCTGCAAAATTCAGTTTGTTTCATGCACATTTGACGATTAGATTCGGAGATAATTTTTTCGTGATGCGTGGTAATAGTGTGTCTGTATTGTAATATACATTAGTTTCTTGTATGTAAAACTTTAATACAGTTTTTTCTCAAAACTACATTTTTTTATCTTCTGGTACACTTTTCCCAAAAACTAAGACTGATAAAGACATCAGACTTTCAGCATCTCTTGTTAATAAAACGATGATTAATCAGATAAAAAATGGAACCTGTCGTAACAACAAGAACAAACTTACAAGCTCCAAGGTATTTATAAAAGTTAATTTTTTTGTCTTTTGGAAGAAAAAAAATTATTACTAATAAACTATATAAAATATAGTAACAAATCTTCATGTGATTTGCAGATGATGTTTCATCTGTATACTGCAAAAGTTTCAGGTCTGTATCTCCATTAGTTTCTTCAGAAAGTGTACCTGAAGTTTGCTTGTTTTAACATTGATTTCTTATGGGAGGTCCATCGCAACTGTCTCTCCCTAAAAGATTAGAGAAAGAAACCAGTTGCCCTTTCACTTTCGAAACAAAAGTCGGAAAATATTTGGATTACAGTATAGGTATTAATAATCGAGTTTTATCTTTTGTAAAGCATTGCATGTCCAATTAACATGAGTATAAGTTCAGCGTAAGTTGACAACTGATTAGAAAACTGTTGCTGCAAACTCCATCTTTCATCAATTTTAGTGTGTGTTTAGCATAGTAAACTATCAGTAGTTCGGCCATGCCTTTTAATACTGTCTTACTATTGCTGAAGCTATACAAGCGGCATCAGTTCTTGTGTATCTGTTACCCTCAAAGACCGAAAACGCTCATTGAGGGAAAGAAATGACCACTTCCGTTCTGGTATCTTTAAAACGGCCACAACAGGTTGTGGCTTATCCGTATTCAACTCTGTGCTTACGACGAATCGCTCCAGCGTGCATTTAATATAAATATTCTTCTTACCCGTAGCGTTACAATTACCAAAAACAAAAATGCAGATCGTCATGTGTGGAGAATGAGACTTGGACCAGACGCGAAATTCGCGGTGTGTCCTTTTTTGTGTTAGCCACAATGCGTTCTGGTTGGTTTTTTTTTTTTTAAAGTGCCATGACACGAATAACGTGTTGCGCACGTTTTTAAGAAATCAAACCGCGTTATGGTCGTTTCTTTCGCTCAATGAGCGTTTTTGGTCTTTGAGCGTTACATATTTATGCAAGTATTTACATTTTCCGCAATTATTTAAGCGGATCCTACCTAAAAAAATTTAGTGACAGTAACACAAGATACATGTAACGAAACTAGCGCTGTTATCAGACAGTTGAAGACAAATTTTCCTCTCCCCCCCCCCCACTTTTTGTTTTTTTTACAGTTTAGAGAACAGTTACAGACTATGTAACAGAAAATGAAAGATGATTGCAGTTTAGTTAATTTACAAACTGAAATATCTGCATAAAATTGTGTCATCACTACGCATGATTTGTTCAACTAAAATAGCAGAAGCTGAGTTAAGACAAAAAAACTGGTTATACGAGTAAATGCGTTAAATTGAACGAAAAATGTAACCATCGCAACAGAGTTTTTTTAATCTTTAAATAATTTTTATTTTACATAAAAAAATACTTCAAATGTGCGTTGCGATAAGAATTTTAATAGACATTAAAGTTAGGTTGTTGTAATACGAGGTTATTAAGCCTAAGAGGTTGCGCTTCCAACACACAATCCTCATAAAAGCTTAAAATTAGTTATTTTCTGTGTATCCATTACTGCTTTCTACTTAAGTGCAGTAGTCATTTCAGTTATGGCAATGATAAAAATGCAATTAGCTATTAGCCTCCAGTGAAATTTTATTTACTATCCATTCCAACCGTTATCAAAAATATTACTTGCTTTGACGTTGGAATGAACATAGGAAGGTCTCCCTTTCAAATATTTACAACTACTCAGTGGTTTTTGACTTATTTGACGCTGTCCTCGTTTTTATTCCATTAGTTAAAACAATATAGAAAAAAACCGCGATACCAGGTTATTTTATAGTGAATTCTTAACAGTTTAAGAAACAATTTTATCTTAAAAAATAAACACATTAAACTTTTCACGTGCTTCTATTCTGTTCCTAAATGTTTTTCGAGCACAAACGTGGAAGTTTCTTTGCATTAGCCACTATCCTGATGAAAAAATTGAGGTGTTATTGTAGCTGGAGGCGCCATTTGTCACTGGAAACAATGACGTCATGGAACACGGGCCCTTACAGAGGTGTCTTCTTACAGTGGGCCCTTAGCAAACTGATTGCCCAACTGCTACCTCGCACATAACATTCGTTAGTTTCAAATTAAATGCACAATTGCAGAACTACGCAACTTAAATGCAAGAAAATGAAATAATTGGGATATTTAAATACATTGCGTCAAGCTTAAACCTGCTTATACGCAACAAAATAAATACCTTAGGGATACATCATTGACTGCACTATCGAGAATCCGTAAACAATCGGCAAGATGTTAGAGAAAAAGTCTGATTAAATATTGATTAACACTTTTAAAATTTGGAATTTGTTCTAATATAGAACTCTGCAGGATCAATATTCAGATGGATCCACATTATGGTAATTTTATGTGAGAGGTATTTATTGTATTTGTCAAGTTCTGAAACATTTCATTTCGCAAGTTACCACTTACGTTCACGGAAATCGCCCTGCATCTGAATTATGAGCTACTTTCTTGGTTCTCGAAAACATTAAATGAATTGAAGCTCGCCCAGTATCTCATTTAAAGGTATTAGACAGCTTGGCCATACCTAAACCAAGCTGGAACTCGCTACCTTCGGTTATAATGTCTCGCGATACAGCCGAAGAACTGAAATCACTTGTCTGTCAAAAACAAGTCTTTTCTAACCAAACTGGCAAAAGTTCGACATCGAAATAACGATACCTATGAATGAATGTCTAGAGTTCTCGTCAGAGCTGAACGGTAAAGCGTTCCGACAGATAGGTCATCAGAATATACTGCAGTTCTCGCGCCCACAGCATTTAGAATGAACGCGGCCGTTGGGTGTTTGAATAGTTATGGCGTACCTTAATCACGAGAGCAGATTTTCCGTAAATCTGGACCGCCTCCAGATTTACGGAAATTCGAGCCGCATTCTTGAGACCACGCTTTCTGCATCTAAGTGATTGTCTCAATCGATCTTGAAAATGAGATTTAATTTGTATTACCGCTATTACTTCTTTGGATAAACATATGTTGCACATTTGAAAATTAATATCATGATACAATGTGAAATTTTCGTGTCAAATTGGAATATGAATGTGGAAAACACGTAGTGCTATTTTAAATACTCCGAAGTTTTGTTCTACATGTTACATCTTAATCTGTCTATGAAATGTGTGATTTTTGAAACGGAAAAATAGAGGAATTTGCGAGAACGGGTAAAGATGATTCGAGAGTGTTTTATCAATATACAACGTCGTAAAACCCTTTGTTCTTATAACGGAATATTATAAAACGCCGTCTTTTACCAACTTTTTTTGAAAATGTTTTATCTCAGAAATGTTTTAACCTTGTCGCGTGGGATATCGTCAGTGAATGTAAATGTACGTAGCGTTCTGAAGGGGAAAAAAATATATTTTTCCACATAACTGACTATAACTTAATCAATTCACGAAATTGGTAGAATCAGTTACCGGTTGGTCAACAACAGCTGTATTTGCTCTTCGGTGCTGTGGCTCGACATTGTGAAGATCACTATTTAAGCAGGTTTTGTTTCGATTGGTCGAAGCTGTTGCACTTGCACCAAACAAATGCAACAAACTGTCTGCGAAATGTAGACAGATGCTATCGGCTCATTAACCAACAATAACCTCATAAGTTGCACATAGAAAGGCATAGAGAGCCCATACCCAATGTATCGATACGGATCATATTTTTGACTCGTCGGTCATGCCTCCTGCTGCACAGATAAAAGTAATATATTTACGTTTCTTATATCACGTGTACAACAACTCTACGCTGATACAGAGAATGAGTTGGTGTCAATCGATTTTGTAGGCCGTTCCGTGGTTCGGATTTCACGTAAAACTGTAGGTTCCCTTTACCAGGTAGCATTACCTGGTTAGGTTATGTCAGCAACGACGGAAGGCACATGCGCGGCACTCTACGGCCGAAACCTTGAGTGATGTGCCGACCAATAATGCCGTACGCGTACACTTCACTTTTTAGTTTTTGAGCCACAGACTATTCTCCTGATATTCTATTGGGTGTGGTTTAGGATTAAGAGTGTCAACTCTGATGCCTTCTACACCCCTTCTAGGAGATAATTCAACACTTGTGCCTTCAATATTCGAGAGTGGGTGACAGTGGGGTGAGCAGGATGGTGTAACTTTTTTTTAAAATTTAATTTAATTGCAATGGAGCACAGGCTCCGGTGGCAGTTTCCCTACACACCCAACTTCCCCCTATCCTACATTTCCCCTTTACAAATTTTAACTTTAAATTCTTTCAACGTTTTCGGTTAGATATTCATCATTCGCCTTGGTAACTAATTCCAATCCCTGACACCCTTACCGAAAAAAGAAAATCTTCCCACACCCTTGTGCCTGAAATCGAGTGCCAGCTTGTGATCATGGTCATCTTTTCCCTTCCATGAACTACTTTTCATACGTACTGCAATATCTTTCCATGCCTCATCACCAGTATACGCCCTGTACACTCCCATGCCCCTCCTCATCCTCCTCCTGTCTTGCAATGAATCCCATTCCAGCTCCTTTATCATATCCATCACTGATTGCTTTCTGCTATAATTTCCAGAAACAAATCTAGCAGCTCTTTTTTGCACCCTCTCTAATTCCTGTATTTGATACGCAAAATGTGGGTCCCTTACTACACTACTATATTCGTGCATTGGTCTTACCAAAGTTTTGTAACCGAATTTCTTTACTTCTCTCGTACATCCCCTCATCACTCTCTCCAACAAGTGCAGAATTTTAAACCTTTTCCTACCACCTGTCCAATGTGTCCTGCCCAGTTAAGCTTGTTATCAAATGTAATGCCAAGATATCAACATTTCAAGTCTTCTGCAAGCAATTCTTTCCCCACTTTATATTCATAATTAACCTTTTGTTTTTTATTTGTGTATCTAATTTGCTAACTGTTCTTTGAATTTATCTTCATACCATGTTTACCAACCCAGCTAGATATCCTGTCCAGATCACCCTGCAACTGTTTACAATCCTCTATCGTTTTTATCATTTTATACAGTACTAGCTGACCCGGCAATGCTTCGCTATTGCTAGACTTGAGGTAGATTAAATGAATACATTTGAACGTTGGTATTTAGTATTTAGTATAGATTAAATATTTACATACAGTGCCTTGAAAAGGAATCAATTGTTTGGTTTCATAACATGTTTACACAAGTGCTTTAGGATTTTTTGTTTTTCCGTCAGGTGTGTACACGAATAATTCAGATGGTATCCCAATGCGTGAGCAAGCCACATACGGTTGTCCATGAGAGAAGCATGGATTTTCCAAATTTAGACCACACACTTGTAATAATTGTCCCTGTGCCTTGTTTATGTTCATTGCAAATGCGAGTCACACTGGAAATACCAAATGTTTTTAACTCGAACGGCATTTCTGTTGTAATCATTGGGATGCGTGGCAACAGTACATCTTCTCCTTCAAAATCGGATAAAATTTGTGTGTTTTTTAAATTATGGGGTAAAAGGGGATGGTTTTGGGGTAGAACGGATTGGGTTTTTGTAAAACTAATGTCAACAGTATTTTTCTATATTTTTAATACTTTGTGTGTGCAAAATTTCTTCGAAATCTGATAAAAGTTTGGGTTTGTGTAAAAATTGAGGGGTGGGAAGGGGGAAAGGAGATGCGTTTTTGGAAACCAAATGTAGGCTGTATTTTTCTGTTTGTTTTACAGTATACATGTGCAAATTTCCGTAGAAATCGGATAAAATCTGTAGGTTTTTTAAAATTATGGGGTGTTATTGGGAGGAGAGGGTGGTGTTTTGGAAATTTTATTTCTTAGGAACCATCCCGGACAACTCGCTAAAGTTTCACCATAATCGGTCCACGGAAATGCTTTGCTATTTCTAGACTTGAGTTCACATATAGATTAAATGAGTACATTTGAAAGATTGTATCTAGTAAAAATTAGATATTTATGTATAAATTATAATTACTGTTTCATTCAATTTCTAGTTTATTCCAATGGTCTTGGATATATAATGTTTTTGGTGATTCCAGTTACACTGGCAAAGATTAAGGGGATGTAAAGGAAAGGATGGGTTGTATTTTTGGAAACGATATTTAGGCAGTATTTTTCTGTATATTTGATAGTATTTCATTTTATAGTATACATGTTCAAATTTCCATCAAAATCGGAAATTAGGGGGATGTGAAGGGGATGAGGAGTTGCGTTTTTGGAAACCAACTAAAGGCAGTATTTTTCTGATTGTTTTAAAGTATATGAGTTCACATTTCCATCAAAATCGGATAAAATCTGAAGGTTTTTTTTTAAATTATGGGGTGTTATTGGGAAGAGGGGGTAGTTTTTTGGAAATTTTATTTTTTAGGAACCACCCCGGACTCTAATTATCCGAACTCCGATTATCAAAATCGCTGATTATCCGAATCGCTTTTTTAATTAAAATGGAAACGTACTGCGATTCAAAAAACTAATGATTCTTCCTACATACCACATGAAACTACTCACTGTCAAGCGGATGAGCGACTTTGCTGCTATAAAACAGACTGACTACAGTCAAACAGCTTACTTCAACATACATACAGTAATTAATTAAAATCGACTCTTTTTAGGGAAAAAATATAATTATCCAAATTTTCGATTATCCGAATGGGGTCTGGTCCCAATTGATTCGGATAGTTGGGGATTCTTCTGTCCACATGTGCAAATTTTGGTCTAAATATGATTAAATCTGGGTATGTTTAAAGTTAAGGGTTGTAAAGTGCCGGAGGGGGTGTTTTTTCTGATTTTTTATTTCTTACGAACCTTCTCCGACGCGCACTCGACTACTCAGAAAGGTTTCACAGTAATCGGATAAAACTTGAGGGTTTCAATAAAAATCATTGGAAATTCAGAGGGGAGGGGGTAAAAGGGGAGAGGGATTGACTTTGGCAAAGATATTTTTTTTCTGTTTGTTTTAAAGTACACGTAAGCAAAGTTCCTTCAAAATCGGGTTACATTTCTAGCTTCATATAAGAGACATTCGCAAAAATTTAAGGGATGTAAAAGAGAAGAGGGGTTGGATTCTTGAAACCATATGTAGACAGTATTTTTCTGTTTGTATTAAAATATATCTGTGCATATTTCCATCTAAATTGGATAAAATCTGTGTGTTTTTTAAATTATGGGGTGCCAGGGGGTAGAACGGGTGACGAGGGGTTGGGTTTTTGTAAAACTAATGCCTACTAATTTTTTTTATAGTATATGCGTGCAAATTTCCTTCCAAATCTGATAAGATGTGTGGGTTTGTGTAAAATTTAAGGGGGTGGGAAGGGGGAAAGGGGATGCGTTTTTGGAAACCAAATGTAGGCAGTATTTTTCTGTTTGTTTTAAAATACGTGTGTTCAAATTTCCATCAAAATCGGATAAAATATGTAGGTTTTTAAATTATGGGGTGTTATGGGGAAGAGGAGGTGGTTTTCTGGAAATTTTATTTCTTAGGAACCATCCCGAGCGTACACTTTACAACTCACCAAAGTTTTACAGTAATCGGATGAACGGTTCAGTAGCGCATAGAGGAGATACAAACAAAAGTACATTCATTAAGGGGGTGGGAAGGGGGAGAGGGGTTGTATTTTGGGAAACCATGGGTATGCAGTATTTTTCTGTTTGTTTTGAAGTAAATGTTTGCCAATTTCCATCAAAATCGGATAAAATCTGTTGGTTTTTATAAATTATGGGGTGCAAGGGGGAATAGGGGATGGTTTTGGGGTAGAAATGGTGAGAGGTAAAACTAATGTCTACAGTATTTTTCTATTTTTTTTAATAGTATATGCATGCAAAGCTCTTTCGAAATCTGATAAAAAGTGTGGGTTTGTTTAAAAATTAAGGGGTGGGAAGGGGGAAAGGGGATGCGTTTTTGGGAACCAAACATAGGCAGAATTTTTCTGTTTGCTTTAAAGTATATGTGTTCAAATTTCCATCAAAATCGGATAAAATCTGTAGGTTTTTTTAATTATGGGGTGTTATGGGGAAGAGGGGGTGGTTTTTTGGAAATTTTATTTCTTAGGAACCATCCCAGCGGCACACTTGAAAAATCACCAAAGTTTTACCGTAATCGGATGAATGGTTTAGTATCGGATAGAGAAGATACAAAGAAAAGTACATTCATTTAAGGGGGTGGGAAGGGGGAGAGGGTTTGTATTTTTTGAAACCATATGTAAAAAGTTGTTTTCTGTTTGTTTTAAAGTATATCTGTGCCAATTTCCATCAAAATCGGATAAAATCCGAGTATTTTTTTAAAATTATGGGGTGCTAGGGGGAAGAGGGGGTGGTTTTGGGATAGAACGGGTGAGAGGGGTTGGGTTTATGTAAAACTAATGTCTGTAGTATTTTTCTATTTTTTTTAAATGGTATATGCGTGCAAAGTTCCTTCGAAATATGATAAAAAGTGTAGATTTGTGTAAAAATTAAGGGGTGGGAAAGGGGAAAGGGGGTGCGTTTTTGGAAACCAAATGTAGGCAGTGTTTTTCTGTTTATTTTAAAGTATATGTGTGCAAATTTCCGTACAAATCGGATAAAATCTGTAGGTTTTTAGATTATGGGGTGCTATGGGGAAGAGGGGGTGGTTTTTCTG
This sequence comes from Vandiemenella viatica, assembly GCA_031002005.1. Classification (NCBI taxonomy): domain Eukaryota; kingdom Metazoa; phylum Arthropoda; class Insecta; order Orthoptera; family Morabidae; genus Vandiemenella; species Vandiemenella viatica. The sequence continues at coordinate 199,566,261 of JARYHS010009186.1, forward strand.
AAATTTTATTTCTCAGGAACCATCCCGGACGCGCACTCGACAACTCACCAAAGTTTCACCGTAATCGGACGAACGGTTTAGGAGCGCATAGAGGACAAACAGACAGACAGACAGACAGACAGACAGACATTGATTTTTATATAATAAAAGAAGAAGAAGATTATGTCATCTGCAAACAATCTAATTTCAGCTAGTAAACAATCAACACAATTATTCATTAGAATAATGAATAGCAATGGTCCCAATACGCTATCCTACGGCATTCCCATTTTTACTTCCACTTCCTTTGATACCGCATTTCCTACCGTAACTTTGTTTTCTACCTTTTAAAAATTCTTTTACCCATGAAATCACTTTCTCATCCACTCCAATAGTTGCTTGTATTATGATATTTTTTGTACTGCAGACCGTTGATAACGGCAGTGACTTGCCTGATATTATTCCTTAATCTAATTGTAAGTCGCCCTTCCCCAGCGATTTAGATTTTTTTTTTTTTTTTACTTAAGCCTTTATGCCTCGTCAACGTCGAGGTCATTTGAGACGGCATGGGACTGGGGACAAGGAACGGGAAGGAATTCGGCCATGGCCTTTTGAAGGAAGCATCCCGGTATTCACCTGGAGAGATTTGGGAAAACCATGGAAAACCCAAATCTGGATACCCGGACGGCGATTCGAACCGGCGTCCTCCCGAATGCGAGGCCAGAGCGCTAACCGCTGAGCCACCACGCTCCGTGTGATTTAGATGATGTGCCTTATATCTTGTTGCTGAGTGGGGTTGAGAGTATCTTGCTTGGTGATGTGGTGTTTCAGAGCGATGCTGAGCGGGGTGATCTTGGTGGTGTTCCTGGTGTGTTACTGCTGCCATCGCAACATGCGCAAGGGGGCGCCAGGTCGCAGTCCCCACTACCACTGGCAGGATGACCCCGACGTGCCTCTGGAGGTGTTCACCGTCGACGGCCTGGTAAGCCGAGCCCACTCGCTGACACCTGCGCTTCCGGTCACCGCAACGCACGAGACAATAACATGCTCCTACCAACTGCTGTACACAACTTCAGCGTTTTTTGTACTTTTGATGTTATCCAAGATGTGAAATTAAGCAACCAGCTACGTCGCCTCCAATAACCAATCGTTTTAACGGATTTTAAGGTTTCTTATCTTACAAATGAAACAAGGAACCTTTATGGAATCACTTATTTGTCCGTTTATCTTGGTTATAACTTCTGAACCGTTTCAACTTAAACGTATAAGGGTTTACAGCATGGTCGTATCCAGCGAGGGGCAGGGCTGCTGCCCCCCCCCCCCCCAAGAAAAATTAAGTTGCCTTCATTATGTTTCGACGAGTGAAAAACGGGCTCAACAGCACTTTGTGAGAGGGTAGAATGACTGAATTATGTCTGATGAATGTGTATAGAAATTTCGTGAAATAACACCGTGAGATATTGAGAAACAAAGGTATTGAAAAATTTTCTAAGAATCCGAGACGATTAATCTTTACATAAACTATAACTGAGTTACGATCTTAATTTACTACATAGGCCCTTAGATTAATTGGTTGGATTACTATATTAATCAATAATAAATAGTTTCCTCAATAGGTTTGAGTTTCATTTTGTAAAAAATCGTCATGTTTCAGTGTCCCACCCCCACTTCTTCGAAACCAATATAAGTTGTCTCCCCCCCCCCCCAACTCAAATCTTGTCCCCCTCTAGCTTTGAACCTGGATACGCCCTTGGTTTACAGTTATAAATTTCTATTTACTTCAAAGACGATAAGGCGTAGAAAAAACAATTAGGTTGAAAATAATTGTAGGTGGTTCAGTGAAGGTTGATTTTTTATGAATTCCATGCGTACCAAAAAAAAGAGTCCAGGATTCTGAGTCACACACTTTTTAAAAAACCTTTAAGATACAACTGTTTTGGTGAATTCTGTTTAACAAACAAAGTGAGTACGGAATCTTCAGTGCGCGATACTGGTATTCAATTTCGTACTTTATCAAAATAATTCTAAATTTACGACACAATTGTCTCAGAGATTTATAGATGTCTCGGTAAAATCGCACGGTTCTTCCACGTCCTGGCGTTTGTTTTACGGACTTGGCGTGGGTAAAACTCCGTATTCCCATTTCAGCTTTCGACACTAGGAAGTAGATGACCAGTTTAATTCCACGCACCAATCTTTATTTCACTATCACTATCAGTGTTCAGGTTACTTGTTAGATTATATGTTTTTTAATCACTGTTTGCCTGTTAGCATCAGATTCACACTCTTGTAGTTTTTGCAACAATATCGCATAGGTGGCTTCTTTCTTGAGTCGATCATGGCATTTGTTACGCTTAACACACCACGGATAAGGTTCTGATTTATAAATTTCAATAAATTTTTCTATAAATTTATCAAGGTTACGATTTCACATAGCGTATGTTTGTACTTTGAAGCTAAACAAAGAAGAAAATAACTGTTACGGCACTGCACACAACGCGATATCTCTTCCACAAAGCTATAAATGAGACTGAAACCTGTACAGGTCTACCGCAATACCCCCACACACGCTCCGGTCTGTAGTCTGGCGCAGGTAGAAAGAATTGATTTTTCATTCTTCTCCGGTTACCTGTACAGGTCCGCAACCTGTACAGGTTTGTGGCCCACGCGCTCTTGTCTACCTGAACAGGTCTATATGCACAGCTAAGCCTCTCCGGTGTACCGTAGCGTGTGTGGCCGCCCTAAAGGTAGCCATACACGTGGAGACCGGGCCTCAGGGATACAGCCCGCGGGCCCGACCGCAGGGATTTCATCGAAGTGGCCCTGCACACACACGGGGCGTTAAAATCCTCAAGGGTTTCAGAGTTGGCTTCACGATGGCAGCATCCGATGATGTGCACGCGTTGGCAGCTGTTCGTTTGTTAATCGCAGCAAGTAGTGCTAAAACTCGCGCAAAACAGCGCATCACAAGAAGTGTATGGTGCAAAGAGTGGCTTCTCAAAAGAGGAAAATATTATCACACAAATCTTCTTTCAGAATTGAAGTATTTTCACAAAGATTTTCATAATTATTTGAAGATGGACGAAGAAACCTATTTAAATCTGTTATTACAAAGAAAGATACCGTTATGCGGGAAGAAATTTCGCACCACGAAAGACTTACCGCTACGCTGTGGTTTTTGGCAACGGGAAGAAGCTATGAAGATTTCAAGTCTTCAACAATAATTTCTCCTCAATCCCTTGGCTACATAATACCAGGAACATGCGAGACCATTTATAAAGTTCTTGGCAAAGATTATATGACGATTTCTCTTTGATACACTGATATTATTTAATATAATTGATTTAGTCCCATTCGTAAATACATCAACATAAAATTAAGTTTAAATGACATAAAAACTAAATTAAAATAATAGTAGTTTAAAATCATGTTGTCATTAATATAGTTGATCATGTGATGTAAACTCAAATTCAAATCACATGACATCATTTGCATTATAATTTGATAGAACAATTGCTGCTGTGTAGTTTTGAGGTAATTTATCAAAATCTGCTGGTGGTTTATAATGATCTTGCGGGTGTTGTTAGAAAAGGTTGTGGGCTGAGACTATCCGATGAGGTTCCTGGATAAAAAACCCAGAACTGCTGCCCGCAAAATAGTACAGGCCGGAAGTAGGTAACCGTTGTTCACTGTAAGACATTCTTAAACAGCCCATTTCGACTTGAAACAGGGTGTCATTAATTATTTTTTCTGCTATTAGCATTTGATTGGTCGGAAGGCCACGTAATTTCATGGCAACGGTTTTGCTAACAACGTCAAAGTGATCTTCTTGCAGCCGTTTTTTTTTTTAAAAGTTCTTCAGCACATCACTTCGAAAAGATTCATTTCCTGATGGTTTAATGTTGCTGATGATTTTTGTTACTGTCAAAGTAATGAGAATTTCAGAATATAGATATGAAATTATTGAACTAAAATCGGTTCTAAATACATCAGCAAAATTTCAAGCAATTCGGACATCTGGAATTGGGTTAAAATTCAATTACAAAATTACAACACATTCAAACATTTTTCTATTGTTACTGTCAAAGTAACGAGAATAGCAGGACATTGCTATGAAATTATTGTATTGTCACCGGTTTTAATACGTGTGCGAAATTTCAAACAGCTCGGACACCTGGAAGTGGGTGAGAATTGACTTTAAAGATTCATACAAACAAACATGTCAAGCTAATATTAAGCGTGTAATAACGTCAGCAAATAAGCTGTAGCACAACATTCAGCTGGCAGTGGACACGCTATTTTATTCAGTGACACGAGTGTACTGGTTCAGGAAAGCAGATGTTGGTCCAGGTGATTCGGAGAAGCTTTGGAGTGTTGCAAATAATAGTAATAATAAAAAGGACCAGATAATATGAACGCGGATAGGGAGCTACAACTTGACCAAATATGGAAAACGCGGGACGCAAGCCCCATCGGACCGGCCGCGCGGGCGGGTTCAGTGACGTCACTCCGAACGGTTAGCGCACTCTTTGGAAGCTATATAGGCGTCAACAATTCCAGCCATGGTAACCCTCCGCAGAAAGTCACAGAATGATGGCTGAAACGTCAGTATTTAAATAAACTGAAGCGGTTCTAACCGGACAACCAAGATAACATTGATGAATAATTTACCAAAAACGCCGAAGGAATTTAAAATTAGAATTCGTAAATCGCAAAAGTAGACGGGGAAGGAATTTAACACTCAAATTGTATAAGACAATAAAAAATAAAATAAACAGGGGTAATTAGGCAACTAAGGGTATTGACACAGGAGCATGCACTCCATCGCAATTAAATTTATAATAATAACTCTATTCCCTCACTTCTCTGGTACATCTTATCACCCTCTCTACTAAATGAGGGATTTTTAACCTTTTCCTACCACCTGTCCAATGTGTCGCGCTCAGTTGAGTTTATTATCAACATAACATCTACGCTTCAAGCCTTCAACTAGCATTTTTTTACCTGATAATAATAATAAAAACTTTTTTATCAGTGTACCTAATAATCTGGCTCTTCGTGGCATTTGTCTTCATTCCATGTTGATCTACCCATTATATATTATTTTCAGGTCACCCTGCAGTATTTTCCCATTTTGATTCTAATATACGAGGCGCGTCCAGAAAGAAAGTTCCGTTTGGGAAATTGTACACAGATACAGAAGAAATTTTTATTGCACAACATTCTACAACTCTTAAACTACTTTTCCACATAACTGCCGAAATTTTGCAGGCATTTGTCATAGCGTGGCACCAGGTTTTGTATACCTTCTTCAAAGAAATCTGCCGCCTGTGTCTTCAACCAGTCGGAAACAGTTTCTTTCAGCTCGTCGTCATTGGTGAAGCGATGACCGCCAAGGAAAGACTTGAGATGTAAGAACAGATGAAAGTCTTGCCAGTTCTTCTGTAACCAAAGGTGGACGCCCACTTCGTTCTTCATCGTGCACATCACTACGCCCGCCATTGAACTGTAGGACCCATCTTCTCACCATCGAATCACTCATCGCATTTGGTCCGTAAACATCGCAAATTTGCCGATAAATTTCACTTGGTTTCACTTTCCTCGTATTCAGAAACCGAATCACAGACCTGATTTCATAGGCGGCGGGATTTTCAATCAACGCCGACATTTCAAACAAGCACAACAAAGCGTACGTAACTGACAGCGATCTCAAAATGACACACGTTCTTCCCCTTGATACACATCGTCTAGAGCGCATGTGCGGAACTGCAATCGCAGCGCTGCAGCGGAGATAAATTGAAACGGAACTTACTTTCTGGACGCGCCTCGTACCATTATGTCATCTGCACATTTTTGTAAATGTTAGCTTATTTGAGCCAAACAACAACGCAAAGTGGCTTTCATTTCTGTGATAACACAAAAAAAAAAAAAAAAAATTGTCATTATTTTGTTGTTGTGAAGTTATTCATAAGTAGGTCACGCGTGCCTATTTTATAAGTGTTGATGACTTTTCGTCGAAGTGAAAATGTATGAATCAGCTTTCCTTAAACGGTAGAAATATTTAAATACAATATAAAATGTTGTTGGGTCTTCCAGCGAGGAAGCGCGTCAAGCACATGCGAAGTTTCTAAGTTATCAGACTTCATCTTCCGCAGATGTCTTCCGTTCTTTCAACTGTTTTAAAACGGGTAAATATGTAAAAAATTCCGATGCCTAAGAAACGTTATGTAGCAACTAACTGATATGAATATGTGGAATAATTAAAGAAACAAAAGATATTCTTAGATTTAAACTCTATGTGTAAGTATATATATATATATATATATATATATATATATATATATATATATATATTCACTTAGGATTGTTTCGACCATGACAAACGTTTCATTCTAAAAAACTGGGTGAAAAATATCAGATAATTATGTACAAAATAAAAAGCAAATATTACCTGATGTGTGATGCGAACGTTTATTAAATCCCTATGAAATGGATTAAATTTATTTGCCGATATTTGTTAATTTTTATGTGCTGGAAACTGTGGCTGTGACTTAGTTTTTCACCGATCAGAATGTCTACAACAAGAACACCGTAACGAAAAATGCTGGCAGTCTTTTCCGATATTGAAGATGAATCCTACTAGTAAATAATGACGATTAAAAATTTGACATTAAAATTTACGAATGAGATTATACAAAAGTTTCGCGTTAGTTCTCCGAAAGCAACAATTTAGAAAGCCTTGAAGATATACTAGTATTAAAAGATGTAAAATATCCATTTTCTTAAGTTATTCTTAATGACAGTATACCAAGCTTTAGTACCGTGGCTTATCTTTAATGCGACCGTTGCAGCAAAGATACAGAACAAACAACTTTAAGAATAATGTTTCCTCGTGGAGATATGGCTAACCAACCAGGCAGTAAACGTTCAGTGTAATACAGAATAAGTTTAGCACCAGACTAAAAAAAACTAATTTTTTAGTGTTGACTTATTCAAGAAGCACAGAAATAAAATGTGTTCATCAGGAATAGAAGCCTTAAATTTCCCAAATGTGATAAATGTTTTGCTAGAAATAAGAACTTTAGAGCCCTTTTTGTTACTTAAAACTCATTCAATTTTAGTGAGATATACCTCATTAGAATGATCGTTTCCCAATTCCCATTTTCATTATAATATATTAATTATTTATTTTCACTTATAACCATTACTATTTTCTGTAAATATGCAAGATGATTGTATAATTCCACTTTTTTACGTTTTTCGGTAGTTATTCAGTTCGTTGACTTGCAACAAACATGTAGCAAAACACCAACGTTGGAAAGACGTAATGGACATTGCATACACTAGCAACACACGACGTATAAACATCTAAACTAAAACATGGCATGGTGGTCAGAAAGAACATAAACATAAGTGCCGCTCGTTATCTGTTCGAATGTGGGGCGCGGATAGTGTATAAATCGTTGAATTATGTTAAATACCAGTAGATTTGATATGATTTTAAAACAATGGAGTTGGCAGCACAGCCTGACAAGCCAAATATATGTTTAAAAAAGAAATAGAAACAGGGCGATTAAATACAAAACATTATTCCATTTCATGTTATTGGTATAATCGATTTGCGCATTCTGACACCTTTTTCCTGTAATTCGGGTAATCGAATTCAAGACTTTACAATCCTGAAACTTGTTAAAATTTGCTGATTTATATAGATGAGCTTGAGTGAGAAATGTGTGGAAGAGTTACTCCAGCGATCAGGTCAGAACTTAGTGGTCTTGTGGCTCTTTTGGCTAAGCCGCCTCAAGGGAGACAGTCCCACAGTCGGCCTGAAATTTTTACGGACCTTTGAACTTGTCTTCCCCTCTTTATTATGTTCACTTTAACTATCGGTGGTTTGAATTTCCCCTAAAATTGTAGATTTCTATTAAGCGGTGAGATTACCGGTGTGTATGTTAGAGAAGTCACTGCAAAGGTGGGTGCCTTGCTAAATTGAAACTGTCGCCTAGGTGGCAGTAGTAAAATACGAGATGTCCCACTAAATAATACCATAAACATTCACTTTTTTATTTTATTTTTATACTTATGGTTTCTATTAAATATTTCAAAATTTATTTCGACAACTTTGAAATGTAAGCTGTTTTTAATGCCTCTTTAATTCTGTTAAAATAACTCGTTGGTGGCATTAGGAACTGGTTATCACTACACGTCTATTTTAGGTCAGCATATCGGTTGACGCAACGTTACAGTTTAGAAACTTGCTGTAACTCGCAGTTCTCTTCACTCTCCTGGATAGAGCTGAAGCAAATTGTATGTACTCGTTACTGAGTAACTAGTACATCGCCTGACTAGAAGCATCAAATCGTCACTCACAAATTCATTTCGTTACTCGTACTTCTCGTATGGATGTCAGTTTGATTCGAACGAGTACGCCACATCATGCGGGAACTGGAACGATTCACTCAGGGACTAAATGAATCTGAAAGGCCGAATGAACATTTGAACGTTACGCGTCGCGTATTTTTGGGAATTTTGATTTGAAATCGTTTCGTTACAAAGAAAAATGAATACAAACATGTTGCGCGTACATTATTTTAGTATAATTGATATTATTTATTAAGTGTTGATATTTTTAACGAGGTAAATTATGTTGACAAAGTTATTTTGTAGTTTTGCTTTTGTTTAACTTAAAATTTACAGACCATAATTTGAAAATAGAAAATTTGAGTAGATAAATTGGGATTTTTTTTTTTTTTTTTTTTTTTTTTTAATTGGTTATACCTTACTGAGACATTATTGCTTTCAAACATTTATGAAATTCGTTTATTCTAAAATGGGATATTCTAGTTTCTGCTTCAGTTTTCAGTTCAGTTGTCCCTAAACTTACTTTACTAAATAAATAATTTACTTAACCATTAAAAAGTACGAACGAAGCCATCCCGTGACCTGTACGCGACTTCATGCGATGCTTCATGCTGGTGGTCGATCGTCAAAAGTAACGACTAATGTGACGATACTATAGAAACGACTAAGGAGTGCATTTTGTTCAAGTAGCGTATACATACGGGTACACGATTTTTGGTCACTTTTACAGCTCTACTCATCAAACACAGAATACTTTTCTCATCGCTAGTATTACAGGTGAGCAATAACTCTCTGGCCTCGCGTTCGGAAGGATTAGTGTTCAAATCCCCGTCCGGCCATCCAGATTGTGGTTTTCCATAGTTGCTCGAATACCGAGATGATGCCTTCGAAACGCCAATGCCGAACACAATCTCATTCCTTGCCCCCGGTCCTTTCCCGTCTCTAACGACCTATTCGACGAAACACAAAGCCATCACAAAGAAAAAAAAAAAATTGCCTTACTCATGCCTCGTGTCTTTCTCTGAGAAATACAATTACATTTTTATAACTGTTGTAAGAAGTGTAAATAAAAGTAGTACACAATCCCTTCATGATAACTAGCCGATTATTTTCAGCAAGAATTTATTCACTGCCAACGGCACAAACAACATTGGACTAATCAGTCACTCAGGCCGGAGTTAAAGAGACCGTAAACGATGAAACCGTACATATATCTCAAGCCGCCTCATACCAATACATATTCAAAATTGTAACGAATCGGTAGATTCAGTATTTTATTAAACTGAGATAATTCCAACGAGATTGCTGATAGGAATTATTTTTAATGTTTTGACCATAAAAAATATAATTTTCTTATACGTAATACCTTCAGTTTTGAGCACTATTGATCAACGGATTTTTTTCCGATGCAAAACACCTGTTAGAGAAAAGAATTTTACTTTTAGACCGCATAAATGCTACCATTTTCCACTTTAGTTTGCTGAAGATAATAAAAGCTGTATCCGGAATCTCAATTAGAAGATAACCGAGGCAATACAAACTTCATTTTTTTCTATCGTCTTTCACAATTCGTAGATAACGTAAAATGAATTGTTTTGTCTTTTTTGTACCGATACATCATGGACTGCGTAGTAACAAAAAATGTGATTAACTTGTTCGACTTTTAGCTTCGACATCGTGCCAGTGTTTCTTGCAATCCTAGATCAGTGCCTTCTTTTGCTCTTCTGGTAGAGTGCACCAACAACTATCTTCTGGATCCATTTGAGAACTCGTCAGACACGCACTCAATTGTCAGCGTGCTGCCGGTCGCGGCTTTATTTGTGTCGCAGAAGGACGACCGTCGATTTCCGCTCCTCACACGTCACCTGGCAGTGTTTCAGTGTGTGGGTGGGACCAGCTGCTGCCGTGCGAAGGTGTACATGAGAAGGCCAGGACGCAGGGTCACAAGAATAACAGATTCACTCGGCCGGACCCGCTTTACCAAATCAACATCTTACACTTCCAATACTGCTTTTTCGTATTACTCCCCTTTTCATTCAACATCACCTAAATGAATTTCTACGTAAACATTTCGTTCTGGTATAACATAACTAGACAATGATAGTCTGCTATTATTTCCATTGAATGAAGAATTTACATATTTGAGCGAAGCGAAGCTATGATCTATAGCGGCAATTCCGGTGTCGATACTTGTTATTGTGCTTTGTTTCAAGTAAATTGTCTTTTCTTTTGTCCAATTACCCTGAAACCTTTGGGTCTACCGGAGATCGCGATTCCGCTACAATAACATGCAGTAATATCGTTGGAATACTGCTGTATTCAGTTGCAAGACATATTTTCAAGCAGTAATTCTGTTTTAATAGAGCCTGGACCATTATTTTCAAGCAAAAATTAGGTTGTAATACAGCCTGGACCTGCATGAAAACGTTAAATGTGCTGCGGAAAGAATTTCTGGCAGTCTTACATTTGACCACTGCAGTATTATGATGCCAAATCCTGGCGGAAACGCGATCTCCAGTAATCCCAAACCTTTCTCATCTTGCACTTGTGAATTCCTATTGGGGATATAACAGAGTCATAAGCAATTCATTCACTAAACATAAATACGATTCTCGTCTGTAATTACAACGTAACTCGATCGCAACCTTCCAGTTTCACTAAACTATATGAAGTTATTGTTTTACAACAATAGGGAATCTTAACCCTCATTAGACTGTTTTTAGACAGTCATTTTAAGTGGAAATTTTTATTGGGGATATTAAGGAAAATATTTTGGACGAAATGATTTAGTAAACAGTTTTGCAAGACAAAATAAGAGACCTTGAAATTAAATCGGAAATTCGAGAATATTCTCATTATTATTAATAGATGCATAATGTTCATAACAATTTCTTAAGAACACTCTCATGAATTTCATATTAAATCTGAACGTAAGCAAATAAAAAAGCTAAAATCGAACATGAATGACAATAGAAACAAAATTTTAGTCTTAATAAATGGGTTAAACTACAAAAAAAAAAAAAAAAAAAAAAAAAAAAACTTTAATTCAAGTAAAAGTGAACAAATTTTGTTGGAATTAATCTAATTTAAAATATCAATCTCAAAATTGAAATTATTTAGTGTAATACTGCACTATCTTAAATGGCGAATAAGGAATTATTCGTATTCGAATGCAGATCCTCGCATAAAACTAAGTTCCTGCGGAGTAACATTTTTTGTACTGATTTTGTATTGATCGAAGTAAACATCAAGTAGAACAAACAGACTAAATTCCAGAGCTACGTGAATAACAGCTACAGAAATGAATTCTTGACGCTACGTTGCACATAATCGCTGGTTCATCTTAATGTAGCTTCAGATGAGTTGTTGTTCTCTTCGCTGACGAGTTGGAATAACATAATATGCTGATGACATTGCTATCTTCCCTAAGGCTCTAAGTTTCTAATGTGATTTCAGTAAATAATCACGAGTTCCTTCAAAGCGCCCCTACTCCTTATACACTCACACGAAATGAGTGAAACTGTGAATGCACGATATAATAATTTATGTTACTGTAGGCAACTATTTAATGAAATGTATGCATTAACTTGTAGACGTCTAAACATAAGAAATCGTCAACCGTTTGCTGCGTTGGTTATCTCGTTAGCAGATAATCTGCCGTTATCTAAGTTAAGCTTGGAATCACAACTTGATTGTATTAAATAATAAGCAAAATAGACAAACATTTGTAAGCAAATATTGTTTTTATTTATTAAACACTAATATAATGGATACTCGAAACGTCAAAAAATGTTTAAATTAATCTATTATGCCATATTCCTAGCTATTGGACACTGGACAAATACTTTGTTTTTGGACACTCATTCCCAAGATTATATTATTTTTCATGGTTTTTCTAGCTCGTTCCAATTAATCAAATGTCAGTTTATCTTGGCTTTCGTTGATTATATTTGAATAAAGCGATGAACATAACATGACTGTCAACAAACAAATAGGAAAGAAATCTTTCTGTAAACTTAAATGCGTTTTATCAAGTGCACATCAATGACACTGATGATAAGCGCTAGTGTGATTAAAAATAAATCACCGAACTATTTATTAAGTGGGTAAACGTTGTTGTTGTAGTTGTTTTTGGGTTTTTATGGAGCGTCAACGTCTAGGTTATTAGCGACTTGACTAAAACCTGGATAGCCCTACTGTTATGAAGTCTAACGTTCAGTGCATAATTGTAAATTTTTCCGCTAAACTTTTCTATAAATTTAAAATTGCTGACAGATATGTTACTGACCTTTGGTTTAGATATCCTGGCTGCCGATAATCGTTGTTTTCTCAACGTTCACGGAGAGACCATTGTTGAGTGTCAGCAAGTGAAACCCTGCACGACTTCCGTCAGCGGTTGACGTGGCAAATGATATCAGCAGCGATGCCGGCAACAGGTGTGGAACCGAACTGATCGATACTGTAGCAGGCAGTGTGTTCCTCTCGTCGTGACTGCCTGGCCGACACATCTGCACGACTGCTACTCGTAAACACGCGGGCGCAGCACATGAGTCAGGCGTACGGCCGCTCTGACGTAGGCACGTGGCAACGCGAGCGGGCTAAGGCGTTTTTCGAAGGCGTCGCCGCTGTCGGTTCCCACGAGATGCTTCGCCGGGCCACTCCCAAATCTTTGTTTTGTGATTCGATTAAAAAAAGCGTAAGCTTCCAATAAAGACGGCACATGAAACAAAAATAAAGGTTTCATGTTTACTTTTTTGTTTACTACTAGTTTCGACTGCGATATTCCGAACTCTTATTTCTCATTTTAAAATATGTATTGTGCTCTTACAGTACAGAGTTATTAAAAAAAAAGCAGATTTTGAAGTTTTATTTCTCACAAACTATAAAACATACAAATACGTGTAAAACGAATAGAGGAAGGGTCAAAGATTGTAACTCCCGCCTGTTAGTTCCATCTTCTGCCGTCAACAGCGCTGTTGTCTGTTTACGTGGAAATGGCGACGCCACAGGAGAAGTTTTATGTGCTTCCCTTTGCATATGCACCCATCTTGAAAAGCTAACAAAGACGACACATCAAAAAAAGAGATAAGTTTCTTGTTAACTACCAATTTCGACTGCGATAGTCCGAATGTTTAGTTCTCATATTAAGAAATTAACTGAGCTCTTACAGTACAGGGTTATTCTAAAAAAGGAACAGATTTTACATTTTTACTTCTCACAAAACAATGAAAGACACAAATACATGCCACACATCACTGGATTGAGGTGGGTTCTAAGTTTGTAATCCCGCCTACTAGTTCCATTCGCAGGAAACGACGCAACTGGAGAAGTCGTTTTGTGTACTTTTCCTTATGCACGCATCTTCTACGAATTTAATGTGCCATTTGTAAATCTGTTTATGACGAGTGGCTCTTTATTGCATTTACGATGGAATGCTTGCTGAATATCAACAATGGATAGACTTAAGCGTCCCAAACATTTGGTTCCATAGTAATCGCCGGTGATGTTGATTTTAAGCAATAGTATAATCCTCATTCAGATTATTAGATATTTTTTTGGGGTGGCTTACGTCGGAAAGGAACAGAAGGGATATCGGTTCTGACCTTTATAAAGGAACTATCCAGCAATTTTCCTTAAATAGATAACCATGTGAAACTGAAATCTTGATGGTTTTTCGGACCGATAATAAAACCAACACACAACCCAGTACCAGCTCCGAATGTTCGCTCATCCAGCATGTTCGATGAGATCACTTTAGACATTACGTGAGGAAAAGGGGATATCATACAACAATAAATTGCGCCGGTATTCTACAGTTCGTTTTCTGCAAACCACCGGGAGTGAAAAGCGTGGCTAGCATCGAAACTTAATCCGAGAAGGCTGAAAACTGGGTCAAAAATTTAAGTGTGGAGCCACTTTATCAATCGATCGCACATTTGCTCTAATTGTCCTCTAAATACAGAAAGTATAACCAAGATACGGATTTATCTCCTACATAAAATGACGTACTGTGCCCCTTTTATTTATTTCCATAAGCTGAATTGTTTTTGGAAAGGAACGATATTTTCAGTCATAAAGTAAAATTTAAATAGAAACTTTATGTAATGACTTTCTAAGCCAAAATCATCGTCTATCCAAGCAAGTATTACAAAGCCAAGTTGTCTGTCACAAATTCGTCAGTCTCTTCTCACCTCGGAATTTCATGCCTTTTCAGTTTGCCGTTCCTGAACAATTGAAAAATATTCTACGTGGCACAAAACTTGTCTTTTTTTTCAACTTTTTTCCGTACAAAAACTTCCCTCCCTCCTCTTTTTCCAGAAGTATTTGGTATTTTGCTGCATTATACTTCAGATAATCGCTCTGACCACAGATATTTTCCTATAGTGTTCCAGGAAAAAGATGTTTTCCACAACACTGGAGACACCCAGTTCCAATTCTCTTTTTGTAAAAGCTTTCACAGCCGCTAATTAGAAGCCAACCTGCTATGAACTTTGTTCTTTATCACAGGACCGAACCTGATGTTGAGAGGTGGAGTGTGGGTCAAATGTTTCTATGGAACAGATGCCACACCCTGACTCGACCATTTAGTTACCGTTCTCCATTAATTTAATTAGTAGAAGATTTATATTTATTTCCTAGCAAATGTGACACTGTCTAACCACCACAAATGCCGAGAGGGGAAAAAATTGTAAACTGCGTGTCGGAAACAATTACAACAGGAATTCCGCTGGTTACATCAGATTTGATTATCTGTAGTTATAAAGTTTAATAACTGTTTAATACTATTTGTTGTCTCCCGGCGTACCTTCATTAAATAAAGCATGCGAAATTCATTGGTCTTGCGGCTCGTTGCCACAGTTACAAGATGTGCATTCCGCTTCTGTTGTGGTTCCACCTGGAATCTCAACCACTGAGCGTCCCGGTAAACTTTGCAGTAACAAAGCAAAGCATTTCAGATGTAATTACTTTTCGCATTCATTTTAGTCATAAGCGAATTTCTGGTTACCTTCACATAAAAATTCCTGCGCGTACCATGAGCATAAGTGAAAACCTTGATTTTGAAATGGGGATGCATTAAATAATTAGTTACCTGACCGTTGTTTTAAACTTTATTTCTTAGACGTAAGGCTTAATGTAGAGACGAGGAAGTAAAGGTTTGGTATAAAAATCACGTTTCATTGGAATTTGTTATTAAGTAACATATCTTGAATTTTTTCATATGTTTTAGTCATTTAGCTGGAAAATTAGTTAGGGGAGATACGTTGATAACCACTTTTCTTACTCAAACCGCGTGTAACTCGCAACTAAATAGAAATCCTCTAAAACAACACTGATCTCCTCATTGAATAGCGATTCAATGAAACCACACTAACGAATTGTTTATCCGCCATTTTTTTGTGCTTAATAGCAACACGCAACAGACAGCTTCATCAGAGTGGTGCAGTGGAGAGAGTAACATTTTTTCTACGACTTTTATACGAATGTTTTGCAGAAAGGGTGAAATTTCATTATATACGACGCAAAGGTGCCGAAAGAATAAGGTCTAAAAAAGACTAAGCCGTTTTCCTCCACGCGGCGGTCGAAGCGGCACGGTGGCCGCACCAACTGTTCACACGAGACGATTTTGTCCCAAAAACGTTATTACCTTTGAAATTGGAATTTCTAAACTATATGAACCATCCTGTATTTAAACAACATGTACTGAAAGTATCTGCGTCTCTGCGTCTAATATAGTGTGTCAGTGCTCAGCAAATTAAGTAAAAGCTTTTATTTTGAGATTGATTTCCCATATGCTATTTTATTGAAAGTGCTCATAATTGAGGGTAAATTGGATCCTAATTTATTTATAGTAACTTTAACTGGAACTGAACGAATGCAGTATCGGCAACGGCAACGTTCCGGGCACTGGAGTACTTGAAGTACTGCTTTTTAGAGTACTTAATTGCGCAAAGATCGATCGTACTTTCCCGATTTTTTTAATATTATTATTTATAACTCACAATGTATTTACTTATGTTTCACACACATACATCGCTATAACTAACTAATCTCTACTCTAATGTATAATGCATCTTAAGAGGAGCTGTTGATTGAGATCACAAGAAGCGTCATAGCTTAGCCCAGCCAGAAGTTACACTGGGCGAAACTTTCCAGACGAGATGAAACCAAACCAAAACAGCATCGTCACCACCCCCCTCCCCTCACCCCACCCCATCCACCCCGCGAGAAAGGCAGCAGTCCCCATTCGATGTAACAAGTTCTCTAAGCTTTGGGCTATCGAGTGGTACAGTTAAATTTGTTTATTGATGATACGTTTGCAGCTGCTAGCCAAAATGTATCCCCCATATTCTTATCTTCATCAATAAAATCGCCCGATCGTACAAAGCGGCGCAAGATGAAATATTCATATCACTTGTGACCTACCATTGGGTATGCAAACTGATTTTAATTTTATGGAAATTGATGTCGGTGTGATCTGCTGAAAAAATTCAGATTTTTGGAACAGCTACGATTATTCAATAATAGCTACAGTTACACCAGATAACATTATTCTACCTATTTAGAGGATTTTAGAATTGATTTTACTTTGGGGGCTGGATGTACTAACAATAACAATCTTTATATATAAAGATGAATGTATGTTTGTTTGTTTGTTAGTTTGTTTGTTCTTCATACAAATCCACAGTTTTCATCCGATCTCGATGAAACTTTGCACACTTATCCCTTGAAACAAGGAGAAAAATACTGTCTACATTTGGTTGAAAAATTATCTGTATAAATAACACATGTTGTCTCATAACTTCGAAATATGGCGATAGACAGACACGTTGGATATGGACGTATCCGTACCGTGTTTGCGTGTAGTGGACTGGCAGCTTAGTGGTTAAAGCGCTTGCTTACGAACGTCGTGGTCTCCGGTTCAAATCACCGTGGAGGCTAAGATTTAAAATTTGTTTTTCATCGTAAGAGTCAGGCCTGGGCCGTAGGTTATTCGGATTGAATGTTAAACTGTAGATATTAGAAAGTTAAGGGTGCAATGCGAGGCAAATCGTAGGTAGTCTTGCAATGTTGTAGGTGTACACTTTTTTACGTTATAATGATCCCTCAGGTGTTGTTCGCAGTCAGTGTGTGAGTGTGAACCACAGTAATATTATTATAAATGCGGAAGTAAGTCTCTGTCTTTTTGTTACGTTTTGACGACTAAATGGCTATATCGTTGTGATGGAATTTTATAAGGAAATCTGTATGAATGGCACAGGATATTTTTTCCAGTATGATTAACATTTGTAGTCACGAAATTTTGAGACCTTATCGAATGGTGACAGAAATATGTTGGCAATTGATTCTCTTCAAGAGACAGGTTCGACGGTACAATGATATAGTGATAGCTTTCCTGTCATATTATTCCAACTCGATATTGTTTGGGACCAATCCTTCGTTACCAACAACTTTCTATATTTAATTCTGGCAAAAAAATTCTTAATCCACGCGTACGAAGTCGCGGGTAAGAGCTAGTTTCATGTAATTATTGTCGTCATAACGTTTCCTTGGTGACCGGTAGCCCTAGCTTCGCGTGCTGATGGTTTCATTTCAGATCCGGTGTGTATCTAGTGTTTTCATTTGCTTTGTGACAAATGATTTCAGATGAATTATACGCGCGTGATGGTAATACGAATGAAATCAATGAAGCAGGCTGTATGGCTTAATCAAACAAATAATATAATAAAAACAATTATAAGAAACCTTTGCATCGACAACTTTGAGCCCAATAAAGGGCAAATCATTGTTGTACGAAATTTTGATATCTGACATTTATTTCTAAACCTGCGTTTGTGATTGCTTTAATCAAAAGGTGGTGAAGCTGGATAGAAATTCCAAATTGATTCTCTATACTCTCCTCTATCTGAAATGTTTTTATTCACTTTTTTAATGTTAAGATATTCATGTTTAATAAATAAGCATATATGGTAGCAGAGATAAAATCTCAAATTTCTTTAAATTTGTAGAACTTTTCGAGTCCACTAAGCAAATTTATGTTACTACATTGCTTAGAGAAATAAACAACGACGACGCTACCCAAGACGAATTCTGAGGGATTGCGGAGAAGATGTAAGCAGAAGTTGTATAAAATTTTTAATGGAAATAAATGCTTAATGTAACATTCGACAAGATACTGACAAGTGCAGTGCCAGGCTTAAAATCAGCGATTCCGATGACTTAGCTATGTTTTTTGTAAATATCCCCTTAGTTACCCATTTCAGGGTTTTTATGAACCGGTCCTTAGTTTCCGAGATGGCGTGATTCAAGTTCTTCATAGCAATTTACATGGAAAATAAGTAGAGCTTCCGTGATCTCTGAAGTAAATAAAAAAAATCCAAATTCTTACAATAATCGCAATTCGTGGAGCAGTTATACTCTACTATACCACATCAGAGAGGTCTTCTCGACTGAATAGTATATTTCATTTACATAAGAACGAAGTCTTCAGCAGAAGATGGCGACGGTGATTTGGTAGCCGAAGTATCGTGTGTCATCCGATCGTTAATTCAGTTAGTCACCCGAGAACATTGTATTAATGATATTTCGTTTACATTAAATTTAATTTTTCTCAGCGTCTTAAAATTTTTTGTTATCTAAAATTTTAAAAATTTTATAAACAATAAAATGCTTGAGTACGGTGAATAAAAAACCAAAGATTTTATCATGACGTACCTCAAGGGAGTGCTATTGTAGTTGGTCCTCTATCTATTCGTTACAGGCCTCTAGCTCGTAAACGGAACTGTCTATAATGAATGGGGCGAGCATCAGAATGAATTTTACGGAATATAAATCACAATAAATTACCTTATGATTATGAAAACTGGTACCACTGCACATGATATACACAGAAATTGATAAAATGTGAATGTGCTATGTAGATGAGCAATCTTCTGAAAGATTCATAGGCTGCTGATAGCTAGCAAAGTGGAAAAATTTAATGATGTGGAAACTGCGTGGGCAAACAGCTGGGTATCTGTTTCAAGTACGCCTCACTGCGAACATTATGTAGTAGGCATCGTTTACAGCTAAACACAACGCAGTTAGTTTTATGACCGTTACGTCGAGAATTTGAACTAACGTCATTACTTATTGAAAACCACTTCGGACCGTAATTACACAGTTGCAATGATATTTTTTTTATTAATTCTTTGATTTAATGCCTACGGAGTGAAGTTTTTGAAAATAATGACTCTTTAAATGATTAATTAAATTAAAATGTTTAATGTGTTCCTATTAAAAAAATTAAAACCGAAATTCGTCAGTATCTAGTTAAATGGGAAAGTACTTACTTTTTTGCACATTTATAGCTGAATAAAATCATTTCAACCATTTATAAATCAATTTTGTACCGATTTCTCACAAACGAAAAGAATTAAGAATTTCTCTACTGTTCAATTTTTAAATATTTTCGTTTTGAAAATCTTTTCGTTCAGGTAATTTGATGAGACTGCAATGAAGATGAATCAGAGTATTTGTAAAGAAATCTAATAATATTCTTTTCCCGTTTCTAATAAAAGTGTTAAATTTAGGAGTTGCACGAGGTATTCATAGGAATTTTGCAGATTTAAATTGTTATTTTTTCAAAAGTAATAAAAATTAGTTTATATTTCTTAATTTTTTATATAATACGCGTCTCGTTCTGTGCACTGACGCAATTTTTACTATGATAAATTGAGAAAAAATTATTTGACTGCTTATGTTTCCAAATATTGACAATATGGCTCATTTTTAGCGTAGTCTTGTCCATATTTCAAAGCTTTACTCTAACTCTGACAAAATTTCCTCATGAGAATGTGTTTAACTTTTTGTGTGTATTTGTCTAAGGGTCTATTTTTTGGTAAATAAACCATATCTACATGGACAGGTTCGTCACAAACATTTCAAAGCTGTGAGATACCGTCTGAGGATATCTGTATTGGCCATTTTTCGCTTTTGCTTCATAAATGTTTTAAATCAAACACCATCTTCTAAAAACAGTTCTGATTAATGTAAGACTGGATGTTTTCTAGATGTTTAATATGAATAAAATCCTCTCTGATATCTAGCGAAGTAAGTTACTAGTCCGCTAGTTATTTTATTCAGTTCTGAGTCATGTTTATTCGTCAAACGCATCTCTCTCTTGTGGTTTGTTGTAATATTTGAATAATTAATTACATAGACTATTACGACTATAGAGATAACTGTCACATGTCTGTCCGGAACAGTCCGTGTTACGTGTCTATGGACCAGTATTTAATCCCAGATTTCAGCATTTAGACTTTATTAAGAACTTCACTTTACTATTTTTATTTTATATTCGTCGAACTCGCACTTGTATGAATGTCAAAAAGTCCTTTGTTGGGGATTGTGGTTTACTTTTTGTTTGTTTGTTTTCTTGTGTCGTGTTTGTTTTAATGGTTTCTATAACGGTTTATTTATTAAATTGGCGAATTCATTTAACACTGCTTTTTTTCCTTACTACGGCTTTGTGTATGTGGTAAACCATAACAATGGGAGAAACAGTACTTAATGAATTACACTACAGTTATCATCGAGTATATAGCATAGCAAAATAACGATAAAGAGTATGAAACAAATGTTTATCTGCTCTGCCATATAGTAATACTCAATAAAAAGTTTTCTCAATGATGCTTGATCAGAAGTTGCGAAGTACCAACGAAGGAATAAAGAAAGCTTTTTTTTAAAAAAAAAAGCGTCTTTACGTCGTTTTGACTCAGAATATCACTAACGATAATGCTACTTACGGAAAAATAGGGAATGATGTAACATGTCTTGAAACCTTACATACATGTTACGTTTATCTGTAAAGTGTATTTCAAACGCGAAAAGATTTTTATCTTTTTTATTAATTTTATGGTTATGCGGCACTTAGACGTCGAGTTTATTAGAGGCGGGAAAGGACAGAGAGCAAGGAAAGGAATTGATTTTGGTCATGGCCTTTGATAGAATCATAACGTCATTCACCTACATTGATTTCGGCAAATTTTGGAAAACCTAAATGTGAAAGGCCAGATGAAGATTCAACCTTGCATCCTCCCTAATGCTAGGCTACAGCGGTACCGTTCACACGCCACGCTGAATAGGCAAAGAGAGTACCAATGTAGCATTTGCCTAGGTGACCGAAAATCCGTTTGGAAACTGGAATCTAGAATGAGATTTGAACGTGGAATCCGTTGAACTTCCTTGTGTACAGTTTTCCTTAATGAGGCCCACAAAAGTGCCGCGTAAGACTTTCGAATGACTGAATCCAGGAAACCTCCGTCCTGTAAAAAGGCTGAAGAACGTTACCTTTCTTGTATAAACATTTTATTATAAAATATTGCAAATTGTATCCTAATTTGCAAACCGAATTTAAAATTACAAATTTATCAATTTGTGTTGTTTAGAGACCGAGCGTGGTGGGTGAAAGGTTAACGTTCTGGCCTCGCATTCGGGAGGACGTGGGTTCGAATCTCCGTCCGGGCATCCAGATTTGGGTTTTCCATGGTTTCCCAGATCACTGCAGGCGAATGCCGGGATGCTTCCTTCAAAAAGGCCATGGCCGAATTCCTTCCCGTTCCTTGCCCCAATCCCATCCCACATGGGCCTCGCTGTCGACAAGGCGTAAGGCCCAAGCAAAAAAATCGTATTGTTTACTGTCAATTGCATTTCAGGAGGCTGTTGGAATGGTTTGAAAATAAACCTGTTTTGAAGATCACAGACTTGGTCCTTGAAACAAGTCATGAATGAGTGTAAGTCGGTTAGTTCTAGGGCAAAAAGGAAATTTCCATACATTTGTTCCTTGCACAAAAGTCAACAATACTTACAGAAAAGATCAAACGTTCAGTAACATTTACCACAGCAAAACATCAAACAGCGATGTGCGTACATTTAATGAGAATCATGATTTTTGTGTTTTTTTTACCTAGCAACAGCGTATCGAAAAATGAGTTGACTGGTGACGTTTGAACGTGTTTGTGTATGTTTACAATGCATTCGTAAAAACATGATCTGAATTAACCTATGACATTGTCTTTGATGCTATAATAATTGACCGCTGATTTTAAGTTGATTTTTGTCACCACACAAGCATCGTTCCATTTCCAGTATTGGTGACTATCTTACACTAACCGGATGCAGGCGTCATAGTGATAAGAAGTTTACTATCGACACCTATTAGAACTGAGTATAAAATTTTAAATTCACACCAACATCAGAACACAGATAAAATTTGTATCAAATTTTAAGGATAAGTACTAACATACATGAGTGATTAACCTTCAAGAGGTTATTGAGCTTTTATTTTTCTCCATTTAAACTTTATCACAACCAGCTGGAATTCAATGTTTGCTTTTGAAGTTCAGTAAAGTTGTGTTGTCTATTTACAATGCAGTTGTCGTTGTTGCTTATATGAGAAACTAATACTATTAAGCATAATAATCGATCCCATAGAAGTCCTGATTTTTTGGATTAACTACTGACGTACGGAAACCCGCTGTTTAGTGTAATTAATAGTTCGAGCAAGAAACACAAATTCATTGTTCACGTTTAATAACTGTTTATATTTTCAGAACAATAAAAGCGTTTTTTCGCAATAGATATTAGAAAACTGTGTTGCCGGCGCTTTCTGTAATAAGAACCTGATAATAAGAGAGATGCGGTGGTATTTAAACTACATTACAGAGTGAGAAATATTAATACCTTTTAATCTTATTTGTAATAAGTGATGGAGTAATATAAATTCTGGATTCAACATAATCAGGAACACCTATATCTGATACTATTATGGGTATAATTGTTGATCAAAAGAAGCTACAGAGAAATTCAGGTTCACTGACAATCAGATACAGATATTCATCCCTTAACTGGTTTTTGAGGTGTTTACAGTCACTATTTCAATGTCTTCAGTATTTTAGTATTGGTCTTTCTGTTTTAATCACTGACGCATCACGAAAAAGAAAATTCAATCTCTCTGTAGGCTCTTCGTATCTATTGAGTGACGATATTATCTAAATTAAAAAAACATAAACGTATTTTAACTCCTATCTAATTAAAATGCTATGACAGCTGTTTTTATTGGACCTAAAACAATGAAAGATATTATTTTTTGATAATTCTTTCAATCCGCTAAGAAATTACAACCATAAAATACACTTGTTATTTGTCCTTTCTTACTTAGATAGGGAATCGAAGCCAGTATTTTCAGAATACCTGTTAAAAGACAATTTAAACAAAATGAAAATGTAGTCTACTTTCATCTTCATGACGAATGCAGAAGGAAAAGTACGTAATGTTACACAATAATTCGATATAACCACGTTGTTCAATTTCTTTCGGAAAACATAAAGTCAATAGAATGGACATTGGTCAGAAACAAGGTTGTAGTGCTCTTGAGAGGACAGAAAAATTAGAGTGCAGGACTTGGGAAGTAGCCACGAAGGTCGTTACCGCCAGCCGTTTAACCTTTTAATTCTCGGGCCTGACCCGCTCTACTTCAGAGGCTGATTGATGCGCGCTCTGCGATTTTAACTCTTCTACTGCCTTTCACAAAGCGCGAGTAAACTCGGTTCCTGTTCGGATTTTGGCATCGATCATCTTGGTTCTATGCTGTCTCAGTACAGGATAACCCTACATATCTATTCGGGCTCAGAGATAAATATAACCAGCCTATCAAAAAAATGTTTGATTTGAAACAAATATTCGAGCTGGCTTCATTTGCGTGCATCCCACTGATATGACCGTGCGTGTTAGAGACTCCCTATCTTATTCTACTTCCTAGCATTGATCCCGCATTGCAGGATCTGTTTTACTGGACTTCTTCTTCCATTTATGCCCATCTGGTCTGACAAGTCGGATGTCCTCTCACAATGCATCCAGACAACGCCTCCTGGATCGTTCTTGTGTTTTTTCTCAGGACTAAAATTAAGAACAGTTCTGGCAACTGAAGAAAGTACAGTCGGGGACAGAATTCGAGAGACCCCTCGCCTTTCGATTATGCTTCGTTCTAGACACGAATACCGCATGGGACAGCATAACTGGTAGGTGGTACACTAAATTCATGATAAAATAGACCTCTCATACCCAGCACTTTACCCAAGACTAAAAAAATGAGCCCGCGCAACAAGAAACTCGCAGACGCTCAGAGGGAAAGTTCGGACTTCTGCAGCAAAAATAATCACGAATATCACCATTTTAGTCATAATAATTATTTAAATAACCAAATTGATTAATTATAGAGAGATGGTAACAATTTTTTCGTAATTTTGATAACCGTTGCGTATTTTTTTCCCTCGAATAAACAGTTAACAATTCGCTAGCAAACGCAATTATATGGCGAGTACAGAAAAGAATCGCTAAATTACGCACGGAAAACCAATAAGAGAGTTTGAATGGACTTAGTTACACTTTCTAACGCTGCAGCGTTATAGAACTGTGAGTGTGACAAATACACACAAAGGTTAAGGGTAAGTAGAAAGAGCATTCACGAAAGAACTCTAATCGTAAACTAAGTCACGAAATATAAATAAATTATTCCCAGAAAATTAAATGGTGCGGAATATTAACACCTTAATTTTTTTTTCATCATACCATATTTAGAAGGTAAGCTAAACTTGAACGCAGTAGCAACAGTTTTAGTAGTAATAATAATCATTAAGAACAGTAAATAAATAAAAAAAATCCGTCTGCAATGTGAATTAGCGGTTCCACATTTTAAATCTGGAAGATGGAAGTAGTAAAACTATCATCTCTCTCTTTGTTTCTAACTAACACTGATAATTCTATAAAATTTTCTGTCAAGCTTTATTTCCTGCCGTCCAAGCCCGATGGCTTATAGGTAACACTGTTACCTGGCATTCGGGAGGCCGCGAATTCAAACCCCGTCGGGGATCCAGTTTCAGTATTCCACGATTTTCGTAAATCTCTCCAGCTGAGCTCCAGAAAAGTTCCTTCAAAAAGCGGTGGCTGAAATTCTTACCCGATCCTAGTTTCCAATATTATCAGGATTCATATCACATTGCCGCCCTAGATATGACGAAGACAAGCAAAAAAAAAAAAAAAAAT
>JARYHS010009186.1:199592682-199905618 GCA_031002005.1 Vandiemenella viatica
CACATCATGCGGGAACTGGAACGATTCACTCAGGGACTAAATGAATCTGAAAGGCCGAATGAACATTTGAACGTTACGCGTCGCGTATTTTTGGGAA
This sequence comes from Vandiemenella viatica, assembly GCA_031002005.1. Classification (NCBI taxonomy): domain Eukaryota; kingdom Metazoa; phylum Arthropoda; class Insecta; order Orthoptera; family Morabidae; genus Vandiemenella; species Vandiemenella viatica. Next base: position 199,592,780 of record JARYHS010009186.1, read on the forward strand.
TTTTGATTTGAAATCGTTTCGTTACAAAGAAAAATGAATACAAACATGTTGCGCGTACATTATTTTAGTATAATTGATATTATTTATTAAGTGTTGATATTTTTAACGAGGTAAATTATGTTGACAAAGTTATTTTGTAGTTTTGCTTTTGTTTAACTTAAAATTTACAGACCATAATTTGAAAATAGAAAATTTGAGTAGATAAATTGGGATTTTTTTTTTAATTGGTTATACCTTACTGAGACATTATTGCTTTCAAATATTTATGAAATTCGTTTATTCTAAAATGGGATATTCTAGTTTCTGCTTCAGTTTTCAGTTCAGTTGTCCCTAAACTTACTTTACTAAATAAATAATTTACTTAACCATTAACAAGTACGAACGAAGCCATCCCGTGACCTGTACGCGACTCGATGCGATGCGATGCTTCATGCTGGTGGTCGATCGTCAAAAGTAACGACTAATGTGACGATACTATAGTAACGACTAACGAGTGCATTTTGTTCAAGTAGCGAATACATACGGGTACACGATTTTTCGTCACTTTTACAGCTCTACTCATCAAACACAGAATACTTTTCTCATCGCTAGTATTACAGGTGAGCAATAACTCTCTGGCCTCGCGTTCGGAAGGATTAGTGTTCAAATCCCCGTCCGGCCATCCAGATTGTGGTTTTCCATAGTTGCTCGAATACCGAGATGATGCCTTCGAAACGCCAATGCCGAACAAAATCTCATTCCTTGCCCCCGGTCCTTTCCCGTCTCTAACGACCTATTCGACGAAACACAAAGCCATCACAAAGAAAAAAAAAAAAAATTGCCTTACTCATGCCTCGTGTCTTTCTCTGAGAAATACAATTACATTTTTATAACTGTTTTAAGAAGTGTAAATAAAAGTAGTACACAATCCCTTCATGATAACTAGCCGATTATTTTCAGCAAGAATTTATTCACTGCCAACGGCACAAACAACATTGGACTAATCAGTCACTCAGGCCGGAGTTAAAGAGACCGTAAACGATGAAACCGTACATATATCTCGAGCCGCTTCATACCAATACATACTCAAAATTGTAACGAATCGGTAGATTCAGTATTTTATTAAACTGAGATAATTCCAACGACATTGCTGATAGGAATTATTTTTAATGTTTTGACCGTAAAAAATATAATTTTCTTATACGTAATACCTTCAGTTTTGAGCACTATTGATCAACGGATTTTTTTCCGATGCAAAACACCTGTTAGAGAAAAGAATTTTACCATTTTCCACTTTAGTTTGCTGAAGATAATAAAAGCTGTATCCGGAATCTCAATTAGAAGATAACCGAGGCAATACAAACTTCATTTTTTTCTATCGTCTTTCACAATTCGTAGATAACGTAAAATGAATTGTTTTGTCTTTTTTGTACCGATACATCATGGACTGCGTAGTAACAACAAATGTGATTAACTTGTTCGACTTTTAGCTTCGACATCGTGCCAGTGTTTCTTGCAATCCTAGATCAGTGCCTTCTTTTGCTCTTCTGGTAGAGGACACCAACAACTATCTTCTGGATCCATTTGAGAACTCGTCAGACACGCACTCAATTGTCAGCGTGCTGCCGGTCGTGGCTTTATTTGTGTCGCAGAAGGACGACCGTCGATTTCCGCTCCTCACACGTCACCTGGCAGTGTTTCAGTGTGTGGGTGGGACCAGCTGCTGCCGTGCGAAGGTGTACACTAGAAGGCCAGGACGCAGGGTCACAAGAATAACAGATCCACTCGGCCGGACCCACTTTACCAAATCAACATCTTACACTTCGAATACTGCTTTTTCGTATTACTCTCCTTTTCATTCAACATTTATAAGGATTCTCGATAAAAATTTTGTCGATGAATTTGGGGCCTATGTAAACATTTCGTTCTGGTATAACATAACTAGACAATGATAGTCTGCTATTATTTCCATTGGATGAAGAATTTTACATATTTGAGCGAAGCGAAGCTATGATCTATAGCGGTAATTCCGGTGTCGATACTTGTTATTGTGCTTTGTTTCAAGTAAATTGTCTTTTCTTTTGTCCAATTACCCTGAAACCTGTGGGTCTACCGGAGATCGCGATTCCGCTACAATAACATGCAGTAATATCGTTGGAATACTGCTGTATTCGGTTGCAAGACATATTTTCAAGCAGTAATTCTGTTTTAATAGAGCCTGGACCATTATTTTCAAGCAAAAATTAGGTTGTAATACAGCCTGGACCTGCATGAAAACGTTAAATGTGCTGCGGAAAGAATTTCTGGCAGAGTCTTACATTTTACCACTGCAGTATTATGATGCCAAATCCTGGCGGAATCGCGATCTCCAGTAATCCCAAACCTTTCTCATCTTGCACTTGTGAATTCCTATTGGAGATATAACAGAGTCATAAGCAATTCATTCACTAAACATAAATACGATTCTCATCTGTAATTACAACGTAACTCGATCGCAAACTTCCAGTTTCACTAAACTATATGAAGTTATTGTTTTACAACAAAAGGGAATCTTAACCCTCATTAGACTGTTTTTAGACAGTCATTTTAAGTGGAAATTTTTATTGGGGATATTAAGGAAAATATTTTGGACGAAATGATTTAGTAAACAGTTTTGCAAGACAAAATAAGAGACCTTGAAATTAAATCGGAAATTCGAGAATATTCTCATTATTATTAATAGATGCATAATGTTCATAACAATTTCTTAAGAACACTCTAGTGAATTTCATATTAAATCTGAACGTAAGCAAATAAAAAAGCTAAAATCGAACATGAATGACAATAGAAACAAAATTTTAGTTTTAATAAATGGGTTAAACTGCCAAAAAAAAAACCTTAATTCAAGTAAAAGTGCACAAATTTCGTTGGAATTAATGTAATTTAAAATATCAATCTCAAAATTGAAATTATTTAGTGTAATACTGCACTATCTTAAATGGCGAATAAGGAATTATTCGTATTCGAGTGCAGATCCTCGCATAAAACTAAGTTCCTGCGGAGTAACATTTTTTGTACTGATTTTGTATTGATCGAAGTAAACATCAAGTAGAACAAACAGACTAAATTCCAGAGCTACGTGAATAACAGCTACAGAAATGAATTCTTGACGCTACGTTGCACATAATCGCCGGTTCATCTTAATGTAGTCTCAGATGAGTTGTTGTTCTCTTCGCTGACGAGTTGGAATAACATAATATGCTGATGACATTGCTATCTTCCCTAAGGCTCTAAGTTTCTAATGTGATTTCAGTAAATAATCACGAGTTCCTTCAAAGCGCCCACTACTCCTTATACACTCACACGAAATGAGTGAAACTGTGAATGCACGATATAATAATTTATGTTACTGTAGGCAACTATTTAATGAAATGTATGCATTAACTTGTAGACGTCTAAACATAAGAAATCGTCAACCGTTTGCTGCGTTGGTTATCTCGTAAGCAGATAATCTGCCGTTATCTAAGCTAAGCTTGGAATCACAACTTGATTGTATTAAATAATAAGCAAAATAGATAAACATTTGTAAGCAAATATTGTTTTTATTTATTAAACACTAATATAATGGATACTCGAAACGTCAAAAATGTTTAAATTAATCTATTATGCCATATTCCTAGCTATTGGACACTGGACAAATACTTTGTTTTTGGACACTCATTCCCAAGATTATATTATTTTTCATGGTTCTTCTAGCTCGTTCCAATTAATCAAATGTCAGTTTATCTTGGCTTTCGTTGATTATATTTGAATAAAGCGATGAACATAACATAACATGACTGTCAACAAACAAATAGGAAAGAAATCTTTCTGTAAACTTAAATGCGTTTTATCACGTGCATATCAATGACACTGATGATAAGCGCTAGTGTGATTAAAAATAAATCACCGAACTATTTATTAAGTGGGTAAACGTTGTTGGTGTAGTTGTTTTTGGGTCTTTATGGCGCGTCAACGTCTAGGTTATTAGCGACTTGACTAAAACCTGGATAGCCCTACTGTTATGAAGTCTAACGTTCAGTGCATAATTGTAAATTTTTCCGCTAAACTTTTCTATAAATATAAAATTGCTGACAGATATGTTACTGACCTTTGGTTTAGATATCCCGGCTGCCGATAATCGTTGTTTTCTCAACGTTCACGGAGAGACCATTGTTGAGTGTCAGCAAGTGAAACCCTGCACGACTTCCGTCAGCGGTTGACGTGGCAAATGATATCAGCAGCGATGCCGGCAACAGGTGTGGAACCGAACTGATCGATACTGTAGCAGGCAGTGAGTTCCTCTCGTCGTGACTGCCTGGCCGACACATCTGCACGACTGCTACTCGTAAACACGCGGGCGCAGCACATGAGTCAGGCGTACGGCCGCTCTGACGTAGGCACGTGGCAACGCGAGCAGGCTAAGGCGTTTTTCGAAGGCGTCGCCGCAGTCGGTTCCCACGAGATGCTTCGCCGGGCCACTCCCAAATCTTTGTTTTTGTGATTCGATTAAAAAAAGCGTAAGCTTCCAACAAAGACGGCACATGAAACAAAAATAAATGTTTCATGTTTACTTTTTTGTTTACTACTAGTTTCGACTGCGATATTCCGAACTCTTATTTCTCATTTTAAAATATGTATTGTGCTCTTACAGTACAGAGTAATTAAAAAAAAGAACCAGATTTTGAATTTTCATTTCTCAAAAACTATAAAACATACAAATACGTGTAAAACGAATAGAGGAAGGGTCAAAGATTGTAACTCCCGCCTGTTAGTTCCGTCTTCTGCCGTCAACAGCGCTGTTGTCTGTTTACGTGGAAATGGCGACGCCACAGGAGAAGTTTTATGTGCTTCCCTTTGCATATGCACCTATCTTGAAAAGCTAACAAAGACGACACATCAAACAAAGAGATAAGTTTCTTGTTAACTACCAATTTCGACTGCGATAGTCCGAATCTTTATTTCTCATAATAAAAAATTCACTGAGCTCTTACAGTACAGGGTTATTCAAAAACAGGAACAGATTTTACATTTTTACTTCTCACAAACTATAAAAGACACAAATACATGCCACACATCACTGGATTGAGGTGGGTTCTAAGTTTGTAACCCCGCCTACTAGTTCCATTCGCAGGAAACAACTCCACTGGAGAAGTCGTTTTGTGTACTTTTCCTTATGCACGCATCTTCTACGAATTTAATGTGCCATTTGTAAATCTGTTTATGACGAGTGGCTCTTTATTGCATTTACGATGGAATGCTTGCTGAATATCAACAATGGATAGACTTTAGCGTCCCAAACATTTGGTTCCATAGTATTGATTTTAAGCAATAGTATAATCCTCATTCAGATTATTAGATATTTTTTTGGGGTGGCTTACGTCGGAAAGGAACAGAAGGGATATCGGTTCTGACCTTTATAAAGGAACTATCCAGCAATTGTCCTTAAATAGATAACCATGTGAAACTGAAATCTTGATGGTTTTCGGACCGATAATCAAACCAACACACAACCCAGTACCAGCTCCGAATGTTCGCTCATCCAGCATGTTCGATGAGATCACTTTAGACATTACGTGAGGAAAAGGGGATGTCATACAACAATAAATTGCGCCGGTATTCTACAGTTCGTTTTCTGCAAACCACCGGGAAGTGAAAAGCGTGGCTAGCATCGAAACTTAATCCGAGAAGGCTGAAAACTGGGTCAAAAATTTAAGTGTGGAGCCACTTTATCAATCGATCGCACATTTGCTCTAATTGTCCTCTAAATACAGAAAGTATAACCAAGATACGGATTTATCTCCTACATAAAATGACGTACTGTGCCCCTTTTATTTATTTCCATAAGCTGAATTGTTTTTGGAAAGGAACGATATTTTCAGTCATAAAGTAAAATTTAAATAGAAACTTTATGTAAAGACTTTCTAGGCCATAATCATCGTCTATCCAAGCAAGTATTACAAAGCTAAGTTGTCTGTTCTCACCTCGGAATTTCATTCCTTTTCAGTTTGCCGTTTCTGAACAATTGAAAAATATTCTACGTGGCACAAAACTTGTTTTTTTGCAACATTTTTCCGTATAAAAACTTCCCTCCCCCCTTCTCTTTTCCCAGAAGTATTTGGTATTTTGTTGCATTATACTTCAGATAATCGCTCTGACCACAGATATGTTCCTATAGTGTTCCAGAAAAAAGATGTTTTCCTCAACACTGGAGACACACAGTTCCAATTCTCTTTTTGTAAAAGCTTTCACAGCCGCTAATTAGAAGCCAACCTGCTATGAACTTTGTTCTTTATCACAGAACCGAACCTGATGTTTGAGAGGTGGAGTGTGGGTCAAATGTTTCTATGGAACAGATGCCACATCCTGACTCGACCATTTAGTTACCGTTCTCCATTAATTTAATAAGTAGAAGATTTATATTTATTTCCTCTCAAATGTGACACTGTCTAACCACCACAAATGCCGAGAGGGGAAAAAATTTGTAAACTGTGTGTCGGAAACAATTACAACAGGGATTCCGCTGGTAACATCAGATTTAATTACCTGTAGATATAAAGTTTAATAACTGTTTAATACTATTTGTTGTCTCTCGGCGTACCTTCATTAAATAAAGTATGCGAAATTCATTGGTCTTGCGGCTCGTTACCACAGTTACAAGATGTTGTGCATTCCGCTTCTGTTGTGGTTCCACCTGGAATCTCAACCACTGAGCGTCCTGGTAAACTTTGCAGTAACAAAGCAAAGCATTTCAGATGTAATTACTTTTCGCATTCATTTTAGTCATAAGCGAATTTCTGGTTACCTTCACATAAAAATTCCTGCGCGTACCATGAGCATAAGTGAAAACCTTGATTTTGAAATGGGGATGCATTAAATAATTAGCTACCTGACCGTTGTTTTAAACTTTATTTCTTAGACGTAAGGCTTAATGTAGCGACGAGGAAGTAAAGGTTTGGTATAAAAATCACGTTTCATTGGAATTTGTTATTAAGTAACATATCTTGAATTTTTTCATATGTTTTAGTCATTTAGCTGGAAAATTAGTTAGGGGAGATACGTTGATAACCACTTTTCTTACTCAAACGGCGTGTAACTCGCAACTAAATAGAAATCCTCTAAAACAACACTGATCTCCTCATTGAATAGCGATTCAATGAAACCACACTAACGAATTGTTTATCCACCATTTCTTTGTGCTTAATAGCAACACGCAACAGACAGCTTCATCAGAGTGGTGCAGTGGAGAGAGTAACATTTTTTCTACGACTTTTATACGAATGTTTTGCAGAAAGGGTGAAATTTCATTATATACGACGCAAAGGTGCCGAAAGAATAAGGTCTAAAAAAGACTAAGCCGTTTTCCTCCACGCGGCGGTCGAAGCGGCACGGTGGCCGCACCAACTGTTCACACGAGACGATTTTGTCCCAAAAACGTTATTACCTTTGAAATTGGAATTTCTAAACTATATGAACCATCCTGTATTTAAACAACATGTACTGAAAGTATCTGCGTCTCTGCGTCTAATATAGTGTGTCAGTGCTCAGCAAATTAAGTAAAAGCTTTTATTTTGAGATTGATTTCCCATATGCTATTTTATTGAAAGTGCTCATAATTGAGGGTGAATTGGATCCTAATTTATTTATAGTAACTTTAACTGGAACTGAACGAATGCAGTATCGGCAACGGCAACGTTCCGGGCACTGGAGTACTTGAATTACTGCTTTTTAGAGTACTTAATTGCGCAAAGATCGATCGTACTTTCGCGATTTTTTAAAATTATTATTTATAACTCACAATGTATTTACTTGTGTTTCACACACATACATCGCTATAACTAACTAATCTCTACTCTAATGTACAATGCATCTTAAGAGGAGCTGTTGATTGAGATCACAAGAAGCGTCATAGATTAGCCCAGCCAGAAGTTACACTGGGCGAAACTTTCCAGACGAGATGAAACCAAACCAAAACAGCAACGTCACCACCCCCCTCCCCTCACCCCACCCCGATCACCCCGCGAGAAAGGCAGCAGTCCCCATTCGATGTAACAAGTTCTTTAAGCTTTGGGCTATCGAGTGGTACAGTTAAATTGTTTATTGATGATACGTTTGCAGCTGTTAGCCAAAATGTATCCCCCCATATTCTTATCTTCATCAATAAAATCGCCCGATCGTACAAAGCGGCGCAAGATGAAATATTCATATCACTTGTGACCTACCATTGGGTATGCAAACTGATTTTAATTTTATGGAAATTGTTGTCGGTGTGATCTGCTGAAAAAAATTCAGATTTTTGGAACAGCTACGATTATTCAATAATAGCTACAGTTACACCAGATAACATTATTCTACCTATTTAGAGGATTTTAGAATTGATTTTACTTTGGGGGCTGGATGTACTAACAATAACAATCTTTATATATAAAGATGAATGTATGTTTGTTAGTTTGTTTGTTCTTCATACAAATCCACAGTTTTCATCCGATCTCGATGAAACTTTGCACACTTATCCTTTGAAACAAGGAGAAAAATACTGTCTACATTTGGTTGAAAAATTATCTGTATAAATAACACATGTTGTCTCATAACTTCGAAATATGGCGATAGACAGACACGTTGGATATGGACGTCTCCGTACCGTCTTTGCGTGTAGTGGACTGGCAGCTTACTGGTTAAAGCGCTTGCTTACGAACGTCGTGGTCTCCGGTTCAAATCACCGTGGAGGCTAAGATTTTTAAAAATTGTTTTTCATCGTAAGAGTCAGGCCTGGGCCTTAGGTTATTCGGATTGAATGTTAAACTGTAGATATTAGAAAGTTAAGGGTGCAATGCGAGGCAAATCGTAGGTAGTCTTGCAATGTTGTAGGTGTACACTTTTTTACGTAATAATGATCCCTCAGGTGTTGTTCGCAGTCAGTGTGTGAGTGTGAACCACAGTAATATTATTATAAATGCGGAAGTAAGTCTCTGTCTTTTTGTTACGTTTTGACGACTAAATGGCTATATCGTTGTGATGGAATTTTATAAGGAAATCTGTATGAAGGGCACAGGATATTTTTTCCAGTATGATTAACATTTGTAGTCACGAAATTTTGAGACCTTATCGAATGGTGACAGAAATATGTTGGCAATTGATTCTCTTCAAGAGACAGGTTCGGCGGTACAATGATATAGTGATAGCTTTCCTGTCATATTATTCCGACTCGATATTGTTTGGGACCAATCCTTCGTTACCAACAACTTTCTATATTTAATTCTGGCAAAAAAATTCTTAATCCACGCGTACGAAGTCGCGGGTACGAGCTAGTTTCATGTAATTATTGTCGTCATAACGTTTCCTTGGTGACCGGTAGCCCTAGCTTCGCGTGCTGATGGTTTCATTTCAGATCCGACCTAAGTCGAGGGTGGTTTTCAAATAGATCCGGTGTGTATCTAGTGTTTTCATTTGCTTTGTGACAAATGATTTCAGATGAATTATACGCGCGTGATGGTAATACGAATGAAATCAATGAAGCAGGCTGTATGGCTTAATCGAACAAATAATATACTAAAAACAATTATAAGAAACCTTTGCATCGACAACTTTGAGCCCAATAAAGGGAAAGTCATTGTTGTACGAAATTTTGATATCTGACATTTATTTCTAAACCTGCGTTTGTGATTGCTTTAATCAAAAGGTGGTGAAGCTGGATAGAAATTCCAAATTGATTCTCTATACTCTCCTCTATCTGAAATGTTTTTATTCACTTTTTTAATGTTAAGATGTTCATGTTTAATAAATAAGCATATATGGTAGCAGAGATAAAATCTCAAATTTCTTTAAATTTGTAGAACTTTTCGAGTCCACTAAGCAAATTGATGTTACTACATTGCTTAGAGAAATGAACGACGACGCTACCCAAGACGAATTCTGAGGGATTGCGGAGAAGATGTAAGCAGAAGTTGTATAAAATTTTTAATGGAAATAAATGCTTAATGTAACATTCGACAAGATACTGACAAGTGCAGTGCCAGGCTTAAAATCAGCGATTCCGATGACTTAGCTATGTTTTTTGTAAATATCCCCTTAGTTACCCATTTCAGGGTTTTATGAACCGGTCCTTAGTTTCCGAGATGGCGTGATTCAAGTTTTTCATAGCAATTTACATGGAAAATAAGTAGAGCTTCCGTGATCTCTGAAGTAAATAAAAAAAATCCAAATTCTTACAATAATCGCAATTCGTGGAGCAGTTATACTCTACTATACCACATCAGAGAGGTCTTCTCGACTGAATAGTATATTTCATTTACATAAGAACGAAGTCTTCAGCAGAAGATGGTGACGGTGATTTGGTAGCCGAAGTATCGTGTGTCATCCGATCGTTAATTCAGTTAGTCACCCGAGAACATTGTATTAATGATATTTCGTTTACATTAAATTTAATTTTTCTCAGCGTCTTAAAATTTTTTGTTATCTAAAATTTTAAAAATTTTATAAACAATAAAATGCTTGAGTACGGTGAATAAAAAACCAAAGATTTTATCATGACGTACCTCAAGGGAGTGCTATTGTAGTTGGTCCTCTATCTATTCGTTACAGGCCGCTAGCTCGTAAACGGAACTGTCTATAATGAATGGGGCGAGCATCAGAATGAATTTTACGGAATATAAATCACAATAAATTACCTTATGATTATGAAAACTGGTACCACTGCACATGATATACACAGAAATTGATAAAATGTGAATGTGCTATGTAGATGAGCAATCTTCTGAAAGATTCATAGGCTGCTGATAGCTAGCAAAGTGGAAAAATTTAATGATGTGGAAACTGCGTGGGCAAACAGCTGGGTATCTGTTTCAAGTACGCCTCACTGCGAACATTATGCAGTAGGCATCGTTTACAGCTAAACACAACGCAGTTAGTTTTATGACCGTTACGTCGAGAATTTGAACTAACGTCATTACTTGTTGAAAACCACTTCGGACCGTAATTACACAGTTGCAATGATATTTTTTTTATTAATTCTTTGATTTAATGCCTATGGAGTGAAGTTTTTGAAAATAATGACTCTTTAAATGATTAATTAAATTAAAATGTTTAATGTGTTCCTATTAAAAAAATTAAAACCGAAATTCGTCAGTATCTAGTTAAATGGGAAAGTACTTACTTTTTTGCACATTTATAGCTGAATAAAATCATTTTCAGCCATTTATAAATCAATTTTGTACCGATTTCTCACAAACGAAAAGAATTAAGAATTTCTCTACTGTTCAATTTTTAAATATTTTTGTTTTGAAAATCTTTTCGTTCAGGTAATTTGATGCGACTGCAATGAAGATGAATCAGAGTATTTGTAAAGAAATCTAATAATATTCTTTTCCCGTTTCTAATAAAAGTGTTAAATTTAGGAGTTACACGAGGTATTCATAGGAATTTTGCAGATTTAAATTGTTATTTATTCAAAAGTAATAAAAATTAGTTTATATTTCTTAATTTTTTATATAATACGCGTCTCGTTCTGTGCACTGACGCAATTTTTACTATGATAAATTGAGAAAAAATTATTTGACTGCTTATGTTTCCAAATATTGACAATATGGCTCATTTTTAGCGTAGTCTTGTCCATATTTCAAAGCTTTACTCTACGTTTATGTGTCTGACAAAATTTCCTCATGAGAATGTGTTTAACTTTTTGTGTGTATTTGTCTAAGGGTCTATTTTTTGGTAAATAAACCATATCTACATGGACAGGTTCGTCATAAACATTTCAAAGCTGTGAGATACCGTCTGAGGATATCTGTATTGGCCATTTTTCGCTTTTGCTTCATAAATGTTTTAAATCAAACACCATCTTCTAAAAACAGTTCTGATTAATGTAAGACTGGATGTTTTCTAGATGTTTAATATGAATAAAATCCTCTCTGATATCTAGCGAAGTAAGTTAATAGTCCGCTAGTTATTTTATTCAGTTCTGAGTCATGTTTATTCGTCAAACGCATCTCTCTCTTGTGGTTTGTTGTAATATTTGTAATTAATTACATAGACTATTACGACTATAGAGATAACTGTCACATGTCTGTCCGGAACAGTCCGTGTTACATGTCTATGTAGGGTTACCAGATGAAGGTCTTCAAAAAAGAGGACATTTCTAGATTAATACTAAATTCTGCAAAAGTGTTGTGGTTTCTCAACATTTACGGATGTTGCATTAAGATAAATTATAACTACACACTTAATAAATAAAAATATTTAAGATATGCATAATTCACTATACTTTTTGCAAATGAAACGTCTACAATAGGTAGTATATTACTTCATTTTATTAAATCATGCAACGTTACAACAATTTGTGGCACAGTTTAATATAAACTACAAAAAATCATCATTAGTACATTTCTCATCTTCATCATTATTCCCTGAAGTACTCAGATATTTCTTTGATGAACCAATTTCTGAGAGTAATTTCTTATTTTCCAACAAATAATTATAAAACTGTACACAAGATAAATCCTTATAATTATTTTGCACACTTATAATTCCCTTAACAGACTCAACACTGAGTCTATTTCTATCTTTGGTCCACTGACTGTTTGCTAATGAAAAAATCCTTTCTACACTAGCATTGTGGCTGGGAATAGCAAAGAAAAACTCCGCAATTTTTAGTAGTTCTTTGACTCTCGGAAATATTTACACCAGATATCATTTGACAACTGATCTGTATTAACGTTAGCCTGGTTTCTCAAAAATTTCTGAAAGTTGCAAAACTGATCAAAGCACTTTACATCATCTATTTTAATATTAAGTTTTTCATTTAGGTACAGAATTGTTTGTTCCACATCTCCCCAATTGGAGAATTCTTCAGACCCATCCATTTAAATACCAAAAACTCTTGATACTGAACCAAGCATTTCTTAAGATACGTAATTGTTGCATCATAAACATGTGCTATTTCTCCTTCTAGCATATCACATTTAGAACCATAACCTTCATCCCGTTTTTTTTTTTTCTCAAAATTTCTTTTAGTTTTAAAGATTTGAAATTCTGGATTTTTCTTTCCTGAAGAGCATTTAACACACCCTCAAGAATATGTATCATTTCTACCAGTGAATTTTTCTCTTTTTCTAGGGCCAAAATATTATGTTGAAATAATGACATAAGAGAATGAACAAACCATAATCGTGCTTCACTAAGCTCATTTTGGAAAAACATTTTAATCAGAATTGGAATTTCACCCTGAGAACTGAAATATGATTTCAGTGCTGGATACATCTCAATTAGTCTCGTAACGCAAAGAAAAAGGGACAGCCACCTACTCTTAGAATGACACAATATTTCCCTATATTGTAAATCTACAAAATCACAAAAGTCCTTAAGACTTTCAGTACGTACTGTGTACACAGAAAAATAATTAAATATTTTTAATACTATGGAATCAACATCTAATGTGAGTCCTGCATCAATACCATTTTGAATGCAGTTATGTAAAACATGAGCAGGGCTGCCTAATCCTACTAATCTATCATTTAAATTGTTTTTCAGATGGGCGAAAACATTATTTCCCGACCTCTTACCAAGTCCACTAATCCCACCAAAATTTGTATTTGTATTGTCCCCAGAAAAAGCAACACATTTATTATTAATACCTCTACTTCTAAGAGTATCGCATATGTAAGATGCAATCGTTTCAGATTTTTCATTTGGAATACTTTTAAGTTCTATCACTTTTGTTTGAATTCCCCCAGATTTAAAGTCATAGTATTGAATTAGAATTGGAAACAGTTTCAAAGAACCATGGTTACTGCCGTCTGTTGCAACACCAAAACATGAAATACACTCCAAAGCGTCAATAGAAGCATTAACAGAATGAGGTGACAATACAGAATTAATAATGGCTTCTGTTTTAGTGCGAGCACATGACATTTGTTTCGCTATATTTGAGTCTGTAAATAACACTTTCTGCAGTTTTCCAGTACAGTCCATTGATTTAAAACTTTGATGATGCTTGACTGTGCGAAAAGATAGGGTGCCTTCAGCTGCATGGACCAGATCATTAATTTTGGAATCCTTTTTTGCAAAAAAATCGTCAACTTTAGATGAAGATGCTGCAGTACGTATCCGCGTTTTGTGTTTTTCAGTGATTTTGTGAGCTTCTAGGTCTAGCCCCCCTGCAAATTAATAATTGTGCGTGTTATACGTTATTCAGTGTAAGAAAATCTGAGCTATTACACGCAAATTTCCAGTGTCATACGATATTTACGTAAAATCGGTCCCATGGTTATAAATCTTACCTTTATTAGCAACTGAAACAAATGTTCCTGATGGGCAGATAAGACATTCTGCCTCTGAGCTAATTCTTCCCGGTCTGAAGTCAGGAAATCGTTTTTGTAATTCGTCACTGAAGACACATTTGCGTTTTGGCATGATTTCACTTGAACAGTAAAACTGCTTCACTTCACAACAACCAAAACGCAACTAACAGTAAAGCAGTTGAAAACAATGATTCTAGAAGTCGAGCTGACTACCGTAGTAAATTGCATTGTTGCGTACATAATGTTCTTCACCGGCCGCCCGTAGCTCGTATTTCACGATAATTGCCTCGCCACCTATTGCTCAGAAATCGTAACTATATCTTGACACAGTGCCGAGACAGAAAAAGGAAAAGTGTAGATAAAATATCACATTGTTGGCATAAAGGTTAAATTCTTTAGGGTTTACCATTTTGACAGATGGGAGAGTTTTATTCCCACACTTTCAAGTTCAGGCAGTAGTAAAACGGAACTAAAAAAAAAAAAAAAAAGAGGACATTCCTTGATTTTTCTCAAAACCCGCCCGGACCATTTTTACGGTCCAAAAAAGAGGACATGTCCGGGTAAAAGAGGACATCTGGTAACCCTATGTCTATGGACCAGTATTTAATCCCAGATTTCAGCATTTAGACTTTATTAAGAACTTCACTTTACTATTTTTATTTTATATTCGTCGAACTCGCACTTGTATGAATGTCAAAAAGTCCTTTGTTGGGGATTGTGGTTTACTTTTTGTTTGTTTGTTTTCTTGTGTCGTGTTTGTTTTAATGGTTTCTATAACGGTTTATTTATTAAATTGGCGAATTCATTGAACACTGCTTTTTTTCCTTACTACGGCTTTGTGTATGTGGTGAACCATAACAATGGGAGAAACAGTACTTATTGAATTACACTACAGTTATCATCGAGTATATAGCATAGCAAAATAACGATAAAGAGTATGAAACAAATGTTTATCTGCTCTGCCATATAGTAATCTTATATATATATAAAAATAGATGTGTTTTTTCCTATATTTCAGTTTTCAGCCACCACTACCTAGCACAGATCAATGATGTTTGTGGGTGGAAGTAGCATGGAGTTTCCTGTCGTGCACCACGTTGGCCAAATGCCGATAGCTGTGGGGATGTGGGAGATATAATGATTAAAGTTGGTCAGTGCAGGGCGTTTTCATATTTCGACCAAAAATTCGTATCTCCGTATACTTCTCTTTCCTGCCACAACTACATAACATAGACCATTTGTGTATGGTAGTATAATCGTCTTTCCTGTCGTGCACTATGGTTGTTAGATGTCGTTAGCTATGGGGGTGTGGGAGATATGGGGGTTGAAAGTGGTCGACCTGTGGCAATTTCATACTTCTGCCAAAGACAAAAGTGTCATGGTGTATCACTTTTCAGCGAAAACTATAGATCACAGATAACTGGCGTTTGTGTGTAGTAGTAGCACAGAGTCACCTTTCGATCACAACAGCGGCCGAATTTCAGAAACTGTGGTACTGTGGTAGATATGGTGGTTGTAAGTGCCCGACCAAGGATATTTTCGTATTTCGACTGTCTCCGCATATGTCACTTTTCTGCCACAACTACATAGCATAGAGCAATGGTGTTTGTGTTTGGTAGTAGAATCGTATCTCATGTAGTGCACTATGGTTGTTAGATGTCGGTAGCTATGGGGATGAGGGAGAAATGGGGGTTGAAAGTGGTCGACCTGTGGCAATTTCATACTTCTGCCAAAGACAAAAGTGTCATGGTGTATCACTTTTCAGCGAAAACTACAGATCACAGATAACTGGCGTTTGTGTGTAGTAGTAGCACAGAGTCACCTTTCGATCACAACAGCGGCCGAATTTCAGAAACTGTGGTACTGTGGTAGATATGGTGGTTGTAAGTGCCCGACCAAGGATATTTTCGTATTTCGACTGTCTCCGCATATGTCACTTTTCTGCCACAACTACATAGCATAGAGCATTGGTGTTTGTGTTTGGTAGTAGAATCGTATCTCATGTAGTGCACTATGGTTGTTTGATGTCGGTAGCTATGGGAGTGTGGGAGACATGGGGGTTGAAAGTGGTCGAAATGTGGCAATTTCATACTTCTGCCAAAGACAAAAGTGTCATGGTGTATCACTTTTCAGCGAAAACTATAGATCACAGATAACTGGCGTTTGTGTGTAGTAGTAGCACAGAGTCACCTTTCGATCACAACAGCGGCCGAAATTCAGAAACTGTGGTACTGTGGTAGATATTGTGGTTGTAAGTGGCCGACCAAGGATATTTTCGTATTTCGACTGTCTCCGCATATGTCACTTTTCTCCCACAACTACATAGCATGGAGCAATGGTGTTTGTGTTTGGTAGTAGAATCGTATCTCATGTAGTGCACTATGGTTGTTAGATGTCGGTAGCTATGGGGGTGTGGGAGAAATGGGGGTTAAAAGTGGTCGACCTGTGGCAATTTCATACTTCTGCCAAAGACAAAAGTGTCATGGTGTATCACTTTTCAGCGAAAACTACAGATCACAGATAACTGGCGTTTGTGTGTAGTAGTAGCACAGAGTCACCTTTCGATCACAACAGCGGCCGAATTTCAGAAACTGTGGTACTGTGGTAGATATGGTGGTTGTAAGTGCCCGACCAAGGATATTTTCGTATTTCGACTGTCTCCGCATATGTCACTTTTCTGCCACAACTACATAGCATAGAGCATTGGTGTTTGTGTTTGGTAGTAGTATCGTATCTCATGTAGTGCACTATGGTTGTTAGATGTCGGTAGGTATGGGGGTGTGGGAGAAATGGGGGTTGAAAGTGGTCGACCTGTGGCAATTTCATACTTCTGCCAAAGACAAAAGTGTCATGGTGTATCACTTTTCAGCGAAAACTACAGATCACAGATAACTGGCGTTTGTGTGTAGTAGTAGCACAGAGTCACCTTTCGATCACAACAGCGGCCGAATTTCAGAAACTGTGGTACTGTGGTAGATATGGTGGTTGTAAGTGCCCGACCAAGGATATTTTCGTATTTCGACTGTCCCCGCATATGTCACTTTTCTACCACGACTACGTAGCATAGACAGTGGCGTACCTAGGGTGGGGGCAGCTAGGGCAAGTGCCCTGGGCGACATTAAAAGGGGGGCGCAAAATTGGTAAATTATTAAATGTAAATATCAAAATAAACCCACAATACAATTCATGTGCAAATAATCCCGCAATACCAGCGCGCGGCTGGTGAGATTTCGTGAACAAGCGAGAAGGAATGTGTAAACATCGAATTGGATCACGATCCGTAGGTATATTGTGTGTTCTATCGAGATGTCTTTGAATGGACCAATAGTAGCGGCTTCTGCCACCCGCACTGCCAAATTTTGTTCTAAGGTTATAAGAAAAGCGATACTTTCTCCATTGCTTAGTTGCTGATGAGATGATTGGCGTGGCGCAGTTGTGTATTTTATTTGCATTGCATGCCTTGCGAGTGAGCGTGAAGCTACTTTATTTCGCAATAATATCAACACAATATGAATCGATTTTTTCAAATAAAAAAGAGAGATGGACTGAGGGACTGAAAAAATGAAAATTGCAGGATGAAGTAGCACAAAAATCCAGCAAGTACTTCCAGAAGTATAGATTCCTTTTCTTGAAAAGTCCGCTACTTGAAGTTCGGCATGTTCTAAGGAATTGCCTACATCGACATGTACAATGTATGAAACACTAATTTGGCACAAGACGACGAGGATTTAACTTTGGATAATTTTGAGTATTACGAGATTGAGAGCATTGAGGCTATGAGTTCTAAGACTCCAGAAGAGATTATTATTTCAGTAGGAGAAAAGGTTGGTGGAGGTGGTATGTTGGATGATGTAGAAAACCCAAGTGTTAGCAGAAGTAATTAAGCAGCATGGCATTGCAATTCTACATTTTGATATGATAAATGGGGAATCAATTCCGTCAGATCGTTTAAAAACGAAAAAATTATGATGGGTTCAAAATATTTTTAAAATACTGACGGTCCTTTACTACCTACAAATAACCGCTGTATGTAAAAAGCTGGTTTAAGAAGAAACAAGGAAATCGCGATGGAGACGTGACTTGCTCACGGCTAGTTTAATCCCCGTCTAAAAAAAATCTGTTTTTTTTCCATCTGTTATCTAATCTTTTCACAATCATATAATCTATCTTCATTAGAGCACGTAGAGGGATTTACCCTCTGGAAAGCACCTAAAAGACTCACTGCCCATGAAAATGCGAAGAATCATCATTAGTGCTTCACCCAATGGAAAGTAATTGAAAGAAATTTTGTTGCAGCTAAAGGTATTACTGACGCTGAACTTCAAACCCAGATCGAGACAGAAAAACAAAAGTGGTGTAATGTATGAAAGAGAATCCTTCACTGCATCAAATTTCTTTCAACTCAAAATCTTGCATTACGAGGTCACAGAGAGTCACTTAGTAGTCTACATGCAGTGGAGCCGAATTCGATAATGTTGGTAATTTCCTTGGATTAATAATGCTCCTGGACAGGGGTGGATCCAGGGTGAGGACTAAGGGTCTCAAGTCTCCCCATCCCCCAAATCATCTAGGCCACCCCCGACGACATCGTAATTTTGGGGACCTTTTTTATACTGTTTTTATAAGGGTGGCAATGTTTTTCGTCGACTCCCCCCATCCTACAAAGCCACCCCGTCAAGACCCCCAAACCAAAATCCTAGCACCCCCCAAACCAAAATCATGGATCTGCCACTGCTCCTAGGCATATGTGACTCCATCATGAGTAACCATCTTGCTCAAGTTAAAAATCATCCTGGCACCACATCTTACTTCTCACCTCGTGTTCAAAATGAGTTCGTTAATATGATGGCGAGCACTTTTCCCAATGTTTATTGTGAATCATTCGTAAATCAAAATACTATGGTCTCATGTTTGACTCTACTCTTGACCATGCACATCGTGAGCAGATGTCAGAAGTAGTGAGATACATAGAAGTTGATTTTGAAAGGAAATCAGTTCGCATTAGAGAGCCCTTTCTCGGTTTCATTCAGATTAGCCAAAATGATGCCGGAAGCTTAGTTGTTGAAATCCTTAAACAGCTAGAGAAAAGCGGTATGGTTATGCAGGATTGTCGTTCACGACGTTATTGCAACTCTGCTGTGATGGCTGGGCACCGAACTGGTGTTCAAGAAAGAATAAGTGAAAAATAATAATCTGCCGACATTTGTGAATTGCGATAATCATCTTCTCAATTTGGTTGGAGTACATGCAGCCAAGCGAGATACTTTTTTGTATTTTCTCCTCGTCCCACTCTGCGCTTGGAAAAACTCAAGAACACCGTGCCTGTGGTTGTAAAATCAGAGCCTGAAACAATATGTAGTGCAAGGATTGAAGCAGTTAAGCCAGTTAACAAATATCTTGAAGATATGCTGAAAGTTCTCCAAGATATGACAGAGGATGGCAATCAAACTAGTGAAACAAGAAGTGAGGCAAGACTTATGTATAATCGCTTGACGTCCTACGATTATCTGACTTTGTTGTGTCGACCGTGTTGAAAAGCGGATCCAGGATCCTAGCATGAATTTTCATGATGCTGCCATTGATTTAAAAGCCCTCCAAGACCATTTTACTAGTGAAGAGAGAGGTTGGTAAGCGATGCACTCGAGTAAGGTTTCAATCTTTGCCAGGAATGGGATCTGAATGAAAGATGCCAAAGGCGAAAAAAAAACCTATGGGTAGAGAAAATACGTTGCTTTGGGTGCTAAGTAAGAAATAGAAAGAGTTATGAAGGAACCGCTGGATTGTGTTTTGTGTGAAAGGCGCGAAAGGTTCAGTCGTCTGCATGAAACTAACACCAGATTTGGATTTCTACTAGGTAGTAAAAAATTGTGTTACGACACTGGCGACTGCGACCTATTAAAAAAGAAACCTAAAGAGTTTTGGTACTTGTATGGTTGTGATGTTAACGGAGAACAGACACAAAGAAATATTGGATGTTCGAATACTAATATCCGCAAGAAAAAAAGGTAAACATAAAAAGATCTGAAGATCTTCTTGAATTTGTTGTTGAGCCAGGAGATGAGTGCATCTTTCCGAATCTGCGCATATCAATATAGGTTATGCTTACGTCTGCAATATGCATGACAAGTTGCGAATAATCTTTCGGTAAGCTAAGACTAATTGATTTTTTTTTTTTTTTGTAACAGTTTAACGTCCCTTTTTAACAACGTGGTCTTTAGAGACGGGAAAGGATGGGGGCAAGGAATGGGAAGGAATTCGGCCATGGCCTTTTGAAGGAAGCATCCCGGCATTCACCTGGAGTGATTTGGGGAAACCATGGAAAACCCAAATCTGGATGCCCGGACGGGGATTCGAACCGCCGTCCTCCCGAATGCGAGGCCAGAACGCTATCCGTTACACCACCACGCTCGGTAAGACTAATTGAGACTACTTTCGTATTTGAAGGCTACAATGTGTCAAGAAAACCTTTGCTCAGTGTAGAGCGAGAAGAAATCGAAGAAATATATTTCAAAATGGTTATTAATCTATTTGCGTAGTGGCCTGGGGCTGGGGGGTTAACGCGTCTGACTGGAGATCGAAAGGTCCCCGGTTCGAATCCCTGTCCCGGCTGAGATTTTCAAAGGCGCTTAACCCGACCTTCACATTTGGTGCAGCTTTCTGTGTAAGGGGGCATCCATAAATTACGTGAGGTGTTTTTCCGGATTTCCGGACCCTCCCCCCCCCCTAGTGATATTTCGTGAGCTCTGGCCGGACACACCCCTCCTTGGTGAGATTTCGCTGGACCCCCCACTATTTCACCTCACGTAATTTATGGATGCCCCCTAATGTGAAGAAAGCTTCCGTGGTTTGGATTCCACGGTAAACTGTAGGCCCCTGTACCCGGTAGGATTGCTGGGTAAGGCGGCTACGTCAGGGGCGGAATGCGCAGCCAATAGAAACTGCGTCTCCAGATCATTACGGCCTAACGGAATTATTATTTTATCTATTTGCGTCACAGAAGGCAAGAAATTTGCAATTTTAAATTTAATATTGTGAAATAATTTTGATCTAAAACAGAAAATAAAAGCTTATTAATATTTATGATATTTCAATAATTTACGAAAGGGCGCAACTTCCATGCTTGCCCTAGGCGCCATTTCCGATTGGTACGCCCCTGAGCATAGAGCATTGGTGTTTATGTGTGGTAGTAGAATTGTGTCTGTTGTCGTGCACTATGGTTGTTAGATGTCTGTAGCTATGGGGGTGTCGAAGATATGGGGGATGAAAATGGTCGACCTGCGTTAATTTCATATTTCTGCCAAAGACGCATGTGTCACGGTGTATCACTTATAAGTGAAAAGTATCAATCGCAGGTCACTGGCGTTTGTGTGTGGTAGTAACACAGAGTCTCCCATCGATCACAGCGTTGGCCGAAATTCGGTAACTGTGGCAGTGTGTGAGATATGGTGTTTGAAATTGGTCGATCATGAATATTTTCGTATTTCATCCAAAGACTTGTGTGTATCCGTAAATTTTACTTTGCTGCCGGAACTACATCGTGCAGAAGACTGGTATTTGTGTGTGGTAATAGTATTTAGTCTCCCATCGTGCACTATGGTGGTTAGAGTCTATAGCTGTCAATATGAATTCTTTACAATCACGAACGAAGTCGTGGGTACCAGCTAGTACTCAATAAAAAGTTTTCTCAATGATGCTTGATCAGAAGTTGCGAAGTACCAACGAAGGAATAAAGAAAGCTTTTTTTTAAAAAAAAGCGTCTTTACGTCGTTTTGACTCAGAATATCACTAACGATAATGCTACTTACGGAAAAATAGGGAATGATGTAACATGTCTTGAAACCTTACATACATGTTACGTTTATCTGTAAAGTGTATTTCAAACGCGAAAAGATTTTTATCTTTTTTATTAATTTTATGGTTATGCGGCACTTAGACGTCGAGTTTATTAGAGGCGGGAAAGGACAGAGAGCAAGGAAAGGAATTGATTTTGGCCATGGCCTTTGATAGAATCATAACGTCATTCACCTACATTGATTTCGGCAAATTTTGGAAAACCTAAATATGAAAGGCCAGATGAAGATTCAACCTTGCATCCTCCCTAATGCTAGGCTACAGCGGTACCGTTCACACGCCACGCTGAATAGGCAAATAGAGTACCAATGTAGCATTTGCCTAGGTGACCGAAAATCCGTTTGGAAACTGGAATCTAGAATGAGATTTGAACGTGGAATCCGTTGAACTTCCTTGTGTACAGTTTTCCTTAATGAGGCCCACAAAAGTGCCGCGTAAGACTTTCGAATGACTGAATCCAGGAAACCTCCGTCATGTAAAAAGGCTGAAGAACGTTACCTTTCTTGTATAAACATTTTATTATAAAATATTGCAAATTGTATCCTAATTTGCAAACCGAATTTAAAATTACAAATTAATCAATTTGTGTTGTTTAGAGACCGAGCATGGTGGGTGAAAGGTTAACGTTCTGGCCTCGCATTCGGGAGGACGTGGGTTCGAATCTCCGTCCGGGCATCCAGATTTGGGTTTTCCATGGTTTCCCAGATCACTGCAGGCGAATGCCGGGATGCTTCCTTCAAAAAGGCCATGGCCGAATTCCTTCCCGTTTCTTGCCCCAATCCCATCCCACATCTAACGACCTCGCTGTCGACAAGGCGTAAGGCCCAAGCAAAAATATCGTATTGTTTACTGTCAATTGCATTTCAGGAGGCTGTTGGAATGGTTTGAAAATAAACCTGTTTTGAAGATCACAGACTTGGTCCTTGAAACAAGTCATGAATGAGTGTAAGTCGGTTAGTTCTAGGGCAAAAAAGAAATTTCCATACATTTGTTCCTTGCACAAAAGTCAACAATACTTACAGAAAAGATCAAACGTCCAGTAACATTTACCACAGCAAAACATCAAACAGCGATGTGCGTACATTTAATCAGAATCATGATTTTTGTGTTTTTTTTACCTAGCAACAGCGTATCGAAAAATGAGTTGACTGGTGACGTTTGAACGTGTTTGTGTATGTTTACAATGCATTCGTAAAAACATGATCTGAATTAACCTATGACATTGTCTTTGATGCTATAATAATTGACCGCTGATTTTAAGTTGATTTTGTCACCACACAAGCATCGTTCCATTTCCAGTATTGGTGACTATCTTACACTAACCGGATGCAGGCGTCATAGTGATAAGAAGTTTACTATCGACACCTATTAGAACTGAGTATAAAATTTTAAATTCACACCAACATCTGAACACAGATAAAATTTGATACAAATTTTAAGGATAAGTACTAACATACATGAGTGATTAACCTTCAAGAGGTTATTGAGCTTTTATTTTTCTCCATTTAAACTTTATCACAACCAGCTGGAATTCAATGTTTGCTTTTGAAGTTCAGTAAAGTTGTGTTGTCTATTTACAATGCAGTTGTCGTTGTTGCTTATATGAGAAACTAATACTATTAAGCATAATAATCGATCCCATAGAAGTCCTGATTTTTTTGATTAACTACTGACGTACGGAAACCCGCTGTTTAGTGTAATTAATAGTTCGAGCAAGAAACACAAATTCATTGTTCACGTTTAATAACTGTTTATATTTTCAGAACAATAAAAGCGTTTTTTCGCAATAGATATTAGAAAAACTGTGTTGCCGGCGCTTTCTGTAATAAGAACCTGATAATAAGAGAGATGGGGTGGTATTTAAACTACATTACAGAGTGAGAAATATTAATACCTTTTAATCTTATTTGTAATAAGTGATGGAGTAATATAAATTCTGGATTCAACATAATCAGGAACACCTATATCTGATACTATTATGGGTATAATTGTAGATCAAAAGAAGCTACAGAGAAATTCAGGTTCACTGACAATCAGATACAGATATTCATCCCTTAACTGGTTTTTGACATGTTTCAATGTCTTCAGTATTTTAGTATTGGTCTTTCTGTTTTAATCACTGACGCATCACGAAAAAGAAAATTCAATCTCTCTGTAGGCTCTTCGTATCTATTGAGTGACGATATTATCTAAATTAAAAAAACATAAACGTATTTTAACTCCTATCTAATTAAAATGCTATGACAGCTGTTTTTATTGGACCTAAAACAATGAAAGATATTATTTTTTGATAATTCTTTCAATCCGCTAAGAAATTACAACCATAAAATACACTTGTTATTTGTCCTTTCTTACTTCGATAGGGAATCGAAGCCAGTATTTTCAGAATACCTGTTAAAAGACAATTTAAACAAAATGAAAATGTAGTCTACTTTCATCTTCATGACGAATGCAGAAGGAAAAGTACGTAATGTTACACAATAATTCGATATAACCACGTTGTTCAATTTCTTTCGGAAAACATAAAGTCAATAGAATGGACATTGGTCAGAAACAAGATTGTAGTGCTCTTGAGAGGACAGAAAAATTAGAGTGCAGGGCTTGGGAAGTAGCCACGAAGGTCGTTACCGCCAGCCGTTTAACCTTTTAATTCTCGGGCCTGACCCGCTCTACTTCAGAGGCTGATTGATGCGCGCTCTGCGATTTTAACTCTTCTACTGCCTTTCACAAAGCGCGAGTAAACTCGGTTCGTGTTCGGATTTTGGCATCGATCATCTTGGTTCTATGCTGTCTCAGTACAGGATAACCCTACATATCTATTCGGGCTCAGAGATAAATATAACCAGCCTATCAAAAAAATGTTGGATTTGAAACAAATATTCGAGCTGGCTTCATTTGCGTGCATCCCACTGATATGACCGTGCGTGTTAGAGACTCCCTATCTTATTCTACTTCCTAGCATTGATCCCGCATTGCAGGATCTGTTTTACTGGACTTCTTCTTCCATTTATGCCCATCTGGTCTGACAAGTCGGATGTCCTCTCACAATGCATCCAGACAACGCCTCCTGGATCGTTCTTGTGTTTTTTCTCAGGACTAAAATTAAGAACAGTTCTGGCAACTGAAGAAAGTACATGGCCGCCCCCTAGCGCAGGGGTGCCCAACCCGCGGACATTTTTCCGGCCCGCGAGATTCATCACACTTTTACAAAATACTTTTTATATACCATTTTTAGTGTTATATATTTCTTTACAATGTGCGTTTAGTATCATTATTATAATATTATCTATGTTTACATGTAAGAATAACAGTAAATGCAATAAAAACTTATGTTTCAATTTTTCACTCCATAAAAATGTCTCTAGTCGGGATATATAATTTTATATGCGGCCCACGGAGTTATGATGCACTTCCAAAGTGGCCCGCAAGATCATTTGGGTTGGCCACCCAAGCCCTAGCGTTTTCTCAGGTGTAGGAGCCACACCAAATGCCGCCTGAATGTTCTCATTCCTGATATGGTGGGGGTTGGGGGCGGTTCTCTCAAGATCTTACGTCTTCACGAGGGGGGGGGGGGACGACCAGATCTCACGACGGGGAGGGATGGAATTCTCGAAAAACATCTATAGAAATTAATGAACTTCCCCTTAGAAGTGGGCATCCTTCCTCTTCAAATTTTTTAAATTTAATTTAATTTAATCGCAATGGAGCACAGGCTCCGGTGGCAATTTCCCTACACCCCCATCTTCCCCCTATCCTGCAGCCACCTATATTTCCCCCCTACAAATTTTATCTTTAAATTCTTTCAACGTTTTCGGAGAAATATTCATCACTTCTCTTGGTAACTCATTCAAATCCCTGACACCCTTACCTAAAAAGAGAATCTTCCCACACCCTTGTGCCTGAAATCGAGTGCCAGCTTGTGGTCATGGTCATCTTTTCCCTTCCATGCGCTACTTTTCATACCTACTCCAATATCTTTCCACGCCTCATCGCCAGTATACGCCCTGTACACTCACATGACCCTCCTCATCCTCCTCCTGTCTTGCAATGAATCCCATTCCAGCTCCTTTATCATATCCGTCACTGATTGCATTCTGTGATAATTTCCAGAAACAAATCTAACAGCCCTTTTTAGCACCCTCTCCAACTCCTGTATTTGATACCTAAAATGAGGGTTCTATACTACACTACCATATTCGAGCAATGGTCTGACCGTAGTGTTGTAACCCAACTCCCTCACTTCTCTCGTACATCCCCTCATCACTCTCTCCAACAAGTGCAGAATTTTGAAACCTTTTCCTGCCACCTGTCCAATGTGTCCTGCCGAGTTAAACTTGTTATCAAATGTAATACCAGGATATTTACATTTGAAGTCTTCAGCAAGCAATTCTTTCCCGACCTAATATTCATAATTAACCTTTTGTGTTTTATTTGTGTAAAATTGACAGCTATACCGACAGACTCAGCTGGTGTACGAGTTATAACAGTTTGAAACGGTCAAAGTTCCCAGTATACAGGTAACAAGAGTAATGTGTGAAAGTGTTGTTGATCATATTCTAACTTGGTCGTTGCGTTCAGTATCCATTAGTAATACAAATACTGATAATCAAACAAATCCAATTTCTATATTACTTGACAAGATGATTACATCGTAATAGGAGGATAGCATTTGGAGACAGCAAAACTAAGACCTCAAATATAATTTTACTGTTATAGCTACAACCAGAAATGTTCTCATTCAATTTAAGTTCACAAGCGTACTTTATACAGACATTCTCACACGAAATAATATTGTATTTATGCTCAACATTACTAAAAAAAGCATATTTGGAATAATAATAATTATCATGGGTTAGATACAAAGGTACATTGATTAAAAGCATTTCGGATAGTATATTAAAGCTTTCGTGCCATATCTGGAAACTATTAATAACCATAAATACATAGACATTTCAAAGCGTTCACAAAATTACACGATTAAACTCCTTTAACGTTGAAGAACGAAAATATGTTATCAAATAGTTTTTACACAAGATATGATTCGATGAAGTGTTTTTGTAATATCCGCCTGCGGTTGTTCAAGAGAATAATGGTTTCCTTCTCAATGTTGTTTCAATAAACAACTGTACATAACCTCACTGTTGCGTGTGATGAAGCTCATTTATTTCAGAATAAGCCACTTCTGGAATTCCAATTTCAAAATAAAAGGGAGAATTATTCATAAACACGTTCAGTCTGATTCATTGCGTAAAAAAGTTTCTCATGAATAGAAGTCAATCCCACGAAAATCAACTCCTCTTTGCATTCCATTCCGCACTTTGTGCGCTTGTGACACGCTCCACTGGCCTCTATGGAAGGAAATTACGAGCGCGAATCCAGAAAGGGCATTAGCCAGCGTTAGTTCCATTCATTCACCAACAAATTAGCCAGAGCTAGTTCTTTGCATCTCCTGCTGCATTGGTATCAAAATTTATTTGCCAATTAAAAAAAAAAAACGTAATTTTAAAATGCGGAAGCAACACAACTATTTAAATTTTAAAGTTTTTTTTTTTATCTACATAAATATAAATGAAACGCTGTTCGTTGGTAAGCGTCACTTGAACGGATGGACCGATTTGGCATTTTTTTTTTTTAATGTTGCTAGTTGTCGGAATAATGTATTGAAAAAGAAAAATTTGAAAAGCTTCCCGGAAAATTATAAAATTCTGGAAAAACTGAAGTATTTTTTTATACGGACGGATTTGGCTACTTTTTTAAAACGTTCGTAGTAGTCCGAATAAGGATTTTAGACAAAAGGAAAAATTGGAAAAGTTTCATGGAAAATTAGGGAAAAATGGAAAGTATTTTTTTTTTATTGACCGATTTGGCTAATTTCTTTAAATATTCTAAAAGTACTAATAACGTTTTCAGAGAAAGAAAAATTGGAAAATTTGTCAGGAAAATTAACGAAAAAAGTGAAATTGCTTTTCTTATATGTACCAATTTGGCTAATTTTTTCTGATACAAAGTTCATATTAGTCTGAATAACGATTTTAGAGAAAGCAAAATAGGAAAAGTTACACGGAAAATTGGAAAATTCGGGAAAACTGAAAGTACTTCTTTCTATAGAACCATTTGGATATTTTTTTTATCCAAAATGTACCAATTTGGCTAATTTTTTAAAAATGTTTCTTAATAATGTTTCTAGAGAAAAAAATTAAAAGTTTCCCGGAAAATTGGAAAATTCAGGGAAAAACTGAAAGTACTTCTTTCTATCGAACCATTTGGATAATTTCTTTAAAACGTTCGTAATAGACGGAATAAAGTTAAGTGAAAGCAAAATTGGAAAAATTGTCAGGAAAATTGGAAACTTCACGAAAAAAACTGAAATTGATTTTTTTCTGTTTACTGATTTGGTTAAATTTTTAGAAATAAAATGTGCATATTGGTCTAAATAAGGTTTTTAGAGCCAGAAAAATCGGGGAAAAAATTAGAGCACCTTCTTCTATGGACCGATTTGGCTAATTTCTTCAAATGTTCGTAATGTTACCAATAAGGTTTATAGAGAAAGAAAATTTGGAAAAGAAGTCCGGAAGCTTGGAAAATTCGGGGATGTTTTCTATGAATCCGTTTGGCTAATTCTTTTAAAATGTTGGTAACTGTCCAAATATCTTTTTTAGAGAAAGAAATCTTGGAAAAGTTGCCCGGAAAATTTAAAAATTCGCGAAAAAAACTGGAATTGCTTTGTTCTGTCAACAATTTGGCTAATATTTTTTTTTAAATGTTCAAAATAGTCCCTATAAGGGTTTTGGAGAAAGAAAAATTGGAAGAAATTCAGGAAAAAACGTACCGTAAAGTGGTTTTTTCAATGTACTGATTTGGCTAATTTTTTTTAAAAAAATGTTCGTAATAGTCCCAATAAGGTTTTTAGAGAAAGAAAATTTGAGAAGCCCGGAAAATTGGAAAATTTAGAGAAAAACTAAAAGTACTATTTCTGTAAAACGATTTGGATAAATTTTTTTAAATGTTCGTCGTATTCTAGATAAGGGAGCGTGCACAAACCACGTAGCTCCATTTTGGCCTCCTGTGAACCCCCCCTCTCCCCCACGTAGCCCTACGTGGCTTTGGCCTCTACCCCCCCCCCCCCCCCCCTCCACGTAGCACGTAGCTTTTTTTCCTTTTGATTCCAGAAGACATTTTGTACTGTTTTCTCTTGTCAGACTATTGTAAATTACATACGGAGATAATTAAATGACGGAAATAAATATTCACACGCTGTTGTGAGTTCTATTCCTCATTTTAACTGTGAAAAATGTTATGAAAGGAAAGCTACGTGGCCTGGCTCTGAACCCCCCCCTCCCCCCACGTAGCCTAGCGTAGCCTTCCAGCCAACCCCTCCCCCCCTCCTGGACCGAGCCACGTAGTTTGTGCACACTCCCTAAGGCTTTTAGAGAGATAAAAATTGTAAACGTTGCCCCGGAAAATTCTGGAAAAACTGAAAATGCTTTTTTTTACCAATTTGGCTAATTGTTTTAAATAATGTTCGCATCCTCCTCTCAGCTCTAAGGACTTCAATGAGCCGAAGTAAAGAAAAAATCCACTACATCGTTGTCAACTGGTTACGTCGTACAGCTTTTCCGATATTCCAAATTCAATTTGTGGGAATAAGGCTGGTCTTATTGCAACAAAGTAAATTTTCTTTCATAGCGCTAATAGATGTTGCATCATATATTTGAGTACAGAGTTTTTATCGAGCGATACCGGTCGCAACAATATTTGAATGGTTCACAACACATTCTCAGAACTGTTAGATTCCACTGATGCCATGGAACATACGAAACAGATGAAGTACGTTCCACAATTGACGTTAAAAAACAATACAAGTAAAGTTTTCTGTGTCCCTAATGACCTGTAAATCCTGTCTGCTGTTTTAACAGTAAGTAAAACGTAAATATGAAGCTAGCTTTGAAATAGATCCTAAAATCCTCAAAAACGTGAATAGGGTGATAAATTCCTTTCATCCATGGGTCTGAGTGTTATCAAGAATGGTGGCTTGTTTGTGATGTATATATGAAACTAAAAGCAGCGAGAGAGTAATGCAATCCTATTAAGGCCTACTCTTCTGAATTACACCGTAATGGCCGCCAAGTTTAAAGTCCCTATCCGACGGCAGAGTAATTCATAGTGTCATATGCTGCCCTTCTATTAGTACTGCAAAAAAGTTTGAGATTTAACCGGGGACTGTAGTGCACGTTATGATAATTTACAACCTCCAACTCTCCGACCCTGCAAGCCTGTATCAGGCGCCAGTCATGATCACGTGGCAACAAAGACATCACCCAATTGCGGCGGTTGGCTTAGTGATGTGAATAACATTTAATTCATATCTGTTCGGTGTTAGTTTAAATTTTTTTACTAAATCCTGGATTAAAAATCAAAGGACAAAGGAAAATCGTAGATCCAATTTTTGATTTAGTCACTATTACCTCCTAACAGAAAATAAATCACAAATGAATACACAGATATACATATGTACTCTTCAGTTCAGCTATGGCGTTTTGAAGGAACTATCCAGGAATTACTCTGTTCTGATTTGTGGAAATCATGAAATGACGAAATCCGGATAACTGGGCGATGATTCGAACCCGCCTCCTGTTCTCCCGAATGCGAGGCCAGAGCGTTATCGCTCAAGCACCACACTCGGTAAACAAAGTTGTCTCCTGGATCGTTTATTAAAAAAAGGAGCGGTAGTAGTACGCTTCCTAGAGGGAGCCCTAATGTAACCACTAGGTTAGTAGAGGCTTCTTCGTCAAAATATGTTCCGATTCTTTGTTAAAATGCGGTGGTGTGATACAGTGTCGAAAATTCAAGAAATTCTATCATCCTGTATCAATAGTTTTTACTACATCATGCGATATGGTAGTATATTCGTCTTTACAGCACTTCGGGAATAAACACTTAAGCCTAGATATCAATTAAGTAAAAAGTGCTGTGGAGCTGTCGAAGAGGTTCGTTTGCTACGACGTGTAGAGAACGCTGCCAGATCTCATCTATTACTGTCCTCATGGCGTGGCACCCAGGTAGGCTGCCCAATCGAGGCCCCGTGTTGGCGAGTTTGCGAGGTTAAAGACACTGGCTGCCTGGTGATGACAACAAACCGCATTGTTATGCGAGCTAAGTTGTCACAGAACGGTTAGTGAAGAAGCCTTCCGGCGTAATGGACGAAATATACTGGTGCACTGGGAACTTTACTGACATAAGAGGGATAATAAAGTGGTAGACAAGATCTGTATCAATGAAATAATCTAAACCTGACTGCAGTGGTGCTTTATAACAGAATATGGATAACAAAGTGGTAGACAAGATCTGTATCAATGAAATAATCTAAACCTGACTGCAGTGGTGCGAGTATGCTTTATGGAAGTTCGTGCAATATATTCAGGTTCATCATTTGATTTCATTAGTAGCTGGTAAGCAAACGATTTTTGAGGCGGCGTATAACATGCTTTTCGCATTTCTACTCTTTTAATACGTATTCCATAACTGTGTCAAAACGTAGACGAAAATTCTGTTGTAACATTTTCACTATTGCCAGTCGTAATGATTTTGTGATTGGTACTCTGAGGCAACTTTTTTTCCCTTTACGCCTTTACTCTTCGTTGGAGGCATAATAAGCGGGAAAGGAACGGAGAAATTCTTCCATTGCCTTTTGAAGGAACCATTCCGACATTTGCCTGGAGTGATTTCGGTAATCCATGCGCAACCGAAATCTATGAGATCGGACTCGCTAACTTCCAGTGCCAGGCCCGAACATTAACCACTCACCCATCACACTAAATGATTTTGAAACTATACACAATCTGGGCATAAAATCACAAGACCACAGAAAGACAAAGCGTGAATCGGGTATTTCAGAATATAAAACAGATAACAAAGACAGTTAATGGACTGAAAACATTTCAGTTATTGTTATCAACTTATTAAAATGATTTAGAACAAAAAATAAAAGGAAAATAGCATTTAGCTTTACAAAAGAGACAGAATCTGCGAATGTACATTCGTGGCGTGAAGCTACCCAGGCTAAGATCCTCAAATTTCGCGCAGGACTGCTAGTGGAAGTAACGTTAAATCCTCATTGCATTTTAACTATTGAGTAAGCTTTGAAGCAGAAGTTATTAATTTTTTTTTCCTTTGAAATAATGTGCTTGCAAACGAAAGCTTATTAGATTATTGTGCAAATTGTATAACAGCACTGTGGCCTCACATTCGGGAGGACGCGGGTTCGAATCCGACCTTCCAGATTTGGGTTTCCCATCGTTTCCCTAGATCGCTCCAGGCGAATGCTGGGATGTTTCCTTCAAACGGCCATGGCTGAATTCCTTCCCGTTCGTAGTCCCCAACCCTATCCCCCACTAATGACTTCAACATCGACGAAGCATAGAGCCGTAAGAAGAAGAAAAAAGTATAACATCGTCAACCACCAATACCTTGATTTCAGTGTATATTTTATTTTATCTTCTCCTTCGAATAACGCAAATACTAGTCTACTTAAATTTTCTATTGTATATAAAAAGGGAGCGTGCATAAACCACGTAGCTCCATTTTTGCCTCCTGTGAACCCCCCTCCCCCCACACGTAGCCCCACGTGGCTTTTGCCTCTACTCTCTCCCCTCCCCTCCCCCCACGTAGCACGTAGCTTTTTTCCCTTTTGATTCCAGAAGACATTTTGTACTGTTTTCTCTTGTCAGACTATTGTAAATTACATACGGAGATAATTAACTGAGGGATATAAATATTCACATGCTGTTGTGAGCTCTGTTCCTCATTTTAAGTGTGAAAAATGTTATGAAAGTAAAGCTACGTGGCCTGGCTCGGAAACCCCGCCTCCCCCCACGAAGCCCAGCGTAGCCTTTCAGCCAACCCTCTCCCCCTCTGGACCGAGCCACGTAGTTTGTGCACGCTCCCTAAGGGAATCAGGGACTAATAAATTACGAAAGGATGTGATGAATAAATTACCAAAAACACTGAAGGAATTTAAAGTTGTAAAGGACAAGAGTAGGCGAGCAAAAAATGAGTATATAACAATAGAAGTACAACTTTTGCTTACGAGGATGCCTTAAATCTCTATCTAAACAGAATATTTCAAATTGTTAAGTCTTATTACAGAAAATTTAATATGAAAATTTCGGCTATGAGCTTACCCATAACGTTCTATTGAACAATTTCTTGCAGCGAGGACCCATGGTTCAGGTTCAATACCAAACCAGTTCTTAACGACGTGACAGCTTCCCCCCTGTTCTCTAACCACCTCTGTTGCAGTGCTACGAGGTGTCCGGCGTCTTCGTGGGCCCTGACGGGTGTCAGCTGACGTCAGCACAGCTGCAGGCTCGTCAGCAGCAACTGCTGCAGCTTCAGCAACAGCAACAACAACACGGGACCCGCGGCGCGCAGCCGGCGCAGGCACAGCCGCCGCCGCCTCCGCCGCCCCCACCTCGTAGCCCGCCCCCAGACTACGACGCCGTGATGCTGCAGGGCGACAGCAAGGAGCGCGACGACCAGCTGCCCTCCTACGAGGCCGCGCTGCGCCTCGAGGCGCAGGGCTACGTCTGACGCACACCGCCCACGTGTGCCAAGACCAGACACGTCTAAACTGTCTCACACAATACAGAAGATTTTGATTTTAACGATCGTGGATTTAACAAGACTTTATATCATGACGTCAGTGAGATGTGCGCTGGAAAGAAGAATCAGCTAAACACCAATCTATAACTTATTTCTCTGTTACATACCACCTGCCAAAAGTCTGGACTAGGATGCCATTTTATTGACCTCAAATGTAATATGTGGGCTCACAACTTTTTTTTTTTACAAATTTTTCGGCAAGAACCATTAGCTCTCACAATAACTAGAGGACCAAAGAAACCACTGTTGGAGTAAGATTCTATATCTGAACAAGTAGTTGGTACTTGTCTGCAACAGACTGTGGGTGATGTTTCCGTCAATACCACGAATTAGGTTCTTACCAACGGAGGAGGAAAATATGGTATAAGAGTTGGTAAACTATTTTACAACTTTCTAATCCGATATTTGTTCATGTAGAGCAGGGATATCTTTGAATATTATAACCATTCCTAATAACAAGATTTCACTGTTTTTAGCGTAGCGACTCTTTTTAAAAAAGAAGTCATTTCTGTTAAACGGGATTCATTTAATAGCTTCATTTAATACAGCCCTTATTAATTCACATTTTGGTTTATCTCGCGGTTTGTTTATTGCTAAACTATAGCCGTAACTACTTATAAAAATACCTTTAATCACTTTCTACTTTTGTCGAATATTAAACTTTTTTTCTATGTTTTTAGCTCTGTGTTTGTTGGAGATACGCAGTGGATAAAGATCATATAAAAGGCTTTTAATGAGTTTCATCAAGTGACAGTTGAATAGTGGCGTACATAGTCTGAAGACAGATCAGTCTGTGACTTGTAGAGATTCATAACTGAGATTTACTAGCCCTGTGCTTAATATTCTTCAGAAAATGTAGCAAACTCTTCGCTACAGTTTTAAATTAATCACTACTTATTGAAACACAGACAATCTGGCAAAATCAATTTAAGATTATCTGATTTTCAGTATGTGCTGCAGCATATTCACATATTCATAAACATCGGGATATACATTCACATTTTCGCAAAAAAAATAATTAAACAAAGCTTTTGTACCTTGAGCTACATGGTGAATATTTTTTTCTTCATCCAAGCTCTCCTTGAGTTCATCAGCTGTTCTGGAAAACGAAAGTTAATGAATGAACGTATTCACCATGAGACTATTTTATTTTTTCAAATAATATCAGTTTGAATTAGTTCCACACCTAGTTGCTACTGTCATAAGCTACAAGTCGAAACGACTAGTCTTAGAAATGATTAAAAAGCTATATTCTTGCAGTAGGAGTTAATCCGGAACGTACAGAGATCACTGCCCTTCAGATGCATTAAATAATTTTCAGTTAGAATTATGTTTCCCCTCTTGTGTTGGTTTTATACGTTGTACAAAGTTAATGCGATACGACTACGTTTGGTTATGTCTCTTCAGATAAAACAAAAAGATCTCGCCACAATCTAATAATGACATCATTTTTTTTTTAAAAAACATATTGCTTTTACAACTCACAATCAAAGAGGATATTAGAATGGGAGAAATATTCTTGATAAGGAACGAAAATAAACCATTCCAGCATTTATCTGGAGCGATTTAGGAAAATCTTCATGGTCCAAATGTGCCTCGAACCTGCGTATTTCCATTTCTCACTCCTGAACGTTACCGCCATGTGCGGTAAGCAACTTCTCAAATAAAATAGATTGGCTTCAGAAATATAACTAAGAGTAATCAGACGATTATCCAAAATTAATAGTTCACAATCTAAATTTATGCCTTGCATTACTAGCTTAAAAACAATACAATCTTTCTAGTATTACATGTAACTATTATGTCGTCAAGATTAACAGGCAGACAAAAATGTAGGACTGAATGTTTTTGTAACGTTTACAATCTTATCTAATATTAACCACTGGTCAGCTGTATACTGAGAAACTAATGAACATCTATCAAAAAATTATTGAACTTGTCTTCAACAGGCTCTGTCAGTAGCTCCCTTCGACCGACAGCACTCATCAAGAAAAGCTTGTCAAAGTTGGAAAAAAATGGCGAGTAAGCAACGTCTTGTAGGGACAAAAAAAATACGCTAGTATTTTTTAAATGTTGTTACAAAAGTAAACAAATCGGTGTAGAAATGATTTGCGAATTTTTATTGACTTCAACACTAGGATCATTATTGGGCTTAAAGTTGAAATTACTATTAGAACTCAGAAAACCTTTGCTTCTCACATAAACCTACACTCCCATAGTTAATTATTAACCCCGTTAAAACACCGAGTCATGCATTTGTTTGCCAAGATCCCATAAGAGTAGGCCTACTTCACAGTTTTATTAATTAAACTTTTATATTGAAAGTAAATGAGAAAACTGATATTGAAGAAAGGATGTTTCTTTTATGGCAAATGAACGACGTACTTTAAAAATAATTTTTTTGTGAGAGGTTCTGTAACCAAAATCCACATAGAAGACAAACAAGATTTATTTACAAATGGCTCCATAAAATTAAGCACATGGATACTTTGTAATGGAAAACTTTATTGCCTTGAATTAAGTACTGTACAAAATTCATAGCGGAAAGACTCTCGCGCTTATGCCATCTATGTTAAATGATAAAATAGAAGGGCTCTTCCCATATTACATCCTCTTTCAAGCAGTCACAGAGTTTCACTGTCTCTCCACAAAAAGAGAGGTGGAGAGATATTTCTGCAGCTATTGCCGAATTTTCTTTTTCGTTAGAGACATGATGTACTTCCTATTACAGAAGCGAAATGTAGTTAAAGCGTGATTGTCATCTCCCAATCGCCTTTGACATAGATCAATTGAAAGGTAGAAGAGTTCTGTTATGATAGATAGTTAAATAAGCCTGTCTCGTACCTGTGACTAAAAATTAACATAACATTTCTTTTTACATTAACCTAACGTATGTGATTTTCTATGATGTGGCGACAGTTAATACGGAAGTTGGAAGAAACACTGGTTTGAGTGTTCGTAATAAATGCGCGAAAAATTTCTTTTTTTCTTTCTAGAACACATTGTTTAAAAATAATTCGGAATAACGGTAACAATTCATTGCACATTTCCAATCCTTAACAATCATTTGTCGGCAGAATCGGCTGCGTAGACCTAGAAGCAATAATATTAGCGGAGGCTGTGAATGAGTAGAAATGCAACCTGGACCAATATTATTTGTTAAATATCCGCTCAAGCCTCACGTTTCTCAGACGTAAAAAAAAAAAAAAATCACAAGATCGTCAAGAGTTGCTCGCTATTTGTCTGCAGATCATGCAAATATTTCGCTAGCGTGTTTTGTATTGTTCCCTACGCCAAATGTGTAATTTTAAGGCGCGTATTTTCGACCTTCTTAGCCGGACCTAGATGTTTTACTCATAAACTGGTGTCGTAATTTTAGACTGCTAAAATCTTCGCATAGACAGCATTAAGAGAAAGAAGCCAACCAAAATATTTATAGAATCCAAACTTCAAAATCGATAGTCTTTCATTACGAAAAGCCAAATGGCTTCAAGTCATGAATTTTCTTATTAAGCTAAATTTGTTATACCATAAACCACGAATGGAAAAATAAACAAACTTCTTACTTTTTTTTTTTAGGAATGCTTACATTTGTTGGTGGTGTGTTTATCATTGACGTTGTGTGCAATCTCTGAATCTTTGGTGCATATATTATGCGCTTACGAACATGTTATCAATTTTTACTTCGTTTCCTGGTCACGTAGATATTTAAGACATACCGCAAATTTCAAGTTATATCCTGAGCTTTCAAGGTATGAAAACCACTTCAAGAACCGTTCGGCGATTTTTGAGTGCTATCAAAACAGAGATATCAAAAAAAAAAATCCCACTACAAATTTATACAGACAGAGAGAAAATATTATTTCTTGGAAGTAAAAGGTTAACATAACAAGAATTTATTTTTAATGACGGTAAAAAAATATTATTTGCAACAGCTTTTAGATCCTTTCATCATTTAATATTTTAGCTTGCAGCAGCAGGCTTCTCAATTGGAATCAGACAAAATTTGACTTAAGTTTCTTGAGAAACTTACTGATTGCGGAGGAATATTCTTTACTTTAGTAACTTTGATATTGATGTAAGCTGAATATTAATTCATGAAGCCTTCTTGAAGTTCGAGTTAATTTTGAATTTGTTACAGTTTGAAAAAGCATGTTAATTTTCTCATTTCAGTTTAGATTTGTATTGATCAAGTGAACTTCCTATTTTTTTTATTTTTTATTTCACTAATAAATGTCTAAGTATAGACCAAAAAAAAACTTAATATGAGCTGCTGGGTCAAATGGAAGGTATAATTAACAGCAGAGTATTTCATTTTCAGTGAACCCTGTAAAATGACATACAATTCTATGGTATTACTTCTGGAAACTCGTTGAGATCCTCATATCTAAACTATCTACGAACAGAAACGAATTCAAAGACACTAATTGTCTAGTGGATGGTAACCATTTTTCACAGCATCAGGGAACACAAATACAACTCGAACTGATTCTGAAGCGTTTATATCACTAAGCACACTTAGAGGGAACAGTTTCCTTTTTTTTTTGTGAGGATTTATTACACAGTTAATTAGTTAATATTTTGATCTCTGGTGTGTTAAACTGCTAAAATATTTTAAAATAAATTTGGACTTAATTATAGCAAACCCTTCCAAGACCCATATTCTCTTGAACATTGTACAATACAAACCTTTCAAAGATTATTTTTTTTGCTATACGAAACAATTTCAGACCTAACGGATCCCCCAAATTGTTACAATTTTTTCACCTAACAAAGACCAAACCAATATTTTTACATAGCACTAATCTCATAGAATGTGAAGTCAGTAATACGCGCATGAAACTATAAACAAAAAATTAGACGAATGCAAATGAGTTGAACATGAAGGGTAAAAACTTAATTCATCTAATATCCTATCTGAAAGAGGCAAACTACTTCATGGAAATAGATAAGTAACATTCAAAGATGTTGGTAATACACTTTAGCAGATTTTCCTTTAGATGAAATATATTGTATATTTTCTCTGAATTGTGCAATCGACGTATTTTGCTGCTTGAAGTGGAAATTCGTCATTTGTTTTTACAATGTTGCCACAAAAAGAAAGAAATAAGGAATGCATTGCCAACTAACATCACAATCGAGTAGGCGTATGTCCTTACCACTAGTAAATTTCCCAGATTTCTTGTGTGGTTTGTATTAAAGTTGACTAAAACGTCGGATTTTTATCTACTTCATAAATCCAGTCTACCCGACTGGGATGGTATTACGTATTTCATCTGAAATCTAAATTATCTCGAAATCTATATGACACTAGCAAAAGATGTAACAAATAAATAGACATTTATTGATATTTGTTGCACATTTATTTAAGTATGAGGACTTTCAGATAACTTTATGTAGAAATAAATGGTATTTCACAGTGTTGATAAGGGATGAATGTTGTTATGTATATCCAGGAGGCCTAATTTTAGAATTGTGGAAACTAGTCAAAATATTTTAATAAATACGTGAAGCTTTAAGAATGTGATGTAATGTACATATGTATATAATTTCAATAAAGTTAGATTTTTGTGTTGTTTATCAAAATCACATTTTTACGTACGTTATTTTGTATTTGTTTATGAAAAGTTGATGTGCTTTTGTGTAACACCAAGAAATAAATGCTTAATTGTTTCTGCAAAGTGCTTCTCGATATTTCTGTTGGTTAGTACAATTTTAAATTATTTTATTGTTTGAACTCTACTTGTATGTTTGCTAGGATTTTAGAAACAGCACAAAGGGATGCTAATCCAGAAATTACTTATTACGTCGCCACTATAAATCACGACACGGCGCCACCGGTACAGACAGAAGACAAGTATTACTTCTGTTAAACATCAGAGGAACACGTAAAAAAAGTAATTAACAAACAGTCTCTTGCTCAAGTGTTAAAGAGAGATGAGAACTTAAAATGTTTTATTTGTCAATTCAGCAGAGAAAGTTAAGCAAATGTATACCAAAGTGCTTCGTAGAACCAAATTTAAGATATGCTGATATTAAGGTGACGTTTACTGACTTCAGTGTGGTTAGAAACGATGCAATATACAATAGTATATCGTAAGAAAATACGTTCATGGAATCAAGAAGCAGCTTTCAGAAAAGCAAATGCAAATATTTACTTTGTATATTCCAACAAAACTATCTTGATGTAACGTATATAGGTCAATTGTCTTGAGGTACAACTCTAACACTTTTGACCAGAACATAGAATCAGAGATGAATAAGTCGTATGCATTAATTTCAAATTAATTTTTTACCATCTGGAATATTTATGATGATTTCAATGTTTTACATGACAATGTAGGTAACAACGTAACATCTGAAAAAAAAAAAACTTACCATGTGGATAAGAAATCTGGCACCTATAGTTGTGAATATGTCTTTAATTTCATAAAAGTTTAAATATCCCTGATGTGGAGAAGATATTGGTGGTGACTTATTTATCTTTATACCGGTTTTAATAATAATTAAAAAAAATGCGATTACGTTATGGAAAATTCACGTTTAA
This sequence comes from Vandiemenella viatica, assembly GCA_031002005.1. NCBI lineage: Eukaryota > Metazoa > Arthropoda > Insecta > Orthoptera > Morabidae > Vandiemenella > Vandiemenella viatica. Next base: position 199,633,130 of record JARYHS010009186.1, read on the forward strand.
GGGGTAGTGTCCACTCACATGTGATCAGTGCACAGTCTTAGTGTTATTAAGATGTTTTGTCACACTCACTTGCGTTTTTTCAATACCATACTATCAAGTAAACAAAACGCAAAACTAATACGTACCGTAAAATAAACATTATCTTTGTGAGCTCAAAATACGTAAGTAGTGTGGGGATGAAACTTTCTATTAACATCAGTTAGTAGTTTGTATACAACAAACCTGAAACTTATTTAACATGTGCTTAATGAGCTAATTATCTTAATTACTGAATACTATGAACTATTTTTGCACAATCATTAGCCTCCTGCCGTCAGTTGACTGACTTGATTAAATAAAGTGACTGGAGAGTAACAGATATCCGATTCGAACACCTGTACACATGGAATTTTTATGAGCCATAAAACTGACCTTCACGTTTGGCAAAGCTTTCCTTTGTTAATGTGGAGTACGTTAGGATTCCACTTTAATCTGTAGGTCCCCGTTCCCCGGTAAGATTGCCGTGATAGGTTAGGGTGCTACATCAGGTATGGATTGTGCAGTCGCTAAGAAACTGTCACTAGGTCATTAAAACTACACGAAATTATTACTATTCTTCTCAGATTTTATAGGCCTACCCAATTTTACAAGCCAACATTTAATTTTCAACGTAGCATACCAACACTTCTGCTTACACGAGAGCACTTGTTTGATAATTCCATTACATTTCAGTTTTATACATACAAGAATAGAGTAAGAAACTTCAATACTGCAGATTCTTCACATTTCTTCACTCTAGATTTTTACGCCTCAAATTTCTAAATATCTCGTTAATGATCATATTTTCCCAACTTATTATTATTAATTGCGAAGATAACAATTTCCTACACAACTTTTACACTTTTCAGAGTATTATTTTAAACGATTGTACCGTTTCATAAACTTGTAACTGAACTAACCTTTCACTATATTTGAATGTATTTTAGTTTGTTTATTGCATTCAAAATTCTATCTAAAGCAATTATGTATTTTCTTTAATCATTTTAAATCAATTTGGTAAATTTTCATTAAGAATTTTCAATTAGTAAAGTGTTATGTAGTAAATTAATAATTTTTGGATTCACGCGTTTCTCAGGTTACTCATTGTCAAGCCTCTTCATTGTTCATTAAAAAACCCTCAGCATATTGACACGCGTTAGAACAAGTTACTAGATGTTGCAGGCTTCTTATCGCACGCGAGCTGGTTGGATATACATACCTCTACAACAGTTTCACCTACAAACTTAATAAGCAAGGATTGCTCAAAATTTAACTGCTTATATCCACTCGTTTGCATTCAGAATATTAATCATTTAGAAAGAGAGAGAGAGGCTTAGTACTAGTTTGTTAAGTCTTAAGCGATGAAGCTGTTGCAGCTTGGAGGGCCACTTACTGGCCCATGATGTCTTGAAACAAAGTCTCAAATGATGTATTATACATAAAATATGAGCATCCCTCTTCATCTGCGGAAAGGTTATACAGGCATCGAGTCACACTAGGATATAAATTTGGATTGTTGGCTGTAATATCCCTGCCTGATGAGCATTTCTACAGGTTGATCACAAATGGGTTTCAAGTTTTCTTATTACTGGATACCAATGAAGCTCGCTAGGATTGAACCAAAGAACTTGTCTGGGACCTAGGTGTGGGGTGGCTCGACTTTACTTTTAGCATCCTCATTCACGATTTGTCTGTATTGCTGTCTCCTCTAATTTCTTGCTGCCTTATTTAATATTGCGACAATAATTTTAATTTATAGTTTACTCATTCATATTAATATAATCTTACTTAAGATTGATATTAATTCGTTTATTATTCACTTGACGAGTGTACTTGTCCATAGGATTTAATGTTTAATTATAACGAGTGCTCATAATCAGACAATATATAATTAAAAGCAAAATAATTCTCAATATTCCACATAAAACAGCTATGGAATATTCAGCAGTTAAGCCAATGGCCTAGATAACAGCAAAATGCTGCATGATGATGGTGATTTCTGAATTCAGATATCTGCAATAACACGGGTTACAAGTCGCAAGGAGTATCCTCTAAAGATGTAAGCAAAGTAATCTTCTTCGCAGTATATTTTCTATACAACTTTACACACCGAGCGTGTTGAGTGAGCGGTAACGCTCTGGACTCGCATTCACGGGGTTCGAATCCCCATGGGGCCATCCTTATTCAGGTATTCCATCGATTGCCCGTATCACTCCAGTCTGCCGGGATGCTTCCTTCAGAAGGCCATGGCCGAATTCCTTCCTTTCCCGCCTCCAATAAACTCAACGTAGACGAGGCATAAAGATCACAAAGACATAGGCAAAAATAAATAAAAGCACTTCGCACTTACGTGAAGTTACAACGTTCAGTCTAAGCTCCAGAATGTTTGCTCCACACATTTTCGAACTGACATAGTCTCAAAAAACTTATGTCAATAACTCCGCAACTTTCCTTAAATATAAAATTATAAATTTCCCCATTACATTTAACGCCAATATATGGGCGGGTGCGAACAAATATTTCGTAGTATACTTGCTTGTTAGTGTTTTCAGAACAAACTAATTTGCTTTTATAATAAGCATGAGGTGACAATATACATATGGTGTTTTGTATGAAGATCCGTCTCTTCGAAAACAATACGTACCTTCAAATTTAAGTTCAGTCAAAATTTTGTATTGAGTTACGGTATTTTCTTGTACAATTTAACTTTCATACTTTTATTTCATTTATTTATTTACGAAAATTGCTAATGATAAATACTTTTTAATATTTTTAATATCACCAAAGCAATGTATCTGTTAAAACTTCTATGTTCATGTTTTCCTTGTGGCGTTCTGCCTCTTTCCTTAACACTTGATCGAATTTAGAGTAGCACGGGAGATATTACATCGAAACCATTGGAGGTCGATTAAACATTCACTGCCGATAGATAGACGGTAACTGATGGCATTGACAGAGCTTCATTTGGTATTACCTAATACTGGCACAGCATTATACATGTTCTGCGACGGTTCCAGCCACAAAACAAGCCACAGACTCGACAAGCATTTAATTGAGATTGACAGAATATAAATGCAAATGTAGCAACTTCTCAAAAAGTTTACACTAAGCTGTAATTGCTGACCGCTTTGCAGCCATGTTGATTATTGTCAGCTCCATCGGCAATCCACCTTTCTCACCACTAATCGCACAACCTTTCAGAGCTCAAAAAAATTATTTTTGAAAAAATTTGCTAGCTTTCTTAATTATTGCACGTTAGTTTTATAATGTCAAGGCATCGGTTTTGAATTTGCTGCAATCAGAGGGTGGCGTAGTGGAGTTTTCTTTCGAATAAAAAGAATTTAAGAATCGTCTATATTAAGAAAAAAACTAACAATTATGATCCTTCATTAATGTACAGTGATATTAGAGATCATTGGAAATAGAATCTTGAAGCTTGGCTCAGAATCTGAAAAGATATTCTACAGAATATTATACCCAGAGCTAAGAACTCAACCTTCAAAAACCATAGCGTAATTAAACAGCTGTAACCATTATTTCATGCCTTTTTTGTGGAACGATACGGGAGTGTCTAACTTATGGTCGATAAACAGACAGTTGGTTAATATTTCATGGTAACTGTGAAACCTGAAAGTGCTAGAAGTTATTAACATACAAAACTGTTTACAAACTCATTCCTCTGCTTCAGGCGGTACAAATCCATACCAAGTTAAAACGAAATAAGCAAATACTCTACACTCTGAGTTTAAAATTCTGAAGATCTGCTGTCAGATCACTATCCGACCATGAATATTTCGCTTTTACATGGTTTCATGAAATCGTACTACATAAATTAATCTTATATATATATAAAAATAGACGTGTGTTATCCTAAATTTCACTTTTCAGCCACCACTAGCTAGTACAGATCACTGGTCTTTGTGTGTGGAAATAGCCTGGAGTTTCCTGTCGTGCACAACGTTGGCCGAACGTCGATAGCTGTGGGGATGTGGGAGATATGATGGTTAAAAGTGGTCGATGCAGAACATTTTCGTATTTCGACCAAATATGTCACTCTGCTGCAACAACTATATAGCATATACCAATGGTGTTTGTTTGTGGCAGTGGTATCGTGTCTCCTGTCGTGTACTATGGTGGTTAGATGTCGTTAGCTACAGGGGTGTGGGAGATATGGTGGTTGAAATTGGTCGACCTGCGGCACTTTCATATTTCTACCTAAAACTTATGTGTCATGGTGTATCACTTTTCAATCAAAACTATCTAGCGCAGATCACTGGTGTTTGTGTGTGGTAGTAGCACAGAGCCATCCGTCGATCACAACGTTCGACGAATTTCGGTAACTGTGAGAGTGTGGGAGGTATGGTGGTTGAAATTGGTCGTTCAAGTATATTTTCGTATTTCGACCAAAGACATTTGTGTCCGTATATTTTACTTTGCTGCCTGAACTACATAGCGCAGATGACTGGCGTTTGTGTGTGGTAATAGCATCAAGTCTCCCATCGTGCACTATGGTGGTTAGATGTCGGTAACTGTCAATCCAAATTCTTTACAAACACGATCGAAGTCGTGGGTACCAGGTAGTAAATAATAAAAAGTTTTATACGAATATTACATTCGTATGTTTTAGTAAAAATAGTACATATAAATTCATGGAGACCCTTAAATATTGCTTGATTATAAAATTAATTAATTCAATTCGAAACAGAATAGTTACATTGGTAGCTTTATGTGCATGATTTGTTTAACTGGGTTCCACTGAACCTGTGTTTTTGGTGAGAATTAGGTTGCAGAGATAGAATTGGCTGCTTCTTCTTGTCCGAACGTCTTGCCCCTAGCCCGGCTTAGACGTGGCTTAGCGTGGGGACTTCTACCCCTCCATGACAACGTCTATGGAGATGAATTATTCTGTTTTTCCGTTGGTTTCCTCTGTGTTACAGTCTTCGTAAGTATTCTTGACTTTGAGAGTGTGTTGTTTGTGTTCTGAATGAGAGATGACAGAAGGTAGAGTGTGAAACCCGGTGACGACCATTCAGGCATACTCTTCCGAAAGACGCCAATTGAACCACCATGCTCAACATCTCCATCCCACGGACGAATCAGAATCAACAGTCTCGTATGCCCTCACTCCATACGCACAGCCGAGAGGTTTAATAGAGTATTTTGGCGCATAATCTGATATTTACCTCTCCTGCCCCGCCAGCCAAGACCTGAGGATGAAAGTTTCCTCTTCCACCATATTCGAACCAGCTCACTCTGTGTCAGGGCCAATCACCATCAGCGTGCGAACGAATGGGGCGGGCTCAGCAATTGATATGACTTATCAATAGTAAACAATGAATACGTAATATGTAGAATGGAGAGTTATTCAAATATTGCATAACTCTTTCCACCGCTGGAAATAGAGTAGTTGTTGAAGATATAAATAAAATACGGATTGAATTAGAATAGCTAATTGCTGACTAGTTATCTTCAGGATGACAAATCGGTTCTAAATATATTACTGCTATGAGACAATTCGTTGAAACGATACTCTAATTATCCTTTAGGTTTAGTTGGTGTTTAGATATCAGTGAATTTTAATATATATTTTTAATCTTGGTAAGGATTTGCGATTACTAAAAGGATTTTTACTTGCTGACAGAGTAAGTTAAAAAAAATATTCTGTAACTATTTCATCGAGGGCATCTTTAGAAACAATGTAACCGTTATTTGGTTTTATCTATAACATCATTATTCTGTAATGTGGGACCTCAGTGAAATGTGTTGTATACGGTTAGCCACACAAGCCCCAATCCTGTTTTCCACTTACTGCTAAAGTTAAACGGAAACGGAGTCTAGGACAGATTTTAATAGATTACATGCAACGAATATTAGATCACCGATAGACGTAGTAAAAGTCACAAATGATAAAAATTGTTAAAGAGCAATAGCAGTTAGTGATAGAGATGAGCCAGCTGAGAAGATGGCAGGGCCTGCTTCCATAATGTGTACCGAGTGTCTGAATCAGTTAGCGTGGAAGTCTGGTTTGGAAGAAACCTGGTAATACGAGACAACCGATGTCTTACTCTTATTACCTACATTTTACAGAAATAGTTTCCAGTAAATTGTTTGAATTCAAACTCGAATTCGCAGATAATGTTTATTTTAAAGAACTCAATTATAACAGATTTTGCTTAATTGTTTGCTCATGTGTCGTAATCAATACATTTAAGCGTGCTGTAATAATGATCCAAATACATGCTACGCATCAAATTAAATGTGGCAGTAAATATTTCTTTCAAAAAAGAAATATTACTACTTGAGTTCCAGTGGTGTCATTAATTTTCTTAGAAAGACATGTAATACAGGTATTTACTACCTACTTAGCGTATCTAGTACGAGTAACCAGTAGGGTACATGGCAATAAACTAATGGCCAATTATTTGGTGGCAAACACTAATAGCCGTTGACCGTTTAGAATGTTATATAATTTTTGTGCCTCACATAACTTATATGAATGTGACAACATGTGGTTTGGAACGATAACTACTTCTCAAATGTACTTCCCCAATTACATTCACTTCTTCAGTAATACAAGTCGTTTATGTCACCAGTAACGATTAGAGAGAGAAAAGTTCCAGTTATTGTATTTCCGTTCGCTGTAAAGATACAGCACATAACGAGGGTCAGTCGAAAACTAATGTCTCCCTTTTTTTTCTCCTTAATTAATTTAGTTAAGGAAAATCTGAATTTGACCCAATTACTGAAAACTTCTTCTTCAATTCACTGCAGTAATAACTTCCTGCATCAACCGGTGGCAGGACTGCATCCACTTCCAAAATGGCTGACGTCGATGTTCGTAATAGACAGCGTTCTGTGATTGAAAGTGAAACGCCCATTCGCATTCATAGAAGGCTGAAAAATGTGCACAGAAATGCAACAGTGGATGCCAGCACTGATAGACGGTGGGTTCGTCATTGTAATGAAGCGGAAGGGCAAACACTGCTGGCTGACGAAAAGCGGAGAAGCAGGCCGGCGACTGCAGTGACACCACGCAACATTCAGCGAGTCGATGACGTCATTCGCGGTGACCGCCGGGTGACAACAGATGAATCGTATCTCATTCTTTCCCTCAGTATAGTCAGTGTGGTGACGGTAATCCAACAACTGGGGTACTGAAAAGTTTGTTCACCGCGGGTACCTAGAATGTTAACTGACCATAATAAAGAGACAAGAGAAACAATAGCTTCTGAACTCATGCGCCGCTTCGTTTTGGAGGGAAAGGAGTTTCTGGAAAAAATCGTGACCGTAGATGGAACGTGGGTTCATTTTTTGGAACCTGAGTCAAAGAGACAGTCAATGGAATGGCTTCACGTAACCTCACAAAGGGGAAAAAAAGAAAGAAAAAAAAACTGTGCGATCGTCAAAGAAAGTTATGGCAACAGTGTTCTGGGACGCAGAGATTGTGGTTATGGTTGTTTATTTGGAGCAGAGATGCGCGATATATTCTGTCCAACCCCGAAAAAGCTTAAAGCACGCCTTCAGCGAGTTCGTCCGTCCTTGGGCGATGCATCGTGGTTAACCATTGTTGATGACGACCACAAGTTCGAAGTCGGGTACCCGCTTTACCTCCAGTGCATCAATGGCAACCAGAGGTACCGCATCAAGGCGTTGCGGTCAACCTTCCAAGAGCTCGATAACTTCCTTACCGAGAAAGGAGGGCCATGGACCATCGAGCTAAGGTGCGAGTCTGGAGCAGAGTGTATGTCTGGGAAATTCCCAACACATCCAAACAACTGCGCCGTACACTCTGCAACCAGAAGTACTCGCGCCTCGCCAAGCCTGTCATCGATGAAGGGAAGGACTGGTCGCAACGAGTACCATTCCCCAGCATCTTCGCCGAAGACTTCGATTGCGACCAGTACTTCGAGGAATTGTACCACAGGCTATTCGCGTCGCCAGTACCAAGAAGGAGAGTGGGACCGTCGCCCACCGCTCCAGTCAACGAGGGGACCACGGACCAGCTAACCAGCCACGAGGGGTCACTGGACTAGCTACTGCAAGCTAGTCCTACCCTCACATCACGGCGCCATGAGGGATGTGCTCCGCCAACTGGCCACCATCCCGCCCAGCTCCTGGCCGGCACTCGCCGGATATCTAGCAACCAGTCCCAGCCAGGAGGACATCAAGTCGGCCATGGAACACTTTGGCAGCAATGAACCGGCCAACACCACCACTACTCAGGAAGTTGGGGGAACAGAAGCCGTGCCACGCCCAGCCGTCGCCCAGTGCTCAGTCCCCAAGACTGACACCCTGCAGCCAGCCAGGCAGGCCACCAAGAAGAATGCCGAGCGACCTCGCAAGAAACAAGCCGCAGTCATCCAATGTTTCCGCTGCCAGCGGTACCAGCACCTGGCAAAAGACTGCCGCAGCCAAGTACGCTGCATACGATGCGGGGAAAACACAGCGCCACGGTCTGCCCACGACCGCGTGATGCCACGCCTACGTGTGCGAACTGTGGTGCTGACCACGCTGCATGTTACGGAGGCTGCCCAGAGAGGAAGCGTCATCATGCAGAATGGAGACGGAAACAACTCAACCCAGCAACACACATCCACCGACAGGAACGGAGGGAAGGACAGACCTCCAAACCAACAGGACCACCCACGGTCAACAGGCAAGCCGGCAACCCAGGACCACCAGCTGGCCGCCGACGGGAACAGCATGCTGTCCACAGCAAAGGCGCTGTGACCACGCAGATACACAAGCCAACCAGCTGGGGAGAGTCGTCCAGCTGCTTACGCAGCTGATCACGGCGATGATCCCCAGCTATCATACGAACCCTATGGGGGTTTTGACATAAGGGCGCCTAAGGCGCCCATAGCCCTTTTCCCCCCAAAAGCGTAATAAACAGAGTCCCCGAAATATCCTATCCCATACAGAGCCACATTAAGTAGTGTTGCCCCGGCACAAACATGCCGTTGAGGCAGTGACACAAAAAAAAAGAGTTCGTCCAACAAAAGCGATGGTCGATATTCTTCTTTCTTCTTTTGCATTACACATCAGTCGTCGCACCATTAAAGAGATTGGGAAAATTCGATGGAAAGTCTTGCCTCATCCCCATACAGCCATGACCTAGCACCATCAGACTTCCATATGTACGGAATGCTAAAAGAAGCTTATAGTACTACACTCGTATAGTGGCGTGTACTAAATTTAATTTGAGGCAGCGTGAAAGAAATTTTCTATATCGCCGAGCGGGGTGACGGGGAGAGGACAATGTTGTCCATCCCTGGAATTCCGAGTTGTAACACCCACCCAAAGCAGCGAGCAAATATACGCTGCATACATAACAAATCACCAGATTATATTTTCAAGAACTGACTGTGTGTCCTTGTGTAGTGAGGACAGCCAATCAAACATAATAATATATCATGATAATTATATTGTTGCTATAATTTCTTTTAGTACACACGTCGCGGAATGACCCAAGTGCAGAGGGGTGCTTCCGCAGGCGAAGGTGAGAGAGGAGATTCCGGTTGCATTCGCCGGAGGCAGTGGACACTGTATTGGGAGAACTTGCCGGAGGGTCGAAGAGAAAAGTGTATGTGAATGTGCAAGTGCATGTGAAGGAGGATGTCAGTGAGATTGCGTGTGGGGCAGTGGAAGTAAAATTTGTGCTCTCTGTGACCAGAAGCGTGTTCCTATGTTTCAGGAACCATGGTAATGAACATCGGTAATACTGTAGAGCAAAACTTCACCAAACGGTAATGATACAAACAAACATTATTTGTGAAGAATACATACCTGTTGGTTTTATTGGTTACAACCCGTAAGCGCCATTTTTGGCTAAAGCTAACACCAAGGATTTCTCTGCCCGAACAAAAATACCTGAGACTAATCGGCGGTGCAATAAAAAAATGTTTTTTTTTTCTGGGGGCTCATGTTTCGCTCTTTTTTCAATAAGTTTCAATGAAAATTTGTTTTAAAATCTTGAAAACATAAATGAAAATTTTATGGAGTTTGATTTAATATTTATTTAAATAAATTCCGTACTCAGTATGTTCAACTACCAATAATTTTTTTTTATTCATGTGTTCAATATTCTTAAAGTCTTGGTTTACGAAGAACTCTTGATAAAAACAATTACAAAAATATTCAATAAATTAATAAGAATTTTTATGTAACGAAACTTCGCAATGATAGTAGACTACCGGTAGGTAATACAAGTTTTTCGTGTTATTCACTTTGAAGATGAGGAGGCCTTGGAAACGCCCGTGCGTCCAATGGTTAGGAAACAAGACTATGCTTTTTGAACATACACCCTTGTTAAAGAGTACCAAACCTGTGGAAATGGATGGAAATTGTATTGAAAAATGACAAATTAATTGCCAATGTTGTGGTTTTCTAGCTATGTAATTGCATTTGAATTTCTTGACACTTAATAAAAGGAGAAAAAAATAGGAAGCATTAGTTTTTGACTGACCTTGTTAGTATTTTGTCGTTTTGTCTGTTGAAAGCGCAAAGTCTTAGGTGTGGTGGACTGCGTAAAAGTGTAGAGCGAACGCGTTGATCGTTAATGTTAATGTCGGAGCTCTTTCGCCTCCGAGGTCGCAATCGATATGGCGAGCCGGCAGTCCGCTGTTAAACCGAGTTGCCAAGCACCGCCAGCAGACAAAACTTCACGATTGTGATTGAGGCGCCTGTTGTTCGATCTAACTGCTCTCCGCAAAGTTAAATAAAACACGACTACACGGTCTCTACAGCAGTGAAAATGAAAATATCGAAGTGCAGCTGATATTTACTGGTCAGGATCCATAGCGTCGTTTTAGGAATTGCCGCAAGCGAAAAGAAAGAAAAAAATATCACTTTGCAATTACTTAATAAAACTACACGTTTAAGATCATATTTATTATAAATTCGTTCTAAATGTACGTATGCACGATATAAACATGATAACTATTTGGAATAGTTACACGTTCCTTCTTTCTATAAAATTAACTTCCTCCAATATTTACTTCAAAAAGTGAGAGAAAAGATAATAGATAACATTAATAGAAAGATTGCAAGCTAACAAGTGAAAGCTTTGTATGTATTTACGAAGTTTAATGTGACATGATGGAGACCAACTCGTCACACAGATTTTAGTTACTCCGTGACTTCATCATGCTACCTCAGCGCAGTTGTTTTCCAAGAATTCCGTTCCGTTGTGAAGTAACGTATGTTATCTTAATGGGCTACACCAAGGCCATCTCTAGCTTATTGTTGTTGGAATAAATAGCTGCCCATCAAATTTGAAGTTAATAGTCGTGGCTGAATATTTTGTGAAATTCTAGCGGTCTATGATATTATACCCTGAATATTTCTCTTTTGACTCGGACCTCGACCTGGCCGAAAAACATTTGGAGATATCTTAAACGAAAAATACGATAAAACTTAACATGCTTTCTAATATCAAACAAACACATGTGGAAAGCGAACCTGTTGACTCAAATTATGATCCACATAAATAACAGTCATAGGAAACACCATTATTGTACAGTAAAAAATGATTGATATGTCTTTTTTGGCTTACAAGTAAGCATGTTAAATAACAAACGTCTCAAAATATGACGAAATGTTTTGTATTCAGTCGAGTAACTTCTCAACATATAAGGCATGACTTTCCATGATCCTTAAATTAAAACATATTGGCAGTAAAGTATCATGGTTGTTAGGGTCCGAAACAATCATTTGCTAAACGCCACCTACGCTGTTGACATTCACTTAATTTTTCGTGGTCCTATTAGGAAACAGCTCGTCCCACAGCAGGGTTTACTGGCCAGCTAATTGCTTGCTAATTACTTGGCTGCTTGTTGACACATGTTGCGGTAAATTGATGTTGATCATTTAGTTTATTACTTGATAGTGCTTCTTTCTACTAATGTCCATAACACATCAAAAATTCTCTTTAAGCTCATTTAATGTTTCTAAACCACCGACTCCACACTGCTAGAGTCAAAGGTTATAGCCTCGTGGAAAGCACCAGCTGCGAGTAAGTAATTAAGGCGTCGACTGTTTGTGCGTCCTGCATCGTCTAAATTAAACACCTCCCTTGTGTTGCAATTACTGAGACACTGTATTGGCTAAGTAATACCATCAGTACGTGGAGGTTTCAACAAATCAGATTAACCCACGGAAGATTGGTCCGATGACCAATCTTATTACTCCTTCGATAGAATCATCTAGAAGTTTGCAGTGAGTCGGCAATGTTCCGATTGTGGGACAGTGACAATGTTTCATTGTTACATATTTGGAAAACAACGTATAAGCTATTTGTGGCTAAACAAAACGTTCTTATAACAACAAAATAATGTATGAACACTTAATTTCAAGACAGGAGGTGGATGAGGAGGGTCAGAGTGTATACTGGCGATGAAGCATGGAAAGATATTGGAGTAGGTATGAAAAGTAGTGCATGGAAGGGAAAAGATGACCATGACCACAAGCTGGCACTCGATTTCAGGCACAAGGGTGTGGGAAGATTCTCTTTTTTAGGTAATTCTGTCAGGGATTGGAATGAGTTACCAAGAAAAATGATGAATAACTTACCGAAAAAGGTTAAAAGAATTTGAAGTTAAAATTTGTGGAGGGCAAATGTATGCCGGTGCCTGATAGGGGGAAGAGGGGTGTGTAGGGAAATTGCCACCGGAGCGCGTGCTCCATTGCAATTAAATTAAATTAAATAGTAAAACATGCAGAATATTGACTGTAAGATCAGTAAAATAATGTAAAACTTATCGAAAATAATGCTGACACTGGTTCTATAAAATTAAGTTTCATAGAAGATATTTATAAATGGGAAAATGTACTGTTATGTTACGTGCTAATGAACTGTTTTAAGATATTTGACTTTCCAGCTATTCTAACTCTTGTACAAATACACGATTAAGTATATGATGGCGTATGTTAGCGATGAGGCTTATTAAAAGAATTATGAATAGTACCTGGAACAGAAGATACAACCATAACCAAATCCAGGCGAATATATATATTTATATATATATTGTAGGAATCAAGGACTGTAATAAATTAGCACAAGCAACTCTGAACAATTTACCAGAAAATTAATATTCTAAAATGGTAAAATTAGGTTTTTTTTTGTCATATTGCACTCATTGCATTAAAGAATTTTAAAATATCATTAAATGTATAAGCAGGTGTGTAGGGAAATTGGCACTGGGACTTACGGTCCATCGTAATTAAGTTAAATTAAATATCCGCTTTTTATATGCAGGTATTACTGTGTAGGTGGCAATAATAATCAGAAGTCTTCAAAACAATTTGTTAATGGGCACACGTTCCCTGGTACAGGGGTATTAGTTAAGATGATATTTTTCCAGCCGATACTTGAAATCATCGCTCATATTTGAAATTAATGTGAGCCTGTGATGCTACCTCTGCGCAGTTAAAAGATTCCTTCTTCCTTCTTCATGTTACTTTACTGCTCGTCAATAGCGAGGCCATCAAAGTCCAGAGAGGATTGGGGGAAGGATCGGGAATCAATTACGACAAAGCGTTTCGAAGGAACCATTCCTGCATTCGACTTGCAATGATGGAAAACCAAAATCTGGATGGCTGGACGGGGATTTGAACTTGCGTCCTCCAGAATGCAAGGCCAGAGCATTACCACGCCCGCTAGTTCGAGACCTGAGAGAAGCACCTCTGCCTTAGTCTTGTATACAATATTTTACATGAAAAATCCCTTCTAAAATATAATCGTATGATGATGAATCCAGGATACATCATGTCATATGATTCTCAAATTGGAGACCAGAATTAAGACGGAATTGGTAGTTTAGTCTGGGTTCTACATACATCTATGATTACAATTTCAAATTATGTTACTATCTAGCGTCGGTATTAAATCGATGTATTTTTTAATCTCATCTGTATACGATCGTAGGAAGAAAGAATCAAAGACGTGCAATTTCAATTTAAATAGATTTTTATACGCTCAGTTACTACAAAGCCATTCTGTTCGCAGGTATTTACCACATAAATTATTTAAATTAGTTGATAAATAATTAAAAATAATTTACTGTTCTATTAACTGTCTTTATTACCATAAAAAAAAGTGTACAGCAAATCTAGGAGGGAGAGAGGGGAGCATATCGGGGCACTTGCCCAGGCGGCAGCTACAGGGGAGACGAAAATTTGCTCCGGATCGCAAAATTCGTAGATCCGTCACTGTTTGTATAACCACATTGTGAAATTTGTTTGTCACGGCAGCGGTTACAATTATGTGTTACGGAAATATCCTATCAGTGAATACGAAACTAAGAAAGAACCAAAATAATTGATACACGGTTATTTTTCCTGATTTTGAACAGAGCTTAAAAAGTTTGTCGACAGCATAGTAGCAAGGATTCTTAGGGAAAATGGACAAAGGAAATGTAAAGGAACCTTATCAGCATTAGTGTAAAGTAATTTCGGAGAAACATAAACAACCTCAATACGCTGAGGAGTGCGCTGAGGAGCGCACGCTCGATCCTGGAGGTACAACGGGGCCGGGCATGGGCCCAGGTCCCCGCGTAGCGGCAGCCCTGACTGCTGTTTCTAGCAGCCATCAAAACCAATGCCGGGACTGTCCCCGACCTCCACCTTATAAACGACAAAAAATACACTTATCACACACAGAAGAACATAGTTACATATTTCGCAGATGCCAACACTTCTCTTCCTCCATTAGTACCCAGTACGAAATGGCAGTCGGTATAAAAACTCTTCGTATACGGCCAAAAAAATCAAAGATCCAAATTTGACTATGCCAACGACGAGTAACTGCTTAACGTCTCTTAACAGCGAGGTCTTTAGAGACGTGAAAGGATGGGGGGGGGGGGGGGGGGGCAAGGAATGGGAAGGAATTCAGCCATGGCCTTTTGAAGGAAGCAACCCGGCATTTGCCTGGAGTGATTTGAGAAACCATGGAAAACCCAAATCTGGATACCCGGACGGGGATTCGAAGTAATACTCATCAAAAGGAGGTTGACCCCTGGGAAGAATAAATGAAATAAATAAGTTTGGAAAAGATGGTGAAGAGGAATGAGATAGATAAGTTCAATCTGAATGACCGAAACGTTGGTAGATCTCGATTTCCCCCTAATACGATGCCTACATATCTAATGCTCGCCCTCCAGAGTAGGTTATAATGCTAGCTGGGAGTTTAATGAGATGTGATCTCACTGAAGTGAATATTACTCTCCACTGAGCTGGTAAGGTCACTTCTATCACAGAAACATTTTCAAAATAAACATGAGACTCTTTATGCCGGCCTCGGTATGGAAGGGGTAGGGAACTAGCTACACGTGCTGAAGGTCGCAGGTTCGAGTCCGGCCGCGGGCAAAGGTGAGTGTTGTGCCTGTGAACGTCATGTTTGTGTTGTGGTGTGTATAAGTAGTTGGAAGATGCATACTGGAAGAATCTGAAAGCACTGGATCATATATAATCACTGCTGAGTTGGTTGTATGGTCAGAGATGAAAAAAAAAGGATTACCGGAGATTATCAAGACATATCAGATGATAAAATGTGCGTAGCTTTCTCTAGCAATATTCAAAGCGATGTTATCGGATGTTGGCAGAGCATCAACATTTCATAAGCAACATAGAAAATTCTAAATGCGAAAAAAATAATAAATACTTAAAAACTAATAGGTATCGGATGAAAATAATCTTAAACAAAATTATACAGAATTTACAAGCTTCTAAAATTGCAGTGGACAAACTAAACATTCTGAAAACACCTAAAACACATTCAGATACAATTTCTGTCACAAATAACAAACTAATGTCCTTTAAATAAAATACTGGGTGTTTCAATGTGGTCAGCACACATACAAAGCAGTTTTACATAACACACTAACTAACATCCCATACATTAACAAAGTAGATTCATACAATTACAACAAATCAACGTTTTACTTTATTTAAAGCAACGGTTGTCCAAGGAATGGGAAAGTAGCTTATACTTACTTTAAAAGGTCTTCCTGATCTTTAAATAACACATAAGTTACTACGTACTTATAACCACCGCATTTTTTCTATAACGGAAAAGAAATAGCAGATTCTAATTACGAATAATTTTAAATAACGCCCAGCTAAATTTTGGGTAATTCTCTCATTGCCACTAATTGTTTCCTTTCATTCGTGACAAAAATCATGTTATTTGAATTTCAGAAAAGATGTAGTTACAGTGAAACCTTGAATCCTGGCAGAAGCACAATGATTCTTTTGAAGTTAATAGATAAATGACAGCATTAAACAGATGAGTGAAGTTCTGCAATCGGTTAGACGCTGTGGCAGTGTGGGAACTGCTTTCCATCTGGGAGTCACGCGAAGCTATTTATCGGCAGTGAATTGTTCACCAGCCGGAACTAGGCTCTCCCTATATTACCGTCACGATACAGGAAACAGCTACAGGGCTGGTCGATCAACTAGATTAAAACTACGGCTCCTAGCACAGGCGAAGTCTCGCGTTGGGAAAAGCTCAGTCTCGGAACGAGCAGCAATTTATGGGAAAGTGTTCCTTTTTTTTAGTTATGGCTTTACGCTTCGTCAACGTCGAGGTCATTAGAGCCGGGAGAGGACAGTGGACAAGGAACGGGAAGGAATACGGCCATGGCATTTTCGAAGGAAGCATCCCGACATTCGCGTGGAGTGATTTGGGGAAACCAAGATCTATTTAAATCAATCAGGATTACTTTAGATGATGATACTGAGGTGAAGGTGGTGACTTTAACAGTAACAGTTCCAATAAACTTACAACTTCAAATTCAACCAACCATTTTAAAAAATTTATAAGATATTAATGTTGCTTCCATGCTTCGAACAATAATGTGACCCAAGCAATCTATAAAAAATACATGTGTTGTGATTGGCAAACGATATTGATATTGAAGATACAGAAAGAAGACCTGCTTTGATCTACGGAATTTGTCAAGTGATTCAGAAAATTAAATTCGAAATAGACAGGAGAGCAGTAGGAACGGAAGATTTTTTCTAAGCATTTCTAATATGAAATAATTTAAAGTTCCCACAACTGATTTTAAAATTTTCGGCGGAAGGGGATGAGTTATCAAAGATTTTTATTAATCATCGTCTCATACTCCCACGGTGCGTCCCTCGGCACGTGCTTGGGAACGCCTGTCATCTTTGCTGCATATGTTAGCAGGGACGGCGCGCCTCCACCCACCGCCAGGCGGTAGAAGATGAAAGGCGCGTACTGCCTAGCACGCGCCGTGGGAACGAGCCTTAAGAAGTAGCACCGCGATAAACCTTAGATCTATAGGATCATCGTCGTTTCCTAATTTCTATGATCAGGAATACTAATAATCAACGCAGGACAGTAAATAAGTATTCAGAAATGCAGTTTAACAACAAAATCTAATTTGTCATTAGGTCTAGCACTGGTACGACGAGTCATTGACAAAAAATCCAAAAAAAAAAAAAATTCGAAAATTTATCCCCCACTGATCCTCTTACTTACGTATATGAAGAAGCAATTAAATTTTTTTTAAAATAATAATAATCTGAAGTAAAGGGACAACGATAATATGTGTTCTGTGCTTGACTGAAAGTGTGATCCCATTTGCAAATAACACTGAAGATACAGATCAGTTACTCAAAATAATAAACACTATATTTCAAAACAGATTTGCGCTAACATGGACAAAACAGAAAGGAAATTCGCAAAGTGCATGAGAAATGGCAAAGTAGCAACAACATTATGTAAAAATGGAAAAAAGGATCTCTCATGTACAGTATTTACGGAAGTTACTAATTCAGTTGATACAAAAAGAATAGTTGTGAACATGGGTTCCCACACCAAAACTATGAAAATAAAAATTCCCACTTTTAATATTGAAATATTATCAAAATTGATCCAGAAACCTCTCAGACTAGTGCTTAAATAAGTGAAATGAGTGTTTAATTTTTTTTCAAGAAAATCCGTTTTCAACCAATTTTTTTTTATCAAGTTTCCTTATTTTTGCCCAACCCTGAAGGTAATCCTGACTATGCACTTGGTTGTGAAAGGAGAAGCTGTTACTATCAGCTGTTAACCTATCTTAGAATTACGGAATTAAAGTGAATTACTAGGGACAGTAATTTATAGACAGGATACTATATCGAACAATGAATCACTTTAAATGTGACACTGCAGGCGCATATTAATGAGAACATGTACAGAAAAAGAAGTAAGAGATAGATAATGCATCGCTTTTAGACACATACAGATTTGGATATTTTGCTAATAGAGTGTTCGGATGATGAAAATATTTTTAAAGTGATACAGAAATTGCAAACAACTTAGGACATGAAACAACCAGCCATTTAAGTGGCGGATACAGTGTTAACAAAACACATGGTGCTCCTTGCTAATGAAAGCTTCCAGTAGAAGCCACAACAAAAACAGCGGGTAATTATGAGACCAGGGCGTTTAAGAAGCCTCCTCCTCCACACAATACGCGACAGGGATGTCCAGTGGCCAAACTGGAAGTTCAGGCCGCAGCTCTGTTTTAATAATAAGTTATAAATAAGAATCGGATTCTTAGAATTTGATTTTTTAAATTATGACGTCAAAATATATTTCTGCAATTCTTAAAAAATGAAATTTTATTTAATTCTACGTTTCGCAACAGTGAGTTTCAAACCTGGACATTGAGCACTTTGACGTAACGATGACAAAAAACGGTGTCAACGCTTCTAATGATGTGAACTGTAGTTAAAGAGACACTACAGCTACGGAAATTTGAAGGTAGCAAAAACGTTTAATCCTTGCGTTGTGAAAGTCCTGGGCTTGAATGTTAGTAACACCATTCAGTTTTACATGGTCTTTAAATCTTGATACAGTCCCCAAGTGACGCATCATCGATAACCCATAAAACATATAAGAAAATTATTATTGTTATTTGTTACAACAAAAAAAATAGGATATTAAATTTTTCATAGCTGGATATAAATGTATAACAGCTATATGATATCGATTATTCCTGTATCTTAGTTGTTTTCGTATCAGATGAACAAACAGTACTCTTCGCTTTTCGCACGGAACAATCGTGTTATACCTTAGTTGCTAACTACTGCATGAAACGTATCATCAGCTTGTTTGTTTTTACTGGGTATTAGTACCGTTGACTTTGTCTATTATCAGCTGTACCAAGGCCACTTCTTTACTCAGTATCATAACACAGGAAATGTTATCTACAATACTCGACAGCTTTATTCCAACCTGAAAGAGTCTTTGCTTCAGAACCCCTTTTCTTCCTGGAATTTGGTAACTAAAAAGGGCAGAGAACATAAATATGCCTTAGGTTAAGGAAAGAGGACCACTAATAAGGTTAAGAATAATTTTCTTTTATTAATTGTGAACGAGGTAGCTAGTGATTAGAGTCCCAGGAAATTACATTCAAATAACGTTAACTAAGTTTGGATATTACGTATTTACAGCTAACTTTGAAAATTGACGATCCTTCTGGGATGTTCACGTAATCAATAGTTTGTAATATTTCTGATTTATATATATGTATATACCCATTTTTCCACTCCCCTAAAACAGTTTTCACATTATAGCAATTAAAAATTATTTAAAAAAATAAAATTTCTAAACCAGTAGAAACATTGATAGTATCTATTTTCAAATAAATAAATGGTGAATTAAATGCTTTTTATTTGCATTCACATCAAAATTTGATATAATACATATAACTCGACGAATTGTATAAAACAAATACAGCAAAACGATTGTCCTGAAAATTAGTGATGTATAAATAAGTAAAAAACAACCTTATTTTTGGCATTCTACATTTCCTGACAAAACAAGTGAAGCACCCACAAGGAGGTGAGAAGGTATGCGATGTTATTTCAGTGATTGCAAAATGGAGTTAAATTTACAAACAACTTGGCATTCTGAACCCACTTATCAGTGTGAGGCATCGCCTATGGCCTGGATACATGTACTGATTCGTTTGGGGCATAAAGAGGCAAACTGGCCCACAGATGTTGTAACTGTTGCTTGATATCCAGAATACTAGTACTGGGACGGAGTTGACGTCCGAGATTCTATCGAAGACATATCTGGGGATCTTGATGGCCACAGGAGTACTTCATAATAACGCAGACATTTTAAAGAAACACGTGCCGTGTTTCGACGAGCATTGTCCTGTTGAACAATGGCACCATGATATTCTCGCATGACAAATGCACACGATGACGCAGGATATCCGTGACGAACCGTTGGGCTGCCAGTTTTTCCTCATTCACTTCCTGCCGTGACCTTATGTCATATCGGATGGCATCCCCCACCATCGCCGACCCCGGCAGCTTAGGGGATAGCGTGCTAGCCTCGCGTTGCAGAGGTCGCCGGTTCGAGTCCGGCATCGGGCATGGGTGGTTTTAATTAAGTGTTGTGTCGTCTATACCACGGAGAATCTATAATACATTGAGTGATCCAATACATACTTGCAAACTACAAAATTACATAGTGCTGGCTGTATGGCCTCGTAGCCAAATGCCAATTTAAAAAAAAAAATCCCCCACCATGACGCTAGGAGAAACACCGCTCTCCCTTTCCAAACACGGAAACAGTGGAGCCTCTCCCCAGATTGCCCCCATAATCGTCGATGGTAGTTATGTGAAACCGTAAAATTTAGATTTATTGTCTCTCTGTATGCGAATCATGCAAGAACTTCTATTTTTGTGCTTATGGCTTTATGCCTCGTCGACATCGAGGTCATTAGAGGCGGGAAAGGACTGGGGGTAAGGAACGGATAGGAATTCGGCCATGGCCTTTTGAAGGAAGCATTCTGGCATTCGCCTGGAGTGATTTGGTGAAACAATGGAAAACCCAATCTGGGATGCCCGGACGGGGAATTTGCAACTGCGTCCTCCCGAATGCGAGGCCAGAGCCGTTACCGCTCATCCACCACGCACGGTACGCAAAAACTAACGAACGGATTTTAAAGAAAATGCATATCCTGGATAAAAAAATAAAAAACTGAAATGTGGAGAAAGGGCATTGTTTGTTTCTATTTTTAATATTAAAATTAAATAAATTAATAATAACAAATGAATAGATTAATAAATGAGTGGGATAGACCGCTTATTTTAAATTTGGAAAAATATTGTTTATTAACAATAAAAATTTAACGTTTATTAAAACACGGTTAAACAATTTGAACATGAGCAAATTCGTAGCAGATCATCAGAAAATCAAATTGTGAAAGTTCTTTCGGGGTTTTTAAACTTGAATTTAATTTTCGTGATGTATGAGACACGATTTACATCATAGTTTCATGGCTCCATTGGGCGAAATGCAACTACAATTGGCAGAATATAGGTGGTGTTGCTTTGACTGTGCATTCGATAGAAGACGTAGACATGCGCGAGCTCACACAACCAATCGAATCTAACAGCTCTGCATTAGAGCGTCCGATTGGAACTTGTTTCACATCGAACTCTTCCGTGACGGCCTTGGTAGTGTAGGGGCTAACTGCAGGCTCCACGTGCCGAAGGTCGCCGGTTCGAGTCCGGCCGCGGGCATGGGTATTTAAGTGTTTTGTGTCTATGAATGTAATGTCCGTCCTGTGGTGTGTCTAATTAACTGGAAAAAATTTCGTACTGGAGGTACTGAAAGCACTGAGCGACGTAATTACTATCGAGTTGGCTGTATAGCCTAAGATGCCGAAAGCCATTAAAAAAAAGGGGGTCTTTCTTTCTACCAGCTAACCGCGTCTCGGACTGGCCATACAAAATAAAAGTATAAACTTTATTTCTCAGAATAATATTGGCGTTTGTTTATTTGTCATCACATCTCAATATCATTTTATACAATCCGATCATGTTGTAATTGTTACGTGGCTTCTGTAATTTGGAATTTTGTCCCAGTATTCTAAATGTACTCTCTCTTTCTTCTCTATTTATAATCCTTGTTTTTGTGTCCTCTCAGCCTTGGAAACCATTTAGCCCCTTGAGGTCCAGGTATGCGAGCACGTTAATGCTATAGTTCTACAATTCATTTGTTTTTACAAACATCTGGTTAAATTAGTGTTACCAGCACATACTTAGTTGTATTCCATAGTCTCCCGGTATCATTGTTCGCATATAACTTATAGCTTCTCCTTGGAAGCTACTTTATATATATCTGCTAACCGTTACTTCCGTTGACGCGTCTTTAGTTGAAAATTATGCTACTTGTACCTTTTTTAAATCTTTTTTAGAAACTTTCTCGCACAATTCGAAACATTGTTATCTTTCACTCATAAATGACTTTTAAACCTATCTCTCCGGTTATAAACATAATATTTGTAAATCTCTCCTCCGTTTAGATTTCTTTATCCGAAATAAAATGCATACTCTACCTTGCTTTATTTATTGTTGCTTTCACTTCAGAAGTAACATCTGTTATACGACCGCAACTAAACTTTCCAAGATTAACTTTAAACCACTTTTGTTCCGTAGCTTCTCTGGTATTACAAATTACTACACGACTTTTAGGTACACGTTACTCTTATATAAATAACCTCTTGACTTAAAGTCAAACTTTTTCCATAACATCAGCAGTTTCCTTCTGGCTGCTTCAGTATCACCTTATTCATGGCTCTCCCTCTCCATTAATAATCATGTAGTACATCTTCTCAGGTTTGCTGCGCACGGTTTATTCTTTGCTGCCAAAGATGCTCTTAAATGCCAGTAATATACGTTATTCACAAATCGCGTAGCTCAGGCGGTAGAGAATCCAACGTGGTTCGGACAATTCCCGACGAAGCCGAAGATTTTTCCTCGAAGTTGAACTACTAAAAGGGCTCCCAAGGCCCATTCAACCTGCTATCCAACGAGTACCGTGGGGGGAACTCGTGGGAAAGTAAATAAGGCTGGAGAGTGGTGCTGACCCCGTTACATCCATCTCTAGTTCCGAAGGTCGAATTGGAATGCGGAGATCTACATCGGTGAACCCTGCGGTGAAACATAGTGATCCAAAGAATCCCCTAACAGAGTTCAAAACATAAATTTTGCCTGTCGCTCTCCGAATCAGGCAAAAATAAATGAATTAAAAAAGAAACTGCACATAATTTAGGACATAGATAGAGCACATTTTATCCAGGTTAAATTGTTATTTTTTAACATCTGTGCACACGTTTTGCAAAAACTATGGACGGACTTCAGCAAGACTGCACACACCAGTAGCTTAGTCCAACAGTAAGCGCATAAAATACTTTCTCTCTAGCTTAATAACTTAAGTCCACATCACACAGGAACCAAAACCGTAAATTTAAGAATTTTCGTCTGTTTGTGTCGGCATGAAGCACTAATCATGATTTCAACAAAATTAAACATAGTGATATCCGTACGTTAATCGTAGCATGTGTGTCGGTTAGCACATAGGATAATTATTATCCCGATAAGTTACACGCTCCGTAAGATACAGAGCTCGACATTGTAAATTCTGATGCTTTTGTGCTTTTTTTCTGTCGTCAGTCTTTCGACTGGTTTGATAAATTCTCCATCCTTCCTATCCTGTGCTAACCTCTTCATTTCTACATACCCCTTACATGTCATGGGTTAGCTTGCAGGATATTTTATATCTCTATAAATTACATTGCTACAAAAAAGCATCACGAAATCAACGTGCCTCATAACTGTGTATGTGTGTTATGAACTGCAGCACGCAGAGAGCTTATGCACGAACACACTAACTTCTCATAGTAATCATTATAAAATCTGTTCAGCAAAGGTAACGTCATACTATCATATATACGAATATAGTTCATTACTGTATTTGCCACAGCTGTCAACCTTAGCCCCAGATATCTAAAGATGGAGTGTTTAAATTCTACACATTATAACAGACGGACGTTAGTGAACAATTAGTGTTTTTTAGTCATAGTTTATACACATAAAAACTGTTCTTGCACTCGTTAGGCTACACCGATTCAATATTTCTTGCAGAAAACTATGAGAACAAACTGAAGTGTGTCTGTGGGTCATGAACAATCATAAAACCTTATGAGTTAATGGCAGGATGAAGGGATATTAGAAAAGGATGCGGCCAAACATGTTTAAAACATTTACATACAATCTAAATTTATAATCAGGGGAGGAGATACAAGAAACAAGAATAAAAAGACCTGCTCCTTTGCTGCTCCTACCCAGGAACATTTCTTTGATAGTTTATCTATAAATTAACAACACAAATCTCAAATAATACTTTCACTGGTAACGTTTTCCCTATCTTATACGTGCGCTGTATTAAGAGACACTTTATACATTATAGTTTAATTCATACAATACAATCGCCAGTCTTGGCCTTAACACAAGCAATAAAAAGTATAATCTTTTTCAGACAATACAATGCCATTCCAACATTTAGAGGCTTCCAACAATCTGATTCTCTCCACCGATACTCCTCTCACGCCGAACACAAGAAATGCTCTACGTCAACCAACAATCCCATCGCTAAGATATTATAATAGTGGGCCTTTCTCTAGCGATGCTCCTCTCAAACTGTGCACAGAGATATTCTGCGTGAAGTGAACTACACTTAACGGTTCCTTGAAGTTTATTACTCGGTACACAATACAACAGGTAAACCATAAACAAATGTGGGTACAGTTATCAGAAGACCGTCGAGAATTTCAGCCTGGTCCTGATCCGGGGTAGAGTGACGGC
The DNA here is from genome assembly GCA_031002005.1 of Vandiemenella viatica. Lineage (NCBI taxonomy): Eukaryota > Metazoa > Arthropoda > Insecta > Orthoptera > Morabidae > Vandiemenella > Vandiemenella viatica. The sequence goes on from JARYHS010009186.1 coordinate 199,657,829, forward strand.
TTCTACTTCTCGCGAACTTCCGGTGGTCTTCTGTAGTTGACGCTGGTTCAGCGGTCAGGCTGGAACTGGCGGTGGAGCGGCCGGCTACGCTTATATAGGCGGCCTGGCGCAGGAATTCCGTTGTGTGGTAGTACGGCGACCTCTGTAAGAAATAGTCCCACTTAGCTTCTAGATGATTCTATTTGTTTTCCTGGTTGTTTGATGCTCTGCGCCTGTTTGGAGTCGTATATGTATCCCGGCGTGCAGGCGCGTTGTGTGTGAGGTCTGCCTGGCAGGGGCCTTTACTGGCAGACTGAACATACCTCCCTCCCGGGGGGGGGGGGTGGAAGCGATGTCTGCGACGTCTGCGAGGTCGTCTGCCGCGGCGCCCTGGAGCAGACTATGAAGGCTACCTCCAGGGGAGTACGGAGCTGTTCCCCTGGCGATGCGTGCCGACCTGCGTCGTGGTGCAGGTTGTGGTGGAGGTACTTGTGGAGCTAACGGCATCGGTTCGTCGGCGTCGATGGCCGGGGGCTGTACGGGGGGCGCTGAAGATGGTCCCCGCAGGTGGTCGAGAGGCTGCGGCTGAAGGGTGTCGGAGCGACCGACAGGTTGTGGCGTCGTTGGTGGCGCTGTAACTGTCCCTGAGCAACGGTTAGACGGCAGGAGTGGTGGAGGTGGCAGGGAAGGAGAGGAAGAAGTGGATGGCCGTGCCGTGGTGGAAGAGGACGGTGCCGTGGGGTAGCGGGGACGTAGTTGGTTTCGATGGCGTCGCACTATCCGGCCATCCAGGCTGACGTCGAACAGTTGGCGGCCCCGGGGCCGCTGGATGACCCCCGGAAGCCAACCGGCCCGGGAGCCAAACCCGCGGGCCCAGACTAGGGAGCCCGGGGTGAAACGGAATGGGCCCGAAGGTACCTGTACTTTGGGCGGGGGTAAGAGGAGATGGAGGAGAGTGCGAGGTTGGCGGCCATGCAGCAATTCCGCCGGGCTTTTGGCCCCCACTGGAGTGGTTCGATAGGAACTGAGGAAGAGTGTCAATGCCTCTTCGAGTTTGTGACTTGTGGTGTATTTGGTCATTTGGGTTTTGAATGTTCTGACTAGCCGTTCCGCCTCCCCGTTAGATTGGGGGTGGAAGGGCGGGGTGAGGAGGTGTTGGATATTGTTGGCGGTACAGAAGGATAGGAATTCCCGACTTCGAAATTGCGGTCCGTTATCTGTGACGATAGCGTATGGTAATCCTTCGATGGAAAAGATCTTCGTGAGGGCTGAAATGGTGACCTCTGTGGTGATTGTGGAGCAACGGACGACATATGGGAAGTGGGAAAAGGCATCCGTCACTAGGAGCCACTGGTGGCCTAGGAATGGGCCAGCGAAGTCGAGGTGAATGCGTTCCCAGGGTCCGGACGGTGCCGGCCAGGAAAGGAACTTTTGAGGGGGGCGGGGCAGTTGTTGGGCACAGATGGTACAGCGCCGCACCATCTCCGTGACATCCGTGGTAAGGCCGATCCAGAATACATGGCGTCTGGCAAGGGATTTGGTGCGGGCAATTCCCCAGTGTCCTTGGTGGAGAGTTTGGAGGATTGTCGGTTGTAGGGATCTCGGAACGACGACCCTCGGGGTGGAATTTGGTTCTGTGCGGAGGAGCACTCCCTCTACTACTGAGAGCTGGTGGCGGATGGAGTAGTAGAACTTGAGGTCTTGATGATGGCGTGGAGGGGAACGTGTTTGCCACCCGTGTTGGATGTGGTGTCGGATGACACGGAGGAGGGGGTCCTCCCCTGTGGCTGCCGCGACTTTTGAGGCCGTGACTGGAAATGTCTTCAGTGCTTCTTGTATGTCATCGTCGATCTGGAACACCAGAAGTTCCGACTTGTCGAAGGCAAGGTCTGGTCCCTGCGGTAGTCTGGATAAGGCGTCTGCATTGGCATGCCTGGAGGTGGTACGGAAATGCATGGTATATCTGAACTGGGACAGGAATAGTGCCCAACGCTGGATGCGGTGGGATGTTTTGGTAGGCAGACGTGTGGACGGATCAAATAGTGATAGGAGTGGCTTGTGGTCGGTAATGAGATGAAAAGAAATCCCATATAAAAGGGAATAGAATTTGGAGCAGGCAAAAACAATAGCTAGCGCCTCTTTCTCGATTTGAGAATATTTAAGCTGAGCAGCCGATAGGGCTTTGGAGATGTAAGCTACGGGGCGTTCCGTGCCATCTGGTAATTTATGAGACAGAACTGCCCCCACACCGTAATCGGATGCATCTGTGGCAAGTATCAAGGGGAGGTTTGGAGTGTATGGCATGAGGCATGCTGCGGACTTGAGCTGCTGTTTAAGGGTGTGGAATGCGGTCTCGCAAGCTGGGGTCCAACGGAACGGGACATTCTTGCGACAGAGGTGGTACAGGGGTGCTGCCACTTGTGCTGCTGAGGGTATAAATTTTCTGTAGTATGAAATCTTGCCTAAAAAAGATTTCAACTGATGTAGATCCTGAGGCCGAGGTAAGTTGGAAATAGCGTCCACATAGGAAAATGCTGGGGAAATGCCTTCCTGAGCGATGATGTGACCCAGGTAGGAAATGGATTGTTGAAAAAATTGACACTTGGAAAGGTTGCATTTCAATCCTGCTGCACGGAGGCGGAGGAAGAGTAGGCGGAGGTTGGTCATGTGTTCGGCAGCGGAGGGTCCCGTGACGACTATGTCGTCGAGATAGTTGATGCATCCCGGAATATCCTGGAGAAGTTGTTCGAGATACCGTTGAAAAATCGCTGGAGCACTGGCCAAGCCGAACATGAGCCGGTTGAGTTGGAAGAGGCCAGAGGGAGTGTTGATGACTGTGTATTGTCGGGACTGGATATCCAAAGGGATTTGAAGGTATGCTTCTGCCAGGTCAATTTTTGTAAAGTAGGTACCTCCTGCTAGTTTACGGAAGAGGTCGTCCGGTCTCGGAAGTGGATAATCGTCTACCAGCAGATGCGGGTTGACGGTGGTCTTAAAGTCACCACAGAGACGTAAGCGGCGTCCTGGCTTCTGAACTATGACCAACGGCGTGGCCCAGGGGCTGAACCGCACCGGCTGGAGGATCCCTTCGTCTTGGAGACGTTGAAGTTCTTCCTGAAGTGGTTGTTGAAGCGCTACGGGTACCTGGCGTGCCCGGAAGTATCGAGGCCGTACGTCCGGCCGGAGTTGGAGTGATGCTTCGAAGTCCTTTGCACAGCCGACGCCTGGTGAGAACAGGTCCTGAAACTCGGTGCAAAGGGCGTCCACTTCAGGAAAAGGAACATGCTGAGATACGAGGTGTATGTTATCCTCAATTGAAAATCCGAATAAGCGGAAAGCGTCCAGTCCAAATAAGTCTGCTGTGAGAGAACTGTTAACTACTAAAAAGGGGACTGAACGATGTACAGACTTATACATGACGTTTGCTGTGAATTGTCCCAGGAGTGCTATTTCCTGTTTGTTGTATGTCAGGAGGCGCTTGGGGGCCGGCGAGAGGGGGGGCGAGCCAATTTGCACATAAGTAGTATAATTAAGCAATGAGACTGCTGCTCCTGTGTCGACTTGTAGGCGCAGAGGCTTGCCATTGACCGTAACGTCAATAAAAAGTTTGGATGCAGTGGAAGTGTCTACCTGATTGATATCCATAGGTGCGCCGCTCAACCTGTCTTGGTAAGACCCTGGGCGGCGAGAGCCGGGATTGGCATTGGTGGTGTTGGTGCGGCAGACGGACGCCAGGTGTCCTTCCTTGCCGCAACGTGAGCATTCAGCCCAACGATCCGGACAATTTTCCCTCTCATGTGCTGAATAACAGGCGGGGCAGGAGGGTAGGCGGAGCGGGCTGCGGCGTCGGCGCTGCGGGATCCGCTGCTGCTGCCGAGACTTGGTGCCCCTGCCGGAACGGGCCGGTTCGATGTCCTTCTGAGGAAGCGGTCCCCGGTTGTGGTGTCGGGAGGAGCGCGACTGGGAGCTCTGGATGGCGGCGACGTCCTGTGTGTCCTCTACGTCGGTTCGGATTGCGGCCACATCCGCCCAGGACTCCAGGCGGCGATCTGCGGCCGTAGATATTTCGAATTTGTAGGCAAGTTCGATGACCTGCTCCAGGGATGGGTCCTCTAACTTGAGGGCGTCATGCCGGAGTGCGGCATCTGGTGCAGCCTGTATGATGTGATCACGCACCATGTCGTCGGCGTAGGATTCGTGGGAACAACGAGTTTGAAACTTACATTTTCTGCTAAGGCCTTGGAGTTCGGCCGCCCACTGGCGATACGTCTGATCGGGCTTCTTCCGGCATTGATAGAATTCGACGCGGGCCGCGACGACATGGTACCGGCGTCTGTAGTATGCATTCAGTGTCGTACAGATGGTCGTGAAGGTGAGGGTGTCGGGGTCTTGTGGCTGAAGTTTGGTGAGCAAGACATACATCTTCGATTGGTTCCAGGAAAGGAAATATGCACGTTGGTCTTCTTCTTTGGTTATGTGGTGAATTGCGAAGTGTTGTCTTATGCGCTTCTCGTAGGTCTCCCATTCCTCGACGTCGTCGTTGAATGCTGGGAACGGAGGCGGGGCCGTGGGTTGGCGGAGATTCCTGACTTCCGCAATCAGTTGTCTCTGAGATTCGAAGAACTGATGTAGAAGTCCTTGGAGGAACTGTTGCCATTCCGTAGGTGCTGCTGGCGTAGCCATGATGGTCGAGAGTTCTTATCCCAACCTTGTCGCCACTGAAGTGAACTACACTTAACGGTTCCTTGAAGTTTATTACTCGGTACACAATACAACAGGTAAACCATAAACAAATGTGGGTACAGTTATCAGAAGACCGTCGAGAATTTCAGCCTGGTCCTGATCCGGGGTAGAGTGACGGCTTCTACTTCTCGCGAACTTCCGGTGGTCTTCTGTAGTTGACGCTGGTTCAGCGGTCAGGCTGGAACTGGCGGTGGAGCGGCCGGCTACGCTTATATAGGCGGCCTGGCGCAGGAATTCCGTTGTGTGGTAGTACGGCGACCTCTGTAAGAAATAGTCCCACTTAGCTTCTAGATGATTCTATTTGTTTTCCTGGTTTGTTTTGCGCCTGTTTGGAGTCGTATATGTATCCCGGCGTGCAGGCGCGTTGTGTGTGAGGTCTGCCTGGCAGGGGCCTTTACTGGCAGACTGAACACTGCGTAAAAGATATTACAGTCGCGGGACTGAAAAAAAATCAAGTACTATTAATTTTATTCTTTACAAACATTATGATGGCTTTTAAATGTAAGCCCACACAGTCGAGAACTGGCTGATTGCCTGCTAATACCTGTTCATAAGTGTTCTTCCTGTAGGCAGTGTAAAATCCAGTAGGGTGAATTATAGTTCTGCTACTACACACAGATCCAATCTATATCTATAAAATGAAAACCGGATAAATTTGTCTTATAAAAACTCGGAAACTACTGAGCAGATTTCGATGGGTTTTCACCGTTTTAAAGCTTAGAATCTCAATTCAGTTGATTGGCATGTCTTGCGTTTCAACATTAAATAACGCAGGAGAATTAAATGAAATTCTGAACGTATGATGACAAATCCCAAAGATGGAAGGATTAGATGTTGCATGCTTCGCACTAAACACACAACTAAAATGTCTCTGACCATAGCCTTAAATTAAACAGAACTTAGAAGACAGTCACTCACGCTGTAGATCATATAGCTAGGAAACTAAAATATTTGAACACTCGTTCCAACTTTACAATGCTATTATTACATATCTAACAAGAACATTACATTTTCCAGACAAAATGTGAATCTCCAACAAATGATGCTAAAATACGGTATGTGGACGTTTGTTGATAATAAGAGAACTAATACAGCCAGACATTTATGATAAAATTCAATTTCTGTGCAGTATTACATTTAAGGGATGATATGAACATAAAATTTGCTGAACGAGTTATCATATACTTTATGGCGATTCATTCTTACAGTTACTTACATTTACTGTGAATCTTACCGTTCTTATTGCTTTTCCTTAGAACTATCTTCCGGAGTTATGCAAAGAGTAAATCGTATAAAAATACTTCAAATTTTTTTTCGTAAAAAGTTATTTTATTTCTTTTTTTATTTCGGACTTTACAATCAGTCAACGTCAAGGTTATTAGAGTTAGGAGAGGATTGGGTTCAAGGAACTGGAAAGAATTCGCCCACGATTTTAGGACGGAACCATCCCAGTTGTCACCTGAAGTGATTTCGGTAAACGACGGAAAACCGACATGGAGCTCACTGAAAGGGGGTTTGAACTCGCATCCTCACGATTGTCCGGCTCCAGAGTAACCGTGTAATGACCGATGTCCTTGGATATCTGTAAACAATATAGAAGAATTTAACTTCAACCACTGCTGCTTACAAGAACTTCAAATTTTAAAATATAAAATTAGACAGGAAACATGGCTACACGCTGTGTATGATATTCTAAATATGGCACTGGTGTTACGTTCGTACCACAATTCAAGTGATAACATCCTAATTGCAGGTAATAAATTCCAGTTCGGTATCTCGAAAAGGGAATTTAATTAAAGGTGTAGTGCAGGGGTGGCGAACCACGGCGCGCATTGAATATTTTTCCGACCCGCAAGATTCATCACACTTTTATTATTATTATTTATTCACAAATACCCTGTGGCCAATACATTTAACAACATTATATGTACACTATATAATAACAAAAACAAAACAAAACAAAACAAAAATACTACAATATAATAATTTTTACAAAGCCACACAGCTTTCCAGCCATGAACCCACTTTCTCTCTAAATCTTCCAACAGATACAGAATCCTTTATTTCTTGCGGTAATTTATTATACATAACTATTCCTTTATAAAAAACAGTATTTTGTGCCTTACCACCCTGTTTATGAGTCACATTAAAATGATTGTCTAGTCCCATAATTATGAACATCACAATTTTTTTGTACCAATCTGCTTAGATACTTGGGTAAGACATTATTATGCAGTCTAAATATAAATGTTAACACATCTCTTACTATTTCTTTTCAAGACATAAATAACCCAACATTTTAAGCATATTGCTCACATTTTCTGTACGTCTTTTATTTAAAACTGCTCTAATTCCCTTATTAATATTTGTTTGCAATTTACTGATTTCTGTCTTACTTTCCATTATAAGCACTGTGGAGCAGTATCTTACATGTGACATCACAATTGTCTTAAACAATAGTTCTTTTCCTGGTCTAGACAATATCTTTCTTGACTTATATATTAAATTAACCTTTCTTGCAACTTTTTTGTTTACAAAATCCACATGAGCTTCAAAATTTAGTTTGTTATCAATAACTATTCCTAGATACTTATACTGTTGGACCCAATTTATTTTGGTTCCATTTATTAAAACTGACTGCATTTCTCCTGCCTCTTTTCTTGCTCTATGTTTCCCCATTATCATACATCTTGTTTTTGAAACATTCAAACTTAGTGAATTATACTGTAGTCATTTACTAACACCTTTTAGCTCATAATTTAATATTTTCACTATATCAGACACACTCTTCCCATGGAAGAAAATCAAAGTATCATCTGCAAACATATGTATTTTACAGTATTTAAGTATCCCTGGAAGATCATTTATGTACAGAATGAACAATAGTGGTTCCAATTTACTTCCCTGTGGCACTCCATACTTTACTTCTCTTTCCTCAGAAACAATGTCATTAAATTTCACCTTTTGGTACCTGCCTGTCAAATAATCTTTCTTTTGCAAAATATATTTATTTTATAATGGCCATAGTAATGAAAACCAATGTTAAAAAAAATACTTTTTTGTGCATCCATGTTTTCAAAATTTATTTAATTTATATTTTTATATCATTTTTAGTGTTACATATTTCATTACAAAGTGCGTTTAGTATCATTATTATTTTATTATCTATGCTTACATATAAGAATAATAGAAAAAATAACAACAATAATAACTCATTATACTTGAATATTTCGCTCCAATAATGTATTTTGTTGGTCTAAATCTAATACGGCGATATATAATTTTATTTGCGTCCCGCGGAGTTATGATACATTTCCAAAGTGGCCCGCAAGATCATTTTGGCTGGCCACCCCTGTTGTAGTGACTTTTATCCTTTTAAACGTACCCGACCGAGCCTGCTGGGTAGTGATGACGCATTCGGGAGGACGCGTGTTCAAATTTTCATTCGGCCACCCAGATATTAATTAACCACGGCTTCTCAAAATCACTCTAGGCCAATATCAGAATGGTTCCATCAAAAGGGCACGGCCACATTCCTTCCCATTTCTTGTACCCATCCTCTCCCGGCTCCAATGACGTCGCCGCAAGCCCGAAACAAGAAGAAGAAAAAGCTGTTGATAATGAAATGGTTAATACTACAAATGGACTCTCTACTAAACTATGCTGTAAATTTTTCAGTAAATATTGGAATAAACTGTAACGTTAAAAAAATAGTCCATACCTGTTTGCTGGTCAGAAAAGTGCAAGGATTTTAAGGACTGTCGTTACAATGCTATCGCTGTTTACACATTTTCTTGAATAAGGAACCGGAAAAATCACAATCGCCTGTTTCGTGTTATTGATATTTATTTTCTGTACGTCTGATGTTTGATGGTTTTAGACATCGCAACTGAGAATCTAAATTAAGAGATTGTAATTCCGTTCATTGTTTATGCATTAATATTTCTTAACTTTTAATTTGTCTTTGGGACGTAAAGAAAAAGAAAGCTTATGTGGCAGTTAGGTAAAATAAGGTTTGTTTTACTAATGTATGGTGCCATCTTTGGTAGCTCTTGCAGGTGTGCACTATAGACTGCTCAGATTTCTAGAATCGCTGAGCTGAGCCCCGTCTTCATTTCTGACCCAGAAAGCCTTGCGGCTTTCCACGGGTTCCTGCCCTAGCTCGTTGGCAGGCATCAGTATTATCAGCGAACTGTTTCGTTCATCATATGAAGAACAGGACTTTGAAACAGTGTAATAAATTATGCTGTGTAATGAACGAAATCACAGTTTCTTATAGCTTGTAACTGGAGTGAAGGGCTGTGTTTCTAAAAGATGTGCAGTTACAATTCTTTCTAAGTTTCTGCGTACACATCATCCCGTTCCATGGTCAATAGACGGTTGATGGTTTCTCTTGAAACTACACGTGGTCTGCTTCCAAAGATAATTTTACTGACAAAACTGTTAGGGTTTCAGGAATACGCATAATTAATAGTGTCACATCACACCAGATTCACACTTTGTTTGAAATATATAAAGGGTATTATTCTAACAGATATCAGTGCCTCTCAAACGTCATACAAAATCAGAAAGGAGTTAATATGGCATTTTAAAACATCTTGGATACCTAAAATATTACCATATTTGTGTTTACGAATCAGGTAAATTGAAATAGATTGTTTTTATTGTCATTATTATTATTGTGAATTGGAGAAAATTTCATCATTCACGTACATAGAACAATCTTCATACTTGTGTGTAATTTGTTGAATAACTTACAGGTGAAAATGAAGGGATTAACTATTTAGGTTTTAAAATCGATATGACCTCGATGATATCATACAAATCATAATCCCATTACCAGTGGGCAAATATGCAAAGTATTGTAGTAATTTACCATTAAACAAGCTTCTAGCCGTCTGATAAACCAATCTATCTAACTAATCATTCAGCTAGCAGAAACTCGCTGGACATATAGGAAGCATAGTATTATTGTTACACACAATACAAGTTTTTGCATTTTAAAAATGAAATTTTCTTGAAGAATAAACATTATCTAATATTTTTTTGAAAAAAAAAAGTTACAGGCAACTAGTTATTTTATATTGATTCAAGCTAAATTTTTCAATGTCAGTATCCGGAGCGAATCATACGATATGCTTTTGTAGCTGAATGATCATAGCAAGTCTGATATAAGTGACTGATACAGTTCAGATCTCTCAGGTTTCAGATCCGAAATTACGTATTCCATTTTCAATGGTTCTAGAAAATCAATTCAAGAGGATGTATGATGCTTAGAAGTAATGAACAATTTTCTTTCAGTTACTTACGCACTGTCCTTTTCATTCTTTAATGCCCTTGTCGTCACAATCCGTAAAACAAAAAAAGATATTTTTTTCTTAACTTTATATCACAGTGATGTATTTACATGGTGTTTGCTGCCATCTAATTCAGATTTTGATCATGAGGTGATATAGTTCTGTTAGAAAAGTCAGGTTGAACTTAGCACAAGACGGTGTTATCATTCTAAAGGCTATGAAACAAATGCGATATAAATTATGTAAAACATAATTTTTTCATTCACAAATTTTTGTGGATTTATTAATATCGGTGGAAAGCGGTCATAATTATCGTTTAGCAAAATGAAATTTCTAATTCTGCCTCCTCGTTATTGTTGAGCAGTACATTTGGTGAAACATTACATTCGATATCTGGAAGCAGCGTTTAAGAGGCGATAGTACGCTATGGGAATCTGACCGAATATTCCATACTTAGTTCTCTCAGCAGTATACGTGATTTGCGTGTAACAAAGGTAACCCTCGAGTATATAACTTGCCAGACAGTGTCCGTTTGGACGGATATGTGGGCTGAGTCCGGACTGTGGGTGGGACGAACGTGCGGTCCAGGTTGTTGAGAGGGCGCACCTGCCCATTACGCGAAACAAGCACATTAGAGCGCAGCTATTATCGACATGATGGTAATTGCAGAGGGGTAGGGGGCGGAAAAACGACGACACAGTTAATCACTACGCTACAGGACGACCAGGGCAGGCACACTGTATAATCCGGTCGCGTCGGAATTAATTTATCGCGCTCGCGGTGGCGTCTGGTCTGCGGTATCGTGCACGGGGACTCTAATCCGCTTACACGCCGTCCGCCGGAGCCACAGACGTTTCACGTGCGTTAATAATGCGGGGAGAGCGTGTTGACAGAATGCGGCAATTACCTGCCGTGCTCTGCTCTGGCCTGCTCTCACTTGGGGCCGGCCATCACATGTGAAAGTTGCTAGCTGGAGCAAGCCCGTACTATGCGCCGCAGTAACATTCTGGATCTTGACCGGTCTAACGGCTCCCTGGTCGAGTGTCTGATTAGAGACGGAATGGCTAAAACTTTCAGACGCCGCTAACTCGTCTTTCTCCTCTGACAAGGTTGCTTTGTCTCTGGGAACCACGCTTGAATGATTCCGTGGGTCGAATTTCAAGTAAAAGTGTACACCGTTTTTACCGTGTTGGATTACCAAGTTTAGGCGGTTGTGACAGAGGCATATTGCGGTGAAGGTAGAAAAAACTGTAGCAAGGTTACGAAGACAACGCGTAGCTGTTGTTGTTAATACCGGATATTGTCCGCCACTGCTTCACTTCTTTCTAAGTGAATGTTAAAATGGCAACACGAAAGGCACCAGTAGGCCCTTCCCCACTTTTAACAACTGTTATGCATTTATTTCCTCTATCTGGTAACGTCAGTATTGTTTACGATAACTTTAATATTAATTTTCTAGCCAAACACACAAAAAAGTAATGGCATTAGGTTAAGAGATCACACAAGCCAACCTACTGGTGTAAGCCCGTCACCAATTTTTTGCATATCGTCACGGGTCTAGAATAGTTCCAGTTTTTAGGATGAAAGATTATGACAGGATGACCTGATTTGAGCAAATATAAACTTGACCTGTATTTCAGGGTGAATAAAATCTCTTGAGCTTGAAGAACTCAGAAGCATTAATAGAGATAGGTAGGTATTAAACACGAACGGGGACGATAGCGCAATCGTATAATTGTTTCAAAGGTCATAGACTCGAACTTGCTTAAATACAAACTTTACTTTATTTGACTCTTAAAGTTCACTCTGCAAAATTTAGAAAATTCCTGTTTACTTCGAAAGCATTAAGTTTTTTAAAAAATTAACAGTGGGCAAACACTCATAATTTAATCATTGGTCATATTATATGTAATGGCCATAGAACCCAACACACATTCAATATTATTAAACAGTTGAGCAACTCGGAAGAATTGGATTGCCAGAATAGATGATTCGGTAAAATATTTGGTCTGATATCCACTTAAAATAATCTAATAACTCACGTTTAGTGAACATGAATAAAGACCATTTACAAAAGTGGTCAGTAAAATACCTGAAAAGCAATGCATAAACTTTGTTCAAGCAACAACATTAGTGACAGTTTTATTAAATTGAAATTTATGCTAAGCCGGAATGACAATTGGCATTCAGGGTTACAGTAGATACCATGAATAATTTAATTGTTTAAAGGTATTTTTTACGTTGCTTTCATTAGCAACATGTTACTGAAAAGCAGATCAAGTTTTTTTCATCCGAAAAATTTATAAGTAATTTTTAACTATGAAACGCTACGAAAAGCAAACTTAATTAATGTATTATGACAATTAATTTGGTAGCAGTTGCTTAGCTATTAAATTGCGAACATAACCACGAATTTCTACTAATGGTATCTCTGGTCGCTGTTTTGCGAGCGAAGGCTGACACGTGACACCGTTCTCTAGCCAATAGCTATCGAGGTGACTGAATGAGTGACCTTACGAAATTATATAGTAGATGTGTATCGCACCTGTTATTATTGGAGCGCTCTGATTTTGATTCTGCCTAGCAGAGAGAATACAGGAAGAACACAACACTTAATTAAAACTATCCATTCCCGAGGTCGGCTCGAACAGATGACTCGTGAAACCAGTCAGCTTTTTTGTACGCTGCCCAGATTTCTTCTTCTTCTGCCGCCATCTCCTAAGAGAAGGTTGGTGACCCTCATGGAATAGTTTATCCTACAACTCGATACAGTTCTAACCGATGCGGTAAGTTCTTAAACCAGGATACTCTCCTGCATCCAGATCTCCATTTTCCTTCGACATAAACTGTAGAAGTTTTTATTTATAATTTCGAAAAATGTAACCAAAATACCAACCTATCTTGCGTTTAATGACGGTCAGGTGTTCTCTCTTTTTTTTTTTTTTTTTTTTTGGTAGCAATCTGGAGGACAAGTTCTGTTGAAGAGATTTTTAACACTCGGCGTTACAGACACGTTTCGAAAGTCTCCAACCGATTAGTGGAAGAGGATTTCATTGTCCAGGTTTCAACGCCATACATTAATGTAGATACCATATAACATTAAGAGTGCACCCATAAACTACGTCCTCCTGTGAACCTCCCTCTATGCCCTCCCCAACCCACGTAGCCTGGAGTGTTTTTTGCCTCTATCCTGTCCCCCGCCCCGCGAGACACGTAGTGCTTTTCCCTATTTATTCCAGAAAACATTCTGAACTGTTTTTTCTTATCAGACTATCGTAAATTACATACGGAGATAATTTAAAAAACCACAATAAATATTCATATGCTGTTGTGTGTTCTGTACCTTATTTTATGTGCGACAAATAATATGAATGAAAAGCTATGTGGCTTAGCTCGGAACCCCCCTCCTTTTTCTATGAAGCCCAGCATAGCTTTACACCCAACTCCTCTCCTCTCCCTCCCCCTCCCCCCCACCCCCCGACCGATGCACGTAGTTTATGAACAACCCTAACAATTCACTAACGAGTGCTAAACCGCAGGTCACGTAAGATGTTTAAACTTCTGACACGTTGTCCTAGCAGAGCCGCTAAATACTAATAGTAACTATATTCAACTTAAACTGCAAAGAATTTTTTTTTTTTAATAATTCGATAGTGGACTATTGTCGTTGGGACATAGTTAATTTGCAGGTTTTACTCTGCGGCTATATATGTTTCCAGAGATTTACGGTTTTAAGCGTTTATGCTGGCCTGTTTATTTTTTAACGGTTTTCTGACCAGCTAAGACAGTCGTGTTGGGTATGACGACAACCAGACCACTTTAACTACAGTCGAAATCTCCGCCGCCGCGGCCGTAGTCATTTATTTCCAGACTATCGGGATGCCGCATCTGCTAGCGTGAAATAGTTATCTTTCTCCTACGGCGTAACTAACTACGCTGCAACGAATTCCGTGCGCTCTAATAAATACAGTCCCAATCTGAAACGTTCGGTGCTATGGAAAGTTCGGCCCGGTCGGCCAATCAGGAGACCCGAAGAGTAACGTGGCTCGCGCTTGAGCTACTTGGTGGGGGTAGAGGCTCATGATCACATTCTTGATTAACTAAAAAGACAGACAACCCAAGTCTACCATGAGTTTATAAGATTCCTTGTAGTTGTGAGTTGGTGTATGCTAGAGCGACTGGATGCTAGAGAGACTGGATTCATAATAGATGACAGACTACAAGAATATCTCCGCAATTATGAGTCAAATAAAACTGAGAACTCAGACACTACGCGAACTATAAACATCAACGAGGACACCCGTCTCAAGTTTCAGCCTGAAAACTACAGACAACTTCAGTGTTAGAGGGCTGGGATACTGTCAAAGACTGTCAATCCAGCCTCTTTGTTAGCAAAGGTACTTTTAAGTTTATGTCAGTAATTCCTAACAGTGACTAAGTTCGTGAAAACTGTATCCATATAGTACTCAACCTCTTAAAGTATGATGGTCTGGAAAACAGACGTGGACAATAATGTTCTGGTTTAACTCTGAAACTGAGAAACGCAAATAGCTATCAAATTAATGGCCCTTAATTGCTTGACCATCATTCAAAGACAAAGTCAGAAATATTTTGAAGATTGAAAAAAAAATGGAAAAAAAGAAAATCTAGCGCAAAAATCTCTATTGTGTCACTTTACATATTCTACTAGTATTTTAATGGTCGGATCTAACATTCTGAAGGACGCGGGTTCAAATCCCCGTTTGGCCATCCAGATCTCGGTTTTCCTCTAAATCATCATAGGAGAATATAGCGATCGTTCCCTCAAAAATTATTACATAATTCTTTTCCGTTCCATGACTCAATCATCTCCTCCTAAAGACCACAATGTCGATGAGGCGTATAACCCAAAGCAAAAAAGAACCACGTTGAGCCTTTATTTAGCTTGAATTTTGCTGTGGATGTGTACACACAGTGTTACAAATAGAGTTGTTAGCCCAAGACGGGACCTACAGTTTAACGTGAAATCCGAACCACGGAACGTCTTGGCGTGGCTCGTATGATCAAACACAACTCTGAACAGCGCCGACCCCGGCAGCGTAGGTGTAGCGTGCTTGCTTCGCGTTGCAGGGGTCACCGGTTCGAGGGAATGGGTTGTTTTAATTAAGTGTTGTGTTCGTCTTGTGTCGTCCTTACAAAAGAGAGAAAACAATCACACTTTGATGAAATCTATACACTGTAAAAACGAAAAAACACATTGAGATGGCTGAATGGCTAACATGGCCGAATGCCATTAAAAAAAAAAAAAAAAAAAAAAAAAAAAAAAAAAAAAAAAAAAAAAAAAAAACTCTCAACATTCCTGCGCCTACAGGCATTTGAACCCGAGACGGGAGCAGCGAACGTTTTGAAAGCAAGTCCGATTTTTTTAAAAAATTTCATCACAATGTAATAACAAATATTTCTTCACCCCGATAAAAAAAAAGAGAAATAAATACATGACTTGTATACTCAGAAATAAAAGCTATTTTATCCGTCAAGTATCTGTTGTTTAATCCTACGCTTGTTCATAGGTCTTTTGCAAAGTGTTAGCTGAATAGACAAGCGTAGCTGTATCTGATTCACTGCCAAACACAGACAGCTTCTGCCTACTCACGACCAACGTGTCATCTTAACGATGTAGCCAGCTACTAATTACTGCCAAAGTATTACATAAAGGCTTTTAATATGAGATGACAGGCAACATTCGCCAGCAACCGTATCAAAGCGAAAATGTGAAAGTACATGCAATACGGAACCTACGTTCCGGTGGCCGAATACGAGTCCAGCGAAGGTCAGAGCTCTTAATCCTGCACTGAGCTTTCACTCCGGCTACAGCGAATGTGACAGAAAGTTCTACTGCGGAGATACTTCCGCGAACATGTAACTTGCATGTAAGTCGAAAATATGTGTTACTTCTGCAAAAGGTGGTTATTCCCTTAAAAATTGTGGTTCCCTGATGTATGAGAGAACCATGAACCGCCTTGTGCACTAATCATATTTTCTGAAGGTAACATTCCGTGGCAGCATAAGAAACCGCACAGTTTTTTGGGTGATCGGCAACGCTCTTAATTCGGTTTTGGGAGGAAGCAAGTTCGGATACCCTTCAGCCATTCGGTTTTCCATGGTTTCCCAAAATCACACCTATAGAATACCGAAATAGTTCCTTTAAAGGCCGTGGCTGAATTCCTTCCGTTCCTTGCCACCATCATTTTCCCATTTCTAATAACCTTGACGAGGTGCAAAGTCGTAAAAAAAGATTTTGAGTTAATGCTTCTTGGCGTATTTTCTTAGTTCCCACTGCTATTTTAAAACAGGCTAATAGTGATCGTCACGTTTAAATGCATTTTAGCATCAATGTAGGACACAA
Organism: Vandiemenella viatica; assembly: GCA_031002005.1. NCBI lineage: Eukaryota > Metazoa > Arthropoda > Insecta > Orthoptera > Morabidae > Vandiemenella > Vandiemenella viatica. The sequence goes on from JARYHS010009186.1 coordinate 199,674,233, forward strand.
AATAGACTTTGAATATTTTTTTAGGATGTTCTACTAAATATAGTAACATACATTTATCTTCAGTCCATTTTAACTGTATTATTTCAGTTCCTGTATTTATGCGGCAAAAGCTAGTTATTACAACTTAATTATCTCCTCCAGTACTTAAGCGTCCATGAAGCAAGTTTACGTAATTGATAATTCGTTTTGCTTAAGGTCGTAGTTAATGGTGATGACAAAGTTGATGAGTGAATTTAGAGAATTTCTTAACACGCTTTAAACAATACTTACTTATTAAAAGGTTAATAATTTTGGGGATTACGTAACAGTTAAGGCAGTCCATGATGGGAAATCAGAGATAGAATAAAAATAGGAAACCTTTCAATCGAAAAAAAAAAAAAAAATGTAAAGCTTCATTTACCTATATAAATTAAATATATATGAGAATAAAAAAGCGATTCCATTGTCCTACTAACACAAAAGACTGAGGATACTGACGGATTAATGAACACAATACTAGGAGAAGAATTTCAATTAAGTATTAACCAAAGCTCAAAAATCATAAAATGTGATAGAAACAATAAAAGTCATAGTAGGCCGAGAAGGATCAATTGCATTGGAAGGTACGACTTTTGTATTTTATCTAGTAAAATATAGCTTTTTTCCGAAGGAGGAATAATTTCTCAAGCAGCATACCACTAAGAGAAAGAGTATTCTTCAAAAATAGAAACCTATTTGTTTGAAATCTTTATCAAGAACTCAGAAAGAAATATCTGATATTCAATCTATTGATCACCGTACTTTATGGAAATGCAGTACAAACTTTGGGAATACAGGAAGATTTAAAATGAAACTAGGTAAATTGTGCTGCTACGGAAGTATTTTAAAAATTAAGTTGACAGATAAAGTAAGAGATAAAAGTGTCTAGGAAATGATGGTTGAAGAAGGAAGATTGCGTAAGAGGGTCGCAGAATGAAGAGACAGTATGGTGGGTCGCATTTTAAGGGATGTGAGACAATCTAATTTTTTGTGGAAGGAACATTTGAAGGACAGAACTGTATAGGAAGAAGACAAAGATTCAAATATATGATTCATAAAATTGAGGATGTATCTAGAAATGGGTGTGTTTAAAGTAAGAGAGTAGCTAAAAATTGGAAGAAAATAAAAATTGCCCCAAACAATCGAGAAACTAATGACAAAAAATATATAAAATTTGTTAGGATATTGTCTTTCCGGTGTCTAACATTCTTGAAAATAATATGCACAGCAAGACGTAAAATATACTTATACTTTAAAAGCGATATTGATTTGTATCACTATTTATCATCAAGGCATTAAACCAATTTGCTATCGCTGACGTTGAGAAAAATTTAATTATTTCTTAACATATTGCATTGGTGGACTTTAGTATCTAGCAACTTATCAGTCTTCTTACGTCACTCGTTGAACCTGGAAATCACTTTTCCTACATTTGGTACGAAGTAAGAGTTGAAGACTCCATTTAAAAGAAATCACTTTGCTCTCGACTCTCTGAAGAGACTAAACACTTTTTATTCGCTCTTGATCTTATGGACCCTTTCCGTGTGGAGTCTGCGGCTCCAAGTTTTTATTACGTCTTGGAAAAGCTTCAGGTAGATTTGTAACTTCAATGTTTTTAGAGACTGAAGATCATGTCAGGGCTTCAAAGCTGTAGCAGTGTACGAAATCTATTTTACTTCAGCAGACCTCGGGCAGTGAGACGTTACCAATAATATGTTTCTATGAAGTACTAAACTTTCCACGACGCTATAAAGTAATGTACATTGAAAGTGAGACCATATATGCATTCCTCGTGTTCTACATTCTGAAAGACTAAATATTATTCGTTATGAGGATCATTATGACTAGGGTTCTTTTTGAGCTGAAATGCTGAATTAGACACTGACTCAAGGTTACTGATTGTATTTAAATATATTTGATATAGCATATAAATGCATATTCAGACAATTTTCTTAGTTTTGGTCATATTTCGATGATATTTATGGTCATATGGTCATATTTTGAGGAAAAATCTGGTAATTTTTTAATAGGACCAGGAATTCACTAGAAGAAATTAAGATAATTATTCATATAACGGTACTTCTGCTATACATGTGGGAGAAAAAAACTAATTTTCACTGTGGTCAGAATTCACCAGTCAAGAATTAAAGTTATACATTATTGTCACTCTCTAAACGTAATGTTCCGCCAGCCTTTTAATCTCAACAATGCAGTAGAAGCATGCCTGTGTCGATCCGCGTCAATCAATGTATCAACGAAATATCTTCAGTCATCGTTAAATCTGCAGTGGATCAGTGAGTAGACCTACCGCCATGCCGAAAATAAAATTTTCTGAATGTGCGAAGGGAATTGAGAGAAGAGTATTTTAGTACAGATGAAAGAGTTCTATTCTGTAAATTATCTGACTTCAACAAAACGATCTAAAATTTAATTTCCCAACGGTGCAGCAAGTGCACGGATGCAAATTATGCTGCCTACATGGAAGCGACACTACTAGATAAAATAAATGATGTATAGCTGAGCATGTTTAGATGTCTAGTAAATTTAAATGTTTGGTCATATTTTAGGTCATATATACCGGTTTTTAAGGTCATATTTGCCTGCATATTTCTCTATTTTTTTTGTCATAAAGATCGGAACCCTAATTATGACATTATATGTACTTAGCCTGCAAATCACTTCTGAAAAATTAAAACTAGTGTGTTTCTAGCTCTTGTTATATGACATCAATCTTTTTGCTGCAAGAATCGAACATTATAATTCAAATAGTCGTTCAATTTTTTTATATATATATTTTTTATATATATAATTTTCTGTTTCCCTCTCAGCTCCAACATATATTATGACACAAAAGCAGTTTCCTGATGTGAACGTACAATGATGCAATATTCACAAAACATTTTCATATTATGGAATTCTCACACTTTTCCTTCAATCTTTTTTATCTCAAAAGATGATGTTGAATATCTCGTAACTGCAAACTAATGAAATTGCATAAACGATCACTACTTTCCTTTGTTCACAAAATACTCTTATGCTTTATCTAAAACATTACCTCGACTAATGATTGTTCCAACAACATCCAAATTAGCTCTAGTATGTTATTAATCAATCTACAATTCCCCTTTGCCCTAAAAGTTCGATAAAATTTAGAATATCAGACGGAGATGTTCGAAAAAAAACCTCTATTCTTCCAGTAAATTGTGCTTATTATACACTTCTAAAACTTTCAAAATGAGATTCTTAGTCCCAAATTCTTAAACAGAAACATGGTATCAAACTGTCAATGGTAAAATTTAACTTTGTTGAAGACAGGTTAGCTGCCATCAATCAACAATAGCAAAAATGTCCTTACGTTTGGCCGAGCATAAGAAAATATACCAGTGATGTTAACTGATAAGCACTGCTTCCTTTATCCAAGAAGCAACTGCCGTCCCCCAAGCTGCTGCATACGGTTTTTGCCACTAAACTCTAATCTCACATGTCTTATATGCCTCATATGCAATCTCATCAAAGTCTCATTTTTATTATCCTTCCAGCCTAGAGCAAACACTCCACCAATTTCAAATGCTTGTTTAGTATTAACGTTAACTCCCTCATTTTACCTGTAATCGGTGCCTCTTCAACGACTTTCTGCAGTCCCCTCAGCATCAGCATAAAACTATGCTTTCTTAATCCCATCGCAATCGTGTATACAGTCCTTGTTTGAACATAACGAAATGTTATGAGACGCACACTACAGGTATCAAATACGGTACTGAAAGTATGCACAAGGAATGGAAGCTATATTATGTCATAAAGAAACGTGCTTAGAGCAGTTGACACTTGAAAGTCGGTTAAGAGGAGTTGGGAATATGTATGATGCATATGTTGGTGTTGAGACCTGAATATTGGAAGAACATTTAGTAACCGTTTGTGGAAATAGTACCTGTAAATTGATGCCTGCCATCAGTCGAGTCACGTGGTCACTATGAACTGTATTTGATTTTATTTTGATTAATTTTAACTAAGCTAGCCCATGAGAATGGAGGTTACTGAAAAGACTCAACAGTCAGTTCCAACTTCTCATTCCCGAGGCAAGACGCGAATCGCCGCCCTCGAAGGCGTGCGGCTGTTACTACTGGTTTGCCGTGTCAAATCCGATCATATCTGATGGCGGCTTCCTGTTCTCGAGCTCTTTGTTTCCTCGGGGAAAGCGCCCACAATGAGACAGGAAGATTTCTCGGCGAGTGGAAGGTGAAAGCAGATGGACCGCCTGGTCCGGTCCGCACGCACCTGTCCAGCCAACTCCGTCAACGAGCGCACGCATTAGCCTAGGAGAAGTGAAACGAGAAACCAGAGATCAAGGGCGCCCACATACCATCCCATCTCCTGTTGCGTCATCCACAAAAAACATGGCTTTCACACCTAGAAGACCTGCTGGTGGCCACGACCCAATAGAAGGGAAACAAAATTGACAGTAAAAACTTGTAAACGTAATAGCTAAAGACCTCAGTGGTCTCACGACATTTAGCCTGAAACCCCAGGACATACGTATAATCTAGGTGACGAAAACAGAACAGCTTTTGATAAGGTCATTAGTGGAGCTTTATTTTGTCTATGTATGAAACAAGCATTTTGAGCTGGAAGATAAATTTTGTTCAGGTACATTTCATACGAAATCTTGCAGAATCCAGGAGACAACAATGTGTTTCACTCTTTTTTCCCGCCCAGAGTAAAATGATAGGGAAACAATGTCTTCTATGTACGCGAGCTGAAAGAATTCCAAAGAAAGTCATGCATTACGTTCTTTTGGGAGTACAAGAGAAGTGGTGAAACTGGAGCATCCTGTTTGAATCTACAGTATGTACGGAACGGAATAAGAAGGTAATTTAAAAAAAACCAGAAGCATTTCAAGCTGAGCTATCAAGAGTATGGAATTTACTTCTTCACTTCTTTTTTTGTTTTTGTTTTTGCGTTCGGATTTACGCCTTGTCGACATCGGTCATAAGAGTTGGGATGAGATTGGAGACAAGGAACGAGAACGAATTCGGCATTGGCCTTATGAAGGGAGCATCCCGGTAGTCGCCTGGACTGATTTGGGAAAATCACGGAAAAACCAAATCTGGATGCTCGGACGGGGATTCGAACCGGCGTCCCCCAGAATGCGGAGCCAGAGCGTTAACCGTTCACCCACCATGCTCGGTATGGGATTTGCTGATAGAACTAATTTTATCCGAATCAGCGAACTGTTAAACGCTGTGGTCTTTTTTTACGCTTACGGCTTTATGCTTCGTTGGCGTCGAGGGTGGTAAAAAACTGTGGAAAAGGAACGGTAAGAAATTATTCCATGGCCTTTTGAAGGAACCATATCAGCATTTGCCTGGAGTGATTTCGAGTAACCATGGAAAGTCGAAACCCGGATGGCCGGACGAGAATTCGAGCTCGAGTCCTCCCGAAAACAAAGCCAGAACGCTACCCCTCAGTGACATTCTTGGATACCAGCTATCCTTGTATTCCAACCCGTAACAGCAGGAGGAAAGAAGAATACCATCGCAATAACTTACTATCCTTATCTTAACTGTTGCTGTTACGTCCGCGATATACTGCTTGGACAAGAATTGCATAACGCACAGAAATTCAGCTAAGAGATCTGAAGTTGGTCAGAAATTGTCTAATTGGTCATACTTCAACATTTGTAATAAGTTTATGACAAAGGCAGAGTTGCAACATCCACTAAGAAAAGCGTTATCATTTCCGACACATTTTCCATTCTAACCACTGTTTTGTGACATCGATTCCTCACCGCGCTGCAATATTCCAGACAAGAATGTGTAAGATCTTTATACGCCATCTCAGTAGGCATACGAAACAGTCCAAGTTTGATAAATGAATGCCATCTAACATTTGTTCCCAGTGGCCGAGATTATTTGCTAATTTTTCTGGTTTCTTTACTCAAATTTTTACGAACCCAACTGTTTCAAATATGTTACATCAATATAATCATAGGTTTCGCCATTTAATGTTGCATACTTCGTCCGTCCACTTGCCAAGTCATGCCTAAAGTGATTGTCTTCGAGTGTAACACAGACCTAGTTGGCTGGTGGACCACCAACAAATGAACTGTCTCTATTGCAAACAGATTTGGTAGTGAAACAATAGCGGTTCCATTGCCCCCGTGATCGGCTGTCCTCCTGTAATGTGTTGCCGTCGTATATAAACAATTTACACAAATACTTTAAGAACAGCTGCCTGGTGTGGATCTCTAAAAATTTCACAAAATGTAGTCTACAATCCCACTCTGCGGGAAACAATTTCTTGAAGATCCCAGAGACGTTGCTGACAACTTTTAACTTCCTACCTAAGAGTGTCACAAGTTTTCTAGATAAATTTAAAAGGTGGCATACATCATTTAAATAACTGATTCCTTTGGATTTCAGGTATTCATCTAAGCCATGTGTTGGAGAGTGATTTAATCCACAAAGAAAATTTCGCTTCTACGGAGTCTAGCACATTATTTGAGAACGAGGTAGTAGTAGGTTATACTTTACCTTTGTTTCTTCTCTAGAAGACACCGAAAGAAGCTCGTAGGACAAAACCATCATATCAAAATACCAAAATTTTCAAATTATCTAACTCTGCGAGAACAAGGTAAACAATCTACAAGTATAAATTCGTCATGAGTTATGCTGTAAAGTAAACTCGCATGCCCACGAATAAAGATGATCTACACGTTCGAACACTGCGTTCAGTTCATGAAGACAGGTGTACTCCGATACGAATCTTGACTCGCATTATTGTTTCGCAAATTATCCAAAATACGATCAAAAATCCTGAAAACAAGAGCTTATTTATTGAACTGAACTAACATGCGTGACCTACTTAAAATCACAGACAAGAATAAAACATATACTAAAGGCTAAAGATCTTTAATTGTTTAAATGTACTCAACTTAATATCTGAAATCGGATAGTTTCGTCTATAGTTGAGCCTTTATTTTCTTGATTTTTAAAGTTAATGTTCATGATATCAATTTCTCCTTGCACTAAAATAACTGACCTTATTGCTCTGCTTAAGTTCGAAGAGTGGACGGGATGTCTAGTATGTACTGTCTTGAACTCGTAAACGAATGACATAGCCAGAAGCTGGAATGGATACAATGGTGATAACATAAATTAAAAAACTCAAGAGCTGACTGTGTGATGAGTGATGTGGTTAGTGTAAGTAAGCTAACCGATGGAAGGAATACATTCAGAAACTGTATGATGGGGACGACTTCAACAACAGCGTAATGAAAAAGGCAGTTGGAATTGATGAGATCCCTGTAGAAATTCTTAAATCCCTAGGAGAAGAAGGAATCGAAAGATTATTCAAGCTGATATCAAAAAGTTATGAAACAGGATAAATTCCAACTTATTTTAATAAAAAAACCATCTTCAAACTTCAGACCAAAACAGAAGCCGACAAATGTTAGAATTATCGCACCATTAGTCTGACATCACATGCTTCAAAATTACTGACCAGAATAACATACAGAAGGATGGAAAGGGTAGTAGAAAATATAGCAGGTGAAGATCAGTTTGCGTTTAGGAAAAATCGCGGTACAAGGGAAGCAATTCTGGCTTTAAGATTAATACCTGAAGGGCGGATCAAGAAAAACAAAGATACTTTTATGGCATTTGTTGATTTAGAAAAAGCTTTTGATAATGTTAGGTGGGACAAGATGTTCAAAATTCTAAAGAAGTCAGGTCTAAAGTATCGAGATAGAAGAATCCTCTATAAACTATATAAGAATCAAGTGGCTGTAATAAAAGTAGAGAATCATGAGAGACAAGCTTCAGTTAAAAAGGGCGTGAGACAAGGTTGTAGTTTATCCCCATTAATATTCAACTTGTATGTAGAGGAAGCAATAAAGAAAGTAAAAGAAATTTCCATGTGGCATAAGTGTTCAGGTAGAAAAAATTAGTATGCTACGATTTGCTGATGACATTGTCTTGTTAGCAGAAAGAGCTGAGGACATTGAGAAATTACTGAATGGCATGAACAAAATACTGAAGGGAGATTTTGGAATGAATATAAATCAAAGCAAGACTAAAGTGATGAAATGTAGCAGAAATGATACCAATACTAGAAGATTACATATAAAAATAAGATCGGATGCAATTGGAGAAGTAAGTGAATTCTGTTACTTAGGAAGCAAAATTACAACCAATGGCCGAAGCAAGAATGATGTTAAAAGAAGAAAAGCATTAGCAAAAAGAGCCTTCATGAAAAAGAGAAATCTTTTAGTTTCAAATATTGATCTAGGAATTAGAAAAAACTTTTTAAAACTCTATGTGTGGAGCACAGCACTTTACCGTAGCGAAACATGGACTTTAGGAATACCGGAAAGAAGGAAATTTGAAGTATTTGAAATGTGGTGCTACAGAAGAATGCTGAAAATTAAGTGGACAGACAAAGTAAAAAACGAACGAGTTTTGAAAATGATGGGTGAGGCAAGAAGTTTGTGGAAGAACCTTACAGGAAGAGGAGACAGGCTGGTAGGTCATATTTTGAGACATGCTGGATTAGTTAATTTGCTGGTGGAGGGAACAGTCGAAGGTAAGAACTGTAGAGGAAGACAGAGATTAGAATATATGAAGCAGATAATAGAGGACGTGGGTTGTAGGGGATATGTAGAGATGAAGAGGTTAGCACAAGATAGGAAGGGATGGAGGATTGCATCAAACCAGTCGAAAGACTGATGACAAAAAAATGTGTGTAAATAAACTGTTTTTGTTAAATACGTAGTTTAAGCAACTATTATTCCGTGGATTTGTCAGAGATATGTTTTTATAAATCGGTTAAACGTATATTTTATGGGTTGTCTACTGTCAAATAAACAGAAAGTTGTCAGCTATTTTTTATTATTATCAACCGAATCGCAGTATCGGATACATTTCAGCGGCACGCGTTCCACGAATACAATACGGCTGTCGGACAGAAGTGATTAATATGGCAGCGAATCGACGCCGCTCTGATGTTAAACACCCGCTAATGCCCTTTGATGCTACATTTAATCACCGTGAAACATCAGACTCTTTACAGTTCTCTAATACATACGAACCTATTCATTTTTCTCAAAATATTCAACAATGGGAGAGTAAAGATTTTAATTCTGTGACTATCGTCGCCTATAAACTTCATAACCGATAATATTTTATGGCAAATGTCTTACATTTTTAGTTTCTTCGACAGTTAAAGTTTTCAAAAACATCTTAGAACGTAATCTAGAAATTTTTATAAGCTACACAACTGCTGACAGTAATTTTTTTTATGGCTTTATCTACAAAGACGTTGAGGTCAGAAGAGGTGGGAAATATGGTGAGCAAGGAACGCGAAGCAGTTCTGCCGCGACTTTTGTGGATGAACCATTCCGGCATTCGCCCGATTGCGGGAAACCATGTAAAACAAAAATCTGAATAGCTGGACGGGGATTGGCTGAAGTGGTCCAGAAGGAGAAGCGGCCATGTTTGTCTTAGTCAGCATTTGATCGCGTGTTGTTAGGGTTGGAAGTGTGTAGTAATAGTGACAGTAGTAGCCACTATGTGATCCTTGGATCTTGTTTGTATCCGTGAATAATTACTGTGCTAGTCATGAATCTTAACCGGCGAGTCCTCGTAATTAATAGACAGTAGACGTGAAGACGTATTTCAACAAACTTGAACTAGTGATGCACTGTTTATAATTATCAACCTGTAGTCACACTTCGGATCTGAGTTGTAGTAGTAAAAGTGTGATACATGCCTGGTACCGGGCTGAAGATTTTACACCTTAGAATAAACTGCATTGTAATTTTATGTATAGTGGTTTTTAGTTAATGCAAAAACTTAAATCCCTTCAAGGACAAGTTATTTGAGTTGATATACTGTTTATTTTCCCGACTACGGGATGGCGGCCATGTTAGTTGAATAATTTTCAGAACCTGTTCACAGAACTTTCATCATTGGTTACCCTGTACCTCACGAAAGATAACAGATCGAGAGCTTGCATCTGCGCGTGGAGATATTTAATAATCTTGTGTCCATTTCTTAACGGGCTAAAGACATTTGAACAGTATCGCAGAAAGATTGCAATGCAGTAACAACACGTCACCGCCGGTATCATAATGGATGGCAGCCTACTTTAAATTTTATTGTTACAGGATCTTCTGCAGACCTTACAAAATCTCTTTCGCCCATAGATGTTCAAAACAAGACGAACCAAAAGTACAGTTAGAAGCCTTATAAGTATCTATCTTCGCTTGAAGTTTGATTAACTAAAAGAAAACATAAATACGAAATGGTTTTAAATCTTATCGGCTTTTTGAGAGAACGGTAATGTGACCAAGATGGGATTAAATCTGAATTATGTTTTCTGAAACACGTTTTAGTTAAGTGTTGAAAGATTCAGGTCCCGGGTGTATCGTTTTTGATGCATTTCTTGAGGAAAGTACTTTCCCGCTTTACACAATCTCCCACTTTACTACTTTGCATTATACATAGATTTATTACCGTTCATTGTACACATATCTCCTAGTAAGATGCATGTTCGCTCGCTAAACGGTCTGCCTTAATGGTAAATGTACTGTCTAATTATAAATAAGGTTTTTATTTCACGAAAAACTGCAAATGTTGATGATTTTATTTCTCGCTTTAAAAATCTATGGATAGAAGTTTTTTTCCATTTTCTACGACAGTGCATCTTCAGGCAGCGTTTACACGATGCAAGTTGACTGGAACGACAGTTGGCCGGACCGTCGCGGTCGGTGGCGATGGTAAGAGAGTGGACTAGCATGCTAGTAATAATTTGAAGACAGTGCACTCTCAGGACAGTTCTCTACTCCTACTATATTGTGATCTTGTTGAATATAGTATGTCCATATTACAGGAAGGAATTAACATCGTAGCTAATTTGTTGATTATAATGTTGAATGATATGAAGAATAACAAAATAAAACGTAGAAAATGGTTAAAAGAGTGAATATTAAAAAGAAATGCTTTAAATGCCTCAGCGCTTTTTTAATAAAGTTGCAAGTGCAAATGTAGAGTTACATCATTTAAGACTAACTGTATCTCAATTTGAAGAGCTGTTGTGAAATATTTTTGCCGATACATAAAAAAATTGACACCGTTATGAAGCAATTTTTTTTTTTTGATAGCAGAGTCTAAAATCCTTGTTCTTATAATTTTTATTCTTAAAATTCCACGGAATTTTCTGACTTTCATGCAGTTCTAAAGATTTTAATGCCTCTGCTTCACTCCGCTTACGCGACTTGTCAGTTGTCGCCATCTTGATTGTTGAACTCGCACGCCAAATGTTGGTCGTGAACTGAGTCCACTATCCTCAGTCAACTGTCTGTCTTGTACCTGTTTACACGAGGAGAGTGGACTATCCAGTGCTGCGCGCGCAGCGAGACAGTACACTCGTTCAGTCAACTCGCGCCGTGTAAACGCGTGTTCCGCTCGAGTGCGCACAATAGCACCTGGCAGGCCCCACTCTCGCTCTGCGGGTCGGGACCTTCGTGGATGACACTGCGGAGACATCTATCACTGCCGCGTTTCTTCTGGCGGTTTCTCCAGCGAGACATGAAGGGTCAATCTGCTGGACATATCCCAACAACTTCCGGTTTAATTTCTTCTTCTTAAACTCCCACTTTCCAAGACGCTTGCATATTAGTGTATTAAATATATTTCGGGTGATATTTCTTAGAGATAACGTGTCTGACTAGGGTAAAAGGTTCGCGACTGGAATTAGGGATTTTTAAGGATGATTAACCAATGCATCTCTGATAAGGCTCTTGGACATAAATAGAGCTATAACGCTCCCGTGGTTCAGATTCCATATAAACCACTATCTTATAGGATTACCCGGTGAAGTGGACGGTCAAACAATGCCGGATTACGTCAGCGTGGTAACTTTGCAATGAGATTACACGAATTGCTATTATTATTCAGTGCATTCCCATTTCAGAGAAGAATATATCACCATTTACTTTGTCTGATCTGAGATGTTTTTCCCCCTAAGCCAAAATGAATCTCTTGGCCTAAGGATTTAATAATTTTCTGATCTAATGGTGCAGACTTTGCTGTAGTAATTTTTTTCCGATGTTAATTACATACATCGTTATAGTCTTGCTTGTCGAGCCTAAGGTGTTTACTGCTTTTGTTATAGATCATATCTATGTGTACATTGCTTACAAGAGGGCAGCGTTCCAATGTGTTTGCAGACACATTTGGCTAGGAAAACCCCATCACCATACCGCGGACGTGAGATGGGTTAAATACCAGCTTGTCAGCAGATAGTGGGACGTGAGATCATACCAACGATTTATTAATGGTTTGATCTTCATCTGAGGCCATAAAATGTGTAGGTGCCATAGATGTCTTTCAATAACCGTCGTGTAATTGTTAACCCCATATTTAAATCTCTCCTTCCTTAATTGCTATTCAAGCCCACTCAAAAAATTATCTAAAAGTATATCGTTCCACTAAACAAATGGCTTCCTTACACAATTCACTACAACAACAAAAATGGAATAGTGACGCAAAAGAACTAAATACAGCAAGAGGGGAGTGACAACCTTCTCTTCGTTTATTCTACTGTGAAGGAGCGCCCTTTAACAGTAGAGACACTAATCACTTTGAGAATTTTCACTTGAGGTGTTGTTGAAACTACTGCTTGGAATCATGCTGAGTTTTCTAAATATTAAATCCTGAAGGTAAGAGGTTATTCGGGAGGACCTGGAATAATTTAACATTCAGGCCATAGATTTCATTTCTCTGTACTCCAAAAATTCACCTCATAAATATTTTTCTCTAAAACAGACCGCCTTGCAGTTAATTGCACTTAATACTCTTCCAGCTCCAATCACCTTGTCATCGAAGAGCCTAATTTAAAAAATAAAATTCGCTATCACATCCTTAGAGTATATCTTACATATGGAAATCTGTTTCAGGTGAGGCTGTTGAAGAGATTTCTTTAATGAAGTGACAGTGTGCTGAGTCGGAATGATATTCAGTCCTTGTTGCATTCTACTTGCCCTGCGATAAAACGTTTCTCAAGTCGTGAAAGAGTGTTTATGGAAACCATTCTGGCACAGCCCACGTCCAGTTGTGCAAATTGCTCACTGTTTGTGAACCACATCTCTCAAAAGAAAAACGTAGCACCATTTTCTCTCTATGCTACGTTCTTTGTCTTGCTTTTACAGCTTTCTCAGGAGTATTGTGTACGGCTGGTAGTTATAAAAGACACAATTTTAGAATCGACAGCAAGGAACATGCAGTGCCTTTAAGCTGTAGCGGTAATTCAAATGTACCACACCTTAATAACTAAGAGAAAGAAGCCCACTAAATGCGCCACCTTACCGCCGTCCATAGAAGGGATTTATAGTTCAGATTCATCTGTTATTGTGTCTGACGGTTTAATTAACACCACTTTAAGTAACCTATGGTCCATAGCTTGCACGTATCACGTTATTTTACTTTTACGATTTATTGTCTTTCCCAGTGACGTAAAGGTTACTGTTATGTCGATGATTGTATTGTGTTTTAGTTCAATGTAATGTGCTGCTTGCGTTTTGAATGAGTAAAATATGAACGAAGGCACAGGGCAGAACCATGTACCGGTCTATTGAGGCCCACTCTTCCGTAATACAACATAAAGGACACTATTCTTGATGTCTATACAACAAACAAATCAACAGTGTGGTATGCCCCCACTCCATGTGTGCTGTGGAGAGTTTTCTTTTATTTAACCCTTCACTTTGAAGCACACTTTGAACGAACTCCTAGTCGTTTTGATGAAAATTTCATCCACAGCCAAGACTCAATCAAGCTAACCCTGCATCAGGCAATGGACATCATCGCAGTACTGCAACCTCCTGAGTCAAAGAGAAGGGTAATCAAATATTTATTACTATTTACTTTATTTAAAACATTTAAATTAATTTCCTGCTTCTGATTCACAATACCTTATTGACTAGGCGAAGAACCAAGTAAATTTAAAATGATGTTTGTGAAGAACCGTCATCTATATACAAGCAAAACTATATGAACTACTGACTTTACTGGTAACCCAAGACTTTGCTAGAAAATAGTAGCACGGATGATAGATTGTAAGATAATAATGTGAAGCATCGTCGAAAATTCCAACTAGTGGGTCTAGATGGTATTCTGGAACACTTTTCCTTTGACTTTCATGATCCTAAAATCCGAATCACTACAGTATTAGCGTAGTAATTTTATGAAGGGATAGCTGCAGTGGAGAGATACAATGCGGTGTATTGTGTTCTAAATGAAACCAGTTCTCAGTACTTAGTACGCACAGCAAATTTAACTGAACCAGTTGACATGCGAATAATGATGCAAATGGTGTTCTCAGCTTAGACTATGGTAAATATTGTTAATTAAATAAGGATATACTTTTCTTTAAAACCCATTTTTCCTTCAGAATTTTTTTTATTGTGATTTGTAAAATAAAAATAATTGAAAATTAATATATGATCCACGCTAAGTAATAAGAGCTGATTAGGTGACTATAAAACTTTAAACAGCAACGGATAGGCACGTTTTGAGATAGAGAAAATATTTGCTGCTATGTTGTCTGTGGAGGCTTGATTATTATGTCAGTTAAACAGTACCATCTGACAGCGGTTCGTCTGCTGGCATGTTTTATTTTCACACCCGCACCGCACGTCTCGGTACATAGTGACCTGGTATTTACATTGCGAAGGAAATACAGGTCGAACTCTGGTTGTAGTTTCACAACTTCCTTTCCTCCCTGGGTAACAGGTAGTTGTATATATGTAATTAAGCTTTAAAGTAGCACGACAGCGTTACACAAACAAGGAGAAAGTGGCCCACCTAATGCTTCCGTCCACCAAACATAATTCATCTGCCCTAAATTACCTGTTCATCACATCATCTCTACGTATACGTTACAAAACGAAATACATAAAAAGAGTTGTTACCAAGGACTTTTTCCCTCAGAAGAATACGCAAAAGTTTTTCTTATGATATGATCTTAACAGTAAGTTTTTTTCATAGATTCAACATATCCTTCATATGATCAAGAACCTATCAAAAATATTACTTCTCAATATCCTGATAATCTTTTCCACCTGTTATTAAGTGATTCTCTTTTGGCACGTCTTCACTTGCAGTTTCTATTAGCAAAAGGAATCGTACACTTGTTCGATGTACAGCTCCTGTGACAAATTCAAGGTTAGCATGATTTTACTTTAGGAGTTAAAAGCGGTAAATGTAGCACCTTATCTGCAACTTGCTTTCCGGAAGCATCTGCGTGAATCCTCTTATGTAAAATTCGTGATCTGGAGACTGCGCACGTCGTCTACAGCTATTGGCTAGAGAACGGTCACGTGCCAGCCATACTCACGAATCAACAGCCACCACATTACAATCATTCCTTTATGTTGCTTTTTGTTTATTTACAATTAGATGCAGAAGTTCATGTAAGGAGAAGAGTAATCGATGTTTTCGCTATATTATCTGTATCGGTTAAAGCATAACACTAAGAATTTTTTTGGCAGAAGATAAGAAACAATGAAGTTTATTAAAAACTACTCAGAAAGCTTACACGAAACGTACGCAATCGCGAAATATATCAGTCAAATAAATAACAGTAATCCGTTTTCAAAATTATAGTCTCCCTCATTTAAAGTAAAATGCATTTATTTAAATTAAATCCTAACCAAATACTCTGATAATCTAACCAGAGTAAGGTAATCATATCATGAAAGATATCGTTAAAAATGGTTCTTATTCGTTTTTTCTTACCAGTTTTCCCGAATAAAATCCTACTACCATCATAGATAATACCCTTATATTTTTATACACGTGTTAGCTATTAAATGAACTTTCAGTTTACCTTTTAATATAGCTTGAAATCATCAAGGATATGACAATGTACACGCTATGTGAAACTCAATTTATTAATCTCAATCCAACAATGATATTCTTGCCGAAAAATAGCGGTCAGGGATATTAGAAATAAAGATCTTGTGCAACTTCTATGAAATTAATTGCCATAATACAGTAATAAACTTTGCGTTTCGTAGCAATTTTTTTTTTTTTTAAATGTGGAAAAACATTTCGGCTTAAAAAAACTTGGAACTACTTCGACTTTTCAGTAACATGTAGCTAACGAAAGTAACATTTAAGAAACTTAAATTTTTCATGGTCTCTGCTATTACATAACTGCGTTGCCAGATAAAACGTAATAGTCTGGTGTGGAAGTAACAGTACAAACATACGAAGAGCAGGGATAAAAGAAAATTAATGCGAGGCAATCATACGTTACAAAGCTACAATTGGTAAGTTCGTTTAAATTTCCGTGTTACCTTTTGTTTATTTACAACTAGATGCAGAAATTCATGAAGGAGAAGGATATTCGATGTTTACGTTATATTATCTCTACGAGGTATAAGAACTAGGTTAAAACATAACCTAAGAATATTTTGGCAGAAGATAAGAAACAATGAAGTTTATTAAAAACTCAGAGAAAGTTTACACGAAATGTACAAATTGTGAAATGTATCACTCAAATAAATGACAGTTTCTGATATTATACTTTCCGTCATCTAAAGTAAAATGCATTTATTTAAATATATCATGGTAAAATACTCGGAAAATCTAACCCGCAGTATAGTACTTATACTGCGAAAATATTATTAAATTGATCGTTGTTCATTTTTCCTTACAAGCTTTTCCAGAATAAATTCCTACAATCACCATACGTTATTCGTATGAGGGCAAAAAGCTATGATTTTGGAATGCAATATTAGTGGAGGTTGCGTTTAAGTTGACCAGAATCGCAACTGACCATTTTTTACAGCATAATTCACTCTGAAATCAGTTTTACAAACCATTAAAATTGTTTTCATAAGCGCCATATTACTGAAGGAATTAATTAATGCGGGTAGTTCCATATTTATCGCGCAGAATTGTGCCTGGACCAGGAATAAAACTGATATTACACGGATTACAAAAGTTTTTGGTATTCCGAATTTGTTTTTAATTTCATTGGTTCCATACTTCCATCGTCATTAATTCAGTAGAAGTTACTACTGTATTGCTGTGTGAACTGCAAATGAAATATGTAGAACATTTCAAAATCAGGGCCACTAGCATTATGCAACAACAATTCCCTATAATTAACCAACTGCAAAAAATTGAACTGCCAGAATATTGCGTTCAAACCGTCATTTCTGACGTAGTATTCAAATGTTTTACTGGGTATTTCTGCTTAATTTGGGTTTAAATACGAATTTATTGTGCATAAGATGTTTTTTCCAAGATAATTAACTCATCCTTGCACTATATAGAATGATTCATGTTATTGTACAAGTAATTAAATCGTGTTCTTAGAGTTAGTTATTAGTTATAGTTATTAAAATCAGCCTTCACAGTACCCAATATTTCCGTTCTTTTTATGTAGGGTTCTTCTTCTTTCTAAGTAGTTCCAGCGATATGTAACTTGCACTGTTTCTAAACATATAAGTGAAAGAATGGCTATAATAGAATAGTCTAAGTGAGAAGAGTGTTCACTCCAGAATGGCAATACAATTTAAGCGACGGATCTTAAATGGATTTCTGATTTTGTAAGAAACTTTTGATGAAATTACCATAAATTTAATTTAGAATTAGAAAATATTGTATCATGACCTACACTCGCGCCTTACTTTATAGACGAAGAAAGGAAATAACATTTACCAAGATATAATGTCTTTGGTTCTCTCTATAAAAATACTCAATGGTGAACCCTTCATCAGCTAATGAAATCAGAAGAAAATAACCATTTCTTTCCACTTTCTTCGTTAAATTTTGGTCTACGAGAGATTTTACCACCTCTTTTATTAATCTGAGTCTTAGAAGCTATCAATTTGAGCATTTTCACGTAAATTGACAGTATTTAACAAGTGTTTCTAGTGATAGTTGTGACAACGAAGATTCCTTTAAAATAGTGGTACCGAATACTAAAAGCATTTACTGAATTGAGACAAGTTTTATGAAAAACTTAAGGTTTCATCTTTGTGACCACATCTCTCAGCAGGTGTATAACCACTTTTTTCAACAACATTTTTGTTACGTGGGTACTGGAACGTTATTCCATGTTATTCGTAGAACAGTAGCGTCACTTACGCAACCAACAAAGCTAACATTTATTTATACTTATTTTAATCTTGTTTTATTTTTTTTGTACCGGTAGCTTTGATGTTTGAATGAATAGAAGTATCTGTTTACAAGTATATGGTAACAAAAATACGTAAGAAACCTTACCTTGTAGGGAATATTTTATTCATATTTCATATAGCAAAGTAGTTACTTCATTCGAGATTTGACAAGAGTGGTAGACGTGTAGATTTACAGTTTTTAATCACACGATTGTTTGCCAGATTCCTCGGTTCGATCGTAAAGCTCTATGCCGTACGTATGGAGAGAGGACAACGGCATTGTTGATGGCGACTCGTCCATAGCGTTGTCTTTCGAAAGAATAGGCCTCTTCCTTCTTTCACCCCAATCCACACTTAACACACAATGTACATTATGTTTATGAAACAAATTTCTCTTACAATAATCTAAAACACTACTTTAACTGGGAAAACAAATGAAAACGAATATAGTGCCAAACTTTACAAGGCAAGTGTTATAGAGGGGTAATAGCATCCAAGATAATCTGAAACGTCTGAGACATTTAGATTAACACTCTTTCACATTTGTGAACATGGAAAACTTTATCGATGACTAAAAATCAATAACCAGAAAGCAATGTTACAGAGTCTTCTGTTTGTCAGAAATCTCTGGTCAAAAAAAAACCTTGACGAGGACTTCAAATCAGTGGCCTGTTTCTTATTCCAAGTGACGTTTGCTGGCAGTAAGAAAATTGACAACAACACCTGTCACTGATTTGAAGCATGGAAGGCCAGATCATCACAGAACTTGGCCGATGTGAGGCTCTAGTAATACTGCATTTCAGTGCTGCCTTTGATCAGAATACAGGCGGCAATATGAGACGTGTAGTGTTTTTTAGGTTCCAACCTGGCACTTACAGTGTAAGACACTGTTGCCGAACTGATATTAAAAATTGTAAATTCATTCTGAACTAGATTTGATGTGTCGGTGGTATTCAGATAACTTATAAAACCCGTTTATAAAATTACTCGTATTGTTATGTTCATGGAGTAGACTCAGTTATAGACTCAAGGATGGCTTCAAATACCACTTCCAGAGTAGCTAAGCAGGAAAAATTTGATACCTAGGCTATTACTGTCTCAAACTGATAAATTGGTTCCATATAAATATTAATAAATATTTCGGTTTCAAGATGGCAATGCGCTATTTTGTCTACTGTTTTACTTGCTTATGATTTGATCTTAGGGACTTTTGTATCAGTTTCAGCAAACAATTTTTTCTCGCAGTAAACTGAAATATATTTTGATATTCTACTCGTTAGCCCTATATATCTTTTAGACATAACACATCACTCACTAAGATTGTGTATAGACATTTCTGCATCACATTCATGAAATAGCTTATACTACTATTGTAACCATCACCATAAAATTTAAAATAAAATTCTAAATCATTCTTTTGAAGTCTTAAGAACCCTGATTTGTGAGGATGTTTGATGTCATGGCCTCAACAACAATTTGTAGTTTAAGAGATTATTATTTTAAATTAAACTTGTTAACTGAAGAATAAGCTGTCATGTTGAACTAGACATTTCAGTAAAAAGTAATATTTCATTTCTTAGAAAACTACATACCAGATTGGAATATATTTTCATCAATAAACCGATGTAAGTGAACCAAAGTCTTTAAATTTGCTGTTCATAAATTATAAATTAGCTTAGGGAAAGGTGAGTGTTATCAAAAGAAAAACATTTCAATTTTTGCAAATGTGATGCTTTTATTGCACAAAATGTATAAAAAGTGAGTAAACTTAACTAAATGAAGATGAGATGGAGAAATACACACAATAAAACATATGATACAAAAATGCAATACTGCGAGACCTATACATGTAGACATAAAAGATACTACTGGGCTACACAAGCCGGCAAACAGCTCACCTACCACAAAATTTTCCTTCAGACATTTTTAAACATTTCGTATTTAATTCTACACTAATATCTACTAGTTGATCCTTCAAGATTTATAAATTTAGATTCGTTCGGCGTAGCGGTGACAGCAGGGGTAGGAGAGACCATGCGAACCTGTGGGACTAGGACCCTCTCCTGCCACCAGACTAGCGGACTCGTGAGAACCTGAATCACTGTGGTGGGCCACCAACTACCGGCTTGCGTCCCCAGGCTGTCAACCCGACTTGAGGTACAGTACGGCCCCTCGTGGGCAGGCGTCTGTCTCTAGTGGTGGCCGTAGCCGCCGTAGCCACCATAGCCGCCATATCCGCCATAGCCGCCACCGAAGTCTCCACCGTAGCCGCCGTCGTAGTGACCCTTGACGGGCACGGCAACAGGTACTTTGACAGGTACTGGAACAGCCACTGGGTGCTCCACCGGCACCTTCACTGGGTACGCCACAGGTTTCTCAACGGGGTATGGGACAGGCTTCTCGACTGGGACGGGGTAAGGTTTGGGAACAGGTACGGGGTACGGCCTGTCAACTGGTACCTTGACTGGGTACGGGACAGGCTTCTCCACGGGGTAGGCGACGGGTTTCTCAACAGGGTACGGGACTGGCTTCTCTACAGGTACAGGGTAGGGTTTGGGCACGGGTACGGGGTACGGGCGGTCGACGGGTACCTTCACCGGGTACGCCACGGGTTTCTCGACGGCAACTGGGTAGGGTTTCTCGACGGGCACGGGGTAGGGCTGTGGGACGTGGACCGGGTAGGGACGGTCAACTGGGACCTTGACGTGGACGGGGTACGGCCTGTCGACGGGCACGGCGACTGGTACCTTGACGTGCACGGGGTAGGGCTGCGGCACGTGCACCTTAACCTCGACTGGGTACGGTGCGGGTACCGCTACCTTCTTCTCGATGTAGACTGGGTACGGCTTGCTGACGTGCACGGGGTACGGCGCTGGGACGGGCACTTTGACCTCCACTGGGACGGGTACCTCCTTCTCGACGGGCACGTGCACGGGGTACGGCCTGTCGACGGGCACCTTGACTGGGTACGGGACTGGCTTCTCCACGGGGTAAGGCACTGGCTTCTCGACGGGTACGGGGTAGGGGCGGTCGACGGGTACCTTCACGGGGTACGCCACTGGCTTCTCCACGGGGTAAGGCACTGGTTTCTCGACTGGAATGTGCACGGGCACTGGGTGTGGGATGGGCACCGCCACCTTCTGTGTCAGCGTGATGGTCTTGCTGACGTGTTCTCCTAGCCCGTATCCTCCGTAGCCGCCGCCGAGGCCGTAGCCTCCGCCGTAGCCGCCACCGTAGCCTCCGCCGTAGCCGCCACCGTAGCCGCCGTACAGGCCGTGTCCGAACGAGGACCCGCCCAGGCCGTGGTAGCCGAGGTCGAAAAGGCCGCGCTTGGTCTGCGACTTGGAGTCGCCACCCTGCTCCGGCTCTGCGGGTTTCTTCTTGTCGGCCGAGGCCTCCTCTGCTGCCCACGCGGCTGCCGCCAGTACAGCCAGGACTGCCAGCACCGTCTGCCAAACACAAACACAACACCTTCAAACACCCTGTCGCTCAACAGCGTAAATACGAGAATTTATAAAAAAAGTTCCGTTTGCGAATGATAGTGAGAACGATTCGTGATCTCCGCAGTGCAAATGCTTGCAGCACGGTTTGCTTGGAGCATAGCACTATATGGAAATAAATCATGGACCATACGGATGGAAGAAAAGAAACGACTGCAGGCATTTAAGGTCTGGTGTTACAGACGAATTCTGAAGATAAGCAGGATGGATTATGTCACCAATGATGAAGTATTCAGAAATTTTTTTTCCGAGGAACTAAGTTTCTAGAAGGACTTATAGAAAAGAAGAGTCAACATAATGGTTTGCTTAAAATGATTCTTGAAGGAAAGATAGAAGGAGCAAACCACAGAAGAAGATTAAGCTACATGAGCCAAGTAATGAATGACATGAAGAGTAGAATTAAAAATGTAGGACTAAAAAGGAAGACAGAGAAGCGGCATACAACGAGAATTGTTACAAACCAATTTTTGGATTGGTAACTGAAAGACGAAACGCCTTTTCTATTGTCTGCTGAGCTGTAGAATTTTATATATTTTTTTTTTAAACTGATTCACCCGCCCACTGAGAGGTAAGTTCTTGAGTGCGCTGAACTTGGTAGCTGCGGAAAATCACCGTCGGATTTTTGAAGTGTGTTGTGATGATGCTGTGAGTGACTGTGAAGTTGGAAGGTGGGTGAGAATGTGCAAGGACGGGCGGGTTAATATGTATGATGAGCCACGCCCAGACCGATCTGAAGATTTGGCTCCTGATGTGGACAGTAAAATTCGTAATGACCCCAAGATTTCCACCTGTTTTGGTACTTAAAGGAGTCCCTTGGCCGTCAAAGATTCAACGCCGACGAAGAATTGACAACTGGGCTTCCTCGCAGGCAGATTTCTTTGACAGCAGAATTCAAAAGTGTCTTGAACTTTACGACAGATGTTTGAACAAAAATTGAAGTTATGTAGAAAGATAGATAAAAGTATGAAGAATATGGAAATAAATGTTTTAACGATATTTACAATATTCTTATTAAACAACGGACCTTATAACCCTTGTACGAACGAATAAGGGGAGAAAAATCTCGTTCACTTGCTTCTCATGAACGTAATGTTGCTACGTGAAGTTTGCTTTGTGACAGTGGCGTTCATAGGTTCCGTCGTGGAATTCTTAAAACAAAAGATATTGTGCTATTGAGACAAAGAATACCGAATTACTGAGCTTAGATTTACGAACCATCCAGACTCTTCTGTAGTGATTGATCCGACGAGCTTAATCGCATCTGCTACAGAGAAAGACCTTTCTATGTTTTCCAAAATTTATTGTGACGAAATCTATATTTCATTCTCTCTTTCTGAGCTTGAGAATTTAATGAAAATATTTACTTCAGCTCGGTGGGACACATCGGAGATTAATTGCATGTCTAGATGACTACTTAAAAGAAATATCCGAAGAAATTATGGCAATATTAGCTTATTGCTCGAGTACAAATTTTTCTTAAACTATTTCTTATGTCTGGTTCATTGTTTTACAGGTACTCAATTATTCTGTAGATTTAAAAACAGTGTACAATGCATCCTAAAATGAACAAAATTGTATTATTTTCAAGACTATGATCCATTCGAGAAACATTCTCATGAAGTAACAGTTTATTAAGATGATGTATAGTCAATGCCACGGAATAACAGAACGAAATAGTTAATGGCCGGGTATTATTTCTAAATGTTCCGGACGCAAAGGAGTAGTAAAAAAAAGTGAGCAGTAAATTTAGTGACCAATCTCTACACAAAGTTGTGTTGCATGTTGAAAAGCGTGATTTTTGTGTGCCGTTAATTCTGCCAGCGACATTAAAAAGTTTGTACTTTCCAACGTATTAAAAACATTCAAAACGATTTAAAATAAGTTGAAACACATGATGAACAGCCACTTACATTTAAGAAAGAGGCAAGTTCACTAATCTTAAAAAGTTTTTTTTATGTTCAACAATAATTTATGGGAGGAGGTGGGTTGAGAATCATAACAAAACTATCATGCGCGCAACGTCTGCAGACATAACCGATTTCAATAACTAGCAAAGAAATAAGAAAACAAGCCGAGAGAAACCTGTAATTTCGCAGGGATGTTTCCTTCAAAAGGCCATGACCTAATTCCTTTCCGTTCCTTGTCCCCATTCTCATCCCGCCTCTAATGATCTTGACGTAGACAAGGCGAAAAGCCACAATAAAAAAACCTTGCAATTTACAATTAGTACTTAAAACAATTAAAAATTTATATTTTGGTCACGTATTGGAAGTTACCCGACTAAATATTAAGCGTTTTCTCGAAGAAAATCATGTCAATATTACAAACAGCGTACAAAACCTAATAAACTATTTCTTAAATTTAATTTTAGATTTCAGTCACTACTTTTAAACCAATATTTGCACACGCTTCTTTTGAATCGAATAATGTACTACGCAAGACCAACTATGTTTAATCATTAAAGTAATATCTCATATTCGTTACGCAGGCTCATATGTGAAAGGTGGTATTGTATCAGCTACAAACACGTCGTGGGACTTCGAGGTCTGTGAACAGTCGCAGAACTACAAGGACAAGCAGAGTCTGTGACCGCCAGTAATTGGCGAGTCGTTTGTGAATCTCGGTCCGAATGAACATTCATCTGGAGCGCCGCTTTCACCGAGGACGGGCAATTTCGCAGCTTGAAGCCTGCGCTTCGACCGCCGCTGAAAGGCTGTTAACTGGCCAATTTGCATCCTCGAGGAACAAGCCGTTACTACACAAAGCTCTCCGGAGATCGCACTTTCATCTTCTGTGATATCGTTAAGACAACTGTGTCTCCCGGCGTTTGTTCTTTCACTCTTAGATAAAAGGCGGACATTACCAGACCGGTGCTACGGAGACGTATTGTAAACTAGAACGGTTTACAGGCGAACGGCAAACATCAGCTATTGTGCGCAATTATTTTAAAGGAAGAAGTGCTTCGGCAAAGTTTTGTTTTGTATGAGAAGCAACTCTGTCGGCTTCGTTTAATTTCTTCGCCGATCAAACAAAATAAAGACAAAATAATAACGAAATAATAACGAACGTTGAGTAACAACGTAAATGGAATCGTAGGACTGAAACATTATTTTTTCGCGATTACTTCCATACTATCAAGCGCTAAATATAAATTAATATGTTAGTAGTTTGGGGCAAAGAATGCTATTTAGTAAGGACGAGACTGTATCAGAAGTTAATCATAATCATTTCAGTATCAATATTTTCTTTTATCCCTACACTTAGAACTACGTTTAATTTAATAGAAATGTTCTTCAGTTGTTATCTGAATAAACCTTGTGAGAAGAGAGAGACATACATCAATAACGCTCAAATGAGTACTGTTTGTCCTTCTTGCAGGCATCGCAAACATTCGGTAACTTCGTATATCGACGTGAATAACGCTGTATAGTGTTTAATTTTCTATAAAGCTTGCGTATTGATCTTATCGCTCCATTTGCAATGCCATTATGCAAAGCCGTGCTACATTCACTCGATTTCTGCGTAAGTTATGAATTATCGACCGTCGAGACTTCATTAAAGAGCAATTTAGTTGAGCGTGCTAGAGTGCGGGCGAAGGCGCTGTAATCGGCAGACACTGGTCGAAGCTCAATTTTGGGGGCCGTGCCTCAAACAACAGGCAATGAGCGAGTGGGGCAGGAGAAGGAGGCTCTCAACTCCTATTGTTTATTAAAAATCACTCTCATTGATTTGTACGATCCATGGCTGGGCATTTTAAAATTGTGCCTGGCTCCTTCAGCAGAACATTCAGAACAGAAATTTCAACGTACGAGTACATAGTATTCTTTCCACGTAATGTTACTATCTGAATTTATTTCACTATTACGAATGTTACTGATAGTGACTTAGCAAAATAATACAAAATTTCGAGGTAAGCTGTTGCACCTTCTTTACGATTTAATTCCCAGTAATCCAAAGTAATTCTTATTGGGAATAAATTCGATATAACTGTAATTAATTACCCTCTGATAATTGTTTTTTCCAACACTAAAAATAAAAAAATTATATAGTTCCAAACATATGTCGTATGTTGAGAATGTCTCGTAACCAATGCGATGATCACCAACAAGTTTAGTTGATTAGGACTTATCAGGACAACTTCTAGTTCCCATGACGTGTAATGAGCGAGGACGTGATTCACTGAGGGTGACATACTCTGCGTTTTTTTTCTCGTGCTACAGTTTGTAGCGTGCCAGAATAGCCGTACCCAATCAGGGGAAGCGTAGGATGTAGTAAGCGCAGCTACTCAGGTTGAAAATCATACCTTGTAACTTGGCAGAGGAGGGCGTTGTGTGATATTGTTTGAGAAGTTACAAACCTTTCATATTCTTGGCAGCAAAAATAACAGTTAAGTAACCGGAGATACATGCTAAAGTAGTTGAAACTAGTTCGCTCACTAATTTTAATTAATTAATAATAGCAAAAGCACATTTTAGACAAAACAAATCCTCTACTAGGTTTCGAGTAGTAAATTGTAAAGATGTATAATGACCATTCACAGTTGGCCACACAAAAGTTAGTTTAACTTCTTTTTTATTTGAAATATGATAATGCTAGGCATTTTACTGTCTAGATGTAAACTGCTAATTGGCATTTTCTTCAGTTAGGTTTTCAGCAATGAAATAGGATTGCTACAGGCTCGATACAAGAGACACAAAACAGCAAAATATTAGCATAATGCAACTAATAAGTGTTTCAGAGAAATATTGGTTACATGTAATACTATAATATTGATCTAGTTGCTTTGTTTTAATCTTCTTTTATATTTCAGACTTGTTGTTGTATGTCAAGTCTCTTTATGGGGCGTAAGAAATAGTACGAACGTAGTATCCAATTTATAGCTCTTCAATCCCTTGTCTATAATATAGTCATCGCTAGTTACCACTAGGTTAAAGCAACCTATTAACGTATAGACACCTCCTAATAGTGACAGCTGTCAGGAGTAATGCTTAACAATGGAAGCTTTTACTTCCAGTAAATTGAAATAAACTGTAGGAATAATTTCATGTAAGTTAATACCCCGAGATTATAACTTTTTAAAACAAATCTAATCACGAAGTATCCACCAATGTTTGATTTTTTTTAATGTAAATTCTCCTTTCTACCTTTTTTCCCTGTCGGTCTCTCCACTAGTTTGATAAAATTCTGTCCTGAATTTATCACATCAACTAAGGAAACAACTGCAATCTACGCCTTCAGTTACGTGCTTCGTATAGTCTAATCGCTTAATTCATCAACAGTTCTTTCTTCGTGATGCTCCGTTGACTTCAAAATTAATCAATCCCTTTCAACTTAAAATATGAACCATCATTCTGCCTTTTCTCTCTATCACCATTTCCCATAAACTTAGTCGCTCATATCCAAAATATTTTCATTTCTTACTTACTTAATTTTCAATATTTTTTTGGCATCACATTTCACATGTTTCAGTATTCCATACTTCTGATATTTCTAAATTCAAGCTACTACAGAGAGTTGTAATATTGTGTCGTTTACAGAGCCTACGTATTCGATGAGGCATCCTCGTAGTTAATGGCGTAATTCCTACTTCGGAAACAGCCCACAGGGCGTCGCAGCGGTACTCTAATTACAGGCTGGCTGCTTTCTCCGAGTAGCTCCTAGGGTTAGGCAACACACGAGCCTCGTGGGAAATCGCCTCTGTGTTGTCGAACTCCGTCCCACGACTGCCGCAATGTATGTGAAGGGGAGCGTGTTCCACACAAGACAACAAGTGCTGAAAACAATTGTATGCAAGTAACCTGATAAATAATTGCTATGATTTAAGCCATATCTAGTAACTTCTTTATGTATCAGAGATCGCAACAAAGCAAAACCCGTTTTATGATCTCCTACTGTACACACGTTTTGTTTTGATTCCAACTAATCCAAAATGATTTATTACTGAAAGAAAATACTGTTACCCACGTTAATCTTTTAGTACATAAAACATTATGTTTTTTAAAAAAATACATTTAGAATAGTTTTTTCTTAGATGAAATTTAATTTAATCGGAATCACCTTTAATCCGATGCAGAGTTGACCAAACTAAGCCAAAATTTTACTTGTATATTCCAATTTTTCACAATGCACCGTCATACTCTCAATTGAATTTGTTCTGCATTGTATTTTGCAATAAATAGTAGACGCTTCTTCAGCATTTCTACGATTAAACAATCGCGTTTTATGGCAAATACCAAATAAGTACATTTGTTTTTCGACACTTACATTTTTTCGTTTGTATTGAAAAATAAAAATTTCTTTTTTGGAAATTACATACGATCGGAATTTATACAACGTTTATATACTGACACATGTCATTGCCAGCGGAGGAAGATTTGTTTTTCGACACTTACATTTTCTCGTTTGTATTGAAACATAAAAATTTCTTTTTTGGAAATTACATACGATCGGGATTTATACAACGTTTATATATTGCCACATGTCATTGCCAGCGGAGGAAGAACATCTTGCTCTATCGTGGTATCATGCACACGCATTTGTCAATTGGAAAGTAAACATTTCTCCTGAGAACGCCTTCCCCATATCCAGGCGCAGGGGGTTATCACGAGCCATGTTAACCCTCCATGGTAACATGAAATGGGGTGGTTTATCGTTACCTACCCAAGTGTTAAAACGTGTTACTGTAAGCGTTGATGGCAGAGGTAGCGTAAGAGTTCAGTTAAAGTGTTGCTGATGTGAGATGAAAGAAGACAGGGGAGGGTGAAACACGCTGCCGTCCCATCCAGACCTACTCTTCCGAAACACACCGGTATGGGCTGCCAGGCTTAACGTCCCCATCCTATCAACAGTGTCGTATGCCTTCATACCATTTTCAATGCGGAGACATTTTGGCGCACAATCTGGTGATAGGAATTGTGCATCACCAACCTCTTTACTCTGCTGGCCAAGTCCTGATGGAGAAATGTTTTTCCACGGCGGGACTCGAACCAGATAACCTCGTGCCAACACCGGATACCAGCACGGCGCCGTGGGGCGTGTGCAAACATACAACATGTTTACTGATTGCTGGGAGCGATATTTGTAGGATATGAAGAGATGGTGAAGTAAAAAAGGGGAGCAACATATGTAGTCTACTTGTAAGAACTGGATTCTCGTATCTGAGGATTTAAATTAGGTAAAGTCTAAAACATTATAAACTCTGCAACTTTTAAGCAGTCTTTATTGCTTCCTCGGTTAATCTGAATCGGGTGTTTAAAGAAGCAGGTGTGAACGTGTTTTAAGTAGGGGCTTTGTAAACTGTGCAGAACCGGTTCCAAGGTGCCGCTTACGTCACAGAGGGTCATTCATAAAGCCAGTAACACCTTCCGCTTCTGGCAACGCTTTCGCACTTTCCCTCTGCCGGACGTCCTTCTCCGGCATTTGTTCCTCTTGTGAAATTCATTAGAACAAACGAAAACTGCAACCCTTGGTAATTTCGTAAAATGTTCTCCACTGTTTCACTGGCAGAAGCCAAAGCAGTTTTAGGAGCAGGCATTTCTCTTCTTACAAATGAAAAGTTTCAGATATGAATTTCTGGTTATATAATTGTTACTTACGCCAAAATGCATAGCGTACCATGAAGGTTCCGTAACAGTTCTCAACATAAAAACCAAATTCGAAAATTATGCGATTTTTTCCTCTAATAAAGAAGACATACTTTAAAGCGTTTACACCTTTAGCAATCGACATTATGAGGCTGTATATTTACAATGATAACTAAAATTCTTCAATTTAGTCTGCTGAAGCTAGTCTTTACAGATGAAAATACGTTATTTTATTCAATTCTGAACTAATTAAAATTCCTTTACCGTATTCTTTCAAGAACAAATATTTACTTTATGACTACAACTACACAGACAGTAGGTAATGTTCCAAAAACAAATTCCAAAATATTTTCCGATAGCGCCAGCCATATCTGCCGTGCGCTGAAGATTAGCGGTAACATTCGGGGGAACGCGGTTTCAAATTCCCTTGCGGGCATCCAGGTTTCGGTTTTCCAAGCACTGAAGGCGAATTCCGTAATGATTCCTTCAAAAGGCAATGACCTAATTCCTTCCCGTTCTTTGACCCTATCACTTCCCTGCTCTAATGATTTTCGTGTAGTATTTCAGTCTGCACCTAGTATCCCATTTGTAGAATGGCTGCCGACAGAAGGCTTGGTGGCTCGAATGCCCTATCAGAGTAGATCCTTTACAACTATCTTTTGCATTTATTTGAAACTTATATACAATTCTTGATACTATACTGCATTAAAAGAAAACAGGTAATGCGAATGGTTTGTCCAGGTTGTACTGTGCTCCTGAAATATCTTGTGTCATTGCTACATAAACCATCTGTCATTATATTATTATTGAAAAAAATGATATTATTTTGTATTGGGGTTATCGAAATTTTGTGGTTTCCATAGATTCTCAATAATTTTTCTGCCCCTCAGTTACCACAAGGAACGCGTGAAATTAAAGAAACTGGTGATCCTCAAATCCTGAGGGAAATAAAGAAACTGAAAGGTATGGTCCCTTTATCAATATTAAACACTGCTCCAATATTGAGTATATGAATTCTAAAGTCTTCAATTGTTTATAATTTTATGCCTTTATTAATGGCAGTTCTACAATAATGGATTCAAAGAAAGAGGACAGTTATTGGTGGTTTAATATGAAACGAAGTAAAATGGCTACGGACGCGTTTTCTCAAATTAACTCTTCGAGATCAATTTCAATTCTTCACCATTAAGATGGATGAAAGTAAAATGCAAATCGAAAGGTATTACGTTTAAAATTTTGAAGATACTTTTCATGTAATTTTAAAAATCTGCCCAATTTTCAGGAGTCATAAAGCGCAATTTAGGCGCTTATATTTGACATAAAAACTTCGTGTAAGGAGAATAAAATGTTTCGAAGTCATTAAAACACTTCTTATTAGTCAAGTAATAAAATAAACGATGTTAGTAGGAGACCAAAAGAAAATCTATTTAAAATTACCGAAATATTTACTAAAGTATAGTGATATCCTATTATCATTCTTCTCAGTAAGATTAAAAGACAATAAGAATGCGTAAGACACTAAAAGTCAGGATATCTCGAAGGATTGTTCGGCCCCCCCCAGTGAATGCGTACATATGCCTCTGTGTGGTTGCTCTAACCAGATAATCTTAAGGGACCTGCTATTAAAACCCGTAAAAAACTAGGACCGGGATTATTACCTGGGATCTTCCATTTGTCAGTCACTTTCCCTGACCAATTGAGCCACTAGACTACTCCGATCAGACAATGAAAGAAAGTGATGGAAATTTCAATTAAATCCGTTCACTTCCTAAAATCTATGTAAATACGAGCTATCTATTTGCGCTGGTTAAATGTTTAACCGAAAAAAGTTTCAGATACCAACAAAATATGGTGTTTTATCATGTAAGGAGTAGTGGACCAAACCCTTTCATTGTGTCGAAGGGAGAGAATTTTCAAAGTTATTTAAAAAACTGATAAAGAACAACCAAAATTGCTAGCAAATTGGAAAATAAGAGAGGTGGTTAACTTTGCAGTGTTGTGTGAATGTTAACTTACCGCTCTCCGCATGATTCCTTGCGTGTGTTCGCTGCTGTGTGGAATCCCTGGGAGGAGACTGTGGCTCGACTCCTGCCGGCGGGCCTTTATACGCTCCTCCACTTTCGCCACGGTCCGGTACCCCTGGAGGGGCACTCCAGCACCCACCCCGCACACACGCCGTACCACACCGTACCCACTGCGTTTCACTTCCTCCGGCTGCTCAACCTCTTCCTCCGGCCTGATTGCCCTCTTCCCTTCCAGTCTCGCCGCTCACCCTTCGCTGTCGCAACGTCACATCTGTTCGGACCAGACGCGGCTCAATGGTCACTGTTTCCTCGCCCGCAGATCAAAAGTTGAAATATATGTCGAAATATAGATCCTTCATGCAGCAATTATTGGTAGAAGAGTTAAGAGTGGTCCACGGAAGGAGAAGGATGACCATGACCACAAGCTGGCACTCGTTTCAGACCAAGGGGAATGGGAAATTTTTCTTTTGTAGGCCAGGGAATTGTGGATTGGAATAAATAGTCAAGTGAAGTGATGAATAAGTTACCAAAGGTGCTGAAAGAATTTAAGATAAAAAAATTGTAACGGGAAAAAGTGGGCGGGTACAAGAAAGAGGAAAAATTAGTGTGTAGGGAAATTTCTACCGGAGCATGCGCTCCATTGCAATTAAATTAAGTTAATTCATTACAGATAACACAAAGCAGGTAATTAAGGTTAAAAAAGAAAAACCAGTGATCGTTCGACCTGATGGTAGAGTTTCGATTTGCTGCGCCTTTCGCCTTCGACTTTGCTAGGTTACAGTTAACCGCTTTGTCCGAACAATGAAACGTCTTGATGTATCTTACCCGATCTAGATAAGCTTTTAAACATTTCTAGTGGCACCAATGGCTCTGAATTTTATAACTTTATAAGCTCCCAGATCATTAAGAAGGTAGTATAGATCCTCTCGAGGGAAAAATATGAAGCCTGTCTGCCAGATGTAAGACGGATAGTTTCTTTTCTCCTGGAGGCAATATTTAACGTGGATTCCCAATCACGTTGTAATCATAGCGTAATTCACATACACTAAGCGATCTTCAACACAGGTAAAGGTCAAGTTAAATGATTGCGAAAACTGGGGACCGTACCGGAGACCTTCACTTTCCAAGTTAAAGGTTTCAGTATCGAGCTTCCCGGCAGTTTCATGGAATATAACATCCTCTAATAATACTGTACCTGTCTACATACGACGATGATGTTAAGGAAATAAGCCACGAAATAAAGCTTTGTATTACAGTTTAGTCTAGCATTTACTCTTGACTGAGACTACTGATGCATTCCAAAAGTATGAAAATGTATTAAAGTCCAGGCAAACATTTACTGTAAACTTTACATGAAAGCTTATTACGAAATTTTAATTTCTTCAACTAACATTCAGTTAAGATATTAATTAATCCATTGATATTACGTCTAGTTAATGATTGCAGTTAGTGTTCTAGTTATATATACTTACAAGGTGCAGAATGTATCTACATTCGTCAACATTACGGGTTTTATTCAGTTCTCCACCGTTCCACATCCTATGCTAATATCTTCATCTCCACTTTTCCGTTAGTATCTGTGCCCTTAGTTATCTTCTTCTGATGGGCAGCACGTCTTACCACGCGAAAATCTTCAACAGATAAACCAATCCGTCATATCTTAATACCGTGATTTTGTGTTACTACTTTCTTCGCTTACCGTTTTAGAAAAGTCAACATCGAACCTGGTAAGTGACTGGTTAACTCTTGAGCCTGGTATCTGGGAGGATGCGAGTTCGTATTTCCATCATACAAACCAGACCTCGCTTTTCCATTATTTCCTACAAACACTGAAATTAATTTTTTTAAATTTTTAATGTTTTATAATATAATTTCCTATTGATATTTCAAGAGATATTTTACGTTATTTACTGTATACTCATGCGCTGAGCTGAAATTAAATGGGAGCGAATAATTTTCTGCTACTGGGACAGTGAATACCTGTTTTGTACTTAGCAACTACGTGCCAAAATTTGCCACAACTTGTGAAACGAGTGACGTTCTTTAAAGCAAAGTTTCATGCACATGATTGTTAAATCTCTGCGAATGCAAGAAATTAGAAGTAAATAGTATGGTCGCTCTTGTGGAGAAATGAAAGCTGTTGAGGACGGAAACGAAATATATATCAGTATAGTATAGCAACACATCTCTAACACAAACTGAAAGAGAAGTTTGCACTAGAATAGTTTAAATTAGTTTAACACACTAGTGTGCATTACATTCTGAGTGAAAAACCACCAATGTAATCCTTTCAATAATCAAATAAGCAAAGACATTAACGTTTATAATATTTCTGATCATTCTTGTGCGGAGAATTTCCTTTTTCTCCAGTACAGATAGAACTTCAAAATATGTATAAAGCAACGTGATGGTTACATTGCGCCTCTCAGGCTTAGACGCGCCACGCTCTTTGAACACAGTTCCGGCTTTCAGCCAGAGTCTTCCAATTAGTTTCACATCTCGAGCGTGCACAACTGATCTTTGCCTAAGGTGAATAACATAAAATACACAACGTTCCTGAAAAGATTTGCAGTAGCTTAGCTCGGTGATAACAACAGTACTATTAAAAAGTTGTTTATGTAGTTGCGTGACTTAAAAATTTCTGTAACAGATAGGTGATAATATTGATGATAGAATGGCTGAACAATTCCAAAAACTGGCACGAACACGAAAAACTTTTTATTCTATAACATGCAAAAATTTTGTGTGCTAAACTGAAATCCGTTCTCTGCAGGTTAAAAAAAAAAGTCTGAAGCAAACTGTAAGAAAACACTATATATATGTTATACTACTGTATCACAGTGTTTATTAGGATGAACAATTAATTTTCCCTGAGTGCCATTTCAAGAGAGAATTCAACCACGTGTATGTATCCTTTGTAGCTGCTTGTGCCGCTGGGTTTACCCGAACAATCACAATATTACAGTAATATACTGGTAATTCGCCGTTTGATTGTCTTAAAATACGTTTTGACGACTGTAATGTTTACCTAATTCTTGTTTTTTTTAATTATCTTAATTTATTACATTAGCCAGTAGATTTTACAGTATGATAATTCTTACCAGCTCGCTTGCCTTTTGATTTCCAATTCTCTCCCGACTTGTCTCTCAATATTTTATGTGTCAAACTGTAACTAATAATTAATTATATTTCTTTTCTTTTTTTACTGATCTTCAACTGATAATTTACAGTATTGTCGGAAAAAGATTGTCAGAAAAGAACGGAAAGAATTTCAGTAGTGGCCTTTATAAAGGAAAAGTCCTTGAATTTTCCAGCAATTATTTCAGTAAGCCATGGCAAAACTGAAATCTTGATGGATAGACCCAGATCGAACTTCCTGCGCAGAACTTTTTCTGTTTCTGTCTGGAATACTATGCTCCTTTTTTAATTTTAATTTACCGTAGTTGACAGGGAGTATTAATTTCCCAGCTCACCTATCTTCACATTCCCTTTTTTTATTTCTTTGTTCCAGGTAAATTGTTTCAGACATTATTTGGTAGTTTATTCCAATACCTGACTGTGTGTCTGCAAAAGATGATTTTCTAGCTCCCTTATGCCTACAATCAATTGGTAGTTTTTGGTCGTGGTGACCTCTTCCCTTTTTTCTACTATTCTAATTCTACCATCATTATCTATCCAGGTTGTAAGGTTGATAAGGGTGTCAAGCGCCGGAATAAATTAGCGATGAAAATCATTAACAAATTAACACAAACAGTGAAATATTTTAACATAAAAATTCTTGAAATGTAAATGTAGGTGATTAAGGAAATTGGCCAATATCTGTCTCATCACCAACACACGCCTTGTAGGCTCCCAGCACCCTCTCCGCCCTGTCTTTCAATGACTCCCAGTCCAGTTCAGTTATCACATCATGGACTGGGTACAATTATTGTTATCATCTAAATTCCTCCAGGTATAGAACCAATAAAAATCAGCCGTAGTTAACACTGAACCTAGTAAACATAGGTTCATAAGATAACATAATTACAAGATACGTTAGAATTTCTAAATCAACAATGCTGAGAAACTAAATGATGACATTAATCGCACATGAATGATGCTAAGTGTTTTCATTCAAAGTTCAATGTGGCGTAATTTTTTATTGGTTGTTAAGGAACCTGAAGACTTTATGGCATAAACGCACCTTACTAATTAAAAAACCTCAAATCTATGACTTGTTAATTTCAATATTTTAATAAACCCAGTGTAGAATCTGCCACACTTCTAGCTTCTCTCCTTTTTGTTTTCCGATCCACCTGCCCACTACATCCAAGCAAAAATTATTCAAGCAGCGGAACTGAGTGGAAAACCGGTCCGTAATTATAATAACTCGTTTGATTATTGGCTGCCAGACATCATCGGTACGTGTTATAAAATTCTTGCCTCCTTAAAATATTTCATTTTACAGCAGATAATGTTCTAAGAATAGAGTCGTAAGAAAATATTTAGTGAGACTAAGATATGTGACAAACGGTGCATATTTATACAATAATGGAACTGAGAGGATGAATCAAGATGTCTTATCGTGGGAAACAGCTTCATTAGTATTCGCACAGGACAAAAATTTAGACACATAATTGAATGATGTCAAAACACCCATATTTTAGCCACTTCAGATGTTTTGCGCAGGTGAACAGGTAGTTTCTTTTTTTCCGACTTCATTGGTCAGTATGTCTTAATTTTTATTTGGCTGCAGTTACGGAGGAGGAGGACAGAGACGACTTCAGAAATGAATTATACTTTGATTCTTAGAATTAAATTTAAATGTTTAAATAAGACATAAAACGGTTAAATTTCTGCTGAAAGTAAAATTAATATTTTTGAACAAAATCAATTTATTTACTTATTTTAATCGTCCAATATTTTCAGCAATTCTCTAAATAATGCGTGTGTTTCTGACGCACTACGGCGTATCTTGGCGGTTTTGCTCATATTGCTTTCTTTTCAGTAAGATTCGATAAATTACTTTCAAATATTCCGTTTTCTTAAGTTTGTCAACGTTGTTATGAATTACGAATTCCTTTAGTCTGCATCATTTTGGTGTTTGGTAACATCGAAAGGACCATCATGCCGCTAATTTATATCGCGATACCGAATGTGTGTTAACGGTAGCACTTTGGCCTCGCATTCTAGAAGACGCAGGTTTGATTCCACGTTCAGCATTTTTCTTTTTTTTATGGTTTCCCTAAATCACTCTAGGCAAATACAGGAATAGTTCCTTCAAAAGATCATGGCCGAAGTCATTCCCGTTCCTTCCCCTCAGTCGTATCTCGCCTCTAATTACCTCGAGTCGACGCGAAGTTTAGACGTAAGGTAAAACAAAAACAAACACTATTGTAACAAGTTTCATTCTCGTCACTTATCATTGAGTCATAACCCTTAAGAATACGATATTTGAATGTATTTTGTGACACATTTTTTCTCCGAATCAATTGCTTTTCGATCACGATATTCTTATCCGATGTGGCAATATATATAACTACAAATCATGGGTTGTAAAATCGGTGCTTTAGGCATTACTGGGATACTGAAAATAAGTTTTCTGTAACAAGTTGAACATTTTTTTTGTAATGGCACGTCAACATTTGACATAGTATTTCCGACAATCAAATAATTGGTGCGATCTCCCTCTGTAATTAGTTAATTTCACTTACATGGAGAATGGCCCACTCCTTCAGAAAATATCTCATTCGAAGTTACTACAATGACGGCTGTCCAAAATATATTGAATTCCACTATCCCAAAAGGATGGATTGTCAAAATTGGTTTTGTTTTCACAATTTAACAGTAGCAAGCGTTCCTCTCTGATATACTGTACGTTAGATCGAAGCGTTACGATGATGTGACTATCTCTGCATAATAAATGAAGGAATCTATTATTCACGCTCGCCGTATGGTTTAAATAGATACATGCTGTGAAAAAAACGCCGATCCTTATAAAATTAATTAGTTGTCCAGGGCGTTTAATTAAGTATAGCTATGAATGAAAAGTGGCAATTTGGATTCTAATATATAATTCCCTTCACATATATGGAGTTTCTAAATACCACCTACGACATTGCTGAACCAACATTTTTTTCCTGTCATTATATGTATTCAGAGAGACACATACCCTCCCTTCTTTTATTTTATTCAAATAAACAACCTTAAAATTACTTAGAACGTTCCTCGAATCCTCCTTGATATAAGGAAACCTGAAGGTACTGTTTATCTCACATGATTCAGGTTTTTTCTGGTTCCAAAGTCAACGAAGATATTACAACTATTGACTGATCCTGCAAGTTATCCTGGTCTAGTGTATAACTCGTAGCTTATCATCCTTGTACTAATCAGTTTAAACTACTTTCACTATTGCAGCTCAAATATAGGATGGATTGATGGAACTAGATTGCATAGTGTTAATGGATAAGTTCACTTCATTTGATTTGTACTGATAGAGAAGACGAAAGAACATCTTCCAATTAATGTATTTCTCTGATTTTTAAATCAAAGAATAAATTTCCTCCAAAGTTTTCTGTCATCTAACTCAACGTTTCTTCATTAATACATATTTTTATGCATACGGTGAAAAAATTTAATTACTGTACTTCTGGTTGACGCTGTCTCTTTTCTGTTAACTTTTATCGTCAAATTCTTTACCTCCAGTCGACGATGTTCTTTCTTCGAAACTACATTCGCTGATTCGAAGCACTTACAATAAGCCCTATCGTGATCTTAATCATATTATGCTAATTGACATCATTTATCAGAAATAATTAAATATTACTGTCAATTATGTTCAAATTTTTGCATGGGTTTTTATTTATTAAGGATGGAAATATCAGACATTCTATGCCACTAGTAACTTATCCTCAAACTTGAATAATAACTATGTAGGCCTATTTTATTTTCTGCTTGAAACCATCACTCAGCACTGAGTTGTCTCATATTTCGACTTCTGTATACTTTTAAGAAATGGCTGGCCTCGAGAAGTTGAGCCCAACTAAAAGAATAACTCCTTCGAGATGAGTAGACAGGTCACTGCGGTAGTACCACATGCAAGACGGAAATAACCCCGCCCATAGCAGGGCCTCCTGACTCGCATCGTCCTGGCTTCATAGGGCACGCATAGCTGTTGGATGACCCACAACAGACCAAGACATGAATTCATCAGTTGTGTAGAGCTATAGCACACACAATACACAAGTTTCAAAATTGAAAGGCAATTCGTTAGCCAGTACAACAAAGTTTAGAAGTATCATAACTGCAAGGTCTGTAACATTGGGCTC
Organism: Vandiemenella viatica; assembly: GCA_031002005.1. Taxonomy (NCBI): domain Eukaryota; kingdom Metazoa; phylum Arthropoda; class Insecta; order Orthoptera; family Morabidae; genus Vandiemenella; species Vandiemenella viatica. The sequence continues at coordinate 199,712,855 of JARYHS010009186.1, forward strand.
ATATAGTCGTATGCTAGCAAAACAAAATCTGAATTCAAGGAGGGGCACCGCTTCTGTTCCCGTAATATTTTTCTCGCCGAATGGCTCCTGTGTGTTCCACTATGTCAAAATCATCCTGTTACAACAAGCGATCTGGGTAAAACATTAACTTGCCTTTACGGAACGAAAATAAATGTAAACCATTCTATATAATTCATGACTACCTTACGTTAAATTATAGTTAATGGATATCAAAGCCGATACTATTATTGAAAAATAAAAAATTAAATAATCCTTCCAGCCCTGCTTAAGGTAGCTGCATTGAAATAATGATTTTATAAACAAAGGTTTATCTTTATATGAAAAGGATTTTTTTTAGTGAACACTGCTGTTTGACACCAACACTGAAACATACTTTACTTGTGAGAATTGAAACGTCCAGAAGAAATGGTCTGAATCATTCCAAAGTTCGAGGATGTGTAGACCAGTGGAACAACAATAGCTGATCCAGACTGCAGAGAGGCGGCGTGCACGAAGGCCCAGCAACACCTTTCATGTTATCACCGGACAGACAGGTGTTACGCCACGCTCAGTTTGTGCAGAGCCGACAAACAAAGTGGAAACGTGCAAAAAGTGCTCGTATGTACCGTCGACGTCAAAAGGCGTAGTATCAGAAAGTGAGTGAATTCTGTCGTAGTAGAGTGACAGAACTCCGGGAAGTGGGGTTTGTTGTACCGTGACAGATGCGTGTGTTGAACCAGTGGACAGAAGAGGTTCGTACACAGACACTAGCGGGTACTGGACTGCAAGGCGGAGAGATCGACATCCTGTCCGTATAGCCGTAACTAGCAGAACAGCCCACTGTGTTGGCTAGATGTTGGAGCACTGCAAACGATGTCAACATTGTTTGCAGACGACATAATGTTATATAGAAGGATCAAAACAGTAGAAAACCGTAAACAGCTGCAGGGTGTTGTAACAGCCCTCAAAACTAAAATTAAATTGAATTGTATTTTATGAATCATTTGTAGTAAGCTAGAGTTTGGTTGAATATGATCTGGTTTATTTGTTTTACAATTTCCTGTAAATCAGTGTATATAGACTTTGTTTTATGAAAAGAAATTATTTAAAGGCCATTTAATATGTTTAAGAACAGAATTATGTAAGATAATTGCTTAAATGTTCATAATTCCGTGTTAAGGCAAGGTACGAAGTCTAAAGTACAATATACTACAGTTTAAAACGATTTCTGTGAATAATTTTGTGTTTAAGTATCTTTAATTTCCATTTCTGACCATTTTGTAATGATGGTAAATGATTATGTATTAATTCCTATTGTTTTTTTTAAATGTTTCAATTGTTTAAGTATTGTTAATGTTCGAGAAATATCCGTTGGAATCTTTTGAAGTGTTCTAGAAATTTCGGTAGAGTTTATACAAAGCGAACATCCAAGACAGAGAAACAGTTTTTCAGCAAAGTTTTCACCGACTCAATTTACGGCCAAGAACTGTATTTTCTGTGGAAAAAGTGTTGTATACAATCGCTGGATTGTGTGTATTCATGTAAATAGAATCGTTGACGTCGTGTTTAAAAAAAAAATAAACGCAGATTTAAACTGAACTATTTCATGGACTGATTATTTATTAGATTAATTAAACCACGAACAATCTTATAGTGTTCTAGATAGGATAACTAGCTGGGTGAGTCTACATGGGATGAAGATAAATGCAAAGAAGATCCAGCGTATTAGGTACACAGATAAAAAGCTAAAGGTTGGTTATGATTATAAAGTGGAGAAGGACTTCTTGAAAACTGGAAATGTAAATGCCTCGGCATAACATTTGATAGCAAACTTAACTGGGCGGGACACATTGGACAGTTAGTAGGGAAAGTGTGCAAAATCCTTCCCCATTTGGAAAGAGTGATGAGCGGATGCACTAGAGAAGTAAGGGAATTGGGGTACAAAACATTGGTCAGACGACTACTGGAATATGGGGGTGTAGTTTGGGATCCACATTTTGAGTATCAAATAGAGGAGTTGGAGGGGGTTCAGACGAGAGCTGCCAGATTTGTCTTAGGAAATTACCGCCAAATACATCGGTAACTAATATGATAAAAGAGATGGAATAGGATTCATTGGTGAAGAGAGTCATGGGAGTATACAAGACCTATATAGGTGATGAAGCATGCAAAGATATTGGTGGGAAAATTAAGAGAGATGCTTGAAACGGTAAAGTTCATCATGATCACAAGCTGGCACTAGATTTCAGGAATCAGAGTGTGGGGAAATTTTCTTTCATAGGAAAATCTGTAAGAGATTGGAATAAATTCCCAAGAGGGGTGATGAAAGAATTTAAAGTAAAAATTAGTTCAGGGCAAAAGTAGTTTGGAAGAGGAAAGCAGAAAGTAGGGTGTGTAGGGAGATTGCCACCGGAGCATGCGCTCCATCTCAGTTTTATCAGTTATATTGTATTATGTCTGCGTCGAGGAATAGATGCATTCTGCTGAGGTCTGGAATGACGTCATGCATGACATTGCATCTGTTTCCATTGACCAGAACCCACCAGGGCGTTAGATGGCAATGGGCACGAAAACTCTCTGAGTAGCGAAATGTAGTATTTTCGGAAGATTCGAGTCTTGCATACGGTTACACAAACAGATCACATAGGAAACAATCTTGAATATCATTTCATAAGTTAGTCACAATCTAATTACTGTTCTTGAAGTATTTAATACGATATCTGTCTATCATTATAGATTTAGAATACCTGATAAAATGACAATATGACGACGTTATTCTAAAAATTTGTTGGCGTAATGTAGACAGCTACCATAGCTTCCAATTTTTTTCACTTATTAGACTAACGTTATTCTAAACGTGTGTTGAAAGTCCAGTTTAAGCTTCCGACATTTGATGTATGTTAACAAGATAAATTCACCGATGCTGCTGGTGAATTTATGCAGGCCTATCTACTACTAATACAATATCTTCTGAGTAAGTCTACTGTAATTAACTTCATGTTTACATTGCGATAAAGTAAATCTATTATTGCCCGTGCGTTAATCCAATTAAAATGCAATTAATACTGAAGGTATATGATGAAATTAATTGTGATAATTTATGCTACGCGAAATAGGAATCCTGATGTTGGCACTGTTGTTGTTGCTAGAAATATAGTTCGCAATGAATTTTATGTGTTGAGGTGGGTAGCACTGCCATAACCGCGGCGATGCAATTTGATGATTGATTCTCATGTGAATCAACGATACAAATAGAAAATCATAAGAAATGTTTTTTAATATACCCCTTAGTTCTCGTGATATCGTTTATCAAAAATTAGTTAAGGTATAATTCCTAGTGCCACTGGTGACGTTTTTACTCTGTTCCAGGCAGCGTTTCAATCTAACCACAAACGGTAGTAAAAAAATAAAACACTCACTCTGCATGTCCAATGTGTAGTTCATTGTAGCTTTAATGAAATTATTTTTTGGTCCTCACCAGCTCAATCTGGAGACGGTATATCTCGATAACTAATTTTTTTTATTCTTTACTTTCGATTTGTCTCGTCGTGTTACATAAGAATCCATAATTAAATTGGACTTTGCCGAAATTTTTCTTCTGCATATCGACCCAAAAAAACCATCTTATTGAGACAGGATATTCGAGAACTAAGCAGGATATCAAAAAAAAACTCTTAATTTTTTATTGTCTCGTCAAGTTACATAACAACCCATCATCAAATTGCGGCACCACGGTCATCGTAGAATCTCCTTGAAGTTTTTTTTTTATTTACCCTTCATTTATACAGCCTAATATCTTAGTGACTGAATTAGGCCCTACATATTAATATTTTGATTGTTATTACACAGTGTCAACAGCTTTTCACGTAACATTTGTTTGCAAGGAATTTGGCATATAGTTCCATTACACTTTGACTTATAGTCTAATTAATTCTATAATATTAATTTTTAAGTGGCTTACTGTTATAACAGTTACAGCTGCTATTGCAAACTCTTTAATATTATAAATAATAACAAATGTCGCTTATTGTATTTATACTCTGTATTTCCTCCTTTAACATTTACATTTCCAGGAGCTGAGCTTGAACCCACCCCTCTGGCTACTACTTAGAATCGTATTCTTTCTTTCCTTTAATGTTTAACCGATTGGGTTTGTTTTGCTAATGTTTCTATTACTAATGCACATTGGAGTTTATAGGCACACCTCCGTTGTAGTAGCATGGGGGATATGCGAAAGTCCAACATTGCAGTGGTGTTTTAGAGTTTTATAATTTTACTGCAATATTTCAGTTTTCACTGAAGTACTGTAGTATTACAATGTTGTTTTGCTGCAATCTCCTTGAAGTGTGTGCATATTCCGTTTTTCTGGGGAAATCCAATATGGCGACCTCTCCTCTCCATTTCTCTCCACCAGACTTCACTTCAGTGTGTGCCGAAGGTCCGTTGCGTTGTCTCCGCTCTTTTCTTTGCTCCATGGGATATGGTCGGCCGGCAGCTTGTTCTGCAATCACTATGGATGAGTGGACGCGCCTACAACTCACGTGTCAGTGTGTTTCCCAGCAACACATCCAGGCTCTCTGTGATTCCATTCCACGACGTCTTAGAGGCACGTGGCGGCTTCACACCGCATTGAAGTTTCATTGTTAAAGGGCATGTGCACTGTACAGTTCTGTAATTCTAATCATTTGTGTTTTGTTTTGTCCCTAATCTGTCAAATAAATTTCATTTCAATGGCATGTCTCCTTCTTGGTGTTGAAATTTTTACAAGCAGCGGTATTGTTCAGATATCACTAAAGAATTAATATTTCACTCAGACCTGTTGTTACTTGGGTGTTTCAAATGGTGGTATGCACGATCAACAAGAAGAAAGGCATCTACAATAGTTTGCGTTTGATTTTGATACACTGAAGAAAGTACACGCAACCCTGTTTTAAGCTTTCTAACAAGTCAAAGGCATCTTAGTATCAACGTCTAATGAGCATTGGGTAATATATTTGTCTCTTACGATTCGTTCGAAAAAATATAATTGAATGCTTCCATGTTCCACTATTTACTAAAAAAAAAAACCAGGTGTGAACAGTAACGAAACGTAAACTTGCCACTATTCCATGTAAAGCATACTTATAATACCCTCAACATTGTATTTCGCACACAATTTTGACCATCTATCACAACCACGTAATTACAGGCAGTTAGCTATACAGCTTGGTCCAGATTCCGCCGATTAATTCAATACACATCACATCAAGTTACAGAAGGCCCCACATGCTAGTAGAAGGGTATCCAATCACATTTGGCATGTCAGTGTGTAGCTTTATTTTAAGTTGGAAACACAAGTGCATAAATATCACTGATGTTGAGGACGCTGTTGTCTACATAGTGCAAACTCGAACATGAAAGCATTTAAGTTCCGATTTTATGGTATAACCCCTTGGATGTAATAGAACCCTATGTATAATTCCATTTTTAATTTACTTTTTTTGTTGTTTTCAGGACTTTATGGTTCGTCGACGTCGAGGTCATTAAAACTGGGAGAGGATGGCGAGAAAGGAACGGCAACCAGTTCAGCCACGAGTTGAATCGCTCATTGCAGGGAGTGTTCCAGCCGTGTCCGGACAAAACCGCGAAGTGACAAAACCGCGAGGACAAAACCGCGCAGACAGAATCGCGAACGGACAAAACCGCGAAACGGACAAAACAGCGAAACGGACAAAACCGCGAAACGGACAAATCTACGAGTTATCCCCTCACTGTTTGATCTCTTATGCTCCAAAATATTATCCTAACGCAGTTTTTAAACGATTTGGGGATCGCAGCTAGGGTTACGTTATTATGGAGTACGGTAGTGTAATTTATTTTGTGTATATGTAATTTATAATCTACGAGTTATCCCCTCACTCTTTGATCTCTTATGCACCAAAATATTATTCTGTCAAGCGTCATCAATTCGCATTTGACGATTTTGTTTTGGTTGAGGTTAATAAAGAATTAGACCCGACGCGCGGTGGGAATGCAGCTTAATGGGGCTTCTGTATACCTGAGAAGAGTGACAATGGCCTTCACAATGGAGTGAGTGGGAAGACCCGCTTATCTCCGGTAGGTTCGGCCTAACTGACCCTTCTCAAGTCGAGCGAACAATTTGCCTGGACGATCTTTTGTTGCCGTCGCAGGAGAAATCCCCGCATGCAAATGGAAAATTCTGCAGCCAAAGTCAAAACCCGGAGACGTTCGGGCATTTCCGAGGCAAGGCCGGTATGGCAGATCCAAGCATTCTGTGGTGGTCAGTTAACCGAAGAGATTGTGTATCTTCCTGAATAATGGCTCTCGTGTTTGTAAAAAAGATAACAAAGGGGGAAATCACCTCGTTTATAAAGGATATACATTTAGGCAAGAAAGGAAAGAAGTAAATCTCGACCGTCTTCCAAAATATTGGCGATGCACCAGTTATGACAGTACAACATGCCCAGCAAGAGTTACATTGGAAAATCAATCAAAAGTTGCAGAAACGAATGGATTACACAATCATTCTTCTAAACCAGCGAAAAGAAAAGCAAAAGAGGTTCGACTTGAAATGCTGAAAAAGGCTACAATCACATTAGATGCACCCCAAACTGTTCTTGCATCATTATTTGCAGGGATGCCCGATGAAGTTTCTGGAGCACTACCATCCACCGATTCACTTGCAAGAGAAATTAGAAGAGAAAGACAAAAATCTGGAGGAGTACCACCGAATCCATTATCAAGAACAGAACTTCAAATTCCTGAAGAATATACAAAAATAAACGGTGAATATTTCGTATAATCCATCCATATTTTATTTTTATTTTCCATAATGTTCATGCTTTTGTGTAATTTTTTTTAAATAAAAAATAATGGGGTGTTACGTAGATCACCTCCTCGTGGTGCACCCTGGGTAACGCTAAGAATCTACGAACTCTTGTGGTTTTATGTATTCCTGATTTTTCTGTATTCGCGGTTTTGTCCTTTCGCGGTTTTGTCCGTTCGCTGTTTTGTCCGTTCGCGGTTTTGTCCCTTCGCGGTTTTGTCCGTCGCTGTTTTGTCCGTCGCGGTTTTGCCCTAGAACCGTTCCAGCATTTACGTATTTACTATCGGACAAATGAAGATTTTAGAGAGTATTCCACGTGATGATAGAAAGAAGTTAAGTTATTGGTTACTCAAAGGAGCAAGAAAAAAATGTATACAGTATTATTATTTGTCAGCCATCTTCGATCATTAACTGATGACTCTTCTTAGAATCATGAGTACCGGTCATCACTAATCTCTAAGGATGTGAAGCACAGTCACCTGCTTCAATGGCGGATTGATGATCCTCCCGCTTGGAACCTATTCTAACGGAGGAAGCTTCAAATGCTGCCAACAGATTGCGATTCGTGTAACTTGTGTTCTGGGTTCCATACTCGAGTCCAAGTGTAGGCGCTTGCAATTGGGTATGTTTACCGCTCCATGGTAACGTCTTTGGTACAGATAAACTGCGGTGGTTCACAGTTCTTCCCCTGTGTAACAGTCATCGTAAGTATGACTGTGATACTGTGTGTGTTGGGTGTAGAGTATTTTTGGTGGATGAGAAATGAAGGAAGGCAGAGGGTGAAACCCGGTGTTAGTCTACTCTTAAACCACGTGGGGTGGGGGGGTCTTCCAAGTGTAACGTCCCCACAGACTAATCACCATCAACACTGTCGTATGCCATCACTCAATACGCACTATGGAGTGGATTGGGATTTAACCCAGGACTTCGGTACTACACTATCTGGTGGTTAGGAACTGTGCATCACCACCTCTCCTACCCTGCCGGCCAAATCTTGATGATAAAAATTTCCTTCACCACAAGGACGCGAACCAGCCAACCCCGCGTCAGCGCCGGACACCATCACGGTATCACAGCCAACTGAGCCAACGGGGAAAAAGGCGGGAGCAGGAACTTTCTCTGTGGTAGGTGTATTTTTGTTTTTGAAATGTATAGTTCATGAGGCGGAAATCGAGGACCGTCCCAGTATTCGCTTAGGTGATTGCGACAAACCGCAGTCAGGACGGTCGGTGCTTGAACCTTGTCCCGTTGTACCTCCTTGATCCAGGGTGGTGGTCCCTAACATGGATGCGACTATCAGTGCATCACCGAATGTATCAGACAGAAAGCTCTATAGACCATCATTATCAGCCAGTTCAATCATTTAGTGATGTGGCCTCTTAAAGTCATGATTTCAGGCTTAACTTGAGCAGTTTCCTCCAGGTCAAACGACCTTGGGCGATCCTCTGCCAGTTAACTCCGACAACCCTGCGTATGTCCTTTTCCCATCGGTCCGGTGGTCTTCCTCTCGGCCTGTGGTGATCATTTGGGCTCCATTCTAACAGTTTTTGTCCACCTCTGGTCTTTTCTCCGCGCAATATGGCCGGCCCATTGCCACTTCAAGGATGCTGTCTTCTCTAAGATGTTTGTAACCTTTGTACCTGACCTAATGTCACTTGATCTTTTCTTGTCTTTTCTCGTTAAGTCTTTTGATAGCTCTTTGGGCAGTTTACCTTTTGTAAATTCATTTCGAGTCCAGGTCTCACAGCCGTATGTCAGCACAAGAAGAATCCACTGGATATAGGCTAATTGTTTGTGGGCATTTTAGATTTTAGGATAGTAGAATGCCTCCCAAATGCTTGCCATCCCAGCTTGATGTGACGGAAAATTTAGGGTCTTACATCACCTTTTATGTTTACAAGCTGGCCAAGATAAATGTACTCACTGACATTATTCATTATCCAGTTGTACACTACCATCTGTGACAAATTTGTTAGACATAATTTTTGTTTTTGAAAGATTAATTCTTAGGCCAACTACTTTACACTCAGAGGCGAGGTCGGTAACCAAGGTTTGGAGTTCATCAAGGTCATTAGCAACAAGCGCAATGTCATCAGCAAATCTCAAGTTCTTAAGCCTTCTGCCAGTTATTCTAATTCCCTTCTCCGTCCATTCTAGCTTTGACATTGCCATCTCCAAGACAGCTGAAAATAATTTTGGAGAGATGGGATCACCTTGCTTAACACCTCTTTCGATGTGGTTGGTTCTCTAATGTTGACAAAGGCTGAGGAGGTGACATAGATGTTATAGAGCACTCTAACATAAGCTGTATCCACGCCATGTTCAGTTGAGGCTTGCAGGAAAGCCTTGTGACTTACTGAATCAAATGCAAAGTTCTGTATATATAATTGTATATTACAAATTCTCGATCAGCAAAGGGGTTCGAATTTCAGTACAAGTATCAACTAAGAACCACACTATACATCTTGCAAGAGTCTAATCACCCTTATCAATAAATAAATCACATTAAAAATGAAATTTCTAGACATGCCCTGTTGAAATAAAGGTTTCTTTAATTAGTTTCAAGTTATTTTTAATTTAAACGCTACACATTAGTCTAGGTGGTCAGAAAGCAATCGCAAAGTAGCTGATGCGACATAAAAAAGGTATCCTCAAATACCAAAAATAAATTTTAATTTCAGACAGGTTATTAAAAGATTGTAACTAAAAGATATTAAAATACATGAACATTTACTAAAATTGAATAATTTCGATTTGAAAAAAAATTAAAATCTATGAAAACATACTTTTAAATTAGTGAGGAGCGTATAGTATTACTTAGGACCACGGTTATTTTTTTCCTTTAAATTTAACAAATATTTTTACAAACATTCAGCTTGCGGCCACTACAGTAAGTGCAATCACTAGGAAACCTCAGGAAGTATTGATATATTTGTAGTGAACCAGTTGAAACCATTCGGATGAAACAACATCGTTGAGTGTAACCAGACATTTCCATACAAAGCTTTAAGCTGCATCCAGTTTTAGGTTGGAAGCAGTAGTTACTTAACATAATAATACAGTTCAAGAGGGAAGAGAAAGGAATGAAGTGACAAGTAACGAGTAAACACTTCCGGTCTCTGCAACACTGCTCTCCACGCGACAGGCAAACTTTCATCGAAAGGCGATAAAACGGAACTGGTCTGAAGTGATTTCAGCCAATGAGACCACGTCTGCAAAGGAAATTTACCAGTTATATAAGCACGCCTTGGACTGCAGAAAGCAAAACAATATCCCTGGAAGCCCACCTTTAAGTTAGCTGGCTGCAGAAAAGCGTGGGATGAATATTTTTCGCTGTTTTGATGGTGGGGACACTTGATGAACGATAACTGAAGAAAGCAATTTAACATTCCCACCACTTCAGGATGTGAAAGTTACTGAAATGGAAACATGGGTGATCGAAAAACTATCTGTGTTTATGTATAAGTCACTAACGGATTGCCAGACGGCCACATATCTTAATCTTACAAAAACACAACCTGAAAACTGCAACGGAGAGCTACTCAACAACGAATTGATTCCATAACAACAGTCTAACTTTACAACTTTTTTATTTCTCGTCGAGGTCATTAGGGGCAACAAACAATTGGGTCCGAGAATTGGGAAGGAATTCTGTAACAACTTTTTTGAAGAAACTATACCAGCATTCACCTATAGAAATTTAGAAGGACTTCGGAAAATCGAAATATGGAAACTGTATAGGAATTCAAACCCACGTCCACCCGAAGGGCAGTAAACAGTTTCTTAACAGTTTGCTCCACGGAAGTTGTGTAGTTGGCTTTTGTACAAAGGAGTTAAAGCATTCGTAGTGGTAAAATGTTCTCGTGGTACGAAGAAATACATTCAGCCCTCAAACAATTGCACCGTAGTTAGGTTACAAATTTAGATTAAGCGTATCTGTTGCTTGAATAATGTATTCTAACTCAACCGCTCTAAAAATTCGTTCTCTGAGTTTTGAGGGTTCTGTATATATGTAATGGGAAATGGAGCCCTACTGCTACCCTCCACTATCTATTTTCTATTGGTCTGTCCGTTCCTTGGAACGGAATTATCGCACCAGCAATTTGAGTGTCAATGTGGTGCTACGTTGGGAGCCACAAAGTACTGAATATCCTTTATCTCAAACGTGTACGACAGTGGTTCGTGTATAAAGTCACTATCTTCAGACCTGCCACGTACTAGAGTCAATAGAGTACGCGCGGCTTTACTCATAAGTCTCCAGATATTTGGCATGGAAAAGCATAGAGGAATTGAGGGAAGATTTGTAACGCAATTATTATTGCTGTTTATTAACAAATTGATACGAAAAGTGTCACTTATTCGCATGACACAGTTCTTAAATCTGTATTATAGGTGAATGAAGCCCAACATCTCAGATATTTAATTTTATCTTGAATAATATCGAAACAAATGATTTTATTAATCGTAATGCAATTATTTTCATCAAATCACGAACTGCGAATTTTTAATTAAGAACATTAGAATGATGTCGATTTTCATGTAACAGGGTCGCTTAAGGGCTGGTTGATTGTTGTGGACAAACATAGACCGACGATTTACCAAGACGTAAGAGCTGATCAGCTGGCGTTCTTGGTGACGGTCACTCTAGAGCCTAGAGTAGCGGGTACTCTGCATTGAATAAGGTCCCCAGGCAAGAAGGCATCTAGTCCAGCTGTGTGCTAGAGGCTTGTCCCCACTGTAGCCTGAAACGCAATACCCGTGACGCAGGATTTTTGGTGTTCGATGAAAGTGAAGAATTTGTCCAGTTCCGTAATCGAAGGGGAAAACTAGCTTCCCCAATTGCGCACATGTAACAGAGAATCACTTAGTCACTTATGGGACTGGAAAAGACACATCAACAAATATGGACCAGTTTCTTAGGGTTCGGAAAAAAATTGTTACCAGCGTTACTTAATAAGAGTTCTATTTAATCAACCATCCGCGAAGAAATGAAATGCCAGAACACTGTAACAAAACTAAGTTCTTCATTTAAATTAACATATTACTTATTAGTGGCTTTTCGTTTATTTACGTTCAGTCGACGCGGATGATTTCGTTTGCTCTGTGTCCAGAGATATCGCTGTTCCAATAAAGTAACAAATATGTACCAATGCAATGTTGTTGTAGGCCATTTTTCCGCAGTTGCTCAGTAAATTAATTAATATATTAATATGACGCCAATGCAACTGTATTATGTAGGTTTATTGCCGTACGCGTTTTCGCCTCTCATCGAGGCATCATCAGCGACGAGTCTATTTTAAAATTTTACATTGGGTTTACAAACTTATTTGACTTAACGCTAAATTGATACATTTTATTATTATTTACACTTACTATTTACATTAGTGGATTTCAGGATAGTAACCACGCATCTTTGCTTTCTCTCCAAAGCATGTTTCCATTACAGAAATTCGTCTTTGCTGTCGTGTACAGGATATAAACATTACGTCTTCTACAATCCGCTTGTTTTCGGTAGCCATCTTATTTTCTTACTGTCAAAGTTGGTGATGCGCTGACGACGCCAGATTTGAAATTGCGTGGGAGATTTTATTTCTAATTTTTTGTAAGTGTGTGAGTGCATGTATTTTTTAGGTTTATTTCTTTACTGTAGGGTTATTGTATGTTTACCAGTTTGAACAGTGTTTGGTTTGTTAAGTTTATGTGGTCATTCAATACCTGCTTGCCATTTTTTATTGCTTTTTGTATATGGTAGTTTTCTTGTAGAGTGAGGGTATTGTGTCTGTAATTGTTGATTATGAGTATTTGCATGTCTTTGTTAATGTCTGTTGGTAAGTGATCATTTTCTATTAGATGTTCAGAAAATGTGGAGTGGTTGCTGTACTTTAGTGCCCTCATGTGTTCTTTGTATCTGATTTTAAACAGTCTTCTTGTGTGTCCTATGTTAATTAAAATATGTACCACATTACCTCATTTTTTTAAGGTTCTGAACTTTATTTAATAACAATTGTATTTAGTTAAGAAACTGTTGGGAAATGAACAGTGCATGCAACCAATTATTTTTGAACTGATTTAAATTATTTATCAGATATTATAAGTTATTTATTTATATTCGATGTAGATTTTCTTGGTATATTCTCTCTTAAGGACTCTCCAATCAATCCATCATTTCGGATTGGCTTAGATACAGTATCAAATATTTTTACTAAATTTCAAGGCAGAAAGTGATACAATTTTAGGGTAGTGTTCTTACTGACACCGTCCTCTTCCAGTAATAGATCTTTCATTCTACAGTCTCGTGATCTTCATGCAGTTTTTTTTTTTTTTTTTTTTTTATTGACATTAAAATTGCCTCTTCTCGAATCTAGTGTGGAGGATTATTTGTGCGCCATATCTCAATTCTCAGATATATTTTTGTACGGTTGGTAGGAAATAATGGGTGAGAAAAGAAGTTTGTAGAAGAAGCTTACGGAAAGAAGAGACAGGCTGGTAGGTCATAATTTGAGACATGCTGGAAAGGGTTAATTTGTTAGTGGGGGGAACAGTTGAAGGTAAGAACTGTAGAGGAAGACAGAGATTAGAATAAATGAAACAGATAATTGAGGACGTGGGCTGTAAGGGGTATGTAGAAATGAAGAGGTTAGCACAGGATAGGAAAGGATGGAGGATTGCATCAAACCAGTCGAAAGACTGACGACAGCAAAAAAAACCGGAAAGACTTTGTTCTTTTATACAGATTGCTTCTGCAGTAAAATGCATATTCTGTGCCACCATTAATGAACAAAAAATTAGAAACAAATTATTACAGCCAGAATCCGTTCTGACCTAACATTACTGTTATGCTAGGAAACATTTTTTCCGTTGGCATTAACCTTTTATAAAATTGAACCCAGAGTGAAAGAGCCAGAAAGAGAGCGTTTGCGTCTGGGAGGACGTCTGGGTGATCCGCAGCAGACGTCTCTGATCCACTTTTACCTTGAAATCAACTGGACACGTCACAAGCCAGAAATGGTCGCTCCAACTGGTTCAACTCGCGAAAGTTGTGGCAAGATTGATGTTATTAGCAAACGATAAATCGTGATCAGCTACCTGCAGGGGAAGGAAGTAATTAGTAGAAAGTGTCGCGTGTCTCGAAAGTAGCTCGTTCTACGGCTAACGACAACGTTTTACGTTGTTTTGACCACAAGCCATAATCAGATAATCGCGAGAGTGCGGCCATAAAATAAGGCCACGGGCGTTCCGCTGGAAATAGTCTAGATACCAGCCGTGTCTCGTATTTGGTTGCTGTGCAGCAAATATTTCTATCAAATCTAACCACTATTAGGATGTCATTTTTCTTATCAAGAATTGCAGAAGACCGAGGAATGTTTCTTAAGGACATTGTATTTCAGCATTTTTCACTTTATCAACAATCTGACTTGCAGTTACGTGTTTTAGAGATTCATCTTTCTTCCTGCTTTCTAACTATGATTTAAACCAAAATATTTGCTATGATCCAAATGTGATTTCTTTAGTTTGTCTGTATTATTGAATAAGTAACTTCACCTATGTTGCAGAATATACATTGTTGAAATTTTTTTCTTGGTATTTATTAATACCAGCAGTTAATATAAAAATATTACAAATAGGATAATCTTTAGAGGCACTTATATGAAAGTATTCCTTATTACAAAAGTATGTATAAACTCTATAGTACTTGCATTTGTTAATATTTTGTGTAAGGTCAGAACTGGTAATGGTTTCAGTGCGCTAACTATCATATATAGAAGTTGCCATCTATTAAACTTAAATTTTTTTTGTTTTAAGATAGGCCTACGAAAATAACCATTATTTTATCCAGATTTACGGCAATTTTCAATGAGTTATAGGAAGAAATAAAAAAATTACTCCAAGAGCAGACACCTACAGTCACCCTAGTTATTTGGCATCCAGAATAGTAGCAAATTCATTTATGCCAAATCCGTATCTACAGATGATGGTATGTGAGCTAATAGTAAGTACCACTTCAAACCTCATTTTCAAGCACCTGTCTACCATCATCGCGGATTTTGAAGTATCCTCAATGAGCATCGCACACAGATCTTTCAGAACTTTTTTTATATAAAAAAGAAATATGTAGTATGTCTGCTACATGGACGTTAAAATAGAAACTAAAAAAAGTGAAACATAATAAAATTCCATTATTTGGCACCTCAGATTGGAAGTAGAATTTTGCTTCACGGGAAAGAATTCCATTTTATACAATGATAAAAATTCAGAGATCTTAACATATTTCAAATTTAGGCTGAAATCATAATAATAATGCTGAAACAGTTGATTTTTCTTTGCCAATAAAAACGCGACTGAGGTCACAAGGTTTGTTCTCCAGTAATAAAACCAGAACAGATCTCTCAGCGAATTCAAAACGGTGAGAGGGATTCGATATTGGTCCAATAACTGTTTTATCTGAAGGTCTGAAAAACTGCCGATAAAACTGCTGGATGTACCTGGAGGTAATGAAATAGCTCGGACGATATTGAAGGAAGGTTTATTGGAAAACGCTTTGTCTTCTGCTGAGGGTGCTCTTAATTTGAAGGGAAATTAACGAGCGGAAGAGAATTCGATTTGATTTTCTGCCCCTTTGATGTAATTCTGTAACACCTGGAACTGGAAACAAATGTGATTTGAAGAAGGCTGTTAAAGGCATCCGTCGAATCTGGCTTTACAAGAGTACCATCTAGATTGTAATGGGAGAGCGCCCAAACAGTCCGTTATAAGAAATACATTCCCGTTCTTCGTTACTACAATTGTATATTAAAAAATCACACTGCACGAATCACATGTGTGCCCTTACGTGGAACTGAAATAGAACTGACTGTTGAAAATGCAGGACGAACTGTGATTCCGTGAATAAAATTGTTGTCTAAGGAAATGTAAACATTCAGTTGACAAGACGTGAATACAGTTAGCTACTTGTATTTTTTATTATGAAGCTGAATCTAACCATTAGAGTCATATTATCTTAACAAACAGATAACTTCATTATTATATCATGTCGTACCAGTTATCTTAGAAGTATGCACGAAAGCAATGCGAACATTTCAATTACATGTTATCATGAAAATCAGTTGCTAGTAATATTGCTAATCTAAGGAATTAAACAATATTCACAAATCTGAGTTAATTCGGAAATATGGATGTAAATACTATAAAAATGAAACTCACGTTTTTTTTTCCTTGGTCCTTTACGCCTCGTTGAAGTCGAAATCACGAGAGACGGGAAATAGATTTACGTAAGGAACGGGAAGTAATTCTGCCATGGCCTTTATGGGAATGATTTTGGGAAAACGAAATTAGGATATCTGGATGGGGATTCGAACACAGACATTTCCGGATGAGAGGCCAAAGCGTTACCGCTTACCCGTCACGTTATTTTATGTCAAATCAACATCCACTACAGATTTCCATTAACAGTGGAAAAAAAATCGTAATTGTTATCTTCGACAACGTAAGGTACTCAGACAATTACAATTCCGTTTATATATTGATTCAGTATTCAAAAGATTATAAACTAGGAGCACGAATAGCGATTTAAGAGAAGAAAGTAATTATGTTACAAAAAAAGTCTTTTCACTCTAAGATAACGATTTTAAATCAAAGGGCCACTTTTTATTATTTGATCACGGATCAAAACGCTATAAATGAGTTGTAAATTGTGTTTTCTATTATAAATATTGAAAATTATTTCCTGTTCATTGTTGCCCATTGTCGGTAGTAGTAAGTGCCCTTAAAACTTTGAGAAACATTGGAGTAGAGAATCATTCAGTTTTTGCAGCTGTCTAGTCAGGATATATGGTATACTTACGGAAGAGAAAATAGATTTGGAGTGTCTTACAATTTAACATTACTGCAACGCTTAAAGCAGGCTATCACAGTTTAACGTGAGAGGTTAAATCAAATTCTAACTCAAATTGTTCTAAGTTATAGATTTTAAAAAGAAAACGTACCAACCAAAAGCTAATCAGATCTGGAGTTCAAAGCTGATAAATTTTGTAAAATGTCATAAAGCTCGATTTGGAGTTGAATAATGGCTGCAGTAGATGTGACTGGGTATCCAGTATAAACAGTAAACTAAGTGAACATTATATTGGAGCTGACAAGTGTCTGAGGCAGTGTTTCCGGTAGGAACACCTAAAGCCAGCTCAGCTCGAGCCTGGAGGCAGATCCCGGTAGTAATCGCTTCTGGTGTGGGACTAAATAGCGCTGGAGCCGGCAGATGTTTTATTCATCGCCACATCTGAGGCAAGCCGGCGCGGCGTCCAAAGCCACAAACGTTCCGCCGGAGTAGCAGTTAACATACGTTAAAACATTTAGGCTGGCTCCATCGAGTCTGACTCGAGGGGTACAGCCAACAAAACATGCACAGCTTCCCTTCTCATCGCCAGATTAACAGTTTTAGAAATAGAAGTAATTTTAGAACAAACATTTCGATTACTTTGAACGCTATAATCCTCACGATTTAAACGACTGTCAATTCTTAATTTAATATTAATATGAGTTGTGAAAATTAAAAGATCAATAATTTTTATTTTATTTGTACATCTTGAAATTTACTTTTATTTGCTGACCACCTGTTGGTGGTAGAGGATACTGAAAATGGATTACAAATTTCAAATATGTTCGGAGCAATAAAATATGAAGATATCTACGAACATATAGAAATTGGCTGTAGTTGTAAATGACCATCTGGTTGAACAAGTTTCGAGCTGTAGCTACTTTACTTGTGACACCACATACAGGTTAAGCAAAGATATTGATAATAAAGTGAACAAGTATCAGCAGATGTGTGGAACGATAGCTAAAACTTTAGGAAATAGAGCGCGTAGAGATACAAAGATAAAATTTTATAAAGAGATGGTTGTTCCTATTCTTGTCTTTAAAGGTGAGTCATGGGTAACGAAGAGAAGAGGTAAATGCCGCATGAAAGTTGCAGACTTTATTTTTTGACGGGCTTTGAGTCTAGGAAATTATAAGAATATTAGAAAATAGTCTGTTTGTGAGTTTAACATTTTACTGGAATTCTTACTAAACATAACACTGAGTAATTCTGAAATAAAGGAATTCCCCTCATCCCTGGAAAATATAGTAATTCCTTTATGGAAAGTGCTTATTTCTCATGAGCAAGGATGGTACAAATTTGGGGTGGTATTTCGACCCTAAAATGATTTTTACGAAGGTGCAAAAATTATTTAACGCTTAGATTTTAATCTGCTGTAATATACTTATCGAGATATACTAAAGATCACAGCAACAAAGAAGACTGGCTGACTGTCGCTTCAACATTTTCCGTGATCCAACCAGATCTGAAAAGTAAGAGAGTGATGATTGATGAACAGAAGCAGGACATCAGCAAAAATTCTGTAAAAAGAAAAAACGGATTGTACTGTAATTTTAGATTCCAACCGACCTTTTCATTTATGTTCTTCGTGTTGACAAAACATTAACTATCTGTGTCGGCGATACCGTGTAAGATCCCTCCCAAATTTTAATTACATCTTGATATGTATAACATTCACATATCTCTAGAGATACATAAAACGGATTTCACTCTTTTGAAATGAAAGGAAACAACCATTAATAATAAAAAATAATAATAATTTCTTCTCTTCCCAACCTTAGATTGCTCGTATTTCGAAAGATTTCTTACCCGTGGTTTAAAACCCTACTTGCTCTTCACAGAAAGGTTTTTAAAGAAAAAGTAACCCTTGTCATCCATGTGATCTAATAACACTGTGCGGTAGGATCTGCCGAACTGTTACAGTTATTGTGAGACATGAAAGTCCAGCTTCCAAATAAGGCATAGAGAAATTTGTTGTAAAGTCAATTTTATGTTTGAAAAATGAGCTGCAGTACAGCTATATTATTTTTTATTTATTTCGTGGCTACCATATTCACTATTACAGCTCATTCAACTAACTTCAAAGTAATTTAACTAAAAAATTAAACAAATAACTACACGAAAAGTAATAAAAGACTAATAGTACACTGATTTTGTTTCCTGAAGCTTTTTTTTTTTTAATTTCGTATCGGTCCTGGTGGACTACGAGACACCTGCAATTGAGCGCAGGCGTCCGGCGTGTATTATGAAAGTGAAAGGACACATGTCCTACCCGTGACAGAGCCGGATTTGTCAGATTTGTCAGACCCGGAGCATTTACTCTACTGGAGAAATGTTATGTTACCATCTGCCTGTAAAACGTCGTGTAACTGTGTTCTGTGTTTGATAAGTGTATTTTATTTTTTGGAACGGGGGAGGGGGGAGGTGTAGTGTGCAATTTATGAGGCGAAAAACAGGACCGTACCAGCATTTGCCTTGATGTTTGCGTAAAACCACCTAACAACGGCAATCATAGCGGCTCTACCATGACTATATCTTCGTTCCGTTTTATCTCACCAATACAGTGTCGTAGTGTCTTAACGTGCGCAGCGACACTAGCGGGCCTCTCAAGCCTTTTCATAAATATACTTAAAAAAAAAAAGATGTAGTCTTCAGTTGAATCGGTTTGTAGACTTACGAGGTAAACTGCAGTTATGCTTTATCTGGTTTTGGAGATAAGCTGTCACCTGTCATTGAACTACAAAATTGTGTTGAAGACATTAGGCACAGCAAACTATAGCCGTAGTTGGAAGCGAGGAATACGTAATGAACTGTGAAAAATGTGAAATTGAAAAACTTAAAATAAGAAATAATATGAGAGGTATCTATCTATAAATAAAAAATCTTGTGGTAAATGTTCGAGGTTCAGAGTTCACAAAAAAATAGTATTAGGTTCGGTATAAAAAAGATATACCTCAGCCAAAACAGCTTTGGTAAGTTCCAAATTTGGAGTACTAATGGAATCTGCAAAACTAAATTTCTGATATCTATTACAACATCGTGTTTGACTAAATTAACTAACGTAAGATTTGGGCAGCAGTCGCTGGCTTCGCTAACTGTCAGGCAAGAAGCAGAAGCAAGTACACACCAATTTGGTTGTCTGTTTGTGTATCATCCCTGCAGTTAAGAGAAATTACAAGGCAAAACTTGGATAGTTCGTTGTAATGGTAAGTTTATGGCCAATAGTTTAATGGTTGCCGAACGGCTAATTTTCCGGTCTAACGAGCAGGAAGATGGGCGTCATTAGGACGAGAAGCTGTCGACTTGGATCCGCAACAGCAGGGCATAATGACTGCGGACGAGCGTGCGTCATCGGAAGTTGGCTGGCAAGGTGTAAACACTGGTAGAGTTTCAGCTGGCCGGTCGATCACACGGAGATTAACCGCAGGAAGGGAGGAGGTACTGCTCAACTCCGCTCGGCAGTCATGTCAGATACCTCTACCCCAAATACTGCTGCACCTCCAAAAAACTCATTTCTCCAGTAAAATGAAACTGAAGTGCCATTATTGGTAACGCAACGTGTTAGTCGTTGACTTTCAGGTTTCATACCCTGGCCTGGTAACCAATCTCATTTTGTTTTTCAAATATCTGCTACATACATTCAGAAGGAGGTTTTTATTCATTTATTTTTTGATTATGGCTTTACGCCTCGTCGACGTCGAGGTCATTAGAGGTCATTATTAAAGCACATAGTGTAAATCTCAAATTTCAAATCTTTCCCTCATTAAATAAATGACGCATTATTCCACAGGGCACGAGTAATGAGACTCTCGCTGACGTTAATTAATCAAAGTCTTGTTCGGATGCAAAATTCAGATCCGTGAACTGTGTATAAGAATTATGTATTACCCAAATGTCGTCTGGGCGCTTGTCAGCGTCTTATCATTTGGCAATTTGTCACGATAGCTCTGGCATAAAGCAGGTCAGTCTGCTTTGCAATGAGATGCATGTTCGCTCCGGTCGGACCATCTGTTTTTCTGTTGTGTGGAGAGCACTGTATTCTAACTCAACCTCTCTTCGCTCCCAGCAGAGATTCAAAATCCTCTCTGGTGGCTGGTGCTCTCAGTCTCATCAGTAGCTGACGATCAGATGTCGAGCCAGACGCATTTCCAGCCTCCTTACTCAGATAGTCTTTGCCAACTGAAATATTAGTCGTCCATATCAAATTAAATGACCGCATGGCATTGTGGTCGGGAGATCCGGTTGCCAAGTATCAGAGTTTTCGATTCGCCACGCAACGCGCCTGTTATCGTGGCTATCTAAACTAACCAGTCAATCCTACACGGTATAGGGGACCTACAACTTAACGTTGAATCCGAACAACGGAAACATTCTGGATTACTTCACAGTGGTCCCAGAGGTGAAGGACGTTTAAGGGCATTAAAAAGTCCCATCCGACACTACCTTCATGATTATGACTTTACGCCTCGTCGACGTCGAAGTCATTAGAGGCGGGAAAGGACTGGAGGCAAGGAATTCGGCCGTGGCCATTTGAAGGAACTATCCCGACATTCGTATTTCGGGAAATCTCGGAAAACATAAATCTGGGAGGCTGGATGAGCATTCGAGCCGGCATGTTACCGAATGCGAGGCCGGAGCGTTACCGGTCATCCACCATGCTCGGTTCAAGACCGGTATTCGAATCGGGTACCTTTCAATCTCCAACTGAGCCGCTCTAATTCATATACCTGTAACATATAAGAGATAAATATTCTTGGGCCATGCGTTTCTATGCGGTGTAACGGTTAGCGTTCTCTCCTCGCATTCGGGAGGAAGGCGGTTCGAATCCCCGTCCGGGCATCCAGATTTGGGTTTTCCATGGTTTCCCCAAATCACTCCAGGCAAATGCCGGGATGCTTCCTTCAAAAGGCCATGGCCGAATTCCTTCCCATTCCTTGCCCCCATCCTTGCCCCCCATCCTTTCCCGTCTCTAAAGACCTCGATGTTAAAAGAGACGTAAAGCAGTTAAAAAAAAACTCATCAACTAAGTTGCAAGTAATAGAATACTAATGCGGGAAACCAACATTTGATCACGTTTGTACCGGTTCCAAGATGTCACAGGCTCTTCGCTTTAATCCGAGAAAGCTGCCTCGAACTACATATAGTTGGCGTACAGGATGCTTCGTTCTTGCCTGCAGGTGTTTGACCTTTCAGACGACTACCATCGGAACCTATACTCCTATCACTTCGACACGTTATAATACGTTCTTGTGTAAATGCATGCCAACAATAAATCTCTTTCAAACTTAGAGTGTGAGAGCGTCCCAATTCATTTTCGGAACACTAAAAAGTCGATCAGTTCGATAAGGAGATGGTATTCGAAGTGTGAGACTTCACTACTGTCTCATAAATCTTAGCAGTATATGTATAATTTGGGAGTAACTGATGAAGGAGTGTGATCCATTTATCATGATACTGCAACCAGTCGGTATGATAATGCTAGTTGCCGTACTTAAATTATAAAAAATAAACCTAGGTCGCTAAAGAGACCATCACTCTGAAATTTTCACAAATCATACTGTATATTTGTGAATCTCAAGGTAATATGTCATTTGGTTTATATGATCAGCGCGTAACGGCAATCCTCCCCCAGTCACCTAGGTATTGCCTAACGTGCCCAACTTCGGTCTCAATAATTACAAATTTCGCAAACAAAAATACTGTTATCATGCGTAGATCAAGTTAAAAAGTTTCGCGGATGGAACAGTTAGCTCCCCCCATTACAATAGGAATGCTAATCCGTCATTCAAGCAGGCATGGCCATTAAAGAGGCTACAATATTCGTTGGCTGAAAAAAAAAAAAATAACGGGTAGTATCAATGCCAATAAGAATTTTTCCTTCCCTCTTGCCGTTTAGTGATTAGAACACAGACTTGAGTATTAAGTTTTGCCACGAAGCACACTCTGCTGCCACAGTTTCGTGGACTGCAGCATAAGAATGTATTTATATATGTAGATATAAAGTCACATTTAATGATAAACTCAAGAAATTGTAATGAATTTTATTACAAAAACTTAACCAAACTTAAAAAATTAAACTATTCACACGTTTTTTGCTTTAAAACAATTCAGGATTTCTTTTCTAACGTAAAAATAAAAAAAATAATAATAATGAAAAATTGTGCTGTTCATGGTGCTCGAGTTACAGATGTTAATTTGGTGGTTCAGTTCAAAATACTGACAATAGTTTTTTTTTAAAACAAAATTGTTGCTTTTATGCCTAGGGCTTTACGGACCGTGGAGAGAAAATTGGGGACAAGGAACGAGGACGAAGTCGAAAATTTTGAAGGAACCGTTCCGGCACAATAATTTCTAAAAAACCATGAAAGATTTATACCAGGTTGGCCAGACTGGGTCTCCCCGATACAAGACACGATCGTTGATCACTCTCCCACCAAGCTCGGTTTAAAGATGTCGCCACTCTGAATCAGTACCATGCTTGCTTCTTATGTTAAGAGCGTGCAAATGTCTCGGTGTACAGAGAATTTGAATACCACTGCTTGAGACCGTTTGAATAGCGAACTAGTCGACATTGAGCCTTATGTCTGGGTCCGTAGTGACTCTAGTGACACGTTTGAGGAGTGCTTAGACTGCGGTGCCCCAGAAACCCGCCCAGCAGAGCGGTGCGTTATCCTCTTAATTAGCGAGCGGAACGAGTGGCTCGCCCCGTATCGCGTTCGTTAGCTGAGACGCTAATTGCTGGCCTCAGCCTCCACGGCCAACTGAATGTTCCCGAGTTTCAGAAAGAAACTGGCAAACCACAACTTACGCCCTGCAACCTTTTAGCGAGCATACATCAATTTTCTAAAGCTCCTCTTCTCTTTCTGTTAACACTTGCCGAACGTGTGTCTTTACTGGCTGGGCGCTCTTTAATATTGAAAGTGTTTAAAACGCAGAGGTATTACCGAACTGAGAAATAACCTGGAATGCCTCAACAAGTTTATTCCTAAGTGACTCGAACTTTCACCTTGATTCTAAACCATGTTTTTTAAAAAAGATTTCTTCAAAAGATATCTTTCGACTAATCAATCATACTAGTTACTACAGTTTAATACTGTGTATTTTTTCCCCTTCGTACATGCCTGAAATATTCGCTTTTCAATTCGCAATAGGTTCATATACGATAGCCAAGGTCAATTTCAATTTCTTTTAATGATACACGTCATCCATGGGAATCAATCCTGGGAGGAGGATACATGTTGGCAAAACTGCATTTTTTCTGAAGATAAATGTAAACAAGTATCTTTTTTTACTACAGTAGCCTGGCTTTCGTAGATGACTTCACTCTACTAACACCCATTGTGGAGGAAGCTATTCACCAACTATTATCTCTCAACCACATAGCAGCTAAATCAGGATTGAAAATTTCCATCAACAAGACTGAGTTCATCTCCAGCTTCAGAAAGGCATCCAACTAAATCCCAGGGGAGATTGCAACAATATTAAATACCAATGCCTTCAACTATCTTGGAGAATGGGTAACCCCAAGCATCAATGAGGACTTAGGCATTACTATCAGGCGCGTCAAATGGGAGAGAACATTCCACGTTCATAAGAACATGTATGATCTAAATTTCTCTCCCTTAACCTCAAAATCAGGCACAACAATACTGTAGTTCCACCATCAGAACCGTATACCTCAGAGAGCCCGAACATGGTTGAAAAGGCACAACTCAGATAACTGGAACTAAAGGATTGAAAGGTCTTGAGAAAAATTATGGCCCCAGTCAAAGAAGAGGGAAAAAACAGACTCAGACATTTATCAATCACTGGACAGGATTACATCAACTACGAGAAAGAGGAGAATAATCTTCTATGGTGACATAGTTCGGAAAGACAATCTTAGACACACATCCAAAATCTTCAAGACTCTAAGGAAAAGTATAAAGCATCTCTAACAACTGTAAATTGATCCCCAGCAGGGATAGGCACATAGTATTGATGAAAGGGTCAGACTATCTTTGGTCATTAACAGTCAAACCACTGTGACCCGGATCGGTGGTGAAATTGATCCAGGAAAGAAAACACAACCACAGTTCAAGGATGAAAGAATGTTGGGCTAAGAATAAATCTCGCTAGAGTTACGAACCACGGGGTCCATAGTTTGGCTAGAACGAAAAAAGAAGAATTAGTCTGTTGGTACAAGCTCCTAAAGTTTGTTTCTTGCAAAGTGCTTTGGCTACATATACATATATACCATTGATGTATGCCGTCTCATGACTCTGAATACTGTTTAAAACCAGTTTTTTTTTTTTTTTTTTTTTTTTTTTTTTTTTACGTCTGACTTCTACAAACAACGATCTTTTCGACGATGAAAGATATAGTTCTACATTTTTTTAATATCTCAGAGAGGCTATTGATATTTTTATTTCGCTAGTACAGAGCACTGGTTGCTCCGTGGTAATGCCTGGCTGGTGATAGAGGTGTTCCTGATTCGAATTTCAGCTTCACCAATACTTGTTATGGCCCCTGCAGAATACACTTGTTCTTGGTATGTGAAGTACACTAGGAGGCTTGGTTGCTTTGGACTACGCCTAAAGATCATTCCCGTTTTAACGAAGGTTTTACTTATCTAAACCATTCGTCATTTACAGCTGATGTTAAACGTCTTTCCTGACATCGATATGGAACTGAAACTGAATTCAGAGTAATTGAGATATAATTTTCTCCTAGACAGCACAATAGGTAGACATCAGCGATGCCTGTTTTGAATTAGCGATCCACTGAAGCTAGGCCAACCACATTTCCGCGTTAACCTTTAGCTAAAAAATGGCAGTAGTTAAATGGTGATTTTACCATCACCATTGTCTTATGGTGGCTTTGTTTGAAAAGAATTGTAACAGTCTACAAACATATTTACAGGCACCTTTTCATTGTACGTAAAGAGTTCTTGTACCTGTAGTGTGTATAGTCTATTACGTTCCGAAAACTTTTGTGGTGATGATTCAGTCGACTAGCTATCACCAGTATTCCATAGAAAGGTTACTTGTCAGTTCTGTTTCCATCTCAGATTCCTGTAATTTTATCACCACTGTTCTGACTACAAGGAATCGTGAAGCAAATTTCACAGCCTGTTCATATGCCAACTTTCACCCCACTTGTTGCAACCAACAAACTGCTTCTTGCTAGCTACTTTGGGGGGGGGGGGGGGGAATCTTTGTGTTTTCAAAAAAGCAATTATAGCCGGACGGCTGGTTTTATAGATGTAATAAATCGTTGGAACTTTGAACACTGACGAGTTCGCAGACGCACAGACAAGCAAATCAAGCCAAATGCCACAGTTACACTACGCGTCAGAAGGTGTTGCCTAAAGGCAAATAAATAAATCTCTTTGGGGCTTTACGACCTGGTAGAGCACGTTGACTGCCGTTCCCGCGGTAAGTGGCACGAGGCGAGGGAATGTTGCGTACACAAAAAGAGTTTCTCCAGCAGGACAATGAGCCACGCAACTCTCCCGTCTCACACACTGCATTATCTCCTCGGTGGCAACACCACACAATTGTCGTTATTTAACGAACGCAGCTACGTTTTGTCTACAGCTCATTGGAAATCCAATGTACTTCACAAATTAATTAATCTTTTCATTCCATACATGATGCTACATTTATTACAGACCTAGAAATGGAGAAAAACAAAAAAGTAATAAAACGCTGAGAATATAATTATATTTAGGGTACAAACAATACAACCTTGACAAGTTTTTTTATTTCTGCTAAGGTCGTTTCGCCTCGTTGACGTCGAGGTCATTAGAGGTGGGATAGGACTGGGTCAAGGAAAAGAAGGAATTCGGTCATGCCCTAATCAGTGAACCATCCAGGCATGCGCCTGGAAAGAAACAAGAGAAAACTGAAATCAGGATGGTCGGACGGAAGCTCGAACCCACGATCATCCGAATGCCAGAATTTTGCTAGTAAAGTTTCATATAACGACTAATTATTTTCTTGACGTATTACTCCGGTAAATGTGTTGTTGCTCACTCATTGCAAATTATTGTTTCTATGCTCATCGTCAGAACTACAGACCAACGTAAAATGATAACGTAACTTACGTAGTCGGAAATTTTAACTATTTAGATTTGACAACCCAAAGAGAGACGACTGGGCACTCTTTTAATTCTCAAAACTCTGCTTCCAGAATGCAGGCTTTGTACTGCTATACGACCAAAAAACCAACATAGCAACCACATTAATGCACAAATAGCGAAGCATGCACGGTTAATCTCAGACGAAAAGAAAAATAACGCAGGCAAAATAATGAATGACTCAGTAAAAGTAAAGTAGCTGCTAGCATTGTGGCAATAACATCGATAACAAAACCCAAAATGTAATATCTGATTGCTATAGGGCTAGAGAGTAGAAATTGAAGTGTGTGTTTTAAAGAAATGGATAAATAACGCAGATTCTTAGTGAATCTTGTTTAAGTTATGCAGTACCAACTCATGTGCTTAAATTTTATTCAATTCATCTGCTCCATAGACTTATCATGTTCTTGCCCTCAAGTTATAATGAAATTAATCTTCAACTTGAGACACTCCGCCCAAGTACCAATCTCAACTAGAAAACATGGAGAGCTTTAAACAGGCTGAAATATAATTAGGCAGAATGAAAGGTAATCTAGTGAGATGGCATAATCTTAACCATGTGTTGATGAGGGGCATAACAAGCAAACCAACGCACTAAAGAATGTCGGCGGTACCCAATAACCTGCTCTTTGGATTACCCCCCTAATGCCAGCGATAACATTGTCCAAGTTGCTCCGCTGTAATATGAACGTGGAGCTTGATGTACTTTTTCTCCCTTTTCTTTTTAGTTCTTGTTAATAAAGATTTTTATTTTCCTAAATATTGTATCAGCAACGCTTTTCACAAGAAATAAATAAATACAGGTTTTTTTTTCTGAAGAACACCAGAGTTCTATTATAGTTGAATATCGTTTATTTAATGTATTAGTAACAGAAGCAAGTAAGTATGGGACTTCTTCTTTCTCTTAAATTGATCACCACTTCTAATTTTCAAAAGTATTTCTGTAGTTTCTTAAATCGACTACAAAATTTGTAGTATGGATTGGAAAATTGATTTTATTTTTGTACACTACTTTTTGGTGAACCTAAAACATATTTTGAAGTTTCCAATATTGTTGTAGTTCCAAAACATTAATATGTAATGCAAAAGTATCTTTTGCATTTATAAATACTCGTATCATTTCTCGTATCAAATTAAATAAAGTTAATTTTATGCAATGGCTCTTCCGTGGTATTTTAAGACGTATTTATATTATTTTCCTTGTCTTTCAGTTATATCTTTATAACAAAGCTGTTATTATGAAGTTTTTCTGGCTGCTACCACTAACACATTTTTTAAATCATTTTCAGTCTCGTGAACTGAGTAGCTCAGTCGGTAGAACATCTGACTGAGGTCTGAACGGCAGAGATCCATCTCCCATTAAGACGAGAATCTTACGTAGAAGCTGAATGTTTGGAACGGCTATCGAAGAGGAAACTGGTTTGGGAAGCGAACAATGGGGCGTTGGCCGTATCGCCTGCCCCCTAGTCAGTGTCCGGAATACGACCGCAACCTTGATCTTTGATAGTGTTCCGTACTTTCTCAGTGAGAAAGCATCGCTTGTGAAATCACTCATCTGGCGTTATGTATATCAGTCTCTCCTAACCTCACGATTTCTAAAACGTCTAACTTATAAATATTTAATTCAGCACGGTTTTTATTCTTGCTACCCCAAATAAGATTACAAAGTAACATTTGAAAAAAATCATGGGGTGAAAGCAATTATGGAGAATATTGGACTGAACGAAATTAAAGTTGGCATCCCAACAACTCTGAAATTTTTTGGATTTTTTTATTTTGTTCCACCGAGAGTGGTGGTGCAACGGCTAGCGTTCTGGCCTCGCATTCGGGAGGACGGCGGTTCGAATCGCCGTCCGGGCATCCAGATTTGGGTTTTCCATGGTTTCCCCAAATCACTCCAGGTGAATGCCGGGATGCTTCCTTCAAAAGGCCATGGCCGAATTCCTTCCCATTCCTTGCCCCCCATCCTTTCCCGTCTCTAAAGATCTAGTTGTTATAGGAGACGTTAAGCAGTAAAAAAAAAAATATTTTGTTCTATGATTTGTATGGATATTGTCAAAACAGATTTTTAAACAAATTCCGCTACTTTGTTTCCGAAGCTACTGGTACGTAAAGTTTTTCATAGTATACGATGATTTGTAGTCTCCTCAAGATTATGTAAAAATCATAACGCTTGTTTCGGAGTTCATGGTTTTCGAGAAAAAAACATAAATGAGTAATTTTAACAAATTTCATCCTTTAGTACATTTTTATATACAACAAGTAATACATACCATTTGGTAGAGAATTTCCTAAATCGGATAGTAAATATGCAAAATTTTCAATATCACGCCGTATTTTTTTAAGTTTTTACAACAAATATTTTTAGTGTATTAAATTTTAAACTCTTTTTAGGAACAGAACCTTCAGCGAGAGAGTAACTAGCATTGTTCTGATATTTTTCCCTATTTCAAGTTCAATTGGTAATTAATACTTCGATTGCAAGCTGATAGAAAATAGGAGATTGCCTGTTACGGCACAACAAACATTTTTCTCTGCCATTAAGAGCCTCCTTGAAGTAATTTCCCAGTTTTATTTCTTTGGAGTGAAGACTCTACATACTTTCTCTGTCAGTCAGTTCACGAGATGGCGTTGTGGCAGTAACACGCAAGAGAAGGCCGTCATTTTGTTTCTTCTGCGAACACCATGCATTAAGTAACAAGTATTCCGTTCTAAGGCAGGTCTTGACATAGTATATCCTGCAGAAGCCTTTCTACGGTATAGAATCTTCTACATTCTCTATTTATCCATTTCCAGTAAAGCATACAAACTAATGTTTTGATGTCTTATCAAACATCCTATCCAATTTCTCTTCCCTCAAAAACTCTCACAGGAACCTCCTCATTCTTTAATACATCCTTCCAACAAATCATTTACATGCATTTCTCAATAGCTTGTTGTCTTCCTTTATATTGTTTCCTCAGAATCAAAGTATCTGAACCATCTATTAAGACAATTACTGAGAAAAGGCATTTTTTATGTGTTCCAGAAAAAATAAGTATATCAGTTTTATATGAATGAAGTGCTCATTACGGAAAAATTTATCAATTTGCACATGAGACACATTCCTCAATATTCGACTTTCATACAAGGACTATTTTTTTCCGGTAAAAGTGGAGATTTGGAACACCTGGCAAACACTATGAGAATCAAATAGTAAAATAATCAACAATGTTATGGTTGTACCTGCTCCGGATTCTCATTCGACCTTCTGAGTCTAGAAGAGCTGTCAGTTCTCGTGATAAGAATTATGTTCCATCATACTAGATGTCCACAGCATCTGCACGTACAGGTGTTGACTGGAACAACACAGAAAAATGGCGTTATAAATTATTTAGTGTTTCCACGCACAACGTATAGGAAATTTAGAGGAAGATTTCTGAATCGCCCAAACTGTCTTAACATATTTTTTCCGCCAGCATCAAATGTCTGCTCCTAGGCATCAGCGAATCAGTTTATAGATTGTTAATTGGATTTCTCGTGATCAGCAATCTGAAGGTCTACTTCCATATGTTTCATTAATGGAATAAATGTAATTGTATAAAACATTCTTGCACCTCCCACCGGGGAGCAATCATTCCAAGAACCAAACACTTCGCCCGAAGAAGATGTTGTAGAAGTACTTCGAAACGTTGTATCAAGTAAACACACTACCCCGGTGTGAGGCGCAACGTCATTTTATACAGCTGATTCTCTCGTAAATCGCCCACTCTTTCAAATTTAGTTGAACATTTATTTTATGTAAATATGTTCATTCTTGCAATTTCATGGTTTTTGATATCACAGTAAATTTACTTTTCGCATAATGAGATAGTTTTTTCAAGTTAAAGGTTATACGTACTCTATTTGCTTTACACCATTACGTTATAAGGCTATAATTTCTAAAGTTATGTACACTTTTTATTTGAAATTATTAATGCTGAATATATAAATAACGCTTTGTAATACAGTTGCATTGAAAATCCAATAAAAAAATAGAACCACGCTCCAAATGAATCTTTTAATCATTCTTTTCGTTAACCCTTTCACGAAAGTGGTACATAGTATTCTTCTTTTTTTATTTTATTTTTTTGTTAAAAGCTCTTTTCTAGCTTGTACTGTACATGGGCGCCGGGATGAGGGTGCAAGGGGGTGCACTTGCTCCCCCCAGCTTGAAAGAAATACTCAAAAAATATTAAGAAACAAAAATTTTATTATTAAATTCACTGTTTTAATAATTATATCAAAATTTGTTCAACACTTTGCCAACAAATTCAGTATCATTAGTTAATAAGCAATAAGTGTTATATATAATGTATTAAAAATATACAGATGCACCTCCTTTAAAGTAAATCTGAGCTTATAACCATCGTATTTTATAGCAGTGTACAGTTGATGGTTTAAGTATTTATGGAGCTTTTAAATGAGATCAAACTTTCATGGCACCATCTATTAAATTCTAGCATATGTTGCATCAATTAAAGAGCCACCCTAATAACCTCTGTTGTGTGTCGTATGGCTTCCTGTAGTACAGTCAAGTTAATTACATCACTAAGAACTTCTTCATGGTGACGAATTAATTAGCTTGTATTATTACACAGATCACAATTTCAATGGAGCATCAAGAGGAAACAAAAGTCGTTAGTATCATGCAGTAAATTCACGTTAAGTTTTATCACAATGCTAATGTTTAACAGCTACAATTTTAATTTAAAAGTGTCATTTGGAATATTTTTTTAAAACCGTATTTTTAGGAGAATTATATTGCAGAGGATTTAGGGGAAACGAGTAAGCACAATAGGCAGTGTTGTCAGAGACATCCTGAAGGGTAGTTCGGCTGCCAAGTGACAGAGTTTAGATTGCCACGCATTTCTCTATGATGTGGCTGGACCTGCAGTTTTACATGGAATGCTAACCACGGACCGTCCTGGTATACTCGTATTATCAAAAGCAAAACTTGTAGAAATTCTTATCCCCACACGGTTTCGAACCCAGAACATTGAGTTTTGAACGCAAGCACACTGACAACTGAACTAAAACACCGTTCATTAAGCAAATAAACTAGAAAAATAATGAAATTAAACACTATTCTTCTCTAAAATTAGTGCGTAATACAGACAGAAAACTGCTGTCGGACATACCTTAGGGAAGTAAGAAATTTGGCCGATTGCTTAGAAATTCAGCGTGATCTGGATGTTATTTTGGCTTGGTGAGCTGAGTGGCAACTTACTCTAAATTGTAAAAAGTGCAAGACAATGAGCATAACTAACAAAAAGAATACAATTGTTTAGAAATACGAGTTAAACAATTCAGTTATTGATATGGTCGATTCTATGAAATATTTGGGAGTAACAGTACAAATGAACATGAAATGGGACATACACATTAATTCGTTAGTAGGTAGAGCAAATTCTAGGCTGCGATTCATAGGTCGAATCTTGAAAAACTGTAATGAACAAACAAAGGAGATAGCGTACAAATCTCTTGTGCGTCCACATTTGGATTATTGTTGTGCCATTTGGGACCCTTTTCGTAAGGGGTTGATCGAAAGTATAGAGAAAGTACAGAGAAGAGCCGCTCGATTCGTAACCGCTTGCTACAGTCCTTATGAAAGCGTCACAGAACTGATTAGTAGACTAGGCTGGGAGTCTCTGGTAGATAGACGACACACGTTTCGTTTAAACTTATTGGTAAACATGCGTACTCCCACTTTCACTTTTGAGTGTAGTGAAATACTTCTTCCACCAAACTATTTGAGTCGGAAGGACAGGAAAGATAAAGTTAAAGAAATAAGGTGCCGGACTGATTCTTATATGAATTCTGTTTTCCCTCGTACCATTAGGTATTGGAATGCATAGCAAAGAGATTAGCTTTGGTGCTGAGCACCCTCTGCCACCCACAATTTTGTGAATTGCAGAGTATATACGTAGATGAATCTGAATAAAAAACTCTGAATACTTCTAGAACAAAAGAGCAGTAATGGTTATATGAGGTGTATCAAAACAAGGAGGCGGAGAGAGGATACTATTACCTCGCAGAGAGACGCTGCTGTACACAAATCCCATGTGCACGAAATATGTTTCCAGATGTTGCAGTGGAGTAAATTCGACGAGTCTGTGGCCTACTTCTGTAAAAAATGTAAATAACGATATCGACATAGGGTAGTAAGAAAGGAAAAACAGAAATTATATGAGCTTATTTCTCTTCATCCAATAATGTTTATTTCGCTATTTCTTCTTATTATTTGCGGCCCTAAGAAGCCACTGCATGAAAAAAACAAACAGAGCCATTGAAGTTGGACGATGTTGACACAGCCGCCCGGCTCCCAAGTCAAGGAAGTTAATGTGTTTCCGCTGAGTCAACCAGAGGTGTTGCAGACATATGGTATGACAGCAGTTCAAACAAACCAGAGACTGTATCAACGGGAAGTGAAATACTGTGAATAAAAAAATAATTAATTTATAAATTATGAAAACAAGACCAACACAACAGACTATATGCTGATGGTCGATTATTTAAGAATAACTGGATGAGTATTAGCGTCTAAAGAACTAAATAGCTAAAAATAATGTCGAAACTAACTGCGAACAACGGAAAGGAAAAATACAATAGTACTGTTATTTTTTTAAAAACACAATAATACAATAAAATTTTAATTTCCTTCGAATATGGGCAACATCATTTAAGAGACCGAGATAAATGTAATTTTTATTAAAAATTAGATTTTCTAGCTATTTCATCCGCTTCGAATTTGAGGTTTTTAATTCACTGATAAACTATTAAAGAGGTTTTACCTAGGGTACCTGCCATGACACAGCAGAAGAGCAGTCCATTTTTCCCTCTTCCATTGTTCCCTTCCATTCTATCTGAATTTAGGCAGTGTGTGAATGTGTTAAGTACATTGGTTTCTACCACCACTTGAAATTGCCGCAACATCCGATAATTTCATGACTGCGGATGACCCACAGGCATTTTCGGTGTTGTTTACAAATATCCTGTTTTAACATTATTTGAAGTGGCTCTGGCTGTCACAGGTGGTTTGTGTCGCTGGCTCTTGAGAGAGCTATCTACTGTACATCTGACCGTGGCACAATCAGCAGACGGAGGGGGGAAAATTGACGCTCCTGCCTCTTTGCCTTGTTGATAACTGTTACTGTGGGAACATATTAGGTTGTTTGTAAATTATCATCCAGATTTCCTAATTTTATTTCAAAGTCAATTTAATGCAGATTTTAAGATATAGGTACCAGTTCTTCATGTGTGAAATGTCAGCGTTCTCATCAATTGGCCTGTAAGCGGCCTATTTCCGTATACATGACAGCAAAAGAACTGTCAGTATCTGTCTGCAGGTAAAAAGATCCTACACGCTATGAACATTGCTTTGAAAACTTTAGTATTTGAATGAACTGTAGACTTGCTATATTTAATTAAGTTACGCGGATTTTATGACACTTTATTCGCCAACTGTTCAGAAATATCATTTTTACAATTTTTCTATATGTGAAAGAATAAAAAAGTCTGTAATCTTCTATCGCTGGTTCTGGAACATTTTCACAACTTCTTTTTTTTTTTTTTTTTTTTTTTTTTTTTTTTTTTTTTTTTCACGATGTTTGTATGATTGATTATAATTTCATGTATTCCAGCTATTTTTATAATTTATTGTATGTATTGATTCGCTCTATAGTAAATGTTGCGTTTTTGAGGCGTTGCTTTACAAAGAGCTACGCAGTGAAGTTCAGAGGTTGCTTCTTAGTATGGGCCAAGGCCACTTAACTACAGTTTTTCTCCAAAAATACCATTGAAATCCTGGGTCTCATAACAACGTACTCCACAAACATAAAGGCCCGGGCAGTATAAAGTTCAAGTAATTTTGAAAATAACTAGCTCTTAATTTATGAGATTGGATTTATATGTGAAAGCTGATGTAAAAAAATAAAGAGTGAATCTCAAAAACAATTTTTGAACTGTAAATGATTCACATTGTTCGAAACTAAATTAAAATGATTGCACCTAACGGCTAAGCTGTGTAACGGCATTGAAGTCGCGTCCTACACTATTAAAATGAAAAATGACGGATTTTTCTAGAATGAACGCAAATAAAGATGCGCTTAATATAATTGAGATTACATTGCTAATGTCTTTATCTGATAATTTAAAATATATGTATATAAATCAAAGGAACTTTATTGATTCATGGGTAATGAAGAGAAGAGATAAAAGCTGCTTACAAGCAGCAGAGTTCCTAAAATCTGTGAAGGGATACATAAGGCTAGATCTAATAAGAAGACAATAAAGAGGAGTTGAAAATATATAGTATGAAGACAGAGAAATATAACCGGAGAGACTATCTGTATAGTATTGTTTATGCACGATTACCAAAAGTAATAAACAAAAATAAATCAAAAGATAGAAAAAGTATTGGTAGACCAAAGAAGAGATGGGAATAGTCTCTGAGCCAGAACAGGACTAATCCTTGAATGGGAAGAAGAAGTATAAAAATAAACTTTTATCAATACAGAGAAACGAACAAGTTACTCTTGGCATATCACAAGTTGATTGACTGCAGAACATAAGAATTTAGAAACGACACGCCATTGTCCATCATCACGAGAGTTACAGTGAGTTGTCGTCTGCAGGGTATAACGTTAATTAATGTTAATGTTACGCCAGCGATGTGTTGTGACAGCCAACTTCGTGCGTTGACAAGTGCGGTAACCCTTTGGGACGACCAACGGCGTTCTAGGATGGGAGCCTCCCTGTTGAACAGGACCCAATCCAGACGTCAGGCACGGATAAGATGATTCTACTGCACCACTATGTCCCAAGTAACCTCGTTTGGAAAGGCTGCACCATGTGGGAGAGTAGAACAGTCAATTCCAAGACCGCGCAAACTGTCGCACAAAAAACATTAAGTCCTTGTGACGCAATCAAGTCTTACTGTTGCCGTACAATCGTAAACATAGTTCGTCACACAACTTCACTTCACTCATTGTCTGACCTTAAACACAGTTTCTCATAATCTTTCATTACGAAACCTAAAGTTTTTTGATGTAACACTTCTCATGTTCACGGCGTTTGATCTAACCTTTGTTAGACATCCTGCCCCTGGTGTGGCAATGCTATCTGTCTCGTTTTACAGCTTGCCATTCCCATTATCGGTAAAAGCTTAGATTTACTCAAGCCTCGGACAGGTCACAATTGTGCCCAGGTGCCTGGGCCCACAAGTATTTGCACCCCTTGCCGACAGGTACATCGGTTGTATAGAGATACCTGTACTGTTCCGTATCTCGAGCTGTATGGTTGAGTTTTCACATAGTCACTTAATTACAAAACAGCTCTTAGAAAAATACTAGCTGGTGCCCGCGACTTTTTTCGTTCGTGTTGTAAAGAATTTTTGATGATAGCTACCGACATGAAACCATCATG
The DNA here is from genome assembly GCA_031002005.1 of Vandiemenella viatica. Lineage (NCBI taxonomy): Eukaryota > Metazoa > Arthropoda > Insecta > Orthoptera > Morabidae > Vandiemenella > Vandiemenella viatica. The sequence continues at coordinate 199,749,119 of JARYHS010009186.1, forward strand.
ATGCACGATGGAAGACACGATGCTACTACCATACACAAACACCAGTGGTCTGCGCTATGTAGTTGTGGCAGCAAAAATAAATACAGGGACACACACATGTCTTTGGCCGAAATATGAAAATGTCGCAGATTGACCACTTTCAACCACCATATCTCTCACACCCTTACAGCTACCGGAATCTGGTCAACGTTGTGCACGATGGGAAACTCCATGCTGTTACCACACACAAACATCAGTGGTCTGCGCTACGTAGCGATAGCTGAAAAGTTAAATATAGGGACACACAAGTCTATTTTTGTAAATACGTATATATAAGATTTCATCATCTCAATATTTACATGTTAATGCTTCGAAAATAAAACAAAGAAACCCTTGAGAAAAAGTGGTTCGAAGATTTAGGTAACGGATAAATAACATGGGGCACTAAAATATTTTGGAAGGAGCTTACGATCACAACTCAATAAATTTAAGTCATCTAATATTCAAAAGCCCCTTCACGTACAAAAATATGAAAGAGATCCCAGAGTAAAATTGACAATCCAGACTCAGCAGATTAATGATTGTAACTGAATTGTACAGTTTTAGTGCAATTGTGAAGAACTAAATAATGGATAAGAGCATAATTAAAAAGAAACAATCTGTGCCTTGAAAATTAATTCATAGAGTTCAATACGAAAGAAGAATTTAAACAGTAAATAAATCAAACTTTACATTTTACAACATTTACAAATATTTATTAGGCCTTCACGTCATTATTAAGTTAATATTCTCCATTAAAAAGAACTCAAAGAGAAGGAAGTACATCTCCTTCCATTAAGAAATTCGCAGCATTCATGAAATATCGACTTACTGTCAACAGTGATTGTACTACTACCCGTATTCCCATATTGCTGATTCTTCGGCATAGATATAGCGACAGCTTAACATGTATATCTAGGAATAAACCTTTCTGTAACGTAGCATCATAAAGTAACCTATTCGTCTCTTGGTGAACATGAACACAATCAACCCACAGACCATACAATTAATATTTTACAAGTCGTAATCAAAAAATGATTCTGGCAAGCAAGATATATAGATGATGCGGGGCATATAAAAAAAATTGTTATCGAAAACATAGTAATCATAAGAAGATGTCTAACTTTCTGTCATGGCCTTTGTGTTATAATTTTAGCAACAGGATGAGTAGATCTGGCAAAAAAGGAGCAAAGAGTTTTCTTTGTGTGATATATCCAATTCTTTAGTTTTGAATCAACTTACATACTACAGTACTATCGTTACTAATCGTTGATACAGAAGCATTGGACTGATTTATGAAGAAGAAAACTAATAAAATTATTTGCATAATATAAACTTTCACCTTTTGTCGCACAGTATAATCTACAGACAAACGTAACAGTATAGTCAAAAATAAGCTTACGTAATGATATTTATCTGCCAGATGTAACTGAGAAAACGTATACAAAAATGTTAAAAAGAAACTTCTTCTCTAAATATATGTAGACCATCAGTTGGAAGAAATGAAAGTTTATAGGAGTAGTAAAAAATACAGTCATCAGACGTTTGTACAGATAAGCACTACATTCTTCAGGAAAAGAACACATATACCGAAAAATAGAAGTTCCATAACAGGTCGAATATGCAACAAAAGGGATACATTGCAAGGCTCATTGTTTACACACACTAAAAATAAACAATGTTAAAATATAAATGACATATCTATCTAAACCTAAATATTACTTTTCTTTATAAAACTAATTAACGATGTATCTTGTTACCATCGAGAAAATTACAACTGGGTATTACAAAATTTAATGAACCAGGTGAGAAATTCTATTACCCAATTTCTTCATTATTTTCAGAAATTGACTGGAGGTCTCTCGAATGATTCCAGAGTCATCGTTAGCTCCTCTCTCTATTATTATCTCTTATGAGTATGGGTTTATGTTCTGCAAAGCACACTATGACTTTTTAACAAAAAATATGGCTTGCAACTTTGTACTTATACTAATAAAACTCTTCACGGTTGGTGTCTATACATCGCAACTTCCCATAGCGATTCTAGTTCTATTTTTTTTAATATTAAAAACAAAAAAAAATATAAAAAAAAACCGAAGAAAGTGATTAATTTTCTTACAGTATGGTCTCTGGATCTAATTATGCGTATTGGATCTGAATATTCAATTTTACAGTAAATCTAGTACTCAAAAATAATTTATGCGAATGGTTCACCTTCACGAATAAAACGAACCCTTCAATTATATAAGATGTTCAATGTTAAACAAGAATCACCTACAAGTTTCCAATCGCAAAGTGTATATTATAATTCAGGTACAGGCCAGATATATGGTTGATATGATATAAATTGCTTCGACACCAGGAATATTTGATGAAAGTACAGTTCATTTACATTTCTAAATTTCAGCATTGCATAAGGAAATTTCAAAACATGTCGGACATGTACTAAATTCGTCCACACACTAAGAGCCACACAATTGAAGCTGCAGGCAAAAATAAGTATTGAATATTTTAGTCAAAAGATGTTGTTAAGTTCACCAGCGGCGTTTACCATATTTTCGCTTTTGTTCAGTAATATTCAACTTTTTTATGTTTAAAATGATATTTAATACCTTCAGATTATTTTTATTATAATTTTAAATCTTTATCACACAGTTCGGAGTGTTATCAAAAACTTTTAGATTTTAAAAAAATAATTTTATAATAACTGATTGATTAGGCTGGCCTTCATCAATTAATTGTTTCCGAAACAGCTTACGGTTTTTTTGTAGCGGTCCTGAAGTTTTAGTGTCCGAAGATATAGAAGCATAATTGCTCAAATTGTTTTCAACGCGTAACGCAGATTACCAAATAACCTTTGTATATTCCAAAAATAAAATATAAAGTGGTAGTTAAAACAAAGTACATTTTATTATTTAAAAGGTTAAACTTTGTCTAATAGCTTTTTGATTTTTGAATTTCAGTAATTTCATTACTTTTTATTTTACATTCAGATATTCGCACCTACTTCTATGCCTCGACATAGAGCATTGAAAGGTCGGAGTGAGACACAAAGAAGAAGAAATACCTATCTGCCTGAAATTCAAAATGATAATAGACCAAATTTAAATAGTGAAAATGAAACTATATTGATGGATACATTTAAATGCTCAGTAAATGTTATTCCAAGAAATTTTTTATAGTTTCGATTGTGGATTAATTCATTTACAATGCAGGTTTTGCGGTACAAAACATTTCAAATCAGAAACCGCATCAGGTGAAAGGACAGCATTCACTTCATGTTTTCATAAGGGTAAAACAATAGTACAGGCCTTAAGTCAAAATGAATATTTGAAATCATTGTATGTATGATGGACTAAATTCAAATGAAACATCGATAAAAAAGAAAGTAAAAAAATTATATTGAAATCATTTGTAAATACAATTCACCATTTGCTATGATTAGTTAGTCACACGTGGACGGTACATTTTAAAATATATGATTTTTTTTATCGTAGATCAGATTAAATGACTGCTGCATATCAAACACGATATCTCTCTTGAGTTGCAATAAATTAATCCATTTGTTCAGTCATTCATTGCAAAAAAAGATCACTGTCAGGGAGTGGAAAATCAAAATAAAGAAATTTGTATGCTTATTAAAGTAAATCGAGGTTTACGTAGAAATACGACGTTATAATGATGCAGTTTAAACTGATGTAGCTGTAATACTCAGTACAATTAACGGTGACTCATCATTAATATCTTTTCGTTTTCAAAGTTAATGCTACCATTAAAATGTACCAATAATAATGCTAAAAAACTAAAAATAAATACAAGTAAGAACTTTCAATTGTGCTTTTTCAGCTGTTACATTAAATTTTTAATTTTATAGGTACTGCAGGGAATTAAAGCAATTTGTACACGCTCGCAGCACGCAGTATGTAATATACCTATGCTCGTAGGAAATGCCATGGGACAATTTTTTTAAAAAAAATGCAATTATTATTACTCTTTTACAAAAGAAACTAAATAACTTAATGAACTTCGGTCGAATAATATCCGCGGGGCGAACACTAGTTTTTATAAACATGATACCTGAAGACTGTTGCTAAACCAAATAATTTGGCTATTGTGAAAAGTTGACGAGAAAAACGTCAGATGACTGCTTTAATCGATCTGTAAGGCAAGTGGTAGAAGAAGAACCAATTAATGTTGTAGTTACGTAAATCTAAAACAGAAACGTCTCATAATAGAAACACAAACCAGGCGAAGACCTACACGTTCACAAAATGTATTCACAGCGACTTCATCAACTCCAGAATAAAAAAAAAAAAATTAGATAATCACTTGTTCGTTTAGAATTTAGATTCTGCATATCTGAACTGTTGCAGAGTTCTGCAGTACCGACAGCGACAGTCTTACAGTTAGAGCCATCTGTAGAACAAGTTGCGAACTAACAACTGCAGAAAACTCAATGAAAGGAAGCGAAGCATAAGTGGTACTTTCTTTTATTTTTTACTACCATTGGGAACGTAGACTCGCATCTCAGTTTTTAAAGAATCAACTTTTTATTTTTTTTCTTAGCGTATCAAAGGGAGCGAGAGGAGACTCCCATAAGCAACAAATGCTAATCAATGTCCCAGGAAAGAACCTCTTCCTAAGGGTGCGTTTACGTCTGAGCTGCGATAAAATATTAGGTCAATGATACTAGCAAAGCAAAGAAAACTGAAAGATTACTGACTATTGGGGTGTTTATATTGGAGTAGCGCGACGAGCCATGCTAAGTAGCTGGACAGTACGAGTGACGGTAATCATAATATGCGTTTTATTCCCTCTTGTGAGAGATGGACATCAACCTTTTGGTTTCTGAAATTTTAATTAGGACCCCATTTTGGTATCTAAAAGATAGAAATAATCATAACAGTTTCGTTCAAAACAAATTAGAGGATTAAGTGGCCACCAAACGTAATACACATATAATTAGAAACATTTTCCTAAGACGATTTCCGAAACTTGCACACATTTGAAAACGTAACACTTTAATTTAAAAGTTAAGAAAAATACAGTGTATTTACTTGATGAAAAAATATTTTTTTACCTCAACTAACTGAAATTAGAAATAACAGATTAAATTAATCATAAGTACCTTTTCGTAATAATGTAATTTAGATTGTGACAAAAGTAGATTGCAAATAAGTTGCAGTTATTTTCTGAAACTTGGTTTGTTCTTCCAATATCACTTGCCCTCAAATTTCTGTGATGTTCAGTTTGTGAAATGATTGAAGTATTTCCCATACAACATTAATTACTTCTCTCACAGTTTTTGAGGCTGTTTGCAACTACCATCCGAAAATAAAACTCTGTACCTCTAAGTCATTGACCGATTTGCAACTACATTCAATATTGAATACGAATATATAGTAGGATTTTAGTAAACACAATTTTTGTTATTTATGATTTTATTTATTATTTATATTTATTGTTTGCTTAAGGAAATTGTTTATTTTTTAGGAGCTACAATAACGAATAAATACAAAAGTTTACATCACAAATTTAGTACTACCTGGACGTCTATTCCTAAACTTAAATCAAGTGATGTCCATTTAAACGATTTTAAAGAGGAAATATGCAAAAACATCTATTACTTTTAAAAGACCAATTTACTGCAAGTAAATTTTGTAGCATATATTAATGATGAAATTATTTCTGAGATAAAAAATTCACATCAGAATTATGATGACGGTTGGAGTCAACAATCACGTCAGTGCAAGACGATGTTATTGAGTCTCCACGTGAGTGCTCAGCCTCGGCGAGAAGTAACGCTGCAAGAACTTCAACCAGGTCATGTAGTACTGCTTGAAAACTTCCAATAAAATCGATTCATGCAGACATGGGTCAAGTATTAATGGAAACAGAAAAAGAGATATTACAATATTTGCAAGAAAAGAATAAAAAGGAAGAAGATGAAGAGTTAAATTTTGATTAAAGTTATTGCCACATGTTTGAATATTTCTGAGATATAATAAAATCGAAAGCGGGATAACAGATGTGAAATTAATTAAAGAATTTTTTAAAAAAAATTGTCAAGAGCACATACAATTAGTTCATTTCACATTTTTGTCACTTCGAAATGATATCAACCAGAAATAACCAGAAATTCTTTTCACAGTAACAACTGGTAACCTTTATAAAGATAAAAATGTAACTGCCACTTCTGCAAAGTTATCATGATTATAATGTCATTACATTCTTTGCATCCTGACCGCAGTGACTTACTAGATTTGACCGCATCAGGAATGAGAATGTTCGGAAAGTATTTTTTGCGGTTCCAACCCCCAAGAAAATGCGTAAAGTTCGTCTCCAATGGTACGGCTATGTACTGTGCAGCAACACCATCTCACCTGCGAGGACAGCACTTGACGTAAGTCAACAAGGGAGACCCAGGAAGCACCAGAAGATGCACAAGATCGCCTTAAATGTAAGAGGAGGTCCAGTAGAACAGACCCTGCAATGCGGGATAAATACCAGCCAGAAGAAGAATATTCTTCACATCCTCAAAACAGATTGTATTAAATCTTCTGCACTATACCATTCAGTTCCTCTGAAATTTATAACACAATAAATGCACTACACGGAGCATTTCCCAACTTTCATAGACACTGACTTTAAAAATTTAATTAAATAAGCGTTACAGTTAAATATTAGTCTAATAACTTAATATTTCTTTAAAAATGTACTAATAAATGTCTTGAAAGTATTCACAATAGTCAATAAAACAACATTACTAATACCCTATCCGAAGTTAAATTTTTAGGAGAACTGACAGATCCGTTTGAGATCAAAACTGGATTAAGGCAAGGTGACGGGCTATCTCCGCTACTGATCAACTGCGTCTTGGAAAAGGTCATCAGAGAATGGCGGAAAGTGATGTGTCACTCAAACATCCTAAACGGACACCAGAAGAATGGCTTGACATTTCAGTGTCTCGCTTTTGCGGATGACATTGTGTTTTTTGCAAGAGATCTGGAGAGTGCAATCAAACATATAGAAGTCTTGAAGGAAACAGCTGAGAAAGCGGGACTACAAATATCGTTTGAGAAAACGGAATACATGAACATAGACGCAAAAGACCAGACATGGACAGTGAAAAATAAACATGGTGATATTAAAAAAACACAGAACCTAGGTGAAATTTTGACTCCCAATGTTAATGAAGACAGGGCGAAAAAGATGAAAACAGCTTTCAGGATTTGTCAAAAGACATACATATCAAAATTACTCTCCCATCAGGCGAAATACAAGCACTATAGTACGGTAGTGAAGCTAGAATTTTTATACGCCACAGAGACACTAGCCAGATGGGGATTGACGGAAATAGAAAAGAAAGAAAGAAAGTTTCTGAGGAAAATCTTGGGGCCAAAAAAAGTGACAGAAAGCGAATTTAATTTCCGTTTTAGATCGAACCAAGAATTATACGACAAGTTTGAAAAGGTATCAAACACAATTAAGAAAAGGAGATTAGCTTTCTAGAGAGTGTAACCAGAATTAATTACAAAGAAAACACTCAACTTTCAAGAGAACAGGAAGACTCATGTTCAAGGGTGAAGGAGGTCCATCAGGATCTGAAAAGTTGTGGGATCAGCGTGGAAGACATACAAGACAGGGAATTATTCAGAGGAAAAATTGCGGAGGTATAGGACCTGACCGAAAAAAACCAATCAGGAGAAAGAGGACATTTTCAGAGGAAGAAAAAGGAAGAGTGAGCGAGAGAATGAAAGAGTACTGGCGACGGAGGAAGAAAACTCGGAAGTGGAAATGAAGTTGCGTAGTCGTAGTCCATAGATGGCTGAAACGAAAAGGAAAAAACATAAAAACCTTTAGACATTTTACGTCAATGAAACATTTCTCCACATCAAATCTTTTCCAGCCTGTTTGTAATTATCTTAGCACGTCCAACACAGACATTACAAGTGCAATTTCTGCTCTCCTGCAGTGTGCCACTGAGTTAACTAAATGGGCGCTAATGACCCCGTCGTCGACGCGCCCTTAAACCCCAACAACAACAACAACAACAACAACAGCAACAATTAACTAACAGATCTGTCACAACACTTAACGTACAACTCTTTTTTCAACTAAAGCTGTTTTTTAAAACCCCACCACAAATATTTATGCGTAGACAGAAGTTCTTTGAACATTAGCTACCGGTGATTTTTATATCAAATAGAAATTAGACAACTCTTACTGTACACTAACTGGAACTATACTAAATCTTCACCCGGCATTCCTTTTCAATTTCTTTCTTCCTAACGCGCGTAATGAGGAAACACATTCACAGTAACACGCCTGATACATTGCAACAACTAAAAGATTCATACTGATCCAGTGGATTAGAACGAAAGTTCCATCAAAAGATATACATGATATTTGTGATATCTTTGCGTAATTATTGTGAGCTAATTGATTGCACTGATGGTTTGAACTTTGAAGTTGCACTGCAAGCATGCTTCGACCTGATACTAGCCTATTGTTGCAGATTAAACTACTGGACCTAATATATTTTGAGTTTCAATGAATTACACCTGGACTAGACAAGGTTCTTGCTTCGAACCCAGAGCAGAACATGACAGCTGAGTTGGATGCTGACCAAATACAGTGCATATAGACCTTCGCGTTTCTTCCTTCTAGAATCTATCTTCAATGGATATGGCCAGCGTAAGTATGACGCCATATTACGAATTAGTATGTAATTTAATTCGGAATGTTGTTGCCTTGAGGTTAAATATATTTGTGTTGAATTAGTCGAGAAGTGAACATTACTCACCAGTAGAGTGATTAACTTCTACTATATATGAGAAAGCATAAGATGCATCTTGCTTCACTTCTATTTCAGACACGCTTTCAAAATAAACATCAGACCTCTAAATCGAACGAATGATTTATATAAGCGTACAGGCAGAAGAAATAAAATTAAGTCTCTAGCATTTAAGCATATTTCGTGGCACATTGGTAAGAAAATAATTGCTATAACATTCAGTCATCTGACTTACATGTGTATAAATTTAATGCTAAATAAACAAAATACTATAAAAAACCAATAACGATACAACCAGAATACAAAATCTGTCGAGAGTCCTAAAACTGGTTACAAATTTACGTGGATGCTCCAAGGTCTTTTTAGTTCGCGATCAATTCTGATGAAGATAGTTGTAATTCGTTCGCATATGTTGAAACAGATCTTTGAAATGAAACGTACATGTGATCAATGAAAAGAAATTTTATGACTAGAACGTAACTGTTGCTCTTCGCTGATTATTACGGCTAATAGAACTTTTCTTGTTCAATATGAGTGGCGTAATATAAATGATAAAAATTTAACAAATTTTTCAATGTTATGTTTATATCAAGCCACGTATTAGCATAAATAACCACAATTTTAACCTCCAGAACTTTCAGACTATAACAGCATATTGCGTTCATCAATCAGACGAATAACAATACTATGAAGACTGGACGATGGGAGGGAAGAATGCTGGTAACAACCTTGGAAGTTAATGTGCCGTCATTGACAACACTTACGTTATAAGAAAGTTGCACGGTTAAAACAATCGTCTATTGAAACTAGAGAAGACGACTATTGTCATATTACCAAATACTTTGCATTTAGTCAATCTGTAGTCTACATTTTTTACTATAAGATCGTTTAAAATACAATAAAGATGCGTTCATGGTAAAACTAGCCTCTTCATATGACCCCCGTATTTCGGTTGTGTTATAGAATTCATTTAATCTGGGTATTTACGTTTGGTCCACTATGTTTATATTTTAATGGTTCTCTGAAGTTCTTTTAAATTAATAGAGAAACGCCTTGTTTTTAGCCTGTCCGCTAGCTATTATGAGTAGGTGGCGCAAGGACATTACTGCTAGCTTCGCATTTAAAATTGCCGTAGAACCGCATTTTAAAAGTCTGTAGTTTGCTGGCAAATGCTTCAATGAATACCTTAACAAACTGCGTTTTCCTTATTAAAAATTATTCTGAGGAGTGATTTTAATGAACTAACCTCACCGAGCCGAGCGCAAAGAGAATTAAAAGGTTTAAACGTGAAAAGCACCAACCTTTGGTTTTTAATCATCATAACTATGCTTTTTTTGTTAACTCTTTACTTGTACCTCAGTTTAGTGATTGTTGGCTTCAGATAATTTTGAAGAAGAGAAGTCGTATTAAATTTCTTTCCTTGTGTACGTTCTCCCTTGTCTTAGTCATGACATTCGTATAAGCGATCCTTATAACTGTGGTTACTATTTACTTTTTTTAGTATGGCGTAGTAATTGTAACAGGTACTGTAGAGATTTTTTACTGTAGTTGTATAATATCACTGTAATTATTCAAAGGTACTGATGCTAATGCTGTACCGACCTTCTGGTATTCGACGGTGGTCTGAAAGTATTAAATATTTTTTTGTTGAATGGTACAATTTCCAAAGGAGCAAACATTTGACTGTTGAACGAACTAATATTCTCCTTAACTCCGTAAATTTATTTATTGTTATAGCATAAAATGATTTACCAACATCGCCGAAAAATTCGAGCGAGACATTTAATTTATTTATTTGCTTATTATGGCTTTCGCTTCGTCGAAGTAGTCATCGTTAGACGCGAGAATGGATTGGGGCTAGAATGGAAAGGAATTTGGCCTTAGAATTTTGAATAAACCATGTCAGAATCCGTCTGTAGTTATTTAGGGAAACCTTGGAAAATTTAAAGCTGTATGGCCGGTCGGGTATTCGAACACACCTCCTCCTGAACAGCAGGCTCCATCGTTACCGTTCACCTACCAGGCTAGGTGGAATTACACAGTACTGGAAGTGATTCTATTTCGTGTAATTTCCTTAGTTCTGTCAGAAAAATTGTGCATCAAAGAAATAACATCTCGTCTTAATCCTTGAAAGTGTTGAAAATCAAATTATCTGCACGTAACAAATTAAATGCATGGAGCAAAATGGTTGAATAATATGGTCTTTGGATTAGTCGGTGGTCTTATATTGGTGCATATATGTTACAAGAACAGTTGTGACCTTTTTTTTTCCAGCTGGTCTTCTCTAAGCTCCGCACACGACCTTCGATAGCGATTTGGTATCAAAATAAAACGATTTCTCCAGGATGACTTTTTTGTTTGGTAATGGAAGTGTGAAGGAATCAGATTGGATAAACAGAGAGCTTCCTGTGCCAAGTATACCCACACTCGTAAATTGGAACCATGACAATCAGAGAGCTGTGATTGAGGGACTTTTTCTGATGAAACTAAATTTTTGACAGCTTGCCTCTACTTTTTGTCCCGATTAACACCTTCTCGCAACTGGTTCACAAGGTAAGCATAACATGTCCACGTGATGGTTTTAGTCACGTTCGGATGATGGTACTTCATGGCGAGGCTCCTCCATTTCTTTTTCTTTCTTTTCTTTTTTCTTTCCAGGCCTAGTGTTTTCTATTTCGGTCTGGTTGACCTCAGCTCTTTAAGCCACCTTTGTGGTTGCCACTCCAGGCGAATGCCGGGATGCTTCATTGGTTCATTTAAAAGGCCATGGCCGAATTCCGTCCCGATCTTTTTCCCAACGCCTTTCCTTTGGGGTAGAGAACTATTTCGACGTTGGGGGCCATAAACCTACATAAAAAATAACACATTCAGAATATATGAAACCATTACACTCCCACAATAAAAAAAAAAAAAAAAAAAACAAGACTAACTGTAAAAATGTCTGTATTTTCAGCAGACACTTTCCTTCAATCTTCCTTTCGATTTACTGTCAAAAGATAAGGTATCCATATGGCGGATTACTTTCTCACGTCCAAACACTTGTCAGAATGTGATCTGCACACACCTCGTTTCATCTTGTGAAGGCAACATTATTGAAGCATTTACTTTTTTTTTTGTAACTGCTTTACGTCTCTTTTTAACATCGAGGTCTTTAGAGACGGGAAAGGATGGGGGGCAAGGATGGTGGCAAGGAATGGGAAGGAATTCGGCCATGGCCTTTTGAAGGAAGCATCCCGGCATTTGCCTGGAGTGATTTGGGGAAACCATGGAAAACCCAAATCTGGATGCCCGGACGGGGATTCGAACCGCCGTCCTCCCGAATGCGAGGCGAGAACGCTAACCGTTACACCGCCCCGCTCGGTGAAGCATTTACAAAATGTTAAATCCATTAGAGAGTCATCAGTGGATATACTGACAATTCTATGAAAAAATAACCAAAAAATCATTAACGCTAGCCGTAAAATTTTAAAATACAATGTAGATTAACTCAAAATATCTCAGAAAGTCTCACAACTGCAAATATGAGCCACTGATTTTTTTCTTATGCGGAAGAAATTTTTTTAACTTTTATTTATTTATTTTATTCAGTAAGGCAAATAAACTAGCTCAGAATAGTTGCAGAAAAATTACTCATAACTGACCGGAATTTTCGAAACAATTGGTTTATGAAGCCTGTCACACACAACGGAGAAATGCGGTAAGTCCTAATGTTTCTGTTCAAAAACAATATGTAAATTAAAACACTGGATTTACAAGATCACGAGTTTCTTACATAGCTTTCTTCAAAATAGATCGATTGCATCATCATGGTGGCGAATCAATACATCGACCTAGCAATAAGCGAGTGGTCACGTGTTATTAGACCAGGCTGTATAAGTACTGCATACTTCCTCCCTCCCAGTCACTCTAGTTAGGTAGGTCTCATGCAGTAGTGTGCGGTAGTGTCCATAACATTATCTTTGTCTCTGTATAGAAATTGTTAAAAAGGTTGACAGTGACTTAATTGTAGATTTTTATATCCCGAGACATTATTTTCAATAGTTTTGTGTTCATCACCTTCCGGAAAATATTTTTCTTTTCTCGTAGTGTACTTTCTGGCTTAATTCGGAATTGCGTCATATTATCCCTCCAATAGTTAAGTCACTTTGGCAGGTGTCCTCTTTAAATTCTTTTTATAAGCAGATTTGGTAGTTAAAGAAAGTTAAAATTTAACTTTCTACTAAAGTTTTCTAGATAACAAAAATTGACAGTGTTTCTTTAAATGAAGTTTGAGGGAGATGACAATATTTTAGTTTTTGATTCTGTAATTAGAGGCAAATGGCAACGCAAGTTACGCAGATGACCTCGCTGTTCGAAAGTGTTAAGAGTTTTAATTTGTTTTGATTTCAGTGTGGAATTTAGTTTCCTATAACCGAAATGTAATGTCTTACAGACTTGCTTGGTCTATATGTTACTTTTAATGCTTCTAGTTTGACGAAATACGATACTAGGGGAAATATTTATTGTTCCCAGTTGGTTAACTATTTGGTAACTCTTCAATCGCAGTTGTCTTTAGAAAGAGGTGAAAGTTACAATTGTGCACGAGATGGATGCCTAGCCTGGTCATAGATCGTTGGCAAGAGCGTAAACTCTTCTGATGGAGCTAAACTGTATATGGGTTTACGAATTATTTCCTATGTGCAGTCAAAAATATGTGCTAGTTGGTCATTTGAAAAGAATGCGTTGACAAATGGAGGTTTTGTGACCAACCATGACGTGGCGCTTTAAATATGGACACTTCTAATTTTCATCCACCTTTGTTTGTCCACACAATCTTCCTGCTACAATCGTAAAGGGGAAACTAGTTGAATACATGTCGTATTTTCTTGACACTCATAAGCGGTCATATCGTTTCCTCTTGCAGGTTGTAGATGCCCATACCTGAGTCATCATCACCATCATCTACATCCTCTTCGGATAGCTCGTACATCGACCATTTGGAGCTGCTGATGGAGCACATCAACGAGAACCCTCATCAGATGCAGCAACTGATTCTCGCCCATTTGCCTGTTCGGAACGGGCTGCCTCCCTTGGATGTCCCCCCACCTCCCTCTCCTTCCAGATCACCCTCACCCTCTCCCCCACCCCTCCCTGTACTCTCAGCGAGGGAGGAGAGCGATCTATTGGAGGAAAACGCTGAATTGTCTTCAGCGGTTAGCGAGATATCTGTCTACTCACTTAGTGAAGGTATGTTTAAAGCTTATAGTGTAGGAATATGTAACTACCCCGCGTTCGCTAATTTCAAAGTCTATTGATAGTTGAATATTTATTGGAATGGTTGTCACGTTGTGTGAAACATTTTTCCCAGTTAATGCTATCGTAGGATGTGTATGTCGTTCGTCGACCTATTGTACTACCCCCCTCTCCCTTCCCCAATAAAAAGGAAATTGGAATGGTCATCTTTTAACTAGCGAAATTTTGTAACCGGAAGATTTAGATCAGGGTTGGCCAACCCAAATGATCTTGCGGACAACACTCTAAATGCAACAAAACTCCGCGGGCCGCATATAAAATTATATCTTGGCAAGAATATTATTTCAAAATCAAATTTAATTTTTTATCATAATTTAGACAGTTAATTTTTATACATATGGATGTAAAATGTATTCTTTTAAGATTGGTTTTCACTACTTTGGACATTATAAAATGTATTTTGTGAATGTGTGATGAATCTGGCGGGACGGAAAAATGTTAAAGGCCCCACGGGCCCCGGGTTGGTTACCCCTGATTTTAGATGAGTTACCTGCACTTGACATTTCCTGTATGAAAGGCCTGAAACTAAAGTGTCGTAGGTTAGTTTTTGTTGCCGGATACAATAAGATACTGTTAATATCTGGGAAACATTGTTCATCATGAACTAGTAACACTGTCATTAACGATAATATATAATCTATTACAACGAAATCTGTCGTGTATTAGGCATCAACGTGGCTAAAGTTAACATATACTGAAACTTATAAATGTGTTCTGAACTATATTATCTGTGCGATTGTAGGATAGTCTTCTAGAAGTCTTTAGTTTGTAGTCATTTGCGTTTAGATTAGAATGCATTCAGTTATGCCGCTGGCTCCCTCTATTGTTGCCACGTAACAGAAAAAAGTTTAACGAAGCAACAAATAAAAATTTTCAGATTTTATATCTGCATCAGTTCTCAGAAATGGTCTATAGGTAGTTTTCACTGAGCAGGTAGAACAGAATGGTGACGAGTACAAAATTTTTAGCTCTGGCAGGACTGTGGCAGTTTTAGTTTTTTTTTTTTTAACATCGCTACCGGTATTAAACATAATTCTACAGAACTATGAGACTCTCCCACTGGTATTTATCTTTAGGGTATATAGGTCCCCTTTAATTTGACTATGGATCTGATTTACTTTTAATTTTCCTTTTCAAAACGTCTCCACTTCTTTAGTCACAAGTTCTCAGGTAGCGTGATTCAAAAAGTGAGGAAGTTCCTCAGAGTGGGTGTGATGGGGTGGGGGGGGGGGAAGGAGGGGAGGGGAAATATGTGTATCCGTCGAGGAATATTGGCACAGATCTCGTCCAAAGGTCTTGAGTGAAACAGCCTCTATACAGTTTACTATCTCGGTGAACAGAACCCATACAAAATAAACTGTTAGCTTTCAAAATTATTACAGTTTATTCTGATATCGGTACCACCTGATAAAATTTCGAGGGTCAACTATAGAACTCTGTTCCATTGATTATATTTATACGATGGTGCTAATAGTTACCAATAGTCGTCGCAAAGGCCATTTCAGTCTCAAAAGTACGACCTTGAGCTAAAACGATGAAAAACGTAATTTCTATTTGGTAACTTTGTGAAGCTTTCGATTTGTGCCGTAATAGGTTTGTTGTGTACTAGTTTCAGAGCCCGCTGAGATCCCGCCTGCTGCCGTGCCGCCTGAGCCAGCACGGGGAGGCCGCTCTATGCTGGCCCGCAGGTTCGCTGCCAGAGTCTGGTCGGCCGCCAGTCAACGAGTCCAGCAACTGGGCGAGCTGGTGGCTTCTCGGCCTCTGGGGCAGTCGGTCTTCAGAGCTGCTGACAACGCGCTCCATACCCTGCAGAGGACGGTCGTCTGGGTCGCCACTCTGCCAGAAGGTGAACTTTCACCCAAGTAGCTGCCCTGTCTCGAGCTAGACAAAAGACTGTTATACTGGCGACATAATTCATGTCGTGGAATTGCGTCAAAGTTGGTGACTAGGCGAAACATATTTCCGAAAGAACTTTTTAAATTTATTAACACTACGAATAATCGCAAACTTGAGCTGTAGATAAGGGCGAGAACTTGTCAGAGGGCGGTATTAACATAATTATTCTTTAGATGTTTGCTAAAGTCTTCGATCACCGTTATTGACGAGCTGCCATACGATTAGATCTCTACATTGGAGTATAAATCATGTCTTTTTGACAGAAAATAAGCTACATAATCCTTGAGTCATATAAAATATATAATTTTTAAAAATGTAAAAATATGTTCAATTTTGAATGGGGGGGGGGGAATACTACGTGTAGTTTTCTCCTAATTTTTTGTTCTTGGAACTTTTCCTTCTTTAGGCAGTTTTAAATTTGCCATCAAAGGAGACACTGACGGTAAAAACGAATCTAGTGTTGCTAGGATTTTTTTTAAAAAATGAGCATCTTAGCAGGACTCATCCTCTTCAGTTTTGTAATTTAAATTTAATTTTCAGCTCCTCTTGAAGGTTGATTTTTTTCCTTTTTCATGTGGTTAGAGGTGATTCGAAGGGCTAGATAATGGTAGATTTTAAACATTAGTAGCACTCTGGAAAAAAATTAGATTGGAATCTGTTCTAATGGTACTGATCATTTAAGAGTATTCTAAAATTGTCCTTGTATATTTGGGAACGGTACTTGAATCTGGTTTGAAATTACCCCCAAGATGGGTGGATAAGATTCACTACTAAAAATTTTGTTTAGCAACTAAATTCTCTAGTGCAATTCTATCGCAGTAATAGAAGAATTTGCGTATTTTCGAGAAAAAAAATGTCTAATGATTTGAAATGGAAGTTGAAAAGGCCGGTAACTTTGAGGTAGCACTACACAGTATTCAATGTTTTGTTGGATAGTCAAAGGTGGTCACCTTGCTTTAAATGCCTTCATACATTCGTTCTTAGTACTATTCGGGGTATTTTCAAAATAAAACTCCTATTTTCGTGGAGAGAGAGGGGGGGGAAAAAAATCTTGTGAAATGTGATGTTTGTTGCGACAGAGGCAAATATCAATTTATATAATAACTTTATTGGCCATATCCCACAGTTGTTGCATAAATTTTTTAACAGTCTATTCAGTTGTTGTATTAAACATTGAAAGCACTTGGGTGAAATTAAAAATGCATCGTCAACAAGCGAAAAAACTGCAAATACTGGTAACCGTGAAGTGCATATAAAGGTTAAAGTGATGAATTTTGGAATTAAATAACATTCCAGAGAAGTGCAGAAAGTGTTGTTCCGGACTGGTATGTGATAGCTACCACAATATTCCCACTGACGATGCCTTACACCAGAAGGGCGAAACGCGACTGTAAAAATTATAGATGGTGTTCAATTTGAAACGCACTTAGCATATATACATGGCTACTGACACGGCTGTGCGTTGTCTCCAGATCGCGCAGACCTTCCGCCGCCGCTGCCTCTGCCACGCCCCCCTCACTCTGCCCTTCTCGTTGATGGTCGCGGCTGCAGCAGCCGCCGCAGCGCCTCTCGGCATCCGCCTGCCCACCGCAGACAACCTGGTAAGTAACAGAGGTACCAGAACCCTTTCATACATTCGTCTTGTAATGTATTATATACCTCTGCTACTTCGCAACTATTGCAGACATCTATACTGTAAATATAACTATGCTATCGCTCAGTGGTTTTGCTGTGTGGATGTTCACCGCACCGAGCGTGGTGGACTGGTGGGTGAGCGGTAACACTGTAGCCACCTATTCGGAAGGACGCGGGTTCGAATTCCCGACCGGTCATCTAATTTCGGTTTTTCCTCGAATCTCTCAAAGAGAATGCTGGAATGGTTCCTTCAAAAGGCTATGTCAAACTTCTTCCCATTTCTAGCTCCCGGTCAGTTTTCGCCTCTTGTGACACGTCAAGCAGGCGTAAAGTTGTAAGAGAAATCTATCACCAGTTTTGATAGATGTATCGAAGCACAACGTTATTCAAATTATAACAATCTACTGACAAATGTGACTCGTACAAATCACTTTAACAGCAGTTGGTGTTTACTGAAATAGGCGGCAGGTTAGAGACTTTCGCGGAAGACTTGGGCTTTCTGACTCGATGAGAACTTTTATGAAATATCTTATTCTACAAAGTGTATCGGTGTTACATTCACCATGTCATGTGGACGGGGAGTGCGTATAGCCTCTTTAAAACTAGTTTCCTAATGACCGTAACCTATATTGTAAGAGGGTTATTCCAAAAGTAAGGTCCGGTTAAAAAAAAATCAATTTTTTCATAAACAATTGTTTTATTTACATTCCTTGCATATTTCTCTATTTTTCTACATAATTTCCATGCTTATTTAAACATTTGTCACATCGTTCAACAAGCTTTTGAATGCCTAAGTCGTAGAAATCGGCCGTCTGCGAAGATAACCAGTTTTTAACTGCTTCTTTCACTTCATCTGTGTCGAAGCGCTTGCCGCCAAGAAACTCCTTTAGGTAGCGGAACAAGTGAAAATCATTTGGCGCCAAATCCGGGCTGTATGGTGGGTGGTCAAGCTGTTCCCATCCAAATTTCTTGATTAGAGCTTCCGTTTCTTTCGAAGTATGGGGTCTGGCATTGTCATGCAACAACACTACTCCAGACGACAACAGACCACGTCGCTTATTCTGGATTGCACGTAGAAGTTTAGTCAGGGTAGCGCAGTAGGCTGCTTTATTGATCGTTGTCCCTCTTTCCATAAATTCGACTAACAATACTCCATGTCTATCCCAAAACACGGTCGCCATAACCTAGCGTGTTGAGATTGTCTGCTATGCCTTGACCTTGACTGGCGATGACGTGTGAGGCCATTCCATCGACTGACGTTTAGACTCGGGGGTTATGTGAGAAACCCATGTCTCATCCCCTGTGACAATATGGTCTAAAAGACTGTCACCTTTCTTATGATATCGCTCCAAAAAAAACAAGAGCATAAGCCATTCTTTCCATTTGTTGGGACTCAGTAAGCAGCCTGGGAACCCAACGGGCACACAATTTGTGAAAATTCAAATGTTCAGACACAATTCTGTACAAAGTCGTTCTACTCACATTCGGGAAATCTACTCGTACGAGTATTTCGAGATCTGAAATAGTGAATCGTCGATCTTCATGAATTTTTTGGTCAACCGCATTGACCAAATCTTCTGAAATCACTGGTGGTCGGCCAGACCGTGGTTCATCATGCACATTTTCCCGTCCTTCATTATAAGCTCTCAACCACTTGCGCACTTTACGGTCCTAACATAATGAGTGACAGTAAACTTCAGTAATCTGCCGATGAATTTCTGCCGCTGAAACGTTTCTTGCAGACAAAAACCGTATCACTGCCCTTACTTCACAATCGGCGGGCCGATAAATTGTCTTAAATATTGTGAACTGACACTACAAACAGCACACAGCAACAGTAACAACGCTAATGGCGGCGCTTGACGCGCAAGGCATGCCGGGAGTCGGCGCACATGCGTGTTTTGTCCATGGCACCCAATTCAAATAGTTACAGCGAATCGGACCTTAGTTTTGGAATAACCCTCGTAGATAAGGGAGCGTGCATAAACCACGTAGCTCAATTTTCGCCTCCTGTGATCACCCCCCTCGAGTAGGACGTAGATTTTTCCCCTTTTGATTCCGGAAGACATTTTGTACAGTTTTCTCTTGTCAGACTATTGTAAATTACATACAGAGATAATTAACTGAGGGGAAATAAATATTCACATGCTGTTGTGAGTTCTGGTCCTCATTTTAACTGTGAAACATGTTATGAAAGGAAAGCTAAGTGGCTTGGCTCGGAACCCTCCCCCCCCCCCCCCCCCCCTCCCCACACGTATCCCAGCGTAGCCTTCCAGTCAACCCCCACCTCCCTCTCCCCCCCCCCCCTCCTAGATCGCGCCACGTGGTTTGTGCTCGCTCCCTAGGTCACGTACACTAAAAAATCGATGCGCACTCAATTTCGGGGCCCTTCAACGCCGCAATTTTAATACTGGGCGCGTAGTATGTAGGCCATTCATTAGGATGTAAAGCACTATGAATCAAGTGGAATTTCACTGAAAGTGTTGTATAGCAAACTAACAAAGGTTCGATATTTTCCTTTTACAACTTGAAACTACATTGAGTATTTTTCTTAGATTTTTTTAAATGCAGCAAACGGTCGATAATTGAGGCTAAATTTCGAGAGTTTATGGTGCAGTATTTTTGTGCATATTTACTAACGGAAGTTCTAGGAGCTAACAACTTCAATAATAACTTTTTTCCAGTGAAACAAATGGAAGAAGGCTTGGTAGTTTGAGCTAGAAACTGCAAAACATTGAAGGACTGAAATGAAAATCCGTTATTCCAATACTCTGTGAAACATCCATACAACATTGTAAATATTTAAACAAATATTTTTGCTAATATAAACACGTGCAACACCAAAAAGTAATACATTAAATTTTAGTCTGACAGCCCTATGGTCACTTCCTGGTACGGAGACCTCAGTATGGACACGGTGACTCGTTAAAGGTATTTGCCTGACATTTATTGTAAAACTAAGTTGGAAGAAATGTGAGACTCATTCGGAGACTTTTTAAAAATTAACCCACCCTAGTGTTTGGAACCCATTTCAGGGCTGAACCAGTCTACATTTTTGTTCTGTCCCGATGACAAAATGAGAGACGATTAGAACAACTTAAGATCAGATACCAGACAACATTTGAAGGATTGTAACTATCACATTAGACTGATGTCTGTGGATACAAGAACTGAGATTCTTTTAATATGTATATAATTAGTCCCGTAATTAGGATTTGATTCTGAGGGAAAAAAAAATAATATTCAGATGTAGTAAACTAGGATTTCACTAGAACTGTAGGTGAGATTGTGCCACACTAGTTTCTTTTGCTTTGTGATATTTTTTTGTATTTTAAGTTGGTAACCCTTGTCGTATGTGTGCAGGTGAGTTTTATCAGCTCCCGTCGCAGAGACCTTCGTGCAGTGCGTTTCGCTGGCGCCCGCAACATCCGCTACAGGAGAGGAGCCCAGAGCAATGTAAGTACACACTTGTTCTGCTTCAGTAACGGGGGATATCGGTTAAATGTACTATAAAAGGGCAAATTTTAGTGATAAGTGGTAGTACGTGCTCGGTGTTAAGAATATTTACCAAAATATCTTTGTTTCATAAAAAAAATACTTTGTTTCATAAAAAAAAATATTACGCTTTTTCTAAATTTTTAAGATAGCGATAATACCTACCACGAATCCTTAATGTACTCAATTGTTTTGACGATTCTCCTAGGGGATTTTGGGAACTCTAGCTGCTGTTCTAATGGTTACTGGATCTTTCCTCCTCCCCCCGTTTTTTCCCGCTACTTTATTACTGATACTTATCGTTCTTCTAAAACTATCTTACATTAAAGTTCTTGTTTCTGTGTAGCAGAATACGCTAACGTCAACCTACTTCGATTAATAAAAAATTGATTATTAATACCGAATTAAACAAAATTGTGCTCCACACAAATTCTCTTAACGCAAGACTGAACGAAAGTTTAT
The DNA here is from genome assembly GCA_031002005.1 of Vandiemenella viatica. NCBI lineage: Eukaryota > Metazoa > Arthropoda > Insecta > Orthoptera > Morabidae > Vandiemenella > Vandiemenella viatica. The sequence goes on from JARYHS010009186.1 coordinate 199,770,714, forward strand.
TTTAAATATTTCTCGATTTAGCAATACCTTTTTAAATGTTCTTGTTGGCACGCACCAAATAACAGAATCTGGTAAGACTTACCACTGTGGCCTGGTATTCGCGAGGAAGCTGGTCCCAATTCCCGTCCGGCCATCCAGATTTGTTTTTCATGGTTTCCCAAAATCACTCCAGGTGAATGCCGGGATTGTTTAAGAGGTGTGGCCGAATTCCTTCTAGTTCCCTCTCAACCATTTTGTCTATAAATTACCTCGACGAGTTGTAAAGTGTAAAGGGCAGAAAGACCAATAATTGAACATTTTGATTTCCTGGTAGGATACGGTGAACGAATCTAGTTTCTATTTTTTCCCCCAAAAATGGTAGTTAGAAAAACTCCTGCAGTTGTGGTTAGAAATTTAATACCCTTTCCAGCTAAACAGTTGCTTGTACCGCCCTGTTACTGTGGATCTAGAAAAGATAGTTTGCTATTTAGGATAAAGTGTTTTGGTACTATTGTAAGAAATAGTTTGTTTTGTCGAGTTTTGTAGACTTTTCGTGTTGATATATTTACTATGCTTTTTTTTTATTATTATTATTACAGGGGCTCTGGGATAAGGTTCTTAGACTGTGGCCGCTCTCCACGTTTCACTACCTAGCTCAACAACTCGGCATCTGCGAAGTTCAGCCATCCATCCAGGTAAACGAAGGGACAATCTCAAAATAAGTATGCAACATTTTTCTGGATTTACAGAATAGTTCATTCTGTATTGTAATTGCATGCAGTGGAGAAGCTAATGAAATGTGCCTAAAGTGTGCGTTTTCAGCTCATATCTACGATGCAAGAGCTTCGATTACACAGACATGGCGGTAATCTATCTTCTGTATTATGTGCAGCCCCTGGAGAGGCAGGGAAGTTCAGACTCTGCGGTGAGGCCTCATGATGATCGTCCGCCACTCCTCATCAGACGGGAAGATCTCAACCTCAAAGTCGAAGACCGCGACGATGACCTTCATGACGAGGATTACGTAGTAAGTGCGACTGCGCTATTGTGCTAACCTGTAAATTGCGATGTTCGCATTTATATTTTGTCATTATTTGCACCCTGCTTTAATTTCAAAATGACAAAACGTTGATAGCGTCAGATGTTAACATAAGGGGGAAACTGTTATACTTCACCGTATGGCGGTAGACGCAGTCGAGAAGTTTGGGGGAAAGACAGGGATACGCTTATACTAATTGAATTGTTAACAAATATTGCAAATGTAAATATTAAATGAGTTTTGTTAACAGCTGAATTAAGAGGAGAGGGAAGATACGCAACTAAAACTTTTTTTTTTTTATCTGCTTAACGTCTCTCTAACAGCTCTTTAGAAACAGAAAAGGATGGGGGGCAAGGAATGGGAAGGAATTCGGCCATGGCCTTTTGAAGGAAGCATCCCGGCATTTGCCTGGAGTGATTTGCATAACAAAGTTGTAAATTCATTTGATAAGTCACTGGTAAATTGCGTGAAATGTTTTGATGCAGAGAATTGGCTGAGGTGCAAATATACAATTTAGCTTCCTTATTTATTTTTATTTTTTTATTTTTTTCGGAACAGAAAATGAAACTATGAAATTTCTTACCAGCTTGTGATCAAAATGCTGTCAACAGTTAGTCCTTTAATGTACTGAAGATTTGAGTCCTAATATAACAGCTCTCTACATTCTAAAACGTAGAACTTTATCAACGAATAACTATCTGATTAACATTAGTTGAAAAATATCACGTGTTCTATTTGCTAAAGAGTTAATCTGCTAGCGGCCCTCGTACCTCAGACTCTTTGCGTTCTCTCAATATTCTATACTGCATTTTTCTTAAATACTTTAATATATTTTATAACAGAAAGCTGACAATATTGTTGCGCAAGAGAAATGTGAATCTTAAACTTATTTCGGCGTCTGTTAATGACTGAATAATTTAAACATAAAAATTTGTGATATTTGTAACTTAGTATCTTTGCTATAAGCTAACGTACTTTTTCGAATTTTCCTTTTTCGTTTAGCCCACTACTGAGCCGAACTCTTCGTCCAGCTCCAAATCGAGTTCGTCTGACCCCGGTTCCTCGTCAAGCGACGAAGGCTCTTACTTAGTTTCCTCATCTGAGCAAGCTTCCCAGGCAGATTCGTTGCCCCCGCTGGAAGAAGTCGAGGAGGGAGATGACCTTGAAAAAACACTAGCTGCCGAGGGCGCCGCAGCGGAGAGCGGGACAGAAGAAAAGGAGGGTGCAGACCAACAGGTAAATGATGGCATCGTAAATCTGAATGTGTCGAAGGGCCTGTGATGGAAAACAAAAGCTGAGATAAAGTTTAACACCACAATGTTCTAATCATTAAAATAGGTCAACATAGCATAAAGTGAATCCTACAAGTTTAGTGACAGTTGCTTGGAGACAAACTTAATCCTTTCTCGGGGGCTACACGATTCTAGGAATCTACTAGAAACTGGTACTAACCCGTTGGATTTTGGATTAACTGCTATGATACGACCTCTTCAATTTTTGCATTTTTTTTTTTATGCGGAAACTTCTCCACAAATTTAAAAATGACGAAATATGATAGGGTCATACAGCTAACAAAAAAAAATTGCAAGATTACATAGACAATATTTATCAAGAGTTGTAACACAGTGGTGCCCGCCATCTTATATCGAAACAAGCAGAGATAATCTATTATTTCCGTTGTTAACAAATGCACCATTTCCTTGATGGATGCCACAGAACGAAATTTTCGAAATTTTTTTTTCTTGGTCCAGACCACATTTCAACCTAACCACAACCTCTAACAAAACCACTCTGTTTATGATCCCTGTACTGATAATTTTTGTCATTCCTAGAGTGCTGGTAGCATTTCGCAGCCTTTCATATTTCGGTATTTTTAATTTCATTTGTGGTGACTTTACCGCAAAACGTGAACTGGACGTTATATCGAAGTAGTTAATCAAATAGGTTAGTACCATTTTCTGAAAGGTTCCGAAAGTCGTGCAGTCCACACTTTTTCTTTATAAATTACTATCCTAACTTTATAGTTTCTTAATTTATCAAGTAATCTGTAAGAAGTTCGCTTTACTCAAACTGGTTTCAGCAACAGATTTTAGATTGGTTGGCCTAACTTTCTCTTTAAAACAGTCTTGAGTGTACTAAAAACTAAGCGTTCAGATACAAGCTATAATATCTAATTTAGTCTCTTGTTGGCCTAGTGGTTTTTCTTTGCCTGATAGAACTGCTTTAAGACGCTAATTCAGATGAAAGTTCCAACAAATTATATTTAGTTTCCTTTCGTCGCCACCTTATGCTTGCGATTAACACTTGGTTAGCCGTAAAGAACGTGAAAGTATTAAACTTTATAATTATCGTGAAGCCTATCCCCTCCTTCCCCCCCCCCCCCCCCGGACACCTTAGGTCTTCTATATAATACACTTCTATACACACACATCACTATCAGACCGTACGACGACGTTAAGTGCTTAAGGAGTTCGCCTTGAAAGGTTAGATATTTTTTGCGAACTAAGCTGTGGTTACATAGGCACGCTATAAATTTCCAGCGTTTGGATCCCACTTTAAATTGTAAGTTCGGCCACAATAGAGGGGAATGTCAGTTAAATTGAACCTGTAATATAGCTGCTGAACAGCTCTTTGAGATCACCCAACCAAAAATAACGTACGCATTTGCCTTAATCAGTCAACTTATCAAAAAATTGCCTTTTGTTCTGTGGGGTTGACTTCCAGCACGCTTTATTCAAATCTTGCTTTTGTTATAGCTTTAAACGATAATTTTTTGATTATTTGTCCAAAAGTTTTTAATGTAATTGTCTTTCAGGAGTCCTCTGAACCTGAAAGTGATCGTCCAGAAGAGCCTGTTCAGGGAGGTGGACCGATAATCACCGCAGAGGCTGCGGAAGCCGCATTGATGGCGCTGGTGGTGCCCGCACCTCAGCCTGAGCCTGCAGCGGCTGCGAGCTCTAGTCTGCAGGAAGCAGAGACATCTGCTGGGAGTTCAGGCAGTCGGTCGCCTCGACTCTTCAGAATGTTTCGCTCCAGGCGCAACTGACAAAACTGATTCGAGTCGCCTATAACGGACCAGTTTACTTTCTGGCTTGGTGCTTTGTACAAATATTTGAAATTATATACATTTTTAGTTTCAGGAGCATTCGTTGATATTTATGCAACTGTGTTTATATATATGTAGAACTGCGTGGTCTTGTACTGCCCGCTTTTAAGGAATATTTCCAGATAACTGGTTAGTCTAAATGATTCGTTAAAGTAAGATATACTTTTAAAGGAGACTTTTAGTGCAGCCTCCTAGATGTGCACGTTTGACGGTTTTAGGTTGTGTTAAATGTTGGGTAACATTTCTGCATGACATGTTGAATGAAAAGTTTAAAATTTAAAGGTCAATGGTTTTTTGAAAATATGTATAATTGGAAGGCCTAATTGAGATTACACAATGTTACAGAAGTTTTCTGTACTTTTTAAAAAACTTCTCCTGTATTTTTAGTAGCTTTCGGTATTTTAAAAATACTTTCATGTATTTTTAAATAAACTTTTCATGTTTACAACAGAATTGTTTTTATTTTGTTTTTCAATCTTAAACTACTTCAACTTCCTTATATTTGTATGGAAATGATTTCCATTCACAGCATCATTATAGATTTAAAAAATTTGTATGAGATTTTTAATTTTCTTTAAAGTTTTTACATTGTTTTTCCGTTTCAGACTGACTGAAGTAGACGGTATTTAAGGAGTTTTGTAGAGTGCGTAGTAACTGTTTCGTTAATGCAAATGTAAATTTGTTTATTGCTTCCAGTTAAACTTCTCATAGCTATGAGTAACCGTAATATTTATTAGTAATATTGGCAATGGTACATTGAAACATTTTCCATTATGAGTTTCTATGCTTTTCGTTGTTTCATTCTGAGATTTTCGTCACTTTCAAAATTTATTTTTAAATATGTATATATATATCTTTTCTCTCAATCTAGAAAAGTATTCATCCATTCCTATAGATAGGACCATATCACACTGTTTTTACCATACTTTTGAAACAAAGATTTTTAATGTTTAAAATCTGTTTAAATCTTGTCAGCTATAATTTTCAGTCAGTTACCAAATTCCTTCGCTTTCAGGTGAATTGGATATTACGTAAATTGATCTGAAAAATTTAATTTTACTATTATAAAGATTTATTTTACTAACGCCGGCTATATGGGGGAGGGGGAGGGGTTCCGAGCCAGGCCACGTAGCTTTCCTTTCATAACATTTTTCACAGTTAAAATGAGGAATAGAACTCGCAACAGCATGTGAATATTTATTTCCCTCAGTTAATTATTTCCGTATGTAATGTACAATAGTCTGACAAGAGAAAACGGTACAAAATGTCTTCTAGAATCAAAAAGATACGTGCTACGTGGGTGGGGGGGTAAAGGCAAAAGCCACGTAGGGCTACGTGGAGGGGGGGGGGGGAGGGGTTCACAAGAGGCCAAAATGGAGCTACGTGGTTTATGCACGCTCCCATAGCAGTCCAGTGGACGAACAGAGCGCGGGCAGCTGAAGGGCGGACCAATCTTGAAGCAATCGCGGACGAAGGAAAGAGTAATTCCATTTGTTTATTTTTTTCTGTCCCCTCCTTATTAACATGTCTAGCAGTTCATCCGATGAAGAAATGCTTCTTCAGCTCGCTTTTAACAGTTCAAGGCGAGAAAGTATATACTTCACAAAACTATCCTGCCACCTAAACCATTACCAGGTCCATTCCTCACCTATTTTTAGGCGATGAAGTATTCAAACTACAAACTTATTTAATGCCCAGTTTTGTAAAAACTACAGCTGATGATGAAGCGAAAAAAAATCCATAAACAGTTTTTCAGGGCACGACGTGTAGTAGAAAATTCCTATGGAATTTTAGCTCAGACGTGGCGTATATTTTTTACGCCTATAGAGTTGGATGTAGATAGCGGAGTCCATGTTGTCAAAACTACATGTTGCCTCCACAATTTCGTAAGAAGTTACACAAAACAGTTCACTGAAATTGAACTACAAGGTGATACAATAATAACTCGACACGCCAAGTCGATTGAGAGAGATCAACTGATGCTGCCAGTGCGGTACGAAACCATTTTCTAAATTACTTCAATAACGTGAATTCATTTTAATTTTATAATAATTATACCAGCCTATGATTGTACAGGGTGTCCAGAAAAGGACTCCCTGATTTCAAAATTTAATATCTCGAAAACAAAGATCGATAGAGGAATGCAGTAAACGGTATGTTTATTGTGACAGCTGTAAGAAGTGTATACAGCAGTGTGAAATAATAGTTACAAAAGCTGCTAACAGATGGCGCTGTACGCTGTACAGCTCATATCAGCATACATAAGTGAAATAATCGTATGAAAACAATCTTTGCAAACAATCACTTCACAATGTTTTCAAAATGTTCACCATTGGCACTACCCTGAGCTTCGGGTCACTATTTAGGTATTACGAATGGCGATTACAGCGCCATCTGTTAGCAGCTTTTGTAACTATTATTTCACACTGCTGTATACACTTCTTACAGCTGTCACAATAAACATACCGTTTACTCAATGTAGTCTTCACGGGTGTGCAGCCGGATGGTGTTTTGAAAACACGACGTTTCGACAACCTGCTCGGTTGTCTTCATCAGGTTTCCGGTGTCCACGCACACATACCGTTTACTGCATTCCTCTATCGATCTTTGTTTTCGAGATATTTAATTTTGAAATCGGGGAGTCCTTTTCTGGACACCCAGTATCTATGGGTTAGGGAAAATAAAACATGCTGTATAAAATAAATAAATGTACACTTATTAGTCTGATTGAGCTTTTCAGCTATTTCATTCCACATTTCTGCTTTCTTGACATGTTTTTGTACTCGGAATGCCGAGTCATATGAAAATGAATATTCTCGAACGCACTGAATGAGACTTTGTCTCGTCCGCTACTGCCCGCCGCGGAATTCACAACCTGCCGCATGCCCGCCGCGGACTGGGCTTCCGCCGCGCGGTAGCCCGTGCCCTGTTTGACTAGGCTGATGCAATACTATGAACCACAGAGTCCGCGCGGGCTGCCCGCGCTCTGTTTGACCGGGCCTTTAATACTCTACGCCAGGGTAAAGCTTCAAACCTTAGGTATGATAAACAAACTTTATTCTCGCAGCTTCTCCAAAATCAGCTTGTATAGGCTGATGAGCATATAAACTAAATTTTCTGAATGCGAAAGTAACTCTGTCCCTGTTACGTTTTTAGGACTGACCAAACCGATCTTGAAATTTTACATGTAATACATTTTTTCGGCATGAAAGACATTTTATCGTGAAACTTTGATAGATAGCGTATGTCAATATCTGTAACGTTATAGATGCCGCTCAGGCTTTTTCTGTTGCTGTCACTTTATGTATGAAGTGTTCATGAATTTCATGTGCAAACACAACTTATTATATGGCACATAAATGGACTTACGCTGCACCAGACTATTATTTTGAGAGTTTACATAAAAGTTTTTGGCATCAATACGTTTTGTCTTTTTTGATATGCCTCGCACGCGTAAATCACATCTAGGGTGTAGATCTAACAAAGAACGAGCAGCTAAAGCCGTAATGCCTGTCATGACGTAAGTTCAGTGGTATGGTGACGCCTTCTTCGTCTTGTTATCGCGACTCTCTGATTTTTAGGATATCTTTTACGTTACTTCCATCTTTCTGTATCCAATTTTAGCAATAAAGTCCACGCGTACGACATCGCGGATAACAGTTAGGGAGCGTGCATAAACCACGTAGCTCCATTTTGGCCTCCTGTGAACCCCCCCCCCCTTCCCCCACGTAGTAAGTAGCTTTTTTCCTTTTGATTCCAGAAGACATTTTGTACTGTTTTCTCTTGTCAGACTATCGTGAATTACATACGGAGATAATTAACTGAGGGAAATAAATATTCATATGCTGTTGAGTGTTCTGTTCCTCATTTTAACTGTGAAAAATGTTATGGAAGGAAAGCTACGAGGCCTGGTTAGGAAACATACCCCCCTCCCCCCAGCGTAGCCTTCCAGCCACACCCCTCCCCCCCCCCCCCCCGCCCTGGACAGAGCCACGTAGTTTGTGCACGCTCCCCTAATTGAAGCATGACAATTCTGTACCAACCATTTGTTTAACTTTCATTGAAAGTGTCCGGTACTTCTAAAATATCAAAAGACTCTATATTTTTATATTGATGAATCGTCTCTAAATATCGGTATTCGATATTAAATATAGCAGGGTGTAAAGCGTTTAATGTTTTTTATAGCAATGTGGAAAGAAATGCATAGTAATAACAAAACGATCTGTCAAAACAGGAAATACAGAACAGCAGCGGAGTAGAAGATCAAGCCAAACTACAAAATCGACAGTTGCTAAACGAATAGTGTGTTGTGGTCGAAGATCAAAATACTGTACAAACCGTATTATTTTCTCTTGATATTCCGGAAAGAGGTAGAAATATTTAAGCATCCACTGAATATAATCTAAGATGGAGGGTACGGTTGGAGCGAAGTGGAAAAATTCATTTTATATACCGTAGTAAAGGCCGCGTTGGAAATAACTGGGAAAGAACAACATCCATGATTCATACCACAACTAAATAACATCTCTGGCAACTAGCTAACATACTGTGAGGGCTTAATCTACATTCGACCTAAAAGATGCCCTGTGGTTTCGGGCGAAATTAACCTGCCTATAATAGCTTCGCACCTGTTCAACAAACGAAGAATGAACTTGCAGGTGTATGACCTCAGCAATGTCACTTAACAGACACACGTGGCCACAAATGTATCCGCCCCATCATTTTAGGATACGCTGCGTATTTGAGTTTATACAGTCTTTGTTACGATTTGACGATGAAGTTTCTTCTGTGGGAGATAAAAGGATGCGTGTCATATAGTCTTTGCGTTCTCTTGGCCTACAGCGGACAGTAAATAATTGTTTACTGTAATCTCTGTAACATATCAAATAAGATAAATTGCCGTAGACGACCCTTGCTCATGGGATCTAAGGGTGCCCTCAAGTATTGCGTATTGTTTACGATGGAAAGTTGAAACTTACTAAAATAATAATGAGCCGTGATAAAGATTCTATTTGAACTTGATATCAAAGAAATCGCAGCGTTTGTTTTTCCTTGTAAGTAGCCTTTATAAGATCAATTTAATCAATCATTATTGGTTGAGAAAACGATATGACTATACGCAGAATTTGTAAACAACGGAACCCCCCCCCCCATTTCTCTATTTTCTTGCAGCAAATAGTTACAAGTTCTTTATAAAATCTGCCAGCGACCAGCAACAGCCAATTTTCAACTTTATGCTCTGGCTTCGCATTAGGAGGACGACGGTTTGAATCCCCGTCCGGGCATCCAGATTTGGATTTTCCATGGATTCCGCAAATCACTTCAGGCGAATGCCGGGATACTTCCTTCAACAGGCCATGGCCGAATTCCTTTGAATTCCTTGTTCTGAGTCTCATCCCACCTCTTAATTACTTCGAAGTCGACTAGGCAATATATGGGATACTTTTCTCATATAAAGGATTGATGACTCATCCGTAAAGTGCTCAGTCACAGATGCCGAAATTGCTGGAAAACTGCGAGATAAAGAGTTTCAAACAAAAAACGTAGTTGCTTAGGAAAGCCTGTAGATTTATAAACAGTCTCAACAGAGGCTAAAATGTAGTATAATGTGTGACCTAGGATGACATCTTTCTAGACGATCCTGATAGACCATTTGCAGATAATTTTGAAATTTCAGGTGAAATAATTTGAAAACTGTTAAGATTTGCATTAGTTAATTTGGAATTGTCTTACAGATAACGACCCGTAAAGTCACTGAAGATTAGCGTTATATTTCTTAATACCAATTGCCTTCAAAATCGGCCTATATCAAGAAACATCATCTGTTTCCACAGAGCAGCAATATGAAGAACTAGAGTTTTGATATAGCCCATCACTGTTGTCCCCGTTTGTTATTCTCACCGCTATAATTAACATAAGAACTAATTCTTTTTGTTATTTAAGAAATCTGAAACTGAAACAGAAATCCTTATACAGAAACTGCTTCCAATGTTAAAGTTGGAATCTCCCGTGTTTATACGAATGACCACCCAGGCAATTATTTCGAATTCGCAGCTCTTAAACGGGCACGATACTCATCTTGAAATGTAATGTAACCGTTACATTATGGTCCCTGTATTTGGCTCTGACGAAAATTGATCCCCGTTTCCAAAACCAGAAGTTTCCACAATTTGTGAGTCCTGTTCCATTTTAGTTTGATATTCTCAGCATTTTAACGAAGACTGCGTTTGCAATTTTCGAGGATTCGCTGCCTCTAACTATGCGACAGCCAGCAGTTCACTGGTGACTCTTCCATCCATCTCCTCCATTTAGCATAAAAAACAGAACATACTTAGTGAAATAACGCGTAATAATAAATAATATCACTCAAAAGCAAAAGTGGGCCCTATGAAAAGCGGGAGAGATAAGGACAATAATTGTCGCCATCTAGCCACCATGATTGGCAACAATAACCCCAACACGTGTGGAAAGTTTGGGTCAAAATTCCTTCTTGAGAGGACACAATCTTCTGGGTTGTCTGCTATCCCAGAGTGTGGGGAAGTTCTTGCAATTGGTTGCATCTCCTTCCAAATCTTGTAGTGTTGTCATCTCTGTGGCTATGGCATTGTTGGAGGTGTCACTTCCTGGTAGGCTGCATAATTTGCTATGACTTGCGTCATTAGCAGGTGCTATTGCTGTAGTAGCGTCATCAAGTAGTCAAGCTGGCATCTACTGTCGGTGTTCAGCGTGGCACGTTGGTGGTGCTGCTGCCGCAGAATGGGCTGTTGCCGCAAAGGTCTAGGTTGGTGCCGGAGTTGTGGTTCGATGAGTGGCTTGCGATGAGTGGCCGTCGACTTGTCAACACGTAGGTTTTTCTTCGTTGGACACCCACTGTAGCAGGCTGGGTGAGTGCCCATACAGTTGCAGCATGTGGGTTTTCCATCTCTTGGAATGTTGCAATTTGCAACATTGTGAGTCCCCGCACATCTCACGCAACGCTCCTGTCCAGTACAGTCGCGGGCCAGATGACCATGGCCCTGACAGCGGAAGCACTGAGCCAGGGCGAGCGGTGGTCTCTTCTTTACTTCCAGTTGGACCTTATGTCCAAGGAGAGTCGTTGTCTTCTTTGCCCGCGGTACACGCTCCGTTGGCTGGAACGTGTAGAGCGGGAGACGATCTTCAGTGCCCGGGCGACGCATCTGATGCACGTCCGAGGCGACGATACCACTGCTATTGAGCACAGCGGCCACCGTCTCCTCAGGCACATCAGCCGGAAGCCCGCGGACGACCAATCTCCTTGGCCGCCGAGGGAACTGTGGGGCGTGGCGGACGCCGCGCCCGTTCAGGAATTCCGTCAGACGACGGAGTTGCGTTGGGTGCTGCGGAAGGAAGCGCAGCCCCTCCTTGACTGGGAAGCAGAGAAGGTGGTCTTCTGTTTCCCTGGAGAAGGCGGTCAGCAGTTCTGTGAAGTTCCCTTCGTAGTATGCGGTAAGCGGCAGAACGGGGCCCTTTTCAACCAGTTGCAGTTGGATCTCGGTGGTTTCTTGCGCCTCGAGATGGTTGTTGTCAACCGCCATCGCTTCAGGTGATGGTGGCGTGGCAGCTTGAGGCTTAGATGTTGTCGGGCTTGAGTCGTGAAGTTTGAGTGTTACCGTTGGCGACTGCCTGCTTGGAGCAGGTTTCTTGGTGAAGGTGGTGTTTCCATCTTGGTCGAAGCCGAAGATTCTGAACCTTTTCCTCAGAAGAAAAGCGTATTTCTCAAAGACGTAGTGGCCCGAAAGCATGGTTGGAAATACCAGTGCTTCCGGCCACACGGTTACCCCAGGCGGGAGAATCTTCTCAGCGAGGTGGCTGTGCTCAGGTGCTGTCATGACTTTCTCGAAAGTCGAAAGGTCGTCGGTGGGTATAACCCAGACGAACTTGTAGTCATCTAGGAAGACAGCAATGGAGAGTTTCCACTTGCTAGGGTTGCAGTCAGACAGGCGGCGTCTCCAGGTCCGTATCGGGATGTCTTCCGGAGAGATGTTTTCATGATTTCTCTCAGTAGCTCCCTTGGGAAGATGAGAGACTTCCCCGATTACAGATATGGACTGCGGAAAAGTAGCTGGAGAAGTTCCACGCTTCGGCATCGCACTGCAATCAGCGGGCGACTCCTTGTAGCTGGCTCTATATGTGGGCCGGAACAGCGCCGGGGTCAGCAGCTCGTAGATGGCTCAAGTGCGACAGACCAGTGAGTCGAGCAAGAGTGGATACCACCCTGTTCTTTATATCTTTTACCCCCTCGACGCGTTTCCTACAATGCTCCGCCTCTTCCTGAGCAGACGCTGCATTATCTGACCGAAATAAGTATTTTTGTATTAGTTAAAAACTATAAAAACTAGCTGACCCGGTCACGCTTTGCTGTGACTTACTAATTATAGTACGTTGGATTAATGTTATTCTAAAATTCCTCAAGTAGTCAAATTAATATTCACTAATAAAGACAAAAACATTGTAGTGGATTGGGAAATTCAAATTTAATTGGTAAAGAGTTACGGAGAGTTTAAATTAAGGACAAATGATCATAAAAAAATTTAATTTACATTTCATTACAAATTACTTAATTGAAATTATATAAAAATTGATATTTATAAAATAAATAAATAAATTATTTTTATTTATTTATATAAACTGAAATTTCAGTTATATCTTCAGTCATACTGTTTTTATATTTTTCCCACAAACTCGAAGATTGTGCTGGATAACATGTTGTCAAAATGATTGCAAACAGTTTGACGAATACTATTCGGCGTGGCTGTCAACGCTGCATCAGCAAGTGTCAGGTCCCAATAATTGTCGTCTACCAGCAGCTGCAACTCGCGACATGCATCTTGACATGTATTGAACACTCGACCATTAACTGTTCGTAAACATTCGAAAGAAGCTGGTCCGGGAACATTCACCAATAACAAACGCTGAAAGAAACATTCACGTTGTTTTGGATGCACTGTGTAAAGTCTTTGCTTTGAATATGCCTGCGATCGAAGGATGTGGTTCTCCTTGTTTACGTGGCTACCATTTTTTACCTAATTTGTTCCATGAAAAATAGCATGGAACATCGGTATACGTATAATAATGTTTTTGCGAATTGGCGGAACACATAAGATTTTTGACACAATGTGAAAAATTCAGTTTGTGGTTTGTCGTTTTTGGTGGCTCAAGTGTTCTTTGGAAAATATTTTCTTCGGTGAAATATACACGTTGACAGTTTTCAAGATGTATTGCAAGATGCTGGATGGAAGGGTCTCTTTCATGGATGCGAAAACTAAAAATATGCGAGATAGCTTCGTTGCTGCTGATGTATCTACCTATTTGGTATCGTGTTATTTCGTCATTTTTATTTATATTTTGAACTTCAAATACGGCCAAATCACTGCCTTTATTAACATATTTGCAAACGTACTTAATTGATTTTACAGAACTGCAAAACTCGACGTTAATATGAGCCTTATACGTTTTTGAAAGCAATGGTGAGTATGGTACGACCCACTGATTGTCAATTTCAACTTGGTTTCTAGAATTTGACATTCGCATTGTAAATGTTTGGCCACCATTCTCAGTGTTTCTGCGGCGATACAACGGATAACCATCGATATCCGTAATAGTATCATTCGTATATTACTTTGGAAAACGCTTCTTACATTTTCCACCTTCCATGCATGGTGATGTTATGTTAAAAGCACCGCACGGTCCGTGGATCGAGTGACCGGTAACAATATCAAACAATTCTTGATCATTTAATGGGTCCGGAATTTCGGCTGAAATTATTTGATCAATTTCTTCTGGACGGATTTTAACTTCAAGCCAAATCAAAATGTGAGAATGAGGCAAACCTCGCTTTTGCCACTCAATCAAATACAGATAGCAACGTGTGTTACCTAAATCTGAATGTTTTACGATTAAATCAATCAATGATTTTAATTTTTGTTTGAACACACGTGCCGTGACATCATGACGACGCATTGATTGATGGCCTGGTAATAGCAAAGTTTGTATTTCCTCCCAATTCGGATTACATGTAAATGTAATAAACAAATCTGGACGACCATAATGACGTACGTAAGTCATCGCATCTTGTATATATTCCTGCATGTTCCGTGAACTGCCGATGTAGCTTGAAGGTAAAATAAATGCATTACCGATATCACTGGCGTTTAAATTTTCATAAATATTGCCGAAACAGTATCTCGTAAGAGGATGTATTCCTCCGATCGTAATTCAACCTGGTTGTATCGAATAAATCGCAAATGCTTGTTTTCAACCTTGGCGTACATATCCACGGCGTATTGAAGGCACAGTCGTGCGTCTTGCCTCTCTGCTACACGCATTGTCGAGGTTAGATTCTTTGGCGACATTTCACTGAAAAATATTTGAATTACAACAAAAAGTGCCTTTCTGAAATCCTTCAAATAAGACACTATAATACAGTGGTGAAACCGGAATTTTTGGGTCCATTGAAAAATACAGTAAAATGGAAGTTAAGAACTAATGAGGAAATATAAAATAACATTGAAAAAATAACAGGAAAAGAAGAATGATATTTTTTCGATAAATTTATAGCATGGATGACACCAGGCTTTCAAGAGGTTTAGAAAAATTTGAAACGAAATAATACCAGTGAACCGTATGGAATGATAAAATTTTCGATAGCAGACTTTGAATATGGCAGGATTCAAAGGTAGAGAGGAGTGCAATAATGAAGGAGTACTGGGGAGGAAGAAAGAAAAAACAACAGGAGAGGAATTGAAATTGACACGTGGAGTCTAGCTGACCATAACAAAAAGAAGAAGAAAAATGTCAAGTTAGCGAGAAATGCTTACACGATTCGAATTTATCGTAACGTTTTCTTCAATGTTATATTCATGTGTGCAATTACTTTGTCGTTAGGTATAAAGACACACAAACGATGAACAACAATACAGTATAATTATAACACAATACACAGCACAATTAAAATTGAAGAAACTCACACATATGGCGTGGAATAGACCGTAGCTTAAATAAATCGAAATACAACGCCATCTACTGAATGGTTCGATAAATTAACACACCGCCATCTGTTAGGAATAAACTGTAGCATAAATAAATTGAAACAGAACGTGATCTACTGGATGATTACCCAACCCAGCTAACCAAGTGTTGTATAGATAAGTTAACACATCGCCATCTGTTAGAAACTTATGGAACTATAATAATAATTACGTGTGGTCGTAATGACCTGGTGACATTGTTTCTACTGGCTGGGCATTCTGCCCCTGTCTTAGCCGCCTTTACCTAGCCCGCCCATCCTGCCTGGTACAGGGGACCTACATTTTAACATCGAATCCGAACCACAGTACGGTCCTGGCGTATTTCACCTCATACAGCATGCTGCGCCGGGGGTTAATGCCGGGTTAAGTGTCTATAAAAATACTCGCCCAGACAGGGACTCGAACCGGGGACCTTTCCATCTCCAGACAGACGCCCTAACCCGTTAGCCAGCAGACCGCTTACCCTTGGTGGCTTACAAATAATTACAAACCATTGTCCTATGACAAACATTTAATGAACCTTTATTTCGCAAATAATAAATATTGAGGTCTATAATCCAGATAAAAACTATCCTATCTTTTAAGTTGGACTAAATCACACACATTAAGCCAAATTTCATCTAAATCGGTTATGTAGTTTCGGAGTTCATCCCGGACGAACATCGTGACACGAGATTTTTATATATATAATAGATGGAGACGTTAAAAAAATGAGAAAAAGATTAATTTGTATCCTCGTTATTGAAATCGTTACCCCAAAGCTAGTACAAATTCGGTTAAAATTATGTTTGACGAGTTATTGCTTGTTAAATTCTTTTACACTTCAACTCCATTTATAATTCTCGAATACGTTCGGGATAGAAGTTATTAATGGATAAGCATACCGAAAATCTTTTTTTTTTTTTAAATATAAAAAAAAAAACCAGAAGGGAAAATTCACGATTTAAAGAGATCGTTACGTTTTCGTATGCATCTTAAACTGATTAATAATAACAATTAAGGGAGTGAAAATGAACTACGTCCCGTAAATAGTGTCAGAAAGTACAGCTTTCAAATTGTTACTGTATTTGTGAAATTTTGGAGTGGAACACGGACAACATAAACGAGGGTTGACAAATAGGGTGGAAAATTATAGGCCCAGCAGTTGGATATCAATCGTATGTAAATTAATGGAGAGATTGATATGCAACAACATCAGTAATGTATGTGTGAACCGTAAGTGATTTTCAAGTCGACAACATGGGTTTAGACTAAAATATTGCGAATCTCAGTTATTAGGCTATCTGCAAGATGTTTCGGTTGAAATGGAAAGGGAAGCCCAATAGACACTGAAGCATTGGAACTTTCAAAGGCTTTTGACAGAGTGAGCGATAGAATGGAGGTAAACAATGTATAAACGATTGAATTGGATGAAACAGCGATCTCCTGGGTAGAAGAATTTTTAAAAGGTAGAAAGCAAAAAGCCGGGGTAGGAAATACAGCATTAAAAGAAGTGGAAGTAAAAATGGGAGTACCACAGGGTAGCTTATTAGGACCATGGCTACTCGTTATTTTAATGAATGATTGTTTTTATGGTCTACACTCAGTAATTGGGTTGTTTGTAAATGGCATAATGTTTTATAACAGGATCGAAACGGTAGAAGACTGTAAGCAGCTGTGGAGTGATCTGGACAGGATACCTAGCTGAATAGGTTAACTTAGGATGAAGATAAATGCAAAGAACAGCCAGCTTATGAGGTATACAGATAAAAAAACTAAAGGCTGATTATGATTATAAGGTGGGGAAAGAATTGCTTGCTGAATACTTGATGTGTAAATACCTTGGCATTACATTTGACAACAAGCTTAATTGGGCAGGACACATTGGAAATGCAGTAGGAAAAGGTTTCAAAATCCTTCACTTATTGGACAGAGTGATGAGGGGATGTACGAGAGAAGTAAAGGAAATGGGTTACAAAACTTTGGTCAGACCATTGCTTGATATGGTGGTGTTGTATGAGACCCACATTTTGGGTCGTACAGGAGTTGGAGGGGATACAATGAAGGGCTGCTATATTTGTCTGGAAATTATAGAACGTCCATAAACTACGTGGCACGGTCTAAAAAAAAAGTGGAGGGAAGAGGTTGGCTAAATATACGTTGGGCTAGGTGTAAAATGGGGAAAAGGGGGGGGGGTTCAGAGCCAGTCCACGTAGCTTTCCATTCATATTATTTTTCACAGTTAAAATAAGGTACCGAACACACAACAACATGTGAATATTTATTTCCGTCATCTAATTATCTCCGTATGTAATTTACGATAGTATGGCAAGAGAAAACGGTACAAAATGTCTTCTGAAATCAATAGGAAATTAATCTACGAGCTACGGGGTTGGAGGCGTGGAGGGAGAGGGGGGAATATGGCCAAAGGCCAAGTCGTGCTACTTAGGGGGGGGGGGGGGGGAGGTTTACAGTAGGCCAAAATGGAGCTATGTGGCTTATGGACGATTCCTTACCCCAGAACATTATCAGTAACTGATACGATAAAGGAGCTGAAATGGGATTCATTGGAAGACAGGAGGAGGGTGACGAGAGTGATGGGAGTGTACAGGGCGTATACTGGTGATGAGGCGTGGAAAGATATTGATGTAATAATTATAAATAGTGATTGGAAGGGGAAAGATGACCATGGCCACAAGTTTGCATTATGGTGTGGGAAGAGCTTCTTTCGTAGTTAAGGGTCCCAGGGATTGGAATAAGTTACCAGTAGAAATGATGAATAAATTACCACAAACGCTGAAAGAATTTAAAGTTGAAATTTGTTGAAGGCAAAATTAAGCGGGTACGGGAAAGCGTGAGCTCCATCGCAATTAAATTAGAAACTGCAGTGATGCTGCCACGAATACAGAAGATTTCAAGTATCCTCACAAAAAAAAAAAAAATGTCAGTCAGGTATTAAACTCAGGGGACCCACGTCTAATGACCTCAAAGTCAACGAGACGTAAAGACAAGCAAATAAAAAAATCTAAACTAAGAGGAATATTTTTTGTTGATTTATTTTTACCAGTAGAAACTTCATGGAAAATCTGCTTATTTTCATTTGAATAAAATTTTCATGTTAATTGGTTTATCCCATCTACTTTTTTCAAGTGATTGATGGTATTCAACTTAAAATTTAATTATTGAAACAATTTATTTGGGAACTGAACTGCAAAATCCATTAACTCGTAATTTTGTATTCTCATGTTTACTATCAGGCAGTAATAGTAATTAATACAACAACTTTAACAGTGAAAATCTCGTTACTAGAATGGCGGTTATGGTCTTACGTCGAATGAAGCCCCATACTTAGAAAGCTTAACGCATCACGCATAAGATTAATTTCCACTATTCAATTCATTCTCTCTACGGAATCACTGGGCTGGAAAATACAGGCATTTTAGTGCTGCCACACGTCCTGGAATACTTAAAACTTTCAGCATGAAATAGTATGATTCTGCAGGATTAAATTTTTGTACAATATCTTTTTTGTTTTAAAGCGAACACAGTATTGCTACACCAAAATAAAATTTGCAACATTTGTCCGTTTACTATATACTACATCGTTGCTATCAACATCGACTGTAAACGCGGTCTCCATCGTAGCGCGGTTTCCTCTAGTGAGAGATCACGTGTTATTCTTTAGACCCCAGCAGCAGAGTCCTATCTTACTCGCCAGTACACATCGCGACGAGACTCAGTTCACAGGGACTCATCACACATCGCAATGGTTCGGTATGTCTAGTGGTCTGACTGTGTCCAATTTTAAACTGTAGGTGATATGGTAATGTCTGTCAGAAAACGTTGATTGCAGTGGAACATCTCTTCAGTGAAGTATTACGGTTGTAAAGGAACCATTAGAGCTTGTGAATTTAGCACTCCATAGTCGTGACACAATTTCCTTCTCTATTACGTCAGAGCAAGGCTGTGTTTAATGTTAGCGCATTAACTTCGGATTTACTTACAAACTAAGCAACGAAATGTGTGGAATGTATTGGCTTAATTCTAGCTCACGATACCGTTACAAAAACTTTACTGTCGGTTCAGTCTAAATTGTACAGTTTTATTCCTAACTGTTGTGGTTAGGTTAAAATGCGACCGGATCGGAAGAAAATTTTGTAAAATACAAAGTAATAATTCTTTATTTTCCGTGTGGCAGTAAGTTTTGGCGGTACCGAGATTTACAATTAATCCAATGTATTTTTGTAAATATTCCGCTGCGTGCCACTAAGAATTGGTAGCCACCATATGAAATCTAAGAGTGTGTAAAAGTGTTTCTTGCTTAACGTTATCTAAAATATGTATTTAGTTTGTTTTATCGATTGGAATTTTCATTCTCTGATATAAAGGCAATTTAAACATATTTTTGGGGAACAATTGCTAGGCTGAGAGCATATGTGCTGGAAATAAGTTTGAGTTTCTTTGTAGACTTTCTCAAAAGGATGTTTTGCGTAACTACAAAATTTACATTAAGTTAAATTTAAAAATTTTACAGCTGTTTTCTCCACGTCCTGGAATATGTAGAGGAAAAACAAGTAATAAAAACCGAGGCAGCATAGACTTATAAGTGTGTGATAAATTAGGCAAGTTTGCCAAAAGAGGACGTTCTAATCTCGCATGACTGCTGTCGAAATAGTGGCTTGTAGAAATAAGCTGCATAATATTTTGACTGAATTCATGTTCTCACGCTTAAATATTTTCTTAACACCAAACGAACTGACTAGGTTTCAGTAGAAGGGTTAGCTTTGACTTCCACCACCGATCTAAAAGTGATAAAAACTTATTCAAATACGGATTAACTGCTTCCTTGTGTGGTGTTCTTCATTAATCCACCTCAAAAAGAGCTACAAGCCGTGATATTGGAAGCTCTTTGACAAGGAATTTTCTCATTTTTGCATAATTACTTGCTGGTGTAGGCATCGCACAAATCTAAATTACTTGTTAATGCCGTTTGTGGCTTGTTAAAAGTTGTAATTGCGTTAAAATGTGGCTTGAACCTTTTTTTCCTGTGATGTAAATATTGTACATTATTTTCCGTGTTCAATGCTACAGTGAACAAATAAAAAAAGTTTTTGGTCTGTTTATTTCTAATGCTGACACGGCAAATCGTACACGATCATGTGGCCACAAGGTATTTCGATTCTTCTTGTAATATAAATTTACCGATTAAACAGGCATTACTTTCCCCACTTCATTCCGGCCGTCTAATATTCACTGGAAAAATGTTTCCTTGAATTGTTCTATGTAGATACACACTGCCAATATCACTAATCACTGGCACTAAAGTTTTAGATTAATTCACTCTCAACTCGAATGATTCATATAAAATTTAAATCGAAGAAATCTAAAATGTCTCTAATATGAGCCTTACTGTGAATAAAACAATTACTTTGATAGTGGAAGTAATTTAAAAATTCTATTCGCAGCTGTACGAAACTAATAACATCGGAGATGCTTGAATATACTAATTTTCCTGTGGAGTTTTTAATTAGATTCTACCGTTAACTGCCGGTTATTGTAAAACTTCATGTATAAAATAGTATATTTTAACGTTTAGTATAACTTCCGCATGCCAATAATGTGCTCGGCATGCAGTGTCACTTTCCAAAGAAACATTAATCTAAATCTTGCGCTTAAGATTCAATCCACTCCACGAACACCGCTCCACGAAACACCCCTTTAGCTGACATTGCATACAATATTGAGTATACAACTCGAGATCAATAAGAATAGGGCTGATCTATATTTTGGTAACTAACCTTCAGGCATTCGATACAGGTTTAATTTGTCTGATATTTTTAGAAAGGGATTATTACTGATTCCAGTATGATTTAAGTAAAAACAGCTTATCTTCAATTCCATACGTTCCTAACAATTGATTTTAGTGAAGCTCACTACACCGACCGGCCTTAGTATCTTCCGCTTACATTGGTGACGAGGGTGGTGTGGTAATGACGTTTGGGTGATGTTTGTCAGATTAGTTCTGTAAATATTTCCTTTTGAAAGCTACGAGCGTTTAGAGAATAAACTACAAACTTAAAGAAAACTAAAATTCCACGAAAAATAACTATCCTCGTCGACTGTTTCGACAGATCTAATATTTTTACGGTTGCAGTGTTAAATCCATATGAGCACATGGTGGCTTAGAAGTATATTCAAAGGCTATCTAGTATGGGTGATACGCAAAAGCAAATAGTTCCCAAAATCTGCAACCTGTATAGATTTTTTTGTAATTCCCTTGCCTTTAACTACCATAGCAATCCCGATTTCGTTTCATTCCATAAGCCTTTTGTAAATGAAAAGTAAATTTTTAGTAGTCGTCGAATACGACACTTTATTTCATTATACGAATTTTATTTATATCTTCAGTTCCTTCAGGTTAGGCTGTAATGGTAGTAAATAAGGTAAAAACTATTGGAGTGGATGAGAAAGTGATTTACTGGGTAGAAGAATTTTTAAAAGGTAGAAAAGTTAGGGTAGGAAATGCAGTATCAAAAGTGGAAGTAAAAATGGGAGTGCCACAGGCTAGCGTATTGGGACCATTGCTATTCTAATGAATAATTGTGTTGATTGTTTACTATCATAAATTAGGTTGTTTGCACATGGTATAATGCTATATAAAAGGATCAAAACGGTAGAGGACTGTAAACAGATGCAGAGTGGTAGGGGCAGGATATCTAGTTGGGTTGGTAAACATGGGATGAAGATAAATGCATAGAAGTCAGCTTATTAGATACACAAACTAATGATTGATTACGATAATAAGATGGGGAAAGAATTGCTTGTTGAAGACTTGAAATGTAAATATCTTAGCATTACATTTGATAACAAGCTTAATTGGGCAGGACACATTGGTCAGGTAGTAGGAAAAAGTTTCAAAATTCTGCACTTGTTGAAGGATGTACGAGAAAAGTATAGGGACTGGGTTACAAAACTGGTCAGACCATTGCTAGAATATGATAGTGTAGTATGGGACCCACATTTTTCGTATCAAATACAGGAGTTAGAGAGGATGCAAAAAAAAAGGGCTGCTAGATTTTTTTCTGGAAATTACCGCAGAATGCAGTCAGTAACAGATATGAGCTGGAATGGGATTCATTGGAAGACAGGGTGAAGAGGGTCATGGGAGTGTAAAAGTCGTATATTGGTTAGGAGTCATGGAAAGATATTGGTGTAAGAATTAAAATCAACGCATGGAAAGGAAAAGATGTCCATTACCACAAGCTGGTACTCTATTTCAGGCACAAGGTGTAGGAAGATTCTCTTTTTTAGGTAAGGGTGTCAGGGATTGGAATAAGTTACCAAGAGAAATTATCAATAATACCAAAAACGTTGAAAGAATTTAAAGCTAAAATTTGCAGAGGGCAAATGTAGGTGGGTGCAGGAAAGGGGGGAGATGGGTGTGTAGGAAAATTAAATATTAACAACTCCGCTTCGCTTCACGCCCAACCGCGTTTTCTGACGCCAATCAACTTTTTCAGATAACTGCTCTCCCCTCAATTAAGATTCGGTACATTCTGAATTAAAAGCACCTGCAATAAAATGGTATTACAGCCAATGTAACTGCAAAATAAAAACTTCTGCTTGGTTTCCTCACAACTTTAAATCTAGTATAAATATATTTTTGGTTTAAATAGAGTATATTGTATATATCGGAGGAAATATCGAGTTCGTATATAATTGAGATCCGTCAGCAAAAAGTGGTATAAAATTGGCAGATTGGATGGCAGCTCGCATCATTTTCTGTTGAAATAATTGAAAATATGCCCTCTATGCGAGGAGCTCTGTACACTGCTTGAGTCCGTGTGGCTGTAAGACACGTTCCACTGCATGCAGTAGCTTCTTAACGCGTGCCTGCAGATCTGACTTGCCGATCCACCGTGCAGCGCCCGTGTTGGTTGAGTGTGTCCAGTCCTCTAGCAGTGCAGACAGCTCTCAGCCGGAGCTGAACATCACCAGGTCGCTGAGTTCAGCGGCGACTAGTCAAGGCGACGAGCATAACAGCAGCGGACACCAGGCCTCCTCTCTATCGACGCAATCAGGGCAGAGGTGCACTTCAGGCCATTCCGACGCCGGACAGAAGAGAGGTTAGTCATTGTAAACATTACTCAACGGGTGGGGAGGGGGGTCCTTCCTCTAGTCTGGTATGTTCTTAACTGTGCTAGAAGTCCCAAAACATACATTATTTCCTCATTTTTCTCACGTTCATCTGTACAGTACTAAAAAAATATGGATTGGTGAAACCTGTCAATGCCAAACTGTAAATTTTACAAAGCTTAATTTCGTTACTCGTAGCGAACGTTCAAATTTTGGTAAAATATGCCATAAAACCAAATTTTTCTTAGAGACCACTTTCGGCAACTTAGACTTTCAGAATGGATCATTTTCAGGCATCACCGACCATATTAATAAGTAATTTGTAAATAAATTCTAAGTAATCAATATAAATGAAGTGTGATAAAATCGATAAAAAGATTTAAAATCTCGGATTATTCGTCCCTTCGAGAAATTTCATCCAAACGCATATGTTATTAGTAAAGTCTTTACAAAATATTGCTGCGAAATTTTAGAGAGCCTAAAGTTCTTAATATTTGTTACCATTGGAATATCAATCAGCGACTAAATAACTGCGATTAAAATTTTAGTTTTTAGTTATGTTACTACCATTTGCCAGCAATTTCACTCGCATAGCCCTGTGTATAACACTACTACTTAGCTCTCGATATTGATATATAGCAGAAATTCGGGATTTTCTCTAGTGAGAATAGTAAGAATTATTTTTGTCAAAGTGTTCCCACATTAGAGCCCTGCTTTTTCAAAGTTTCAATTTTGTTTTGGTTTTTTGTAATTGTGTGTGCTGTGCACATTTTCTGATCGTGGTTATATTAATCTTCGGTGCGCATCTTGCCAATTCAAGTAGTCACATCAGATGCACTAAGTGCTTTAAATCAGAGACCTCAAATCGGTTAGGTAGTTGTTGCCTGATACCATTTGAAACATAGTTCTATCAGTCAAATAAATCCAGGAGGTGTAATATCCAGGAGTTACTGAAAATGAGTGATTCTTTTCTTTAATCTATTTACCACGAGCGACAGGAGTCTTGAAACCGGTCCGGCCATCCTGAATTAGGACTTAAAGGTTTTTGATGGTTTTGCAAAGTCAGTCCATGTTAATACAGCAATGATTCCTTAAGATCTCCTGTTATCTCTTCCTCTCTTGAACATATTAAGATTGCAACGCACTCTCCGCCAACTTTGCAAAGCATCGAGGAGTGATAGTAGCAATAAATGCTAGTTACTAATCATTTACGTTACTTGGGTAAGGTTGATCCCATCTAGTACGCCTGGTTGCAGGTGGTCGGGCGGACTTGGCGCGCGCGTTTGGTCGCCGGCTGTCGTCTGCGGCTGGGACTCTGGCCCAGCACGTGGCTTCCTCACCCCCGGGGTCCACTGCTGTCTCCGTGCTCGACAGGTCCCTCGACCTGCTCCAGAGGACCACCCTCTGGCTCGCAGAACCAACCAAACGTAAGCGCCTTATAACAGCACGCAGACACAAGCTTATAATCTGTAATAGGTTCCTCGTGGTTAATCAGTCTAGTGGTACTAAATAAAACTTTTTTTTTGGCATACTCGTTTTTGATTTTTAGTTCAGAGCCCTGCACTAGATGGATTAAAAAAAACCATTATTATAGCAGCTAAGGAAAAGGGGCTAAATATAAACATGTAAAATGTGCCTCGTCAGAATTTCAAACAAGCCTTTATAACAGAATAACAGTCTAATAAAATCGAAACGCGTATGCCTAAATAATTTTGTTTAGCTGCACTGACAGATAAAAGCCACTAGGAACCAGTTGTAATAGTCTATAGTGCTATCAGCTATTGCGATAACATTGGAAAGGCTTCTGGTGATATGACGATCGCATTAGCTTAATTCATGCGATTGAAATATTGGAGACCACAAGAACACTTAGACATTCATTTTAGTTTCATTCCGAGGATTAACGAGCACTGTTTTAAATTTCTGCGACAGCAGAAGCTATACACGATGCTATGAACTTACCGTTTTTGAGAAGAAACTGCCTGAAGATCATGATGAAATCTTCTATTTACTTTAGTCTGGAATTACTTATGGAATAAGAATGAATGCTGGAAACGTGAGATTTCTTTTTGTAAATGATAGATGAGTTGTCTTGGCATTATTGAATTTCATAACGTACTATAAATAATACCAAGTAGCACAACAAGTAAGACTAAATGACTGAAAGAAATTCTAGTTGCTAAATTTCATGTCCTACGATTGTGGATTGTTTATTAAAGAAAATGGCACAGAAGATCTATAAAATACGAGAAATTACAGCATTTCCACACATTTTCAAATTCTATCTGTAAGATTGTCGTAAGCATACAAAACTGCGGCTAAACACTATATCGATGCTTAAAAATACGGTAATTTAAGAAACAGATTGCTTGACCTTTTGAATGTTTTGTTTCAAAGTCTTTTCTTAAGCATTAAACTAAAAATCTGTTATAAATGCATTTACTGCGCAGCTTTATTATTAGAAACGACTGTTAGAATGTTACAGCAACGAAAGCGTGTACACCACGTTTTTAAAGGTGGAGGAAGATTTGCTTCCATTGCAGGCATGATGGGACTTGAAGGAACGGACGTTAAGTGTTTTGACTCAATGTTCGCTGTCCTCTGATGATTAGTCTTTGCTCAGTCTAATGGTTCTTTTTTCTATCCTTTGCTTCACTGCTGTATCTAATATATAATTCAGAAAATTACTTAATACCATTAAACATAAATATGGCTCTCATTACAAAGTTTCTTTAATGTGAAAATCAAGATTGTTTGCCATTAAACACCAAAATTGCAAAGCGGAAATTTGTCGCCTTAGAAAGTATCCAGCTGTCTCTTACTATATTTACTCAGATGTTTCTTATTCCACAAGGTCGAGCTGAGAGACCTCTTCCTGATTTGGTGGCGTTACCTGTGTTGTTGTTCGTCAACGTCGTCGCCAAGATCCTTGAAGTCTTTGGATCGTTGACTGGTTTCAATCTGCCATCGGTCGACGATGTAGTAAGTGTATCAACCTATCCTTTTGTAAAACACGTCCTAAACGTTCATATCTACAAAGCGAGCGTTAATGTTTAGCTGCGTTTGCTTTCATTTGACTCTGCGCGCTTTAATATCAAATGTAAAATTCTAGAGTGCAATTAAAAATTACAACCTTTGATTGTTTGATAAGTTTTTCACTCTAAATTCACCCATTGTCAGATCTGATTCAGCCAATAGCAGATAAAAATTCACCATTTACATAATTTTTTTTAGAAAATGTGTTCGTAAAGCTTTGTAAAAAAAAAAAAATTGTTACACAATTGTTACACCTATATGTTCGCAATATCAATAAGCAACCTGTATATGTAGCGGTTGGTCACATTTTCAATAATCTGAACGGTTCACATAGTGGCATCTTGATATGAATGAAATCACAAAAGTATAGTTCCAACTCTAGCCACGCACTAGATGAATTTAAAATTCCTTAACTGTATTTGGAAATGGGTGAATTTGTAATATAAAACCTGTAGCCCCTTGGGTGAAATATACGAGAACACACAAACCTTGTACAAGTTACAAAGATTTTTCCAATCTCATATTCTTGATATAAGATAAATTTTAAAAGTTCGCTGCATAAACTTCAGAAATGCTTTTTTACTTTTGAATTTTTTTAAATTAGCTTTTTTCTGTCTAAAGCTCAAACACCGAGACATTTCCAGACAAATTAAAATTTGCTAGATCTAAAAAATTCTTGGATGGGGATAAACCACTTATTTTTGAAGATGTCTTTTACTGACGTGTGTGTACACGTGACATTTACCTAGGTATCTTCTTCCAAACTTGGCAGTCTTTTTTCCAAATTACACTGTGTTAATACTGCATTAGCAGTATTCATGTATTTAATAAAGCATCAAAACTTAAAATTTTATGGTATGCGTCTATTTTCAGGAGAAAACCATCAGGAAATGTCGCCTAAGCCTGCGTGAACTTGACAGAAATCGCAGCTGTAAGGTATGTAAGCTTACATCACCAACTAATTGTTAGTTCAAAAAAAAAAAAAAATAAAAAATAAGAATAGATAGAAAATTGGAGCATCATAATAGACTGTCATCTCCGTATAGGAATAAGATTTTCTGCCAAGTCTCAAAACTCCTATACCATTTTGTAAAAACTAAACCAATTGGAAAGTAAAAGTGTTATAAAAATTTGGTGTACGCACTAGTAGTATTAATCTTTTCTGAGACCTAACTTGACGATACAGCATTCCAATAGAGGTTTAAATTGACTACAGAAGTTACTCTGTAACTTCCCGTGCAAGTTGTAACAGTAAAATACGTCCATTCTCAATTTCTCTGCAAGCAAGTTAAAATCTTAAAACATTACTCGTTACACAACCATAAATGTCGAGGGCGGTACTTCCATCCCAGCCCTTTAATGCCTATGGCATGTAGCACGAGCAGTTTACATAGATCCTATAAAATTTAAAGATTCAATCTGTCCAATGTGTTAGACCAGAGGTACCCAAACTTATTTTTCTCATAGACCACTTTCAAAATTTTGCTGGTTCCGGTGGACCCCCTGAAGCTACATTTCTACCATATTCCCAACCTAGTTAGATCTTCATATTTTTGTCAAGTGTGAAGATCTAACTATAAAAATTTGTGTTGCGGCTGAGTTCCAACCACATTAACAGTTTTCGAAAAAGAAGTGATAAATCGACTGGTTAATTAATTAATTAATTGTGCTGAGTGGTTGTCAAAAAACAACTCACAGCACAAGAAACCAATTAATTCTCACATTTTTTTAGAAAGCTCCCCATTCGGAGTGGTAAAACTAAAAAGCAAAATAGTATATTTTCTTGTGTAGTATATATTTATTTGAATAAATTTGTAATTTATTACACTATTACTTGTTATAACATTCTGACATAATATAATTAAAATTTAACATTAATAACGTAACTTCTACAATGGCAAATAAAAAATAGTATGCTTAACAAATAAAAAGACGCGTACTTACTATTTCGGACTCTAGCAAACAGTAACATCGATTCTCGATTTTCGAGGATCCCCGCTATCGAATCGTGAACCCCCATTTTTTTATCCTGCCAACATAGACCCCCGTCGAGTCTCCCGTGGACCCCTGGGGGTCCACCTGGACCACTTTGGGAATCAATGTGTTAGACGATAAGATTCAACGACCTGTTACTACTTCCTAGCTCATTGTATCTTTGACTCTGCAGCGATTTTACGAAACCCCAGTCTGCAATTCCTTTTTAAAGTCAAACTTCAGATACTGCAAAGTTCAACACTATAGTTTACTAACAGTTTCGCGGGTTTCGCGAACCCCGGAAAATAATTCACGCAGCTCACTTACCAAAGTATCGTCGATTATGTCGTAATGACTATCAAAGCTATCTGTTCTGTACTCTAATTCTCGTAATATAAACAGTTTATGATTAATACTGGATTGAGAATTAATTGATAAAATAGTTGAGACTGTAATCAAAGTCTGAGATACTTTGTTTGTGGAAGTGTCAGTAATTTTGCGAGGTTTGACTAGTGGAACTTGTTTAGGATTCAAGCTATTGACCAGTCGCAAATTAATACAATGTTAAACTAACCCAATAATCAAATCTTGTACACTGGTTGATCTCAAAATTGTTCGATACGTACTGTTATATTCTTGTTAACAACTGAGAAGGTAATAAATTCATCGTATATAGGTTTAATTAATTAGGCTCCGTAGAGTAAATCAGTAGGGTTACCATTGTGATCTGCCGTTGTTCGCAGCGTGCCGAGAAGAGGAAAAGATGCGAGTCCTCCAGTAGACTGTCTTCAAACCAGGACAGAATGGACCCGTGCAGTCCCAATGGCATCAACGCAGACACACATTACTTCGGGGTAAGCATGTTTCCAGAGTTTTGTCCAGTCTAATATAACTTTTTTTAAGTGTTGCAAAAAGGACGTCTGTTTTGAATCGCGTGGTAAATTTACTGGTTGGTCACATTGTTTATCTAGTTGGTATCCATAAACGTTTCGATTGGGGATGCAGTGTGAATTTCGCTTTGTTGGTTCATTGTCTAACCTTGGGAGCATTTGTTAATTGTAAAAAGCGTTTCAGCAGATCGGAGAATGTTATGCAGTAACTGAGATGTCTATTCTTCAGTATAGCGAATTCTCCGGTATGATCTTCATTAACACCCTTGCAAAATTAACGCAGAATATGAAAGTGGTCGATCAGTATAAGAGGACTACAGTATTTAGAGCAAAATCATTTGTGACGAGGCGCATTTCCATGGATGTGTGAATGAACGTAACTGCCGTATCTGGGGATCAGAAAATTCTTGCACGATTCAAGAAAGGGAAATGCATCCGCGGCGAGTGAGTGGTGGTTTTTGGGAAGGCGGCATCATCAGTCCCTATTTCTTTGAAGATGAGGCAAGACAAGCTGCGGGAGTTAATCGAAACCGATACCGCGCAGTTAATTTTTTGTGGCCTCATTTCAATGAACTGTTGATTGAAGCGTTGTGGTTTCAGTTGGATGGTGCCACCTGTACACGCCCCCGCACAACAATGGAGTTGCTCCACGACCGGTGTTCGCATCGACTCATCTCGTAATGACTATCAACAGTAACCACCATGTCCATGTAACAACCCTCGCAATTTTTTTTTCTTAGGGGGTTATCTGAAATCATTGGTATACTCGTTTGTCAATAAATCCCGGAACATCTGCGAGTTGAAGGCTGAAATTCGACGCGTTGCTGGTGACATGCAAGTTGAATCTTGCGAGGGTATTCTGCGTATTTCAGAGTTCGTGCATGCCAGCGCAGTAGAAAGTGGGAAAAGGCTGACGTCTTCTCCATACCTAAAACGGGAAGGTTTGAGGAACATGATTACGTATTTCCTTATTGTGTTTTGAAAAAAAAATTATAATTTGATATAGTAATACCGGTGTCCTCTTTGCAACACACTATACATTATGAAACTTCATTGCAGTCTCACTAAAATTTCTGGCGTAAACCTATCTGTACACTAGTGACAAAATTGTGGGATGAAGGGGTGGTAGGACGATATTACGGTAAAATGCGGAAGCGTTGCCGTCTGCTGTCTCCCACCATAAAGATCTTAACAGTCCTGGTGATCCCCTGTTGCTTACATTCCGAAAATGTTGCTCGGATAACATCAGGATTTCATATAAAACAATTTGTTGGATTTTAACAGCTGAAACATAGATTCAGAACGATTTTAATTGAAACAACAAAGAAATATTAGATTTTTAAATGTATACCCGAATCACTGGTATTAATAAACATTTCGAGAATTCAGTTACTTGGCTAAGATTTGTAAAGCTTCTGTAACTGCTAAACTACTTGTTCTGATACTGTTACAGTATCGGTAATTTAATCTCTTCTTAAATGCTTGAGTAGTTTTAGAAAAGCAGGGACTGAATCAATAATATAATTTATTATATCTGGTTAATAGCGCTAAATAGGTAAACTGTAACCTTTTGGTAGGAGAAAAAATACTCTGACGATAGATATAAGATTTACAGGTCGATTTCAAATACCACTTTCAGCAACTAGTACTTCAAAATGTTTGTTAAATTTTGGGAACGATCGTAAATTGACAGGTTGTAAGATTTTCCATAAGAGTTGTCATTGAGGTTTTATTTGTGCTAAATTAATGAAAGTTATAAATGTTTACTGTAATTTGCATTATGTATTAATTTAGTGTGGAAATCGGACATCTCAAATGGTGTGTTAATCATTGTTCATTCTGCAAACTGTTTCTTATAAGCGGTGTAAGAATTTAAATTTTGATTGTTAGTTTTCTCCGAAATTTAGTGTCAGTAGAGAATTGAGTTTCTTTTGAAATGTCTAAAATTCTGAGTTTAGAATAAGAATTTTTCATGCATGTTACACTTAATTCATTTCAAGTTGTCAGCAAGATGATATAACAGCACTATTCAGTTTTTACTTAATTTTAAATAAATTTTCCGTACTTTTACCCTCCAAATCACGATCTGTCAAACTCGTGATGAAATCGTTCTAATAGTCTTCTAGGGATGTTGTGCCTTCATTAGTTTAAAAGGAAATATTTTTTCCCGATGTCACTGTTAATCCTGCAGTTTGTCAACTTGCTTTCAGGTGTGTACTTCCTCCTGAAATAACTAAATATTAACTACAGTTTTATGGAATAGATATACTTGTTAATATTCTTGTCAAGGAACTAATTTTACTTAGCGTATGAAGGACTCTAGATCTAGAGATAGTAACAGAGCGTCAGAAGCGTTGGTTAGTCCCTGAAATTGAACTTGTATTCGGCGCTGTCCTATGTTACTTTGATTTTTTAAACTGTTCGATGTTCGCCTGTTTGGAAATGTTCCTAGTATTTGGCTGGATTAACTTGCAGACATCTCCCGGGAAGACACTGAGCGATGTGGACTCAACATCCATCAGCTCCATCCAGAGTCTGTCCTCGGAACCACAACTACAGGGACGTCACGGATCCATGCTCACTCTCGCAGGAGATAACTCGCCATCTGCAGAACAAAGCAGCGACGAGGACAACACCTTGGACACTGTCATTATGGTGAGTTTACATAAACACATTAGCTACCAAGGGAGTTCGATCTGTTGCATACTTATTCTAGTGGTTTTAAAGACACAACTATTCCTTTTAAAATTAATTTACTGTGGTGTTTAATTAAACTTAATTAATTTATTTTTTGGTCACATTAGTACTAAATTTAAGGGTGTCGCGTATCAATTTTGAAATTGCGTATACCAGAAATTCACCTTTCAGCACCCTAATAGCCGAGAACTTCGGGGACAATTCGATCCAGCCTGCCATTACCAAAAAAATTGTAACAAACTGTTTAAAACGTGGATTTATTAGAAAGACATGTATAAATTTATAGAAGTGAAGTTAATCTTAATTTGTGCTTATTTTCTTAATGGAAAAGTAAGAAGGATAGTATTTGAAAAGTTTTAGTTGCTCTTCCAGTTTTTGCTGCCCAAAACTGAGTAAAACCAATACTACCAACGCTTGTTACTATAGGTACCCGTTCCGATAATTTTTTTGTCAAAGTGAACTATGAAAGCTGTAAATTTATAAATATTATTTGGCAGTTTTATTCCGATCTGCAAAAGACAAGAATAAATGATTTAAGGGTTAATAAGGTGCCTGACTATCAGTTGCAGGCGTAAATATTGTGGACTCACAAGCTTTTGCAAATTTAAGGTTTAAAAAAAATGATACAAAACAAAAAATAGCGTTTGAATTAAAATTGCATATCAACCTTATTTCTTTCTAAAAGATTGGATTTTTATTTTATCTCGGTTAAAAGTTGAGATCTAAAATATCGATTCCATGTATGCATACCGTATTTAAGATACAAATTCCTAGTAACAAATGCAATCGAGATCGCATCCCGGTACTACTAGAGATGCCTAACAATAAGGCGTCCTGATAAATAGTTGCGCACAACACAAAAATGTAAAATTTCTGTGTACACTTTCTGATCTGTATAAACTTATTGATCACTACAGAAATTTAAAAGTTCTTTGTAAATTATTTGATTTCCTTTTGCTTCATGCCATTCAACCAGAAAAATAATTTACTTGAGCTACT
Organism: Vandiemenella viatica; assembly: GCA_031002005.1. Classification (NCBI taxonomy): domain Eukaryota; kingdom Metazoa; phylum Arthropoda; class Insecta; order Orthoptera; family Morabidae; genus Vandiemenella; species Vandiemenella viatica. Next base: position 199,803,597 of record JARYHS010009186.1, read on the forward strand.
TATGTAAGACAATTAACTTGTTTTTAATTTTGTGCTAAAGTAATGTTCCTATATCAACGCTCCTGGTAAAACAAAGTTTATTTCCCATACCGATCGTGTGGCATTTTAAAAGATCATACTTATAACTTTCAAACTTAATCAGCAGAATTCAGCAAAGACTAAGTAGAGATCTTGGGTGGATTCTTCCCCCCCCCCCCCCCCCCCGCCAAGCTGAAGATAAAATCAATGTATGTACGCAATGAAACTAACCTATCGAATATTTTGAATGTAACTCACAACGGCGCAGGTTTCTGAAACAGGATTAGAGCTTCATAGTACGGGAGCGTTCATAAACCACGTAGCTCCATTTTGGCCTCCTGTGAACCCCCCCCCCTTTCCCTCACGTAGCCCTACGTGGCTTTTGCCTCTATCCCCCTCCCCTCCCCTCTCCCCTCTCCACGTAGCACGTAGCTCTTTTCCCTTTTGATTCCAGAAAACACTTTGTACCGTTTTCTCTTGTCAGACTATTGTAAATTACATACAGAGATAGTTAACTGAGGGGAAATAAATATTCACATGCTGTTGAGTTCTGGTCCTCATTTTAACTGTGAAAAATTTGATGAAAGGAAAGCTACGTGGCCTGGCTCGGAACCCCCCCCACGTAGCCCAGCGTAGCCTTCCAGCCAACCCCTTCCACCCCTGGACCTAACCATGCACTGAAAATGGCGTGCTTTGACTATGAGGTGACTCTGATGTTTATTTGATTTCTCATATTGGTCTCTAATGTGATACTCTGACCTTTGCACTGGTTTAAAAGGAACAGTGTTTACAGTAAAGGTGCATACGGTTACTGGAAGTTTATGGCTAGTGGCTGTTACATTTGGAAAATGTTTGTTTTACATCCATCAACAGTTTGACTGTTTGTCTCGAAATTCTGGTAATCTTTTTTGAAGTGTTGGTATTTACAAAATAACCGACATAACTTGGCGATATTTCAAACCATAATATGAATCTACTAAAATATGCATCAAACTGACTGACTAAAATTTTTATTTAATTCACAAAGTTGTAAAGTGCAAATATAGATATTAATAAATTTTGACTGTTGGAATGAATTATTACTTTTCTCATTTGATTTGCAGAGCACTCCGAAGACGGGCACCTTGGTGGATGACACAATGTACTACAGTCCTATCAGTGAGCCAATTATTCAACAGGAAAGCAGTGACGACGGAAGGGTACTCGAAAAATCTACTAAATTGGCATTTTCCTTTTAAAAATAACTCTTCATTTAATATTACAAACAATTCTGCAGATTAATTTAATTTTAGTGTATTTAATTTGTCTTAACATGTTATATCGTATTCATACAGCAATCAACTCCTGTAGACATACTTTAGAAAAAAGAAATTGTAACCAACATTAAAATAAAATTCGTGATAATTTAACGGTGACCTATATCAGAATATTAGGAATTTTGTAGTAAGGTATGGTTTATTGCTCAACCTGATTGACATAAATCCTTCATGAGAAATTTGGCTCAGCTGTTGTCTTGAAGCTTTATTAAAACTTTCCTTATTCCTGTAACTGTTTATCTCTGAAGTTGAGGTTGTGTTAAATTAATTTATTTACTTCAACCAGCTTTCGTAATTGTTACTTATTTAATAATCATTTACCATTGTCAATTCCGGTTGTTTTTTTTTAGCTTGGATTTAAAATCTTGTCCAAACATCTAGTAGCATTGAGCTACGAAGAGACAGCTTAATGTTAAGCGTCTGATAAGGACCGGCCTGTAGAACTATTAACGAATCCTTTGACTACGCAATTAAAATGTTTATAATCTTCCAACTCTGAAGTATTAGATGTAAGTTTGAATAACGTTTTATTCTCCACAGATGTCTAACGGTTCTGCTGGCCCCGAAGTGATGTCAGCGGAGCAGGCTGCGTTGGGTGTGGTGAACCCAGAGCCCACGTCACAATCTTCGGCGAGCGAGAGCCTGCTACAGGCAGAAAAACAGAGCAGCAGTTTCTTTAGTTTGTTCCGCTTAAAGCGCAACTGATAGTCACTGGCCAGAACCCCACGGTTGATTTTTGTGGCTCAGCAGTCTACAAGCATGCTTATCGATAAATTGCTTGCGATCATTTTATTGTATTCTATTACTGGTGTAAAATTGTTAGATAAGTTGTATTCTTGGAGTATGAGTAATTTTAATCTGTTGATGTGAACGAAATGCAAAAAATTCGTACAGAAATTAGATTTGTTCCTGGTTTTTACTTTTTAAAATGCTTGCATTCAGCATAAAGCTGTAGAGTTTTAATTACGTGATTGCTTCAATAAATTTAAAACTAATTGTTTTACTTAATTCACTTTATTTACTTAATTTACTTTAGGTAAATTGTATCCAATTATACATACATTTTCAACCTTCTTGCACCCGTTTACTTTTTCTCTCCTTACCCTTTTACCTACGAAAGAATTTTCCCATGCCTGAAATAGTGCAAACTTGTGGTCACTTCAGCTTTTCCTTTCCATGCACCTCTTGATTCTTTCACCAATCTTACCACGTCTCATCACCAATATGTCTTGTACACTCCAACTCTTTACCCACCTTCTGCCTTCCACTGAATCCCTAAAGAACATGAATGAAAGCATCTGTTCGATATTTAAGTTCATACTTTCGTGCAAGATACCTTGGGCTGTCAGACGTAATGTACATGATTTTTTAAATTATTCCATACTCTACAACTCTGAGGAATCTAGTAAAATTAGAACACACAAGTAAGCAAGTGAAACAAGACATGATCGAATAATGGATTAGAGATTACATATAGTGGCTCGGTTTGAGGTTAGCGAATTTTACTAGCACAGGCAGGGAAATATTGACATGTTCGCAGTCCATCAATACAAATATTTGGTCATATTGAATGTTACATCTTACTAAAAATTAATATCGTAGTTTGCATTTCAATATGCAGGTAATTTTTGAGGCTGCTTTTGGGAAATGTTATCAGCTTTGTGCCGTCGGGCAGGTTTTCACTTGGCTACTCTCCATGTTCTTCTATCTTCTGCCTTTCTCTTTAGAACCATATAGTTGTTTATAATTTTGTGCCTCATTCTTCCTCTTATTCTCCTCCCATAGACTAAACCTTCCAAGGCGTCTTTTATCAGGCACTCCCCTCTCAACAAGTGCCCCATCCAGTTTTTCTTTCTCTCCTTTATTACGTCGAGAATTTTTCTGCTTTCACTTCAACATTACTTATTTTATCCACCCAGCTTATCTTCTCCATCCTCCTCCACATCCAAATCTCAAACGCTTCTAACCGCTTTTCATCCTCTCGTCTCAGTGTCCATGTCTCCGACCCATAAAGGGCCACACTCCATACAAAACATTTACCGAGTCTTTTCCTAAGTGTTTTGTCTATTTTTCCAGTTAGTATCCTCCTTTTCCTATTAAATGCTTCCTTTGCTACGGCATCTCCTGATGGCACCTCAAATCTTCGGTGATCATACTCCCAAGATATTTGAACGAACTTGCCTGATATCAGCTCTTCCTAACTTAATATTTATTTTTTTCCTTCCATTTCCAATCGCCATACTCTTAGTTTTTGCTGCATTTATTTTCATTCCAAACTCTTGGCACACTTCATCTAGATCTTTCAGCATTCTGTTTAGTTTGTTCGCTTTCTGCCAACAATACCATATCAGCAAATCGTATGCACTCAATTCTCTAGCCACCAATACGCACTCCTCTTTTTCCATTTAATCCTTTTCCAATAACTTTTTCTAAGTATAAATTGAACAATAATGGGGAAAGGCAACAACCTTGTCTTACGCCTCTCCCAATGCTGCGTTCTCTTGACATCTCGTTTCCGATCTTTATTCGTACTTTCTGTTGTAAATATAGGTTCTGTATCAACCTTCTCTCCTTCCAATCGACGCCATTGCTCCTCAAGATATCCATCAGCTTCTTCCATTGCACCCTATCAAAAGATTTTTTCAAGCCAATAAAGACGGCATAGATGTTTCTTCCTTTCTCAATATATCTTTCCCCTACAATTCTTAGTAGGCCGATAGCATCTCTTGTTCCTTTTCCTTTCCTAAATCCAAACTGTTCTTCTAGTTTTCTGAACACTAATTCTAGTGTCTTAATTCAGAAAAGAGGAAAAACGCCAAGCCGGCGCATTTGCACATCCTGTTATTTCTCATTCATTTTAGTTAGAATTAACCAGGTTAGTCATATAAACATATGCAAAAAAAAATGATTTCCTTCAGTTTACGTTCAGCATGCTTCTCCTGGATGTTTTCGTTTGCTACAAATTTATGAAGGCTTGGAGGAGGGAGGAGGACGAACATGAATTCTACAATTTCCAAATACTGAGTGATGCACTGCTCAGTTTATCGTCGCAACTTGTTTTCAATACCTGAATATTAAACTCCGTGAGAATTGGATCTGACACGTTAGTCTGACAGTCAAATCAAAGGTGAGCGAATATGTGAAGTAACGAACAATTTTCGAAGGGGAACTGGTTGAAAAGTTTCATCTGACTAAGCCAGGAAGTACGTCTCATTTACCACGATTTTCTGTCGTTTAATCCACAGTGCATAATAGTTTTGTATTTTGATGAGATCCAGCCTTGGCCGGCATTTCCTCAGATGTGGATGCGGGCCAAGGCTGAATAAGATCACCGCCACAGGAATAAGACGCCTTGGTAGAGTGCTTTAGAACAGTGTATTTGTCTTGCTTCTAAAGGACGGTAAGGGCATCCTGTCATGAATTACATAAAGAATGCAGTTGGATGTTCTCCAAGAGTGGTTTTTTGGAAACCGTCGGACAATTACGCCAGACTTGCTCCCTCGCTGGGTAAGTTAAGTTATTTCCTCGAGATATATATTTTTTTAATGATGGCAATTTTATCTACGCGGTTTCATGTTTGGATAGTTATCACCCTGGGGTTCAATGCTACCAGTCAGAGGCTGGATTTGGTCTCATTTTTCTTTACACACATTTCCTTCTTTAGTGGCGGATCCATTTATTACCTGCTGACTGAGAAATTCTGATAGACATCCTACTTAAGAACTGTTTTCATAAATTTAAAATTAAGAGGTATGCGGCATATTGCTTAACACGACAGTCCAGATCATTTTTAGTTCTGGAAACATCAAGTCTAATGCCGTGACTATGCATTTCAGTTAACTCTGTTATACAGTGTATGTAAGTGCGGGTATAGTAAAAAAACTAATCTGAAACAATTTTAGAATCTTGAAGTTCTTAGTGTGAAATCTTTGCCTAAAATGTTGAAGAATCAACAGAATTCGATCTAATACGTACCAAACGCCACCGTGGACACCACCATAACTTTCAGCTTTTCCTGTCTTTCTATTCAAATTTGAAGCTGAAGCTATTTCATTCAAAACGCCCGAGGTTTCAAAACTTCCTTCAATGTTTCTTAACATTTGGAAGATTCTGCTTCACTATTTCTTATTAAACATGTGTAGAGGGTCATAAACTTTTGATAGCTACGCGATTTGAGCTGACTTAGTGGCACTACCAGGATTTTTAATCTATTTCATTAAATCCATTTTCTCCGTCGTTTATCTCCCCAAGTTTTATTTATCGATCGTAGAAGATTACTTATTTTTGGGTCACGACTTTCGGAATATTTACCTTTTCTTGATCTAGGTACAAATTCTTTTCTGCACGAGGGGGTACCCATAAATAATCGGAATACCATTGCCGTGGGCGGAACTTGTGTAGTACGCGTTTGCCGCTAGGCGTTATCCCGCAACTCATTGCCAGTTCAGTGTCACCTGTGTTGTCAACTTGGCTTGTTCTGTTAATCTGCAGCGATTGATTTTGCTAGCCCTGTTTTATTGTTTCGTTTTTGATGATGGCAAGTTTAAGTGAACAACGCGTAAAACATCCACAGTATGGACTTAGTTGGAAATCCATCATGTACTTACAGTTGTAAATCCATCCTGTACTTATAGTTAGTGCTATTCTAGAAACATCACTCTATAAGGACAGTTGTTCATCTTCCTCTGAATGCGGTCCAGAAATTGTCAAAGTTCGTTTACTATTCATTCGGAATGAGTGTTCTGTGGTAACGTAATGACTAGTTTGAAACGCTTCCTGGAAGCAAGATGTGATTAGCCAAGGATTTATTAATATATATTCCCACTGTTGTATACGCTCAGAATCTTGGGTTCCATGGGTAATACATACACATAGCACACATACAAATAATACCCTTTCGTCTTTAATAGAAATATTACAAAGACGACTGCCTCAAAACCAAGTTTAGTGTATCGTTTAACTACTAGGTTTAGTTTTGCTCGTTTGCAACGGAGGTTTCCTCGGTGTTCGTAATTAGTGTAATTGTCATCTCACCAAAAGGGTTTTTTCCCCGTTATCAGGCTCTTGACTGGTGTGATGCAGTCCTGCATTACATCCCATTACATTAACGTAATTGGCTGCCTGTCAGAGGAATGAAGACCTATTAATTTTTTTCCTTTACGAGAGGTGTTTGATTACTGAAGTAATATCCATTTTCATCAGCAGACAACATTCCATGAATAAATAACAGCATTTCATCGCGCAGGAAAAGATATTTCACTCTTCGTGCAAGTATGATTGTATTTAAAACGCGTAAAATTTTATTTGATACCAATTGAAACATTTAACTTTCCCAAGGCCGGCAATTGATGTTTCGGTTCTCTGTTATTTCCCAGAAATCATTAGGAAAATTCCTCAAAATGCCATGGCGGAATTGATTTCTTTTCCTTACCTCTAATCCTCTTCCGGATTCTAATTACTTCAAAGTCGACGATCTAAACAGGCCTAAAAATACAGAATCCCATCTTCAACACAGAGCACTGGATTTATTTTCTGTTGGTAATCCATTTCTCTGGCAACCCAGCTAGCAATCCAATATGTACTAGTTGGAAACAGTTCTGAGTGGTACACTATGAGCTGTCTATACCTCCATTGTTAAGTTACAACTTGGTAGCTGGAATTGGGACTTATATACTGTGCATTTACTTTTCATTGTGTAACCAGATTTGTTGTGTACTCTCAAATACGAAATTCTAATGACAATTATATAATTCAAGTATGTTTATTACGACTCATATAGTTTTCAGCTGGCAATTTTTTTCACAGAATTTTAAAAGCTTCATTTCGGATTTTAACCTCTTAAACTACAGAAACACGTGGAAGCGAAATGAAATCGGGTCATGAAGTGCTGACACAAAGAAGAATAGCTTGTAGCAAAATACTTTATCTTTTATGAATTTGCTGGCTGATATGAGAATCCTCATAAGGGACATGGGTGAAATATTTTCCGTTCGTTGTCCCTAATCCTCTACTACGTCTAATTACCAGGACATCGACGAACTATAAAGCCCAACGCCAACCCTCTCGTAAAAAAGAAATATACGAAGACACGTAGAAATTTAGAAACGGCATTTGTAACTTTAATTTAAAGGCAATTAAAGCGTATTATTCTTGAAATCATTTCAAAGAACGTAGATACTGAGCTGAAGAGAAGGTCTAATCTGTTGTCACACATTTGAAAAAGCTGACATTAAAAATGATGTCAGAGAATAATGAAGTTTTATTTTTAATGTACGTTGGTAGATGATAGCAAATGCTAATGAAGAGTTTCTGAGACATAACTCCAGAAGTTTTTTTTTTATGAAAACATCATCTCAGTTAATGAAATAAAGGTTTAAAGTGAAACTTCGAAATAGGGAGTCAAACTGGGTAGGAAAATCAGATCCATCCGAAAATTCATGACAGATGACTCGAAATGTGAAGATTATGATTTTGCAGTTTATCATGAATTTCCAACAAACGCGAGGAAAAAAGAGGACCGAGCGTGGTGGTGTAACGGATAGCGTTCTGGCCTCGCATTCGGGAGGACGGCGGTTCGAATCCCCGTCCGGGCATCCAGATTTGGGTTTTCCATGGTTTCCCCAAATCACTCCAGGTGAATGCCGGGATGCTTCCTTCAAAAGGCCATGGCCGAATTCCTTCCCATTCCTTGCCCCCATCCTTTCCCGTCTCTAAAGACCACGTTGTTAAAAAGGGACGTTAAACTGTTACAAAAAAAAAAAAAAAAAAAAAAAAAAAAAAAAAAAAGGAATATTACTTAGGAATGATAAAACTTCTTGATGAGGTAGTGCTGATCTACCGCCTGCCTCAAATCACCGATATTAACTCTAACGTTCACTAGCCTTAGCTATAGCGGATGTTGCTCTGTTCTTTAAGTTGGTATCTCTGAAAGGTTGCCATTAATAATATTTAGGCAGTGGAACTACGTGATATCTGGGAAAATAAAATTTTACAAGAATTTCCTCTTTTTATAGCAGAAACGCTGTATTCCGTGCAGGTAATGTAATATGAAAAGGCGGCATGTATAAGTAGCTAGGGCCTTAAATATTTTTCCGAGCGTTTATCTAATTGTTTTAGACAGTGAGAAAAATGATGTCCGTTGACAGTTAGATGACAAACCCGCCCACTGAGGCGCCGTACATTGAATCAGCGAGATACAACGGGACAGAGCACAAGTCCAGGACCCCGCGTACGCCCGTCCTGACTGCAGCCACAGTCCCCAATCTCCGCCTTATAAATCACACATTTCACCAACAAATAAAAATACACTTATCACACAGATAACGTAGTTACACATTTCGCAAACAGATGGCAACTCTTCACTTCCTCCATATCAACTGTCTCCATTTCATAGTACGACCATGGAGGAAAGCCGCCATATTACCTATCCATATACACACGGGGAATACGTACAAAACCTCAAGGGGACTCTAGTATAAACGTGACGCCGCAATCTGATGATGGATTATTATGTAACTCGATGAGACAAATAAAAAATTAAGAATAAAATTTTTTGATATCCTGCTTAGTTTTCGATATATTCTGTCTCAAATGTGAGATTTTTTTGGTTGAAATTCAGAAGAAACAATTGCTCAAAGTCAAATTTGGTGAAGGATTCTTATTTAGAAAGACGAGACAAATAAAGAATAAAAATTTACGATATCTTTTCTGGTTCTCAAGATATACTGTCTCAAAAGTGAGTTGAAATGCAGAAGAAAAATTTCGCAAAAAGTCAAATTTGATGATGGATTCTTATGTAACATGACGAAAAAAATCTAAAATATTTCGATATCTTGCTTAATTTTCGTGATATACTACTATCTCCAATCAACAATTGTATGGATACGTAAAATGGCCGCTGCCGCCACTGCGCATGCGCAGTATCAGCCGAGAGTTTAGAGGTGGCGTCACAGAATAAGCGATATTTCGTCTCCATATATTTCTTTCCTCTATGAGTACGACCTAGCAGTAGGTATAAAATTCTTGGCTTCAGCAAGAGCTTTAAACCAAAGATCCAAATTTAAACATGCCAGCGATGCAGCGAAGAGTAAAACTTATTAGAGGCAGCCGGCGCCTAATGTTGGTAAAAGGTTGCAAAGAAGAAGAATACAGAAAGTTACATGACAGGCGAGGGAGGGGGAGGGGGAGGGGGCTAGACGCCCTACTACTGACCGACTTGCAACCGTCGTAGCCTCAATGACATCTCTAATGGTATGCTAGACACTATAATTAAAAAATCAATTGCTGTTCAGATTTACTAATTTAAAAGAGAAGTATGTCTAGCAAAGTTTATGACTTAAAATAACCCATCTGTGCTTACTTGGCTCGTAGAACTGAATCGTTACGGAGCTTATATCTATCTCATGGCGTTATTGTTTTATAAGTGGACCTTGGATTTTAGCCAAAAATCTATTTGTTCCTGATTGAAATACATTAAAATAACGTCGTATATAAGACATACAGATTTATAGATATTCATCCCCGATATTTGTGGGCTTTATAGTGCCTAAAAATGATTATTTTTGCCTACTTTACGAATCTTCTTTAGAATATAAAAAAGTTTTTAAATCAGAAAAACAAATAATTTCTGAAGTATTCAAGTGAACATCTACGGGGTGATTATCGTCCGGTCCCTGTTCTTACAGAGGCTGTAGTGAGAGGTGTGTTCTTGTAAAGCACCAGTGGCCAAGGTACCGATCTCCAAATCGTCTTTAGTTAGGCAGTGGATTAAAAGGGTTCCCAATTTCTAAACGAATTGAAACATTATATATTGCGACATGTGCAGCAAACAGGTGAGTAAAATGTAACAGTGTGTTGAACAGTTCTTACCGTTGTATTAACAATACTTTAACATTGTAATTGCCGTACATGTATGTTTATCAATTTTGTAATGAAAACTATGACTGGCTTCCTGGCATAGTATCGCAAAAGTCGCTTCTGAGCAGATAACATCTGGCAGCCCTGTTACTGTGCCCATGTGCGGCCACTAGTTCGAAACTTAATATTATTAAAAGACGGTGCATTTATATCAGAATAATATCAAATTGAAAGAACCTGTAAATTTAACATTTCATACTTACAGAAAGATTGTTAATCAATCTAAATTACAAAAAGTTGGTTTTAAACATACAATGGCTACGATTTGGTTGTTTAAAATAAATGCCGGATAGTGTTTGCTCAGTGATTGCTATTGTCAAATCTGAATCATTTCTCCATATAACCTGTCTTGCTATGCCATGAACCGTTTGGCTGAACTTATACCACTTGAATTTCTTATTGTGAATGAGCTTGTTTCCACTTTCGGGAATATAAATATTTCTTCTGTTTATTGCAAAAGGTGTTTTGAAAATACAAACACAAAGACTATTCTTACTATCACTGTATTATTTTAAAAATTCTGTTCTTCTTCTTTTCCGTTTTGGCTTTATGTACCAAATGGTTCTTAACTCTGGTGAGCTTTCTTTTTGGCCCAATATTCTTTCATCCTTGCTCTGTGGTTATCTTTTCTTTCTTGGGTCCATTTCACCCCAGATCGGGGGTACAGAGGTTTGGCTGTTAGTGTCTGGAGAGAATCGGATGCTTTAATTAACGTTCTGTACTTATCCCTGTTGTAAATGTTATTGGGGTCAATTCCAGTCACTCGAGATCTTTTCTGACTAGCCTTGTCCATTTTGCGTTAGTCACTTTCCCTTTCCTGTTCAAGATTTTGGTGAGTCTATGATTGTCCATCCGAATTATGTGACTATCGAACATTAATCTCCTTTTTCTCATGGCTATTGTAATGCTCTCCAGTTGTCGGCACAGGTCCTTATTATGCCTAAGTCTGTATTTTCCTTCTTCTTTTACAGGACCTAAGATCTTACGTTCCTTTGGTTCCAGTTTTCTGAGTTGTCCCTTTCTAACCATGTTCAAGCACTCTGATGCATACAGTACTGATGGTCGTACTACAGTATTATAGTGCCTGAATTTGAGGTTAAGGGAGAGGGACTTAGATCCATACATGTTCTTACAAATGTAGTATGTTCTCTCCAGTCTGTATTATTTTAAAAATACTTTCTTTTCTAAGTTACTGTTCTTCATGTTACATTTAAAACTAACCAATTCTTATTGAAGATATTTTATAAACACGACCTCAATTTCGATAGCCTGTTTTGAAATTTTTAGAACCTATGTTGCATTGGAATACAGCCCATTTTAGTCACCTAAAATAAGATTTTTGGAACCTAAAAATCGGAGGTCTAGTTGAAACTAATAAGCCACGCAAGAGACCACGGAGTGACATGGAGTACCAGGTACGAAGATATAAGTCTTTTTGCGATCTCTCGCTGAGACCATGCCCTTTTTGTGGGCAGTAACGCTCTAACCTGTCGGAAGGACGCGGGTTCGAATCCCCGTCCGGCCATCAAGATTGCGGTTTTCCAGGCATACTTTGTGTGATGTCCATTGAGTTTCGGGGAGGATATTTTTCCAGGTGATAAGGAACGGCTATATTGTGGCACCGAAAACGTCAACTCCATGATACTCACGAATGAGAATAAGTAGCTTTACCTCCGTAAACCAAGCTCATAGGACTGTTAAGACTGAAAGGAACATTCTTTACCTTTTTAGGATATGCTCTATCTATGCCTAATGTTTGAAAAGATGTCTGAAAGTAAGAACAAATAATGGACTGTAGAGTTAATAGGAGACAATTCCACAATGAGAGGTAACGCTCAGGCCTCGCATTCGGCAGGACGCGGGTTTGAATCTCCCCCGGCTATCCAGATGTCGGTTTTCCATGGTTTCCTGAAATCACTCCATACGAATGTCAGGATGATTCCTTCAAAAGGTCACTGCCGAATTTCTTTTTGTTCCTTGCCCCCAGTACTTTCCCACTTCAAATAATTTCGACGTCAACGAAGCGTAAAGCCATAAGTAAAAAAAATCGTGTTTAAGGGCATTTATCAAATTAATTAATTACTTTTAAGTGTATTAATAGGGTTCCCTTTTTGGACTCTTTCTGGTAGCTAACTTAAGATTCATCTATTTAGTTCAGATATAAAACTTTTACTTTGTTCCAGTTTCAATCCTTTCTTCGTGATGTGTCTATTTAGATGAATGCATTTTTCTATTTGATTGTTATACCTACTAAATCACTCAACGGGATTACAGATAGCCAGGGACCAATCTCAACTACAGTTCCCCGAATCTTGTTGCCTCTGTGTACAGTTTTATTAGTCCTCACTGCTTGCCTAAAAGTTTCGTCCTTCCGATTCGATTTTTTGCTAGCGGTGGTAACAAATCGCTGGAGGGAATTCGAATAGAAGTCAGTCGCAGCTAATGGAACTGAAGTTTGTTTGAGGCGTGCTGTTGACAGGTGTGGTGTGAATGAAGTTGAGTTGGTCGCTGGCCGCCAGTCAGCTGATAGCTGGCCTTGAGCGCGACCTCGCGCATGCGCAATCGGCTTCGGTCAGAGCCGGTCGGTATCCAGTCGTTCGGCTGGCTGCCAGTGACTTGGATCAGGTTCGTCGCAAGCTGTGCTCTGTTTGTTTGTTTAGCACCCACACTGTTCCCACTTTACTGCTTTAAGAGGGGCCAGTAGGCAGATTAATCACACAGACGTATCTTCAAACAACAACAGATCAGAGTTGGTGGTTAATGTGACTTCTTGATCACATACATCTGTCGCTTAATTGTTTACATAACACTGAAGTTCGTGTCTCACAACTTATCATCCTACTCTTAAGTCTTAACATAGATTAAACTCACTCATAAAAACGGTGCAATATGGTACTCCCTGCTGCTTATATTTCTGATGTTTATGTTTGTTATCAGTAACATTCATTTCGTGTATGAAATTTCTTAAAACTCACGAAGCAGAACCTACTTTCGCATTGTAAAATGTCTGAACTTTCGAAGCAGTAGCACAATTTCGTTCTTCTAATGGCGGGTTCTAGTTCGATTCCATCTTCTACCAACATTATTTAATATTCCATGGCCACCTTTTTAAGAGTCGATCCCATCTTAATGTCCTTACCCATTGTTTAAAAGTAGCTAAATAAATACATGGCTCGAATATGTCGTAGGAGTAATATTTCGCAGTATACGATACCATAGCTGCAAAATTCTGCCTTTCTTCTTTTTGTACTTCTGGATTTACGCCTTTCCGACATTGAAATCATTAGAGGCGGCAAAGGACTGATGGTAAGGAACGGGAAGGATTCGACCATGGCCTTTGGAATGAACCGTCCCGGCATTTGCCTGTAATGATTTTGGAAAATTATGGATAACCCAAATCGGGATGATCGGTCGGGTATTCGAACCCACGTTCTCCCACAAAAATTCTGTAAGGGGTTTTATGTTGAAATCTCCCATCCTGTTTCTCTATTTTAAAAGTTACAAGATTCCTCCGCACTATGAAATTATGAGATCGGATACACATCAAAGCTCGGTATATGAATTGCTTTAACAGTTTATAAAATTTGTTATGTTCACTACTGTTCTCCAAACTTGGTAATTATGTTTCATTGACTCTTCATCAAATCTGAAATGATATTTGACCAGTTAGCGTTCCACATAACGAATATACGTACAGTATATATATACGTATGTAAGAATAAATGTTCTGTATCCCACCGAGCTGCTTGTTCTGATTGACATTTGGGATGTGGTGGATTTAAATCCCCGTCCGGTCATCCAAATTTCGGTTTCCATGGTTACCCGAATGCCGAGATGGTTCCTCCAAACGGCCATCGCCGAATTCCTTTCTGTTCCTTGCCCTCAATACTTGCCACTTCTAATAACCTCGACGTTGACAAGGCGTTAATCCCGAATTAAAAAATAGAAATTCCGATTCCTTACTCATTTATAATCAGAACTGAAATTTCATTGTTCACTAAACGTGGCTTAATCATATCAGAGTTCCGTCGCTATCATCGCTAACATCTCAACTCTACACTCGGTGAGGATGGTAAGGGATCTGGCTGACAGGCATTCTTACGACCAGATGTACAATTACGATTATATTATAATCGTCAAAATTTGATTTTTCACTCTTGTACCAAATAATTTCAAATGAGAGGCCGATTGTTCTCTTAATACGGATCATGGTTAATTGCACTCCTCCTCCCATTTTCATTAATTAAAGTTCAGAGTATTTGTGATCACCTTGACACCAAGAGCTATAAATTTTCCAATACAACCCCATCCTTGTAACGTAACGGCAATGGAGTATCGAGATTGAAGGGGAACTTGTAACGTTCTGACGTCACATTCGCAAGTACACTGTCAAGCCAGGAGATCACATTACACCTAGTTTCGCGAAATCAGTCAACGCAAATACAGATTTCCTTCACATTCCACACCAACAGTCTGTCCCAACCATAATGACACAAAAGATTAATCCGTCAAATGCGAATTATTTTCGGCCGCCGAGGGTTCCGTAAGCAGGTTGAATAATAACTTCAATTCATAAAAAATTGTTTTGTATGAACTTCTTTGGAAAAATATAAAAAATCAAATCATTAACCAATTATTTATAAATAAATTTAATTATTCGTTTTGTGAAATTATTTTTGTGATACAGGTATAAGTTAAAAAAAATGGTTTTGGTTGAAAAACATTTAATCGTCTTTTAGAATTTTTTTTAGCATTTCCAACAAAAAAGTGGGTTCTCGAAATATTTGCTATCCTATTTATGATATTCTCTATGGAATGATGTAGCTATATGATTTTGGACGGGAAAAAACTGTCTAATGAATAATCGGATTTAGTAAAAGTTACTCATTTAGTTATTTTGTAAAACCACAAACTCTAGAAAGATCGCAATATTTTTCCTGTTTCCTGTTTGATACTAATGAACATATCTAAACAAAAAAGTCCTTTCATTCTTTCACTAAATCAACTACAAATATTTTAACCATATGATTTTTCGAAATTTTACATTATAATTACGGGATGACAGCCATTTTGACCGTATGGCCGTAATTGACAGCACAGCTTCGTCCATATTGTTGGCTCGACGTTAGCGGGTGTGCATACGTCAGAGCCGACAGTCCTGAACCATCTGCTGGGTGCTAGACTGGTGGCACGCACGCCGTTGCCTTCCATTGGCCAAAAACCATCAACGCCTGAGAGTGTAATGGGCACGTGAACGCCGTCACTGCTAAAATATAGTGTATTCGGACGAGTTCCGCTCCAATTTCTCCTACAGTGATGGCCGCGTATGTGTTGGACGCTACCGTGGTAAACGCAGTCAGCAAACTGATTGCTGAGTGGCATAGTTGGTATTGACAAATGCAAGTGCGATGGTTTGGTGTGTAATTGGCTATAACATGCTATCTCACCTCCTACATATTGAGGACCATCTGAATAGCATCCGCTTGAACAGGGATGGTTTAGAGCTCGAGGCATTGCCACTCCTGCATGCAGTTCTACATGTCATATTACATTACATTGTCCTGCCACGTGTGGTTAGGAATCTACAAGCCTTTTTTCTAAGAACGACTAGTACCACTGCTTCCCTAACCTGCACGTTCGCCTGACATGTCCTCCCGTCGAACGTGTCTGGGATGTGATTGGTCAGCATGTCCTCCTGCAACCACTGTCGATGCCTTGTGGATACTCCTGTGTACCCGAGCAGCAAATACAAGATCTCTTTGATTCCATGCTTCTAGAGACTCTTATTGTAGCTTGGCATCTTCATACCGTATTGAATTCTCACGGTCAAATTATATTTACAGTTCTGCAATTGTAACCATTTGTGTATGGTCATGTCCCTAACCTGAGGAATAAATTTCGTTGTAATCATGTGTCTTTATTCTTAGTGCTGCAATTTTCAAAAAAGTAGTATATATAACTAAATTATTTAAGGCTACTCAGATTTTATGACACGTCCCAAAATCCTGGAAATACGCAATTGGGACTGTTCACGATAGCTACAATAGGACGACTTATCAGCCAGTAAGTCGGAGCTTACTTCTCACTGCTTGTTAGTTTTAACCAAATTAAATTTGGTCTGACATATATCAATGATACTGTGACTGCTATATTTTAATTGACGCTAGTTCAAAGAGAAAACATGTTCGGATACATCGCTGATGTCGCTTGGTCTCAGAAAATAATGTGTGTCGAAGAAGTTAATAAAACTTACGTCCCATCTCTTTCTTTAAAACAATTAAGAAAAGCTTCGAGCAATATTTGTGTTTCACTAAGGTAATACAGAAGTTAACCTACGAGTAGAGAAATACCTACTGGCGTTTCTCAGTGAACTGTCCTGTCCTCGCTTATGTTGCATACCTGCACCTCCACCCAAGGACATTCAGTCAGTATAGCGTGCACAGCAGTATGTTACAACCGTGCTTTATTACATCTACCACTATCGTCCACTTACCATCCACCAAACTATACTTATCAGCAAATACAACTTGAGCACCTACTAACTCGTATCTCTCAACAAGTCAAACACTGTTATACAAAAATAATTACGCTACACTATTTAGAAAACATAGCTGATATGCATGTACAATATCGTCTGATAAATGTAATAAAACACAAATTCTCTGAGGGCTTCTGGCACTGGCCGCAGGATTCACGCAGATATAGCCCCATATTATCGTCTTGATCTTTGACATTACGTGGTAGGTAAGGTTCTTTACCTCCAAAAGCAATAAACTCTGTGGAACGGCTCCGGTTGTTGAGCTACGAAGGTAAATATTTGTCGTTATGATGAATAGAACACAGATAGCCCGGATCGTAGTCTGTAGCTCTTCCAAAATATATATACCGCCTTCCAAGTGCTAGACATCTATGTGGAGATGGCAGAATATTGGGACCAACACAACAGGTTCCTTCAACACGCACACAAGTCCGCCAGTAACCCTTCCTTGATGATTTTGGCTCTAGAGAGCTTCAAGGAACCATGTACACCAGCGAGTTATCTCGGTTGCCTGCATCAGAAGCTTCACTACGCCTACAGAAAGATAAAGACTATATCGGCTTATCTCTTCGTATCTTCTTGCAAAAAAATCTCTTGAAAATATATTTGTATTAAATGTGTTTTTAGAAAAAGTAACACTGAGTAAAAAGAAAAAATCTTAGTTAATGAGCGACTAGCCCGAAACTATCTGAAACACGGAACAAATTACCAGCTTTTTTAAAAATTGTAAAAGTTATTCAACGGCTGGCCCTGTGGTTCGTCAAAGTCATTAAAGGCGTGAAAGCAGTGGGGGAAAGGAATTACTTTTTATTATTTTAATTGGAAATAAATTCATTAAGGTAAAAGGTAAGACATATTAGGGAAATTTTACAGCTAAGCTGCTTGCTTGTAAGCAGAAGGAGTTTTCATGATTTCTGAATCATTACTTACCATTTCCAAACTACAGCCAAACTGTCACGTTTTTGTACTAAGCGCTTTGTTTTAATGTATAGTTTTTGTAATAAACAACTGTTTCTACAAGGGTCTAATCAGGCCCGTACATTTTAAACGGAAACTGCTACCCTATCTCTTCGTTTTTTAAGAGTCTTACTCGTTCTGTAAAATTTGTACGTTAACTCCTCTATTCAGAAGTCTCATTTTAGAACATTGGCCTGGTGACAGAACATCTCAATGTAAGATTTAGACTAAAATTATCCCAGGTCCTTAATCCCAACTTACAGGTCTGGAAAAAAATTTCGGATCGATGATAAATTCAAATCTCCTTAGTCCCGTAGATTTAACGCTCTCGATTCAGATGGAATTTGAGACAACTCGAAGCATTTTCACACGGAAATTATGGCCAAACGATTTTTCTATTTTGGAATAATTGCTTTCTTAGCTCCGTAGTCAAAATGACAAAAACTGTTTAATTCCATCGTATTCGAGCATCCGGCTACATCATAGCATCGTTACACAGTCACCTTTGTATTATTTATGAGGAAATTTCATCGTAAGTTGTTTTTTATTTGCCTCGAATCACATCCGTAAGAAAATATTCAAAACATAGTAAGGGTTAAAAAAAAACCCTGAGAGATGAATGTTTAATTTAATCTAATTTAATTGCAATGGATCACAGACTCCGGTGGCAATTTCCCTGCACCCCCATCTTCCCCCTATCTTGCAGCCACCTACATTTGCCCTCTACAAATTTTATTTTTAAATTCTTTCAACGTTTTCGGTAAGTTATTCATCATTTCTCTTGGTAACTCATTCCAATCCCTGACACCCTTACCTAAAAAAGAGAATCTTCCCACACCCTTGTGCCTGAAATCGAGTGCAAGCTTGTAGTCATGGTCATTTTTTCCCTTCCATGCACTACTTTTCACACCTATTCCATGTCTCATCGCCAGTATACGCCCTGTACACTCCCATGACCCTCCTCATCCTCCTCCTGTCTTGCAATGAATGCCATTTCAGCTCCTTTATCATATCCGTCACTGATTTCATTCTGCAATAATTTTCGGAAACAACAAATCTAGCAGCCATTTTTTTCACCCTCTCCAACTCCTGTATTTCATACGTAAAATGAGGGTCCCATACTACACTATCATATTCGAGCAATGGTCTGATCAAGTTTTGCAACCCAACTCCCTCACTGTTTTTGCGTACATCATCATGTATGAACAGTTATAGAAAAATTCAGTCGGTTTTTTATTGTATATTTTGTCTAGTTGTCTATTTCGTAAGATATGAGCTCAATAGGTCATTAAAATGTGTCACACTTTGATCCTCCAACCATATGAATAAAAAAAAAACAGTATTACCACATTTAATCAGTACTTTCGACGAAATATCTTTCAGTAAGGTACATCAACAAGTTATTTACCAATATTAATTTTGTTGTCTCTAACTGAAGTGAAAAAATGAGTGAATTGATAGGCATACTTTTAACACTAGAAAACTGCTCGATAAAGTGTTTTTTTTTTAATTTCCTATTACCACGATGTGTATATTTATTATTTCAAGTGTTCATTAGTAGGAAGGACAACATAACAGTTTACTAACGCCCTCACTAGGACTCAGACTGTTTGAACTCGGAACTTGAAGCAAGCCCCTAAGTTATTGGAGACAAAACAATGAATCTTGGTTTCGAAACATTTCGTTTTAATTGACGATCTTACTTGATGTGTGACTAAATTAAAAGTGCTTATTTCGTTCATTTTTTTGTTCTAATTCTCCACAAAATTCTTACCAAATGTTGTACAGTATTATTCAATTATTCACCTTATTTATTGGATACTTCAAATGTAGTGCAGTGTAATAGTATGAAAGTTTAAACCAGAGACATAAACGTGATTAAAAGATAATGGAATCTATGTCGGACATGCAGTTTTTTTACTTTTGTATTACATAATAGTGTTATTAGTAAAATGATATGGTGAATACGAAAATTTAGTGGTTTGAACACGTGAAAAAAAAAACTGTTACCAAATATCGTGTTCATTAATAGTAAATATGCATTAGTACGAGTATATAACCTCTCCCGTAGAGAAAGCAATAGGTGAAATTAATTTTAAAGCACATTACTTGGGGATATTAAAACCATCGGCTTTTCGTCCTACCACACTGCTGATTGACCTACACCCGTCTTGTAAACACCAGTGGTCTTACATAACACGGAGTCCAGCGGTCGAGGTTGCAGATGGCGACTTGCCAACTCGGAGCAGCTGCAGAATACCTTGGCACAAGCTCCAGAAGTGACTTCACCTGCCCAGTGTTGCCGGAAAAGCCTGAAAACTCCTTCCGTAAATAACAATAAAATGTTAGAAAAATTTCTGGAGCTTATTAAGTTTTTCCGTATTCGCGAGTAACAGCCAATCAGTTTTTATAGTGTAGCTGTCAAAAAACAAATAATAATGGACAAAAAAGTAATCTGGAAGCGGTGCAGCCCTAATACCAGTAGCGGAGAACACTTGAATGATATGCTTCTTGATTGACTACTGATATACAGGTCTTTGTACAGTACGGTATCTTTTTTGTACTACAATGAACAATAAGTAAGGCAGAAAGCTCATGATGTCGGCGATATACGTTGGGAGAGGATGGAGGACAAGGAACAGGAAAGGATTCTGCTATTACTTTTTAAAGGAACAGTACCTGCATTGGTCCGGAAACCATGGAAAACCGAAATCTGGATGCCTAGATGGGTATTTAAACTCTCCCGAATGCCAGACAGCAAATCACTCAACACTATTACTGGAAAATCGAGAAACTCTCCAGATCAACGTAATGAGCATACAGACCCAAAGTTAAATGACGTTAATGAGAATAGATGTTTCTAGAAGTGTCGCTAATGTTATGTTGTTATTGTTTCCTGGAGCTATTACTGAAAAGCAACGCATAGCTATGCTCACGATCTCTGAGAAGTGTTACGAAACAGTGAGCAGTGAGATGGTAACTTCTATGGTTACGAGGCCGCAGGAACTACACAACGCTTCAGGACAACATTTCGCCTGGCAGCAAACTCACTTTGTTTGTCTTGTTCCAAACTAGCTGGCTCAGCGACCAAATCAATGACCTGTTATATACAACTTTGGTTCTAATCAGTTTGAAAATTGTAGTGGAGAGTACGGAACAAAACCTTATGGATTGTGATAATTCGCTAACGGCAGTTTAACGTTCAGAGTTGCCATCATTGGTTTTAACTAGGAGTTGTGTTGGTCTTATGGCATCCGAAATATAAATTAGAAGAGAAATCTACTGCAATGCTCACAGTTAATAATAATAGGTTTCTCATGAAGTCTGTGCTAGTGAGTAGACCTGGTATAGTACAAAATTTTTTTAATAATTGCAAAGTTGGATTTTGCCTCTAAAGTAACAGTCTCAGGTTGTCTAAATCGTGTTGAACGATCAGTTAAGCTCCATTCTTGGTTTTCAGTGGACAAAATAAAAGTTTTTGTTCTGGTTTTTCGCTTCATCGATGTCGAGGTAATTATAAGCGGGTAAAGACTGTGGGCAGGTAATGAGAACGAATTTGGCCATGAATTTTTGAAGGAACTATCGCGGCATCTGTGTGGAATGATTTGGAGAAACCATGGAAAATCCAAAAAAGGATGGCGGACGTGGATTCGAATCTGCGACCTCCCGAATGCCAGGCCAGATCGTTACCTCTCACCCACCACACTCGGTGCAAAGTAAATGATGGAACCGTGTTTTACAGGTAACAAGAAACTTATTACGTATCTTCGCTTATAAAAGGGTCCGGTTGATGAATGGTTACATACTTTATTTTTCGATACAGAATGAAAACATACACGTTGAAATCACTGAAAACGTTTGCAATTTTCGCCCTAAACTATCTTTCTAGCTTGCAGACTTATTTTTCCCGTTTCATTTTCTGTTCATGACCTTTCGCCTCGTCGACGTCAAGTCATTAGAGGTGGGGGCGAAGATGGAGACGAGGAACGGGCAGGAATTCGGCCATGGCCTTTTCAGGGAACCATACTAGCATTCGGCTGGAGTGATTTCGCAAAACCATGGAAAAACAAAGTCTGGATGGTTGGACTGGGGATGAAACCCGCGTACTATTGAATGCCAGGGCCAGGTATTACCGCTCACACACAAACCACTCTACAGACATACGGTTTCAGCTGCCGCATCACTATCGTAAGCCAGATTAGAATGCCTGGATGTCAGCAGGATAGTTTAATCCCCTCAAAAAATAAATACACCCGCTGATAAACCAAACATTCTTAGGAACAACTCGTTTGAAAATTCTACTTTCTTACCTGAATACACAAACTGATATATATATATATATATATATATATATATATATATATATATATATATAATCTTAAAATCCTCAAATAACAGCATACAGCTCTTCCATCAATAAATGAAGATGAAGCTATCGTACATAGTGGTTCAACAATATTCTAATCTGCTACTCACATACGGTATTAAACTGTTGTAACAGGAAGATCGCGAGAAAATATGATTCATATCTTATCTGTCGAAAGCATTAGTTTTACGACAGCAGGCCTCATGACCGAGATGCAGTAATATATCCTGGCACTCTGTATGAGATGGTTAGCATATTGTAACCATTCTTCACTTGGCGAGTAGGTAGCAGAGATGTTAACGCACTTTTCTTAATCACCATACTGTATGGTGTATACTGAAGGCCATAAATCTCATATCTGTCCGCAGAGTTTGTGAAATTACTCTGATGATGGTAAATCGTACATTAAAAGTGGATGTTGAACTTGACACCTTGACACCCTCTATTTTCTTAATCCTCAGGCACATCGCACTATACTTAATACAAATACAGTAACACTCTTTTTTAAATTTAATTTAATTGCAATGGAGCACATGTTCCGGTGGCAATTTCCCTACACACCCATCTTCCCCCTATCCTGCACCCACCTACATTTGCCCTCTACAAATTTTATCTTTAAATTCTTTCAAAGTTTTCGGTAAATTATTCATCATTTCTCCTGGTAACTCATTCCAATCCCTGACACTCTTACCTAAAAAAGAGAATCTTCCCACACCCTTGTGCCTGAAATCGAGTGCCAGCTTGTGGTCATGATCAGCTTTTCCCTTCCATGCACTACTTTTCGTACCTATTGCAATATTTTTCCATGCCTCATCGCCAGTATATGCCCTGTACACTCCCATGGCCCTCCTTATCCTCCTCCTGTCTTGCAATGAATCCCATTCCAGCTCCTTTATCATATCCGTCACTGATTGCATTCTGCGATAATTTCCAGAAACAAATCTAGCAGCCCTTTTTTGCACCCTCTCCAACTCCTGTATTTGATACGTAAAATGAGGGTCCCATACTACACTACCATATTCGAGCAATGGTCTGACCAATGTTTTGTAACCCAATTCCTTTACTTCTCTCGTACATCCCCTCATCACTCTCTCCAACAAGTGCAGAACTTTGAAACCTTTTCCCATCACCTGTCCAATGTGTCCCGCCCAGTTAAGCTTGTTATCAAAAATAATGCCAAGATATTTACATTTCAAGTCTTCAGCAAGCAATTCTTTCCCCACCTTATATTCCACTTGCGCTAAACTTACCAAGGAATTTGCAATCCTGCCTTTATATTTGACGTACTACGATTCCTTTAGAGCATAACACCATGCTAACTTACCTGAAAATATATATTTAGAGTAATGAAGTAAGAATGGATTGTTTTACTTTCATAATAAATTGAAAGTGTGTGCTGTTGGGCAGAGCTGGTGGGGACGATGGCGCTGGGCCGGCGGTGGCTATCTGGGGGTGCGCAGAGGGTGGTTCCGGTGGCGGAGGCGCACCGCTTCGTGGCAGAGTGTTTGCGGGCAGTTGGCACCAGTCAGCACAACGCTGACTCCATGGCCGAGCTGCTCGTCAGCGCTGACACAAGAGGACACTTCAGTCACGGAATGAACAGACTCGGTACGTCAGATACGGCGAGCAAATTCTGTACTTCCTAGATACAACATGTGACACTGTCCTAAAATTAGATTTCTGAAATAAATAGATACTGTAATGTACGTAGAGCTACATCTGATACAACAACATCCAGCTGAATCACTGTTAATGCGGATATTTTAAGCACCTGTTTTTATATATGGATGCCTGGTATTAATTTTATCATCCAGTTAAAAGTTCGAGACTTCGTGCTTATTGGCCAACTGATGATCTGTTTTTATATATATATATATATATATATATATATATAATTTTACAGAGGAGGTCTGAAATTCGTTACTGCTACTGTTTGGTCTTTTAGAGAAAAAAGATCACAAACATAAAAAAATTGCGATTTATTGCTCTCCCATCCTACCTATTCCTCGCATACAATCTGGTTGAACAAGAAATACTCCTGATTCTTCATCAAACATACTCAGAGTCATTCAGAACTTTGAAGAGAAAGAAAAAATAATAATATTTCTGTAATGTGGCGATGATACCAACAGAAGTTAAGTTCTCCGTAATAATTTTAATTACAATGGTGACTTACCACCTGCCTTAATTGGAGATTAGCTGCTTGCTTCCCATATATTGTAATGCACAATTCAGTCATAAAATTAGTTGCAAAACTCAGAACAATAGACTGGCACACAATCAGATTAGATAGATATATAGATAGATAGATATATTCACTTTGATCCCATGTGAGAATAATCTCGGGGATGTGGAACAGTACATACACTTATTAGTAATGTCAATATTACTATATAATTGATAATATTATATATTGACAAGAAGTTAGTTATGACCAATTAGTATAACCAATATTTCCTGTAATCTACAAATACAATCCCGACTTAGTTAATACTTATTATGTGGAACAGTGTATAAACTTGTTACCAGCATCTAACAACCAGTTATTTTCTTACCAACCAGTTACCACAACTCATAAGCAGTCAATTACTTAAAAACCTGTTAGTATCATAATTTTTTACAGCAGTTTTTGAGTGCAAGCTATCCCATGTTCGTTACTATATATGAGTGAAATTTTTTAACCAGTGTAATTACTTCATTTGTCAAAAGTTTCAACAGAAAGAAAAACCATATATCATTTTAGTAATTGTGGACAACTTTGTCACCTTTCCCTTCCATACACCATATATACTATTTTATCAGTCATTCTTAGTTACCAAATTCCAAGAAGAAAATTCTTTTACAGAGTAAAATGGATTCTGAAGCAGAAAATCTTTCAGTTTGGACTTAAAGTAGTTGGGTTTTTGTAGATAACATTTAATTTCTGTTGGTAAGACATTGAATAAGGAAGCTCCAGTAAATGTTAACCCTTTCTGTACAATTGACAGTGATTTGTAATCCTTGTGAATATTATATTTATTCCTAGTATTATGGCTATGTATGTCAGCATTAAGATTGAAGTGTTCAGGATTTTCCACTACAAATGATAGTACAGAGTATACATATTGTGCTGGCATTGTTAGTACACCCATGTTTTTAAATAGATTTCTGCACGACATCTGTGGGCTTGCTCTACAAATAGTTCTTATAGCACGTTTTTGCAATTTAAATACCCTCTGTGCTTGTGACGAGTTTCCCCAGAATGAGATGCCATAAGTGAGCAGGGAATAAAAATATGCAAAATATACTAACTTTCTGGTTTCTATATTAGCTATTCTAGATATTACCCTAAGTGAAAATGTTGCAGAATTCAGTTTTTTAAGAAGTTGTTGAATATGCTGTTTCCAGTTCAATTTGTTATCTATACATACACCCAGGAATTTTGTGAAATTACTTTCATTGATTGCTTTTCCTTCTGATATCACATTATAGCTGTCCTTCGTTTTATTTTTTTGAACAAACTGAAGTAACTGTGTCTTTTCTACATTAAGTATTAGTTTGTTGGCACTAAACCACCTGTTAATTTTCTTTATAGCATCATTTGCTGTGTTTTCGAGGTTTTGTGCTGATGGGTCTTTCAACGATATGCTGGTATCATCTGCAAAGAGCACCATGTGTTCATTATCACTTAGTATATGTGGGAGATCATTTATATAGATTAAGAACAGCAGAGGACCAAGAATTGAGCCCTGAGGCACATCACATTTAACTATACCCCATTCTGAGTTTATAACATTTCCTGTATCAGCATCTTTCAGTGATACACATTGCTTTCTATTTTCCAGGTAAGATTTAAACCAAAGTCCTGACTTACCACTAACTCCATAGTGGTCTAATTTACCTAGTAGAATCTCGTTCGTATAGAATCTACAAGAAAGCATTCCTCTGAAGAAAAGTTTCGAAGACATCTGAGGCCTTTTGGACAGGTTACAGTAATATTTAAAATGATACTTAGACAGATTCCAACCTCAGTAGACAATTGAAATGTCACTTGCATCATAAATTATCTATGCCGTTAAAATCTTTTATTTATGCCAACTGTGAAGTCAGTTTATCTTCCAGAACTATACAACTTTAAAACGAAAGCTTTGGCCTCGTCATCAGATTCGATCGTCTTGAGTGTTAGTCTGTTGGTGCGTTTCGAAACTGCGCGCTATGAACCAAATCAATAATACACCAGTATCATTGAGGCTTTTTGTAACGTAGGATTTGAAATTTTTAAATGAATTCAGGAATACGTCTGTGAATGTTCAATGCAGAAATCTGGAATCACGTAGATCAAAATTGTGTCATTTCCTGACGATTCTAGTATTTCAACTCAGTCTGCGTGACATTTAGTGCACGCTGAAAGTTGTTTCTTCACAGTTTGAGGTAATGGAATCCCCTTCATTCTAAAAACTTGTGCGGATCAGTAATTCTTATCATTGAATATTAGGTCGTAGGTTTTGATTCCGATATTTTCAGTGAACTTATTTTTCCCGGTGAAAATTCTCTCAAGTTCACAACAGCGCGGGTATCTCGTAATTTTGTGTCTTTCCGCTATCATACTGTCGCAGCAGCCTAATTTTAAATTCCACATACCCAGCCAATAGTATTTCATTTTTTTTTTAGAAAAAATGAAGCTACAGTAAAAACTAACTCCATTACAAAAAATTATAACTAATCTCAACAAAGAAAAAGGCTTTGGAAATAGAAATAGCAAAGTAACTTTCGGACTTTTTGGCAGGTCATTCGCTTATTTTTCAAAGTTAAAGAGAGAATAAGTTCCATCGAAACCATCAAACTCCTCCTAGCGTGCGTACTGATAGCATATGACAGTTTTGACAGCGATTTGGTTTTAGAATGCGGACGTTAAACTTGTCTGACCCGCCATGTCTTATGGACCTGTGTCGAGTTTTGCCTTTCCCTTCCCTCGTCCTCATGAACAATAGGAACATGAAGCAAACTACTTCAGACAAACATCAAGCTCAACAGATCATTTACATGAACACACTAATAACACTAACCGAACTGCAGGAGCAAAATGGAAAATCCTAAATATAAAAATTTTCGCGGGAAATTGCTACGGATAGATAACATCAGCCGATTTTCAGAAGGTGCAGTCCTCATAGCTGTAAAAGCAGTCCCTAACAATGTTTTGAAGGCTTGACTGTATTTTTTTTCTTAATCACTGAAGCAGGTAGGTTTGAGATTTGTTCGCCCTTACAACAGCAGTGACATATTTCGCTGTGAATTATTTCTAGTGACGAATATCCAATATTTTTTCCGATTCAGAGATGTACGTGGAAGACATAAAGAGCGGCTCCTGCAATCCCAACGCGGAGCCGCGCGTGGTGAAGGAGTCTGGTGCGACGGCGTGGGTGGACGGCGCCAACGGCCTGGGTTCAGTCGTCGGCAACTTCTGCATGCAGCTCGCCATCTGCAAGGCGAAACACGTCGGCGTCGGATGGGTCGTCGCCAAGGGTGCGTCCACTCGGATCGTCTTTTATATAATTTAAGACATACTTTCACTTCGTCGGCAATGCTACTGTTCGTCGAGATGGCTCATTAATTAACAAACAATATTCTATCATTTGTTGCCACCTTCCAACGGTTTTTGAATCAATCACTGATTGCTCAGGCCAAGCAGTATTCTGGCTCCACCCTTAATCTCTTGCCTCCCAACTTCCGTTTTTACTTTACCAAATATTGACTAATATTGTCGGCAATACTGGTGGCAATACTGTAGAAAAATTTCTCGGAATTCAAGCCGAGTTAAAACGTCTGGTGACGTTTGGAAGTTGGCACAGTTTCCATTGTCAAGCCCCGCTTAACATCACTGAAGTCTGTCGTTGTTGTTGTTTAGGTTTTAGGGCGCGTCGACGACGAGGTCATTAGCGCCCTAACAAAAACCAGGCGTGACAACGTGGCGAAATTGCCGTCTGTGTGGCCGACTGTAAAGGGGTCGGCCACAGAGACAGCACAATAAAATACTAACATACTAACTAAAATACTGTCTGCGTGGCCGACTGTAAAGAGATCGGCCACACAGACGGCTGAAGTCTGTCAGACGGTAGTCTATTATATAGGGCTACCGCCTTTGCTATGCAAATAATTTCTGGAACAGTATTGTCAAGGAGGCGATACGGATTAGGCTTATAATGTTATTAATCGAGATCAGGGCCTCAATTTAAGCCAGCCATGGAAGCCAGTAATTGGATTATTGCAAGCCACACGGGATAGAGCCATGTTAGGGCATAGAAGCGTACAGAGCATGACGTCACCAAGTAAGCACGGCCCAACTTGACCGCCCCTCCACGCGCATTTCCCTCCGCTCCCGGCTCACATTTCACTAATAAACTTTGCGCACATTACTCTCCCACTTGGTCTGCAACAATACACTGTTTTTGCTGTCTCATATAGCTGAACACACGAATAATGATTTTGTTGTATGAATTTTTTTGTATGTTTTAGTTTCACCCTGAAATACGTATTTCTTAAACGTTAATGGCATTTTTTTTTTGCAGGGTCGAATCACTATGGAATTGCAGCCCATTATTCCATGCAGGCATTAAAAGATGGGTTTCTGGTAAGTGACTGTTAACAGTAGTGTAAATCTTGAAGTGAAGAGAACCTGAGATACAGTTACTTTTGATTTTTTTTACTTTTAGGGAATGTCTTTCACTAACACTTCTCCGCTAATGAGTCCTACACGTGCGAAAGAGGTACGTACACACTCCAGTAAAATTGATGTAAAATTAGTTTTAGTACTAGTTCAAAGACAGGTTTTTCGCAGGTCGCAGGTTATATATCTTTATTAACTAAAATTTAAATTCTGTTTAAAGCTTTAAATTAATTAATAGTATTATAAATAGGTATTGTTTGTTTTATCGTCTAATTAATTAACTATGTTAAACTAGTGAATTTTAGTGTAAAATATAATATATATGTTTTCATATAAAACAATACATTATTTTTTTCAGGCCGCATTGGGAACAAATCCACTGTCTGTGGCAGCACCAGGAAAATCCGGTGATAGTGTTGTCGTTGATATGGCTACAACAGCAGTTGCTGTTGGAAAGGTAATCTGGGTGACTGTTGTGCTTGAAATCTAATATTATAGTAGTTAATGACTATCATGTAGAGCCAACTTTAATTACATGAAATTTTCATTATAAGATTCCTATTCTCTGAAAGTTATGCTTTACGAAATGTATCATTGCAGGTGTAAAATACCAACAATCAATTGTCAAAATTAATGCAGAATTGTGAGAAAACAACAAATGTAATGAAATTTTTAAAAACACGTTTCTGAACTAACCATTAGTAGAGATTTAAAAATTATGTTTGCACGTAGTAACAGGACTTTTTTTCTCATTCGCCGTCAGCTTTAATACGTTATGGTTTAGATTTTCTAATCAAATCCGTTATCATCTTATATTGCACCAGCTGAACCAGAAACTTCGTCTCGTGAGATTTATGGTGTTAATTCACAGATAAACTATCAAAGAAATATTGACTGGGTATCTTAAAGCAGAGAAGCAGTCCTGTTTTATCAGTTTTCTTGGATCTTCTCCTCTCTTTCCGAATATATATCACGTTTGAGTGCGTTATTTGTATCTATCTCTCATTGAAACTACCACCAACTGCAAAGTTTATATTTGAAGATAATCCACAGCCGCACTTCATTATTGTTCATATGGCTTCTCTGCAAGCAATATTTGAAATGGTGTTGGCTGGCGTTTGTACAAACAGATTCCTGTATTTGTGTGAACATAAACCGTGAGAATATAATTCCTCAATAGAACCATAAAGTCGAAACGAGGTAAACATTTGATAGCGAGAAAACTCCGCGATCTTTATGCATAAAATCTATCACCCAGCGTAGTGGAGGAGAGGTTAGCGCTCTGGACTCGCATTCGGGAGGACGGCATCCAAATTTGAATTTTTCATGGTTTTCCCAAATCACTCCAGGCGAGTGCCGGGATGCTTCCTTCAAAAAGCCATGGCCGATTTCCTTCCCGTTCCTTGTCTCCATGTCCCCTCCCGCTTATAATGACCTCGACATCAACAAGGCGTAAAAAAAAATATAGTATCCACTGCGCGTGAGTAGACCACCTATTGAGCCAATAGTTTTCTCTCAGTCTAAATGTATGAATGTGGCCTTAGTTGGTCATGGTCCAGTGGTTTGTCCGTGATGATGTGGTTTACGCATGCCTAGGATTTTAAATGTAAAGATTTTATCTATGTGCCAAATCCACTGAAGAATGACGTATAAATTAAGAAAATAATAGTTGGGTTTTCAAATAAATCGCAAAATTTTTCAGATATTTTCTTAAAGTTGCTAAGGTTAAAAACTTATGAAACAAAATCATTTGTTTACAGGTAATAACACTAGTAACCATCTTCGTTACATTATTAAAAACATTTTATATTGATGAAAAGCTTGTATTTAAAATTAAATTTAAACGTGGCTAGTCGTAATTTATCATCAGTGGAAATCTTTACAAACGAAATAAAATTATTACTGACGAATTATATGTTGAGAAACATGTAATGTATGAGCAGCATTAAACAGTCTCATATTGGTTGTAAAATGTATTGTATATTCAATAAGACATACATTCCCCCCACAAACAAAAAGAAATAAGAAAAATGTCAATAACAAACTATACTGAAAAGAAATTAGAAAAATAAGCCAAATGAGGGAAACAAAGTGAAATATCTCCCCAGGAAGAAGTATAAAAATAAGAAAATGAAGAGAAACTATTAAAATATATATTTTTTTCTGCATATTTGGGTACTAAATCTGTGTTTTCTTGTCTCTAATACTTAAAGAAAACTGTCCAATTTTTGCTGTCGTAGATTGAGATCCAGCGCCGGAAAGGAGAGCCAATCCCCAAAGGATGGGCTCAGGGTCCCAATGGCGAAGACACGACAGATGCTGAACTGGCGTTCAACACCGGGTGTCTAATGCCTCTTGGAGGAGCTGAACTGAATTCGGGGTACAAGGGATACGGCCTTGGCCTTATCGTGGAAATGTTCTGTGGGATGCTTGCAGGTAACCGTAATGCACTTCAAACAACGTTACTTTTTAACATATGTAATACAAGAAATAACACTTATTAGTTACGTTTTTGTGATTACACACCTGGTAAAGACTTAAACGAGGATACACAAGTTTCACGGTTTTTTTTTTAATTTGAGTTTTACTTCTTTATGAGAAATTTTTTATTATTCTCATACTTACCATTCATTCACGAAACTAGTACAATTCAAATTACTGATGCTTTCAGTTATTAAGGCACTTTAAACTTCCATCTAAACATCTTGTATTTTTTGACAGTCTAAATCAATTAAGATATAGTACATAAGAAAATTACAACACCGCAAAAAATCATATGATTGTAATGAAATTTGTAATAAGTACCGGTATCGTTCATACGAGTTATCAAATTTTCAAAACAATACAACAAACGTTACTTGAGAAATTTTTTAAAACTTCCACGAATATCAAAATTACATATTATGTAACGTTTTATCTAGTCCACTAGCTTTGGATGGTGTCCCGTATGTACACTAGTTAATTATAACTTTTCACATCCTTTGCTGAAACGAAAATTTCTTTTGAGAGTAGTTCCTAATAATGTATTTTTGAACACTACGAACTGTATCAAAATTTCTGAATGAATATAAACTTTCATCTGAGCATGTGATGGTTAAATAAACGTTCATTTTGAAATACTGTGTGACGTTTGTTTTTGTTACTTATCTATACAGAATTCATTCTTAAATTCTCAGACTCTCGCAAGATCTGCATTCATGTGTGTCTCACTTTTGTACAAATACTAGCTCCTCAGTGTGAAGCGTCCAGTACAGGGGGGTGTATAATTGAAATTACATATAATAAGCCTGGCTGTTGATTTTTGAACCTATTTGATCAATTTTTTTGTTTTATTTACAGGTTCCGCTTACGGTCCAAACATTCGGCGCTGGATGCAGGCTTCCGCTGGTCCAGCAAATCTTGGACAATGTTTCGTTGCGATAGATCCAAATTGCTTTTCTCCTGGATTTCAGGATCGTATGGAAGATCTCACAACACATCTTAGGAAGATGACACCAGTGAGTGGACCATTCGAGGCTCCATAAAACAGAGGAAAATTTATCTTATCGGACCTCCAAAATAACAGCCCTCTAAATACATGGGGCGTCTAAAATCTTCTAGCCACTTATATCACACATAGCTAACAAAATCAGGATTCATAAATGAAAGAAGTAGAGAAAAGGTGAGAGATATCATGTAAATAAACACGCTAAATAGACGTGCATAACATAAAGTGAATTCTCGGATTCAAGCCTTTGTATGGTAAAGGGCTACACCATTTTTCATATGGAACGTTAGAAAAATTACATTTGGCAGACTTTCTGCGCTGTCCTTGTGCAACGGTATCACGAATGTATCTTATAAACCAAGTAGAACACAAAACAAACCCAGCCATTACTTAATACCACACAGGCCATAGATCGGAATTGAGCCGACGACCTACGTAATGTCAGGGTAACACGTTAGTCCCTATGTTGAAGGATCACATTTAGCACATAAGTGCACATGCTCCATACGCTATTGTCAACACTTTAGGTATGTCATTATATGAATACGCACTTACATCAGATGTACTGGAGGACAAACAAACCTGAAGATGACATAGGGGAGGTGTCTGGTCCGGAAGGTATGTAACAACCTTTCCAGCAGCCATTCCGAAATGCACAGAGGGATCAAAATTTCATCAAATATTATCTCAGAAATTCAGAGTAGCTAGAGTATCTTTTAACATAAAATTACATAGTAAGCTTAAATTATCACAGAAATTAAAAATTCCGAAATTCTTGTGACAGTCAATCATTCTTATCTAACACACCAAATAAAAATGCCATAATCTACACATTTTCCAAATTTATATTTTTTTAATTTAATTTAACTGCTGTGAAGTGCTTGATCTGGTAGCAATATTCCCTAGACACCCAGTTTTCAACTTTTCTGTTTCCATCCCTTTTTTCCTTCTCCTAATTTAAACTTTAAATTCTTTTTGCCGTTTTGGTAAATTATTCATCATTACTCTTGGTAACTTATTCCCATGCCAAGCCCCTTCAAAAACGAAAGAAAATGTTCCACACCCTTATGCCTGAAATCGAGTGCCAATTTGTGGTCATGATAATCTTTTCCCTTCCATGCTCCTTTCCTAACCCTTCCACCAATATTTTTCCACACCTCATCAACAATATATCTTACACTCTCATGACTCTCTTCACCCGCATTCTGTCTTGCAATGAATATCATTCCAGCTCCTTTATCATATCAATTATTGATTGTATTCTGCAGTAATTTCCAGAGACAAATCTAACAGCCCTTCTTTGCACAGTCTCCAACTCGTATTTTAAATTCACGGCCCGGCAGTTCAACTGAAAAAAATCACTCAAAAAAGTGTTGACGTTATATATTATTTGAGATTCATCAGATTGAGGAGATATAAGTCATTCCAAGAAAAACTGTAGATTGTTTTATGACGTAGCATTTGGACATGAAAAAGGTTTCCGCCCGTTCGGTGCACAAACATTTAACAGCAGGTGAAAAGAGGAAAGTGTCTGAAACAAATCTGGTCTTCTTTAAAGCCAATACAGTAGATTTTGTTAAGTGAATATGGATGAGATCTGGCACATCCCTTTACATCATAATTTTAAAGAAACAGTTACGGCAAAGGATGTACAAAACATATCTTCCCCTTAGAAGGTGGAAAAGGCTGTTTCTTCAACGGAAAAATTTAGTGGTATCTGGTTTTGGAGAACTGAGGATACACTGTTTCTAGATTTTCTAACAGTTAATTTAATTGCGATGGAACACAGGCTCCGGTGGAAATTTTCCTACACACTGTAACGTGACGTTATCACGCCACGATACAATTTTTATTTTTATTAAATTGTGATTTATTTTAATTTATTCAGATTAAAATTAATTTTATATTGATCTCGGGCAGCCCAAAATTGTATGAATATGCAAGGGTATTTCCTTTGAAAAAGCTCAGAAAATGTGTGAGCATAGGATTTTGTTTGAAGCGAAGGGTCGTATATCGGAGCCACAGGAAGTGGTCGGACAATAGCCCGCCTGGCTGTCGCCACCCCAAGGCCAGTCAGTCACCTCAAAACGGTTCTTGCAGCAAACAGGTGAAGGTCAACCTTCCCCCCCCTCCGCGTCAACAAGCATGGACGCGAAGAGGGACGCTAGCGAAAAGCCGCGAATCTGAGTGTGCATCGATACCACGTGATTTCCAACCTGCCTATGAAATCATCGGTAGGGGTCTTCACATGTGAATACAGGGTGTATTTCTTTCTGCCCGCCATGTTCCTGCGCGGGAGAGGGACGCCATCACCTTCCGGAGAGAAGGAGGACTTCTGGTCAGACCGCGGTGCCGTGCGGTCGATTGTGACTTCTGCCCGGACCACGGGCTGAGACAAGTCGAGTCTTCTGGTCAGACCGCGATCCAGTGCGGTCGATTCTGACTTCTGCCCAGACCACGGGCAGAGAGAGGTCGAGCTGACTTATTGCCAGGCCAGAACTGTTAGGCTTGATCGGCACAGAGATCTGCCTGTGATCACTGGCTGGTGATCATTTTTGTCACGCTGAGCTGATAGCGTGACGAACTTCAGTGTTGCTGCCTACACTAGGTAAAGTGTTAACGCCAGGTCTGGTATCGTTGAGTTCTTGTGAGACTGCGAAAGACCCGTAAGCGACTTGAGCAAGAGACTTATGTTCTTTGAGCTAATTTTGACCCTGAGCTAGCCGGCATTTTATTGAACATTAATGGAATCTTTGCATTTCGCGAGTTCCTTGTTTTTCTAATTGTTATTTGATGGTGCCCGAGATTCATGTTTATCTCATGTATTCTCTTTGATTGATGATTGTTTTCTTGTAGTAGCGTATTGCGAACATTTGTTCCCGCTCACTAAATGTAACTTCGTCAGAGTATTTGCAAGTAAAGTAAAGTTCATATAATTGTTTGCTTGAGTAGATCGGCCAATTGTAACGTCTAGGCTTGCTTGACATTGCATTAATTTATATTAATATTAAATGTAAATGTGCCTAGCGGTGTAGCAGCCTATTGAACTTAATAAATTTATTTTATATGTCAGGTGTCCATAACGGCCCGGCGTATGAAGTATGATGATGCTTGCCAATCAATAATTCAATTTTTATAATTATTATATTAAAAATTAATAAAATTATAAAATCCCCCCTCCCTCATATCTCTACTATCCTATTACAATTGCGCTTACAACGTGGGGCAATTAATTAATTAATCCGGGGAATTAATTAATAATCAAATGTTCAAAGTCTCAAAAGAACCAAGTTCATGACCTTAGGCATTTATTTTTGTAGCATAGAAAGTAAATTAATACTTTGTCATTGCTTATGTAAAGTTAAATTCAATCTGAGTGATGAATTTCTTTTGCAAAATGATAATTTTCAAGGCAATCTGATTCATGTTAACTCAGTTTCAGACTTTCAATTGCAAATTAATTTTTGATAAATTTTAATGCAATCTGATTCATGTTAAGTCAGTTTCAGAATTTCAATTGCAAATTAATTTTTTCAATATGCAAAGTTCATTGTGAACGCATATAATGTCGAGCCAGTGCTTTGTCTGTGTAACATGTTAGCAATTAAGAACTTATTGGTGCATATTTTGCTCATGTTGGTTTGTTGTCGCATGATTCAACGTTGTGATGTGGTCTTGCACATTTTGTTTGAATGGTTTGATGCTCAATATTCTTGATGGGATTTGTGCCTATGTTTTGTGAAAATTCTAAAATTTTGACTTGTATTAAAGATCGCGATGTTTGTAGTTTAACACGTTGCTTGCTAAAATCTTTAATCTTCTTTGGAATTTTCCTGTGCCATTTAATAGTCATATGCGTTTGAGATCCGGACGTAATTTGAATTTAAATATGGAAGGAAGCAATTCGAATATCGAGATGAGCGATAATCGGAGAGATTTTGAGAATGATATGTCGGGATACAGTTCACATTCTACAATAGCTGCAGCTGACATGGCGTTAGAGAGTCCTATTCAGAATGACGCGGTGGTAGAAAGTTGTACATTCCCATTAATGGAAGCCACACCCGCATTGCAAAATCCAGTTGAAAATCAAAATCAACCAGAAATACCTCCTTGGGTCCAAGTTATGATGGCTGAGTTGATAAAGGGACAAGAAAGTCTCAGAAAGGAACAAGGAAATCTAAGGGCAGATATAAAAGCAGATTTCAAAAAGGAACAAGAAAATCTAAGGGCAGATTTAAACAAAGGGCAAGAAAATCTAAGGGCAGATTTAAAGGCAGATTTAAATAAAGGGCACGAAATTCTATCTGAGAAAATGGATTCTACCATCAGTAGGATCGATGCTTTAGAAAAGAGGCAGGATCAAATTGGCATAAGCCTTGATCAGAAATTCTCTGCTTTTCATGCAAAAATCTGTGAAGAGGTAGCAGATTTTCAGGCAAATGTAAGAACGAAAATCGTTGATTTGGCTGAAAAATCTGAGCAAACAATAGCTAGGTGCGAAAAATTGGAAAAGGAAAATGAAATTTCCAATACAACCATTGCCAATGTACAATCTGCGATAACCCATTTGGAGATTGAAAGTAGGGAAACAAATGGACAATTGTCTAGCTACATGCATGAGGTACGAGACGAAATGGAGGGGAAAGTCTCTCAAGTCAGTGCTAAAGTTGATAAAGTCGCTACCTCGGTTACTAGTTTGAGAGAGGACAGTAATCAATTAAAGGGAGCACAAGACAAACTTCGGGAGGAACTATTGTTGAAATATCGTCAAGTTGAGGGTGACGTGAATACTTTAAAAAGTTCCCCTCCTACACAACACACTCACACAGGACAAGATAATAATATACACATTGATTTAAAACTTCCCAAGTTTTGTTCTTATAAAGATACTAACCCGAAAGCATTTTTGTCGGAGTTAGAAATTTATTTCGAGATAAAAGCTGTGCCAGACAACTTAAAATTATTGATTATCCGGCAAGCTATGCTTGAGCCCGATCGTTACTGGTACGATGTTTCCTGTAACCTAGATATGTCGTACGCGGACTTTAGAGAGTTGTTTCTCAGAACATTCTGGTCACACAAACACCAAAGTCAAACCCGCATGAAAATGTACCAAGGCCGTTACGAACCTAGAACAAATGATTCCATGGGGGCTTATGTGGAAAGATTGGTTGTTTTGTCACGGTACTTGGACCAACCCATGTCAGAAACGGAGTTTATTACGGCCGTAACGACGCATTTTTCCCCGCAAGTGCAGGCGCACATTAATCCGGTTATCATAACCACTATCTCGCAATTTTTGGAGACTCTGAAAAATCTTGATTCAATAGGGCATAAAGCGAGTCAAGAACAGAAGTCAAAGGGCGAAAGTAGTGGCCAGATAAAAGGCCAACAAGATGGGAAAGAACATGGTAATCGGGGGAGTTATAATAGTAAAAATTCCAGTTATTATAATAACTATAAACCACAGTTTCGAAATGAAGGTGGTAACCAATGGAAGGACAGGGGTCGTAATGAAAATAAAGGTGCGCATCAATGGGGAAAGCATTCCACAAATGCCATAGTATTTGAAAATCAGAACGCGGGGGAGCGACTTGAGGATCATCCGGTACCACAGAATGCGGAAAATACCCGATCTGAGCCCTCGCAGCACTTATAATGCACGGAGCCTCAAACCCTACCATTCTGTACAAATATGTTAGGATTAAATTTTTTTTTGTGTTAATAAGAATTGTTGAATTAGCGAAATAGAATTTATTTTGTAAGAAGCCTTGTGGAGAGCAAATGTTGTTGACATTAGTCTAAGGATAACGACCGCTAAACAGTTACCACAGCTGAGTGCCTGCGACTAAGTTGGGGTGTAGATTCTTATCTAAACTCAGGTAGAAGGGAGCCGCCAGAACAGATGAGAGCGAAAGTGTACAATGCCCGGTCCTAGGGATTATAACGGTATAACGTGGACGAAAATATTTGTCTGACCACTCCAGAAGCAAGGAGGGTTTAAAATGTTGTTTTGAAATGATGTGGCGTCGGAAAGATGAAGTTTGAAAGAGATATTCCTCAACGTGCAGTCTAGGATTGCTGTTGGTTTGCGAAAAAGAAGGCGGATATTTAATTTGTCGCTGTCACTATTATAATAGGTCAGGACACAAGTCAGATGTATGATTGCACCATTTCGGCAATGGGAGTAAAATGTTCCTATAAGGTTCCCACCGATGGGCTCGTACATCACCTGTATTACCGCCACAAAGCCTTTCAAATTTGCAGCTAAACGGCTGACAAAAAAAGGGATATGTAAAGAAATCACTTACTGACGCTTTGCATTGTGTAGAATACACTTATTGCGTGAGACACATACTCGAAACTCACTGTTATACGGGATGGCATATGGCCCGGGTATTTGAATGAAGTCATAAGACCCTCAGTAGAATCTTCAGGGTAATAATTTGAATGGAGATGTTTTTAATAAAAAAGTCGATGGCGATTTCTTTTACTTGATGTTTGGGAAAATATAACGATGATCTTGGTGCATTCTTAAGTAGGAGGATGGCACAATCCGGTCTAGAAATGCAACATCATTCCAGTTTTCCGCGGTTTCATTTTTTTTTTGCTTTAGTTCTTGGAGTTTCATAAAGGTAACAGGACTCCGACATGAGCAGAACTTGCAAAATAATTAGGCAAAGAAATATTTCATTCACATGTAAATAATTTTGTGTTTGTCAATTTTTTTATTTCATGTTTTACTATGTTTTGTGTTGTTTAAGATAAGAATCTTTAATCGATAAGTTAATATGAAAAGGCAGGAAAGAAATCATGTATGGTTGTCCACATGTTGTAAAACAGTCCAAGGTCATGGACGGTCGTTCAGTTTAGTATCTGTGGCAAGAATCATAGCATTGTGGGTCCCTGTATATGTAAAAATATCGATTACTGGTTATAGTGGAAGGGAGTTAAAATGGCTTAAAATAAAATTATTGTAATAATTTTATTTTCCCGTAGTTGGCCGTATATTGTAACGTGACGTTATCACGCCACGATACAATTTTTATTTTTATTAAATTGTGATTTATTTTAATTTATTCAGATTAAAATTAATTTATATTGATCTCGGGCAGCCCAAAATTGTATGAATATGCAAGGGTATTTCCTTTGAAAAAGCTCAGAAAATGTGTGAGCATAGGATTTTGTTTGAAGCGAAGGGTCGTATATCGGAGCCACAGGAAGTGGTCGGACAATAGCCCGCCTGGCTGTCGCCACCCCAAGGCCAGTCAGTCACCTCAAAACGGTTCTTGCAGCAAACAGGTGAAGGTCAACCTTCCCCCCCCTCCGCGTCAACAAGCATGGACGCGAAGAGGGACGCTAGCGAAAAGCCGCGAATCTGAGTGTGCATCGATACCACGTGATTTCCAACCTGCCTATGAAATCATCGGTAGGGGTCTTCACATGTGAATACAGGGTGTATTTCTTTCTGCCCGCCATGTTCCTGCGCGGGAGAGGGACGCCATCACCTTCCGGAGAGAAGGAAGGGACTTCTGGTCAGACCGCGGTGCCGTGCGGTCGATTGTGACTTCTGCCCGGACCACGGGTGAGACAAGTCGAGTCTTCTGGTCAGACCGCGATCCAGTGCGGTCGATTCTGACTTCTGCCCAGACCACGGGCAGAGAGAGGTCGAGCTGACTTATTGCCAGGCCAGAACTGTTAGGCTTGATCGGCACAGAGATCTGCCTGTGATCACTGGCTGGTGATCATTTTTTGTCACGCTGAGCTGATAGCGTGACGAACTTCAGTGTTGCTGCCTACACTAGGTAAAGTGTTAACGCCAGGTCTGGTATCGTTGAGTTCTTGTGAGACTGCGAAAGACCCGTAAGCGACTTGAGCAAGAGACTTATGTTCTTTGAGCTAATTTTGACCCTGAGCTAGCCGGCATTTTATTGAACATTAATGGAATCTTTGCATTTCGCGAGTTCCTTGTTTTTCTAATTGTTATTTGATGGTGCCCGAGATTCATGTTTATCTCATGTATTCTCTTTGATTGATGATTGTTTTCTTGTAGTAGCGTATTGCGAACATTTGTTCCCGCTCACTAAATGTAACTTCGTCAGAGTATTTGCAAGTAAAGTTCATATAATTGTTTGCTTGAGTAGATCGGCCAATTGTAACGTCTAGGCTTGCTTGACATTGCATTAATTTATATTAATATTAAATGTAAATGTGCCTAGCGGTGTAGCAGCCTAATGAACTTAATAAATTTATTTTATATGTTAGGTGTCCATAACGGCCCGGCGTATGAAGTCTGACGCTTGCCAATCAATAATTGATAATTGATTTATTAACATTATATTAACAATCATAATTTTATAAAATCCCCCTTTTTTTTTTCATCCTATTACAACACCATTTTTCTTCTTTCCTGTACCCGCCTATTTTTACCCTCTACAAATTTCAACTTTAAATTCTTTCAGATTTTTGGGGTAAATTATTCATCAATTCTCTTGGTAAGTTATTTCACTCTCTGACCCCCTTATCTAGGACAGAAAATCATGCCACACCCTTGTGCCTGAAATCGAGTGCCAGCTTGTGGTCATGGCCATCTCTTCCCTTTCATTCACTACTCCCAATTTTTATTCCAATATCTTTCCACGCCTCATCGTCAAGCCAACTTTGTGAGTCATCTTCAAGTACAAACGAAAAATGTAGAGGCAAGATACCATAAAAGTTTCACAGAGGCACTTCTCTCTGTCATAAGACTGAAAATCGTGAGAGTGAGTTTCAATTTGTTTATGATACTCCCGTACTCGTAATTCTACCCGTTTTCTTATCTTAAAAGATCTCTCTGGTAACCATGTCATCTAATTTTTTGAGACCCCTCATCAAATACCTCCGTGAGAATAGTACATAAGCACCGATTTGCAGTTGAATAAAGTGTATGAAGATCAAAGGGAACAATGTTAAAAGAGAGATATTAACTTTTTAATTCGTTTGCAACATTGTCAAGACAAGCAAATCATATTCATTCTATATAATAGCTTCTACAGCCTGGTTAGCAAGTGTAGCGTGTTTATTCAGACCCATCAAAGCAACATTTGTTTTATATACATATGTAATTAGTCAATTCAAGTTTTGTTTCATATCGTTGTAAAACGTTTTAAATATTTTTATGGGAAGTTTTTCAAAGATATTTTTTACTGCTTTTTTTAGGCTGACCCAAAAATCCCTGTGCTGGTTCCTGGTGATCCTGAAAGAAATCACACACGTCTTGTTGATGAGCAGGGTGGCATTCGGTACCATGAAAATCAGCTTAAAGCTTCCGTGAGTAATTTTTTTCTCTAAAAACTTCATTAAACTACTTACTATGTTTATTAATTTAATCTTAAATTCACACCAGTTGCAAGACGTTACCTCATATATAGCAGTAG
This sequence comes from Vandiemenella viatica, assembly GCA_031002005.1. Classification (NCBI taxonomy): domain Eukaryota; kingdom Metazoa; phylum Arthropoda; class Insecta; order Orthoptera; family Morabidae; genus Vandiemenella; species Vandiemenella viatica. Next base: position 199,845,257 of record JARYHS010009186.1, read on the forward strand.
CAGTTTTAGTTAAAAGAGGCAGTATTACCACAGGTGGGCACAGTTAATCAAAAAATTAACTTCGTTAATCGTTAATCCGCTACTTAAAAAGTTAACTTCGATAATCGTTAAAACGTTAAATTTTTGCAAATTTAACGTAAGTTAAAGTTATCCGTTGAAAGTAAACTATACAAAGTTGTACTGATGTTTAAGCGTTATAAAAGGTATTACTGCACGCCATATCAAGCTATTTTGTATGGTGATGCAAGTATGGATTTCTTTATGAAAACTAACACATTTGGCTCGCATTTGTAGAAGGCGTTGATTTGTTTTTCTTTTTCGTACGAGTTGATCCCGCTTTTACTTTTTCAAACTATACATATCTGGATGTAAGTATCCTCTTCATATGCTATTTAAGATTATTAAGGCTAGAAACGTGAACATTGATTGTAGAAAGTTAAGGAAAACACAGTTTGCAGTCATAAGCAATTGTCCTCCCAATCTTGATGTAAATACAACATTATTGTATTAATATAGTCAAGGATTTTGAATCTTCTCGTTGCTATTGCTGGTGTTGCTGCTTTCACTTACAGATTCTAGATCTTCAGTTTTCATGATGTAATCATTTAACGAACGCCAATTTAATGTATTTTATTCACAAATAGCAAACCAACACAAACTAAAAAGTGGAACTGTTTTTCTCGTTGTGAAAAATAAAGGTTGTAAAAATATCAAAATCAATCACGGACCGAAATGAGCGCCGTTTTGCAGACGTGAAATACAAACACTCGACAACTCTTAGCGTTCCTACTCACAGCATAACAAACATATATGCATCAGACACAGATCCGCACTCGCGTTTCACATTACCCAACTCGTTCGCCATACGAACGCGGCGAGACGCACAATTCAAAAAGTCGAAAAGACGTCAACTACCAATGAAACGGACTAAAATTAACTGAAGTTAAGATGACTGTTAATGATTTTTTAGGTTGACTTAAATGTTACATTTTTGCGATAAATTGCTGTGAAAAATTATCATTCTAGCAGGTTTTTAAGTAATTGACTGCTAATGAGAGGTTGGTAATATAATTGATATTGTTAATAAGTGTGTGTACTGTTCCACGTAAATAGTAACCAGCATGATATAATATGTAGAATACAGTTAAACTTGTAATGGTAACTGGTTGGTAAGAAAATAACTGGTTATTAGATGCTGGTAACAAGTGAATACACTGTTCCACATAATAAGTAGTAATTAACTGGGGACTGTATTTGTAGATTACAGGGGATATTGATTATACTAATGGGATGTAGCTATCTTGTTATCAATGTATAATAATAATATCTATTATATAGTAATATAATTGACATTATTATTAAGTGTGTGTACTTTTCCACATCCCCGAGATTATTCTCACATGGGATCAAAGTGAACATATCTATCTATCTATCTAGTTTATGCATTTGAATTGCTCTTAGATGATAATATTTTTATAAATAAAAATCTTATTACGTCAGAGTAATATAGTCTTTGATTTCGTTCCTTCTTACTTTTACACTCCTGGAAATTGAAATAAGAACACCGTGAATTCATTGTCCCAGGAATGGGAAACTTTATATACACATTCCTGGGGTCAGATACAACACATGATCACACAGACAGAACCATAGGCACATAGGCAAAGGCAACAGAGCATGCACAATGTCGGCACTAGTACCGTGTATATCCTCCTTTCGCAGCAATGCAGGCTGCAATTCTCCCATGGGGACTATCGTAGAGGTGCTGGATGTAGTCCTGTGGAACGGCATGCCAAGCCATTTCCACCTGGCGCCTCAGCTGGACCAGCGTTCGTGCTGGACGTGCAGACCGCGTGAGACGACGTTTCATCCAGTCCCAAACATGCTCAATGGGGGACAGATCCGGAGATCTCGCTGGCCAGGGTAGTTGACTTACACCTTCTAGAGCACGTTGGGTGGCACGGGATACATGTGGACGTGCATTGTCCTGTTGGAACAGCATGTTCCCTTGCCGGTCTAGGAATGGTAGAACGATGGGTTCGATGACGGTTTGAATGTACCGTGCACTGTTCAGTGTCCCCTCGACGATCACCAGAGGTGTACGGCCAGTGTAGGAGATCGCTCCCCACACCATGATGACGGATGTTGGCCCTGTGTGCCTCGGTCGTATGCAGTCCTGATTGTGGCGCTCACCTGCACGGCGCCAAACACGCATACGACCATCATTGGCACCAAGGCAGAAGCGACTCTCATCACTGAAGACGACACGTCTCCATTCGTCCCTCCATACACGCCTGTCGCGACACCACTGGAGGCGGGCTGCACGATGTTGGGGCGTGAGCGGAAGACGACATAACGGCGCGCGGGACCGTAGCCCAGCTTCATGGAGACGGTTGCGAATGGTCCTCTCTGATACCCCAGGAGCAACAGTGTCCCTAATTTGCCGGGAAGTGGCAGTGCGGTTCCCTACGGCACTGCGTAGGATGCGACGGTCTTGGCGTGCGTCCGTGCGTCGCTGCTGCCCGGACCCAGGTCGACGGGCACGTGCACCTTCCGCCGACCACTGGCGACAACATCGATGTACTGTGGAGACCTCGCGCCCCACATGTTGAGCAATTCGGCGGTACGTCCACCCGGCCTCCCGCATGCCCACTATACGCCCTCGCTCAAAGTCCGTCAACTGCACATACGGTTCACGTACACGCTGTCGCGGCATGCTACTAGTGTTAAAGACTGAGATGGAGCTCCGTATGCCACGGCAAACTGGCTGACACTGACTGCGGCGGTGCCCAACCGCTGCGCAGCTAGCGCCCTTCGACGGCCAACACTGCTGTTGCTGGTGTGTCCACTGTGCCGTGCGTTTGATCATTGCTTGTACAGCCCTCTCGTAGTGTCCGGAGCAAGTATGGCGGGTCTTACACACCGGCGTCAATGTGTTCTTATTTCAATTTCCAGGAGTGTATTTACGCGGGTTCGTATGCCTGTACAATTCCTAAGGTCACTATTGATTTTCATCTAGTGTGAGAAGTATCTTATGTAAAGTTCTTACTATGTTCTGACTACGTACCGAATTCCGTTCAGGTCTATTGAACCATTTGAGCGTGACTGAATAACCAACATCCATCCATCCAAATTTTTAGCATTTATAATTTATTTATTTATTTTATTTTGCGTATTACGCTGTATGACATTAACAACATTCAACAACAAATATACTATATTAAATGAACAATCTAACACACATATATACACATAGTTCAGCGGACAATGCCCCAGCTGGCCACTGAGACAGGATCTCCAGTCACAACCACTACAACGTGACGTCCAACCAAGCCACTGCCTGCGGTGTAGCCAAATTTAAGTCTTCCAGACTACCAGGAAAGGCACGTTGTGAGCAGTCCTGCACGATGTGCGACACAGTTTGAAAACCTCACCGCAGTCACAGTATGGAGAATCTGTCCAGTCCCAGGTGTAGAGAGTTGAATCAGTTCTTCACGTACCACATCTAATCCGATTTAGTTTACACCAAATTTGACCGCGGTAAGTTGAATCCTGGTAGTTTTGAACAGGGATTGGTAATTTGCACTATGCCCTGTGGTGTTGATGATGCCCATTCCGCTCTTTAGCTTTCTGTAGGGCTGAAGGTGTTAGATGTTAGACTGACAGCAGTCTTCCAGGCAGGGCGAAGTAACTTCAGCCGTTTTTTGTATTCCTTAACATCTCCATGGATGGGAAGAGCCTCATTGGTCAGAATTCTTGACCATAGTTTTATTAGAACCTTTTGCCTTCTGATTTGAAGTGGTGGTATGTGGAGTACTATTATACTTCAGCATCTGGTCTCTGAACACTATATTTGGCTAGTAGTTCATTTGTTTGTTGCTAAGATGGAATGTAGCTATTTCTGTTTTCTGTGAATTGGTTTGAAGGCACCACCTTCGAATGTAGGCATCCCTTTCCTGAAGGTCATGAGTCCGGATTTCTTCAGCCTCCACGAAGTTAGTTCTTTGCACTGTAAGATTGAAGTCATCAGCACATACAAATTTGTGAGAGTCTGTGTCTGGCAGGTCATGAGTATATAAATTTAAAAGTATAGGGGGAGAGGGGAGAGAACCGAGCCTTTTGGTAAACCATTATTTAGCTTGTGAAATCTGTTCCTACTGAACTCAGTGTGCACCTAGATTAGGCCGTTACTTAACATGTTTTCTGGTAAAGAAATTATCTTTATGCAAGGAACTGCTTTGATCAGTTTGAGAAGGAGACCCTCTCTCCAAACTGTATCGTATGCTGCCGAAAGATCTAGGAATACAGATACGTTCTTTATTTTCTTCTGATAACATTTTTCCAAGTAGGTGGTAAGAGATAGGACCTGATCATTACAATACCGACTGGGACGGAATCCAGCTTGTTCAACAGGGATCAGAGCTTCAATTGCCGGAGCTATTCTGTTCTCTATAAGCCTTTCCAGTAATTTGTAAGTGACTCTGAGTAAGGCTACCGGACGATAACTTTGTGGGACAGTTGGATCTTTTCCTGGTTTGAGTAAAGCAATGATTTTTGTTCGCTTGAAGATCTGAGGCAGCCTTCCAGATTGTAGTATGGAACTGAAGAATGAGGCAAGCCAACGAGATGTGGCTGGTCCACAGTTTTTCAGTAGTTCTGGACAAATCCCATCTGATCCTGCAACTTTTCCATTTCGAAGAGCCTTTAAAGCTTCCTGAACTTCTTGTAATGTGAATGGATGGGAGTAGGTTGAGTTCACGCTTTAGACGTTTAGGCTCAGATTTGACACGTCTATTGAACTACTTGTCCTTTTTAGTTCTAGAAGTATATACAATGTGATTTGCTATTGATTCCACATTAATGGATGACTGTGTCCTTGAGGGTATTGATGTAGGATTTACGAATAGGACACCAGGCTTTTCTACGGGAAGTTCAAATTTTTAAGAGTTTTTATCCCTTTATCTCTTCTAGCATGGTCAAGTGAGTCCAGCAGTTCTGTTGTCTTCTCGTGAGTGCTGTTTTCCTCAAATTCTTCTCGAAGTCTGCTTGACTCCTCACTCCATTCTGGAATATAATCTATTCTTGAAGCCTCGCGGGATGGCTCTATTCGCTGCAGCTTTTATTAGTCCTCCAAACCTTGCATAATTCTCCGGGACTGCTTTGATCCATCGAATGTTAGCGTAAGTATATTTCGCAAAGGCGTTCCAATCTGCTCTCTGGAAGTTCCACCGAGATTTAGGGGCGGATGGGATAACAAGTATCTGGATTCCTATTTTATAGATTATGGGTCTATGCTGTCGGTGAGAGAAGTCAGCGAGAACTTGTCTCCTTAGGCTACAGAAAGGAGCTGTTAAACCAGGAGAGGCGAAACAGAGGTCTGGTGAGTAGTCTTAGTTCCAGCGAGAGGAATGAAATGTACCTTTGTCTTCAGGATCATGTATTAACGTCAAGTTGTTGACATCAGCCCATTCTATTAATTTAATTGCGTTCTCGTCACTCTAGTTATACTCCTACAGCATATGATGGGAGTTGAAATCTCGAAGGATAATGCTGTTCTCAGTGGGGACCAAGTCAATAGTTTCTGGCCAAGGTGCAGTGGGTGGCTTGTAGATGTTTTGTAACCACAACATTGTTCACCTCTACCGTGGAGGAAAAGTAAGTTGGATGACACTCTACTGGAATGACCGTGTAGTGGCATATGTCATTCTTAATGTACGTTGCAATGCCATATTTTGCATGATGTTATGCTGTTACCATTTTGTATCCCGGGAGCTTCCCTCTAGTAAGCAGCTGCTTGTCGTTCTCTTTGCTCTGCTGATGCCTTCGATGTTACTTTGGCAAATGTTTAGCTGGGGGCCTATTGTCCTTGTATGAAAGTCTGAGTCCTTAGAAGGACTGTTATGTTTGTAATAAATGTCATTGCCGTGATGCCCAGAAGGGCATTACGGCGGCATCTGATCGCTGTCACCCATTTAGCACCACCCAGGGATCACGTGTAGCTTAAGGTATGCTACGGACGCGGGTTACTTTGCTCCCCATTTATAACATTATATTGGGATTCGCACATTGCAGTAAGAAAACAGAGCAATTAATAATTTCGAGCTTTAGGCTTCCTGAAATATTGTTAAAATATAGTTGAAATGTAAGGAGAACACTTTGCTGTTGCAGGTGGCCTTGGCGCGGAGTCTGGGAGTGGCGCCAATGGAGACGGTGCCGATTGACAAGTAGCGCCTGATCAGCACCCCAGCTGCGACCGACTCACATGCATTTGTTATACCATTGTAAAATTTTATAAATGTTACTATTGCAAATTTATTTTATTTTTAAAAAAAAAGAAATATAAATTTGTTTTACATACACAATCTGTTTCACGGAAGCTCAATAATGTGGCAGTAGTCCAATTTTTCTTCATGTTGAAGACGCAAAAGTTGTTTTATTAAATAGCTGCTTTGTTTTATTACTTTCAGTTACTACCAGAGTGTATCCTTTTCCAATGTGTTTGTTTCGAAGCTACCATGTGCCTATATTGGAGGGAGATGATAAAAGTTGTACTATCAGTACGTATAACAGAAATAACTTGATAGCCATGTGTGTTCTTCATTACCCAAACCGGGCAATACTCATCAAATTAACAAGTATAAATGATTGTGATAGTACCCAACAACAGCATATATGGGATTTTGATACAAAGATTTCACACATAACTGTGATTTGACGAACATTAGTTCTTCTAGAGCTGATTTACATTATATTCGAGACACAAAATGTTTAATTAAGAAAGTTTACACTTATTGTATATATTCAAGTAGTCCTTCTTTCGATGAAGAATTTTGTTGGAAAAATGGTAACTCAATATATAGACATCATATACAGAAAAGTTTCCCACGGTAGCGGATGAATCGTATATAGCTGAGTCGCTTGGTACAAACTACTAGTAAAGGAACGAAAGAAAGGCGACTTACAACATTAAAATTATTTATATTGCGGCGAAATTTGAAATTCATATAATTTAACGTATTACCTTTCAAAACTTGAGCTCCTTCAACGCTGTGCTAATTTTCAAGCTTGTTATTAGCACTCTTCTTAAGTTACATGTAAAGCAAAAGTAATGGACTTGCATCGGGTTGCTACGAACCTAGTTGATGACCGATTCCAACCAAGAAGCAAGATGGTTGCTTCTATTATACGAGTAAATAGTTATGTTTTTTGTGTAAATTATTGTTTGATTACAATACTCGTGGGAAGGAATCGTAAAGAAAACAATGAAATATAGGTTTTAATCTTATTTACATGATAGAATTCACAATCTAATCGGAATATATATTTCTTGTTGATCCTCATTTTATAGTTTGTTTAAAGTAACGAGATTTTAACACTGGTAAAGCGGGACACCATTGACGGGGGGAGGGGGGGGGGGGTATTCTTGATTATAAAGTTGGTCTATATGGAGCAACAAAAAATTTTATATAACGCAAAAATAGTATTGTAATATATTTTTTTTAGTTTCAACATAAGTATAATTTACAAATATAATACATTAAAAATTATGTATTTTATTCTTTGACATATTTCTCATTTGAGTGAAATTTTTTTTCAGTAAATTTCTGTCATTGTTTAAAAGCTAGTGAAATTTTTCACAAGACTTTGTTAAATTATATTTCGCACATTATATGGCCCAAAGTATCAGCACTTAATCGTGACTTTTCTGATGTCCACACTTTATTTACCGTAGAAAAAACGCGTTCAGTCCATTGCGACCATTGATAAGCAGTTCTTGATAATCACTTCTCAACAATTATTTGTTTTTTTTATTGGAGATTAACATTAAAAAATTAACAAAAATAAAATAAAACTCATATCCTAACGAAATAGCCACATGGCCGCCAAAAGCCGTATATTCCCTGCCCATTCTCCCGCCGTTCCCTAGCTTGTCATGCATTCTTTCAAAAAATCGGGACTTTTTTAAAACGCCGCGGGACAAATTGTTAAAAATCGGGACTGTCCCGCCAAAAGCGGGACGTCTGGTCACCTTAAGTTTGTTAGCACTTTGTACAGACGGGTGAACGATGGCGCTGAGATCTGCAGTTCAGCAGGATATAATTTCGATCATCCAACTTTTGGTTTCCATTGAAATATTCTATATAGTCTATACTTTTACACTTTTGCATTTTTACCGAATGTTACAGCAATGATTTGTTAGTTTTTCTGATGGTTAATTGGATTAAACTCCTCGCAGTAAAATTTGATTCAAAGACGTTAATTCATATTTTAGTTCCTTCAGGAAATAATTTCGAAGCTTATGTCCCTTTATGCCTTGTGATGGAACTCCTGTGTCCTCCGCACGCTGTTTTCTTCAGTGGTACCTAAAATCTTTAGGAGAACTTTATTTTGCTTATAACTTCTGTTAACGTTGCATAGGCCAAATAAAATTGTAGTTTATAAAACTAAAAACACGCTTTCGTAGTAATGTGAACTAAAAGAAAATATAAAGATTTTGTTTAACAGCGATAGAACGTCCCACAATTCAGGATAAATTAATTTTTTGAATAATCTTAAAGAATAGAGTCACTGATTACAATATTAACTTTAATGCATAAAAGCTTGGGGTGCCTAGTGTTGTAAAAAAACGTTTTTTTCTGACTTGAAAAAAAACATGAAAAAAAACTGAAAACATGTTTTTTTGGGACATGTTTTTTTTTTCATAACTACTAAATTTCAAATGTTTAAGGCATTTATCGTTTAATATGACTGTTTTAGAGTTTATACTAAGTACTTATCTTAATTTTTAAATCTACTATATTTTTCTGGCTCAGCAGCAAAAAAAATAATACATAAATATTGGCAACATTGACTGAAGTTTTCTTTTACGAACGGGGACTTCCCGAAAAGGCTAGGTTGCCCCGTTCCCCAGTTCCCCGTTGTTTGGATTGATACTCGCTATTTGAACTAGTGCTGCCAGCGCTGCTAATTTATCTGTAAACCTACGGATTTTTTCAAAAAATTAGGAATTTTATATTTATCTACGGTTTTTTGCTTCTTTTTATTACTTATTGTGCTTTCCTTATATTCGTATACTTGTTAAACTCGCAGCGTATAGTGACACTGAGTCATTAAATTGTCAGTAATTATCAATCAATTCCTTACAACCGTCGGCGTAAACTAACGATTGAAAAGAAATAAAGCTCCTATTTTGTGTGAAAATAGATTTAAATACAAACTTAAAAGACCTTAATACAGAACTATCGGCGCAGTCTTTATGCACAGAGTGTACTTTACTCACAATTTAAAATTGCAATCTCATCTAATCTCATCTGCGTCTAATTATTTCTGAAGTTATGGATCTAGAGCAGACAGAATAAGAAACAGAATATTCCGACTCCGGCCGAATTAGTGTTGGTAGTACTGATACTAGTGAATGTGGTACTGACATAGAGGATGAATAAAAATTGTTACCTATAATAGATACATTTATGAATCATTATGTAAGACATTATACAGGGTGTCCAGAAAAGGACTCCCTGATTTCAAAATTAAATATCTCGAAAACAAAGATCGGTAGAGGAATGCAGTAAACGGTATGTTTATCGTGACAGCTGTAAGAAGTGTATACAGCAGTTTGAAATAATAGTTACAAAAGCTGCTAACAGATGGCGCTGTAATCGCCATACGTAATGCCTAAATAGTGATCCGAAGCTCAGGGCGATCAGTTCCACCATTGAAACGTGCCAATGGTGAACATTTTGAAAACATTGTGATGTGATTGTTTGCAAAGATTGTTTTCATACGATTATTTCACTTATGTATGCTGTACAGCGCCATCTGTTAGTAGCTTTTGTAACTATTATTTCACACTGCTGTATACACTTCTTACAGCTGTCACAATAAACATACCGTTTACTGCATTCCTCTATCGATCTTTGTTTTCGAGATATTTAATTTTGAAATCAGGGAGTCCTTTTCTGGACACCCTGTATGATTTAGTAAGATTTAAAACACACATGTAAAATGTAAGTTCCGTAAATAAAACTATAATTTATCAAATATATTGTTTTCTGAAAAAAAAAACAAATTTAGAAAAAAAAACAAGGGTGCTAAGTTTTTTTCATTTTTTTTCACAAACCTGGAAAAAAAATTGTTTTTTTTTTTCAGTTTGCAACACTAGGGGTGCCATATCAGTTGTCTTATATTTTTTGTCGCTGGCTGTTTGAAAAGATAGAGTTATCGTTAAAAATTATGTAGAGAGCACCCCACGCTTTTTTTTTTTTACATTAAAGTTAATTTTGTAATCAGTGAATTTAATGTTTAAGCTTATTCAAAAAATTAATTTATCCTGAATTGTGGAATGTTCTATCACTGTTAAACAAAATATTTATATTCAAAGATTATTTTTAACCTTTTAGTTCATATTACTACGAAAGCGTGTTTTTAGTTTTTTAAACTACAATTTTATTTTTAACTTTTTAGTTCAGAGTGTTTCAAAAATATGTTTCTTTCTGCTGGCTTTTCTTCGCCCCATCTCTCTTTTTCTTTGTGTTTTAGTTTCATTTTTAATTATTATTCCCACGAGTAACGTACAATTAAATTGTGAACTTCACCAGAGGTCCAGTAGCAGGGTATATGTGGAAGAGTACTTTTCTATAATAGTACGAAGTAATTGAAAACGATGTTTCGAAAACTCACTATTTAATATCACATTAAACAACAGCAGACACTATAGTAGCAGCTTGTATCAATTGCGCATATGTAAAAGGTTGTGCAACAAAACCATTTTTCTATTGTTACTGTCAAAGTAATGAGAATACCAGGTTACAGCTGTGAAATTATTGAGTTGTTAAACGTTCCTAATACGTGTGCAAAATTTCGAAGAATTAAGACGCCTGGAAGTTGGTAATTAAGTTAAATGGATATGGCGATATTGACCGAGATATCTCCGAAGGGTCCGGCCGCTAAATGACTAAGGTTTCTCGAATTACCGCGCTTGAGCAAAATGTCGCAGCTGCATTTGCCTAACTCGGCAATCCCATCAGGTATAGGATACCTTGCAGTTTAACGTAAAGTCCGAACCGTGGGTTATTCTAATCTTTGCCACTTATAATATGCGTAAAAATTCCAACCGAAACCGGTATTCGAGCAGGGAACGTCTGTTCGCCAGTCACGCGCCTTAACCGCCTGAGCCACCAGGGTTGATGCGGAAAGTGGGTGAAAAGGAGCCACATCTGTCATAAGACGGTTAAATCACTTAAATGTTCTTACTGTCCAGGTAATGAGATTACCAAGACATAGATATGAAATTATTGGATTGTAATCAGTTAACAATACATGAGCAATATTTTAAACAATGCGGACATTTGGAATTGAATTAAAATTAAATTGCAAAATTCCACGACATTCAACTATTTTTCTGTTTTTACTATTAAAGTAATGAGAATACCAGGACATTGCTATGAAATTATTGTATTGTCACCGGTTCTTAATATGTGTGCGAAATTTCAAACAGCTCGAACATCTGGAAGTAGGTCAAAATGGAGTTGTGAAATTCCGTTGCATTCATACATACATACAGGTCAAGCTAATATAAAGCGTGTAAAAAAGTCTTCACTACACATAAACTGCACTGTTTTAAAATTTTCGCCTAACCGCATATCTCCGACTTTGGAGATAGGATTGCTACCATCGTTATGCCGTCATTTTTATGATAGCAGTTTTTTTTTTTTTTATCGGCGACAGTATCAGCTACATGAGCGACATGACAACAAGCGAGCAAGCAGATAGTCATATTAAATTTTAGCAGTTACAAAATTTAATGTAAATTTTATATAAAAGTTTCCTTCAATCCTGTTTACCAGTACTTCGTATCAACTGTCGAACTGTGTAAAAAATACTGTATTCTACTAATTGGGAATAATGAGTAGATAACTTCAGCCCTTGATAATTATTATTACATTTCATCAAATTGACATTAATGCCTTTATCTAGTGGAAGAAATCACCCCTACTGAGTTTTCTAGCTCGTGTTATCAAAAATAAACTTACCTTCTAACTAATAACTTGATGAGAATAGTCATCTGCCATTTCTTGTAAATAAAATCTCAGAAAAACAGTTCCTGTAAAAATATGCCAGCTCTCGTGCTCGTGTAGTGACAAAAAGTTATGAGATCTTCTACTGAGCCAAGTCTATGCTTTACAGTGTGTATTCACTCCACTTTGTGAAACGGAATAATTTCTCTCGATGTTATAGTTTTTATTTAGCATAAAAAATATATGGTAACCTGGCTATTATGCATGTCATAATTTTTGCTGTAAAGGAAGGCATAATATATATACTTCGAAAAAGTGCGATGGAAATCTTGTCTTTTATGTATTTATAAGTTTGATAAAGCAGTGCATTTACGGTATTTACATAGGTTTACTAAAACATGACGTTTTCTGGGATCTAATTTCTTTTTGTAAGATGATCGCTTATTATGAATCATCACACAAATCTAGTGATTCAATTCGAAAATCAGTGAGTAAGAACATTTCAGAATTGAAAATATATACAGTATATACATATAATTTATTTGACCTTAGGTCTTGAATAGACCATACAGTCAGCCTGGTAAAGTTACAAGGTAACAATACTAATAGTATCTAAAAAATATACAGATATATAGATACATTAAATATGTAGGTCACTGTCCTTAATATAATCCTTGATGATACTGTAGATTTTGTTGCTATTTGTAGCGAGTAGTACTGTAATGATAGTTGGTAGTGGCTGCTGTGCTCGCACAAGAGACTTGATGAATGTTGATTGCTGTTGCTGAAAATTAGAGCAGTTGAAAAATAAGTGATTAAGGTCCTGTAGTGCCTGTCCGTTGCATGTGCAGTAAGGTGTGTTTACCGCCTTGATGCGAAAAATATGACTAAGGAAGGTGCCGTGGTGGAATCTCATACGAATAATAGAAGTAATGTACCATCGTTGAGAATTCGATCTTGAATACCAAGGTTTTCGTCTGAACTAGAGCGTACTGTCGGCCTCTGTATCAGTATACGTTACCAACAATGCCCCACTCTTTGAAAAGAATGAGTGTGCGCCGTAGCCGAGTAATGGAGATTGCCGCTGGTTCAACTACCACCATAAGTAAATAGAGTAACTTTCAAAATAAGCATAGGAACAAAGTAAGTTAGTTAAATTTACTGCTCTCTATGCATTAAAGAAATGTCAGGCTTATAGCTTCATTGGTAACAAAGCAATTAACCCACAAATATGTGCCAGAAGTTTTAATGTTAAGGATTGTAATTAAATAAATACTGGGAAAAACACCAGTATTAGACTTTTCTTATGATTTAGGGATTAAATCATATGTATGTACGAAATTACTTGTTTCCATGATTACTGGAAGTACAGTGGAATGTAGATGTCGGAGTGTCGTGGTTTAAATAAAATTTTGAATTTCACCAACTTCTAAAGTAAGGAAATGAAATAAGTAAAATTTAACACACTAATTAAACTCAATAAGCTCACTATACAATGAAATTTTGAGGTACATAAAGTTATTAAGATAGAAAGCGATTTCGCATTAGGAGTAGATAAAGGGTAGATACATGGAAATTTACGAGTTTGTGGGTTTTATTTTAATATGTGGATAACATTTTATCTGTGTACGAAATTTCATCTTTCTACGACGATTGCGGGAAATGTCGTAGAGTTTTGATGATCATGAGTCAGTCAGTGACTAAGTGAGCGAGGAGTGTGTGACAAACTCGCTAAAAATTGCGTATTAATAACATCAAACGAAATAAAATTTAGTATGTTTGCTAATATTGCTGATATCTATACATAACAGAAATACGACTTAAGAAACTGAGGTACAAAAATAAATGACCCGAATCGCTTCAAGAAAAGGGTAGGCAGTGCCGCCGTTGACTCGACTTGGCGCGTACACTTCCGTGCACCCACATACAGACGATTTCTTAAACATCATAGCAGCATCTCCGTAAGGTAACCAGTTCCATTAATATCAAATTATGTATGTAATATATGTTTACCCCACTATTGAATATTAATTTGTAGTTCACGGCAGCAAGCACAAACTTCTACAAACTTCCACAAACTGGACAGCAGTACTTTAGTCTTGCGTTACGACAATAATCCCAAACCTTAATAAATGTACTGGCAATAACAATCGCTGGCCAAAATAAGACTATATGAAGCTATCTAGGACTCTCATCACGCTGTGCCTGATGTTGGCAGCACTCATTGAGGCGCGCACGGTTGGCACTACTGACCGCGGCGTTCTGGAGGCGTCAGTAGACGAAAGGATGGCGGCAGCGTCGGTGGTTCCCGTAGCCGAGGCCAGGCGATTCATGTCCGAGTGTCTGCAAGCCGTGGGCACCAGTCGACAGAATGCTGACAGCATGGCTGACCTGCTGGTCAGCGCTGACCGGAGGGGTCACTTCAGCCACGGCATGAACAGGCTCGGTGCGTGCACGGTAGGCCAGTGGCGTAGCTAGCGTGGGTGACACCCGGGGCGGATATCGATGGTGTCACCCCTCGAAAATTTAAATTCAAAATTAGGTAAAATATAATATCTTGTAAGTGTAAAATATCATATCAATAAAATATAGTTAAATAAACATTTATTGTTATTAAAAATTATAATTAATAAATTTGTAATATTAAATTCATTTAAAAAAACACAATAAACTAAAAACAATCTTCTCTTTTTAGCTTTAACAGCTGCAAACTCGTAAATCACATCTTCAAAATTATCAATTTTAGTTACTTCATGTTCAATAGTCAATATGGCAAGATTTTAGCCACGTGTTGCTCATCGGTGATCGAAAGTGGTTTTAGAGAGGCCTCTGAAGATCGGGTCTCAGTCCGACACTCGGCCTTAATTGGATTGGTTTATGTTTTGACGGTGCGGATCAGTATCGGCCTGCTAGATGTGGAGAAGCGCATCGAGAGAGTTCATAAATTTACCTTCCCTTACGACTAAATGTTGTTTTCATGTTATTATCTGCCTTAAAAAAAGTATTTTTTTTTCATCCATGTTCATCAGATGTTCGTAAAATGTAGGAAGAGTCCTAGCATCTTCGCATTAAAAAAATCAGAGCTTTGCCAGAGTTGAAGACCAATTTTACGACCCACAAAAATTGCAGCCGAAATCCGCATTTGTAACCGAACCTCCCACACCCGAATAGCACGCCGTAACAAGACGCAAGACTAATCTAGAAGTACTGAAAAATATGTATTCAAACACATAAAAGTGGATTCGTGTCTTTTGATAACAAAAATATATGGTATAGAAAAAGAATATGTTTATTTTATCATGTTTGAAAACTTATTTTTCATCACACCTATATTCGGGCTGGGAACTCAAATTATTACTGCGTGCGATTTGAAAACTGTAGGTCCGGGTTCAAATCCCAGTCTTGACTGTAATTTTTGCGGGCCTTAAAACTGACTTTTACCAATGGCAAAGCTTTTATCTTTTAATGCGAAATGACGCTCGGTGGTTTGAATTTCGCTTTAATCTGTAGGTCTTCTTTTCAAGTTAGGTGACTACGATATAGGTGCACTGCGAGTTTCCAAATAAGAAACTCTGTGGCTAGAACATTGAGATAACATGAAATTATTATTTTTACTATACACAATTTTTACGACTTATATTTAAATTAAACAAAAAGTATTGAGTGAATCTAAAAGAACCTCAGACAAAAAAAACACGTCAAGTACGAGTGATTGAAATTTCATTGAGATTGCGTTGATACTGTTAATACTGCGCTGAGATACTATTTTTGTACATAAAATATCAACCAGTTAGGTGATTACGTGAGTCAGATAAAAAAGTATTTTAATGTACATTCGTACCAAAACTGTGCAGAATAAAGTACAGTACTCTATTATAAAGTAGGGTGTCAAACCTACCTGTCATTCCCAACACTGATTCCCTGAAACAATCACTTGTAAACGTTAAAGGGGAAAGACCGGGTAGGAACACGGGCGAGCTATGGAAAAGTTTGAACGCGAAGGGGCGAGCCGTCACTCGGCCGGCTGTCGTTGCGGTTACGGTACAGGCCAGTATTGGTAAAGTGCAGTTCAACCTTTACACTTAGCAACTGATACACAAACTGGTGCAAATTAAAATCGCAGCACCCAGACGGTGTTGTGATAAACGAATGAAATTTGGCCCCAAATATGCCCGCATGAAGAGTTTAAATGATTTAACATTAAAAGTTTTACATGTAATAATGTGAGAATTACGGTGCTATATATTATGTAAATTGCATTTTTTTAAATTTTTTTTTAGCGTATAAGTGGCTAACAGTGTGGTGTCCCATGACACGTGGTTGCCTACAAGTTTTTGTTGTCTAAGTATGGCAAGGCGAAGAGTGACAACTCTCTTCACCCAAATGTCTAACAGTGAGAGAGGTCGGAGAATTGACGTGTTTTCAAAGGGTGCATCATATCGTGAAATCTCCAGAACGATTTGCCGCAGTGCAATGTCAGTATACATACTTGTTAAACAGTGATGAAAAAAGCTCTAATACTCCTAGAGCAGGCACAGGTCCATAAAGAAGGGTAACAGCACGTGAAGACTGCCAAATGGTGTTGGTGGCTGTTGCTGGCAGATGGTTGACTGCAGGCCAGATCCAAGTAGTGGTTACACATAGTCACACCCCGCCTCCGCGCCTCCCCGGATGATTGTAAACTAATTGCTTGAACCTGGGTTACACACTCTGGCCCCTGTGCATTGTGTCCCATTAATCTAATTTCATTGCCATCATCATCTACCCTGGTATAATGCGAAACGCAAATGGACATGTGAATGGCGTACATTTGTGCAACAACTGACTGCAAAAGACATGCACGCGTAGTGAGACATAGACCAAGAAGGCATCCGAACAGTTGTTGTGTCAATGCCGCCAAGGATCCACGAATGTATTGGTGCTCAAGTTGGGCGCATTTCTCACTGACAACTGTATCTAAAGGTAATAACTTAGCCTGATCCATTTCCATTTGTTATTATTTCTTTTAGTATGACCCTGGATATATTTTCAAAGTTTCCTAAAATTCTACCATTCATGTATGCGTGTTGTGATTTTAATTTCCGCCAGTGTAACTATTGAGCGACCATAAGATTTCGCTATAAATTTAAAAAAGTCGAAAGCTACCCATTTGTTATTGAAACGTTAACATAGGTTGTATTTAAATGACTTCACAACCTCGGTATTTGGAGGACCAAGTGATATTGAGAGGAAAGTTAACAGAAGTGGCTTGATCCAAGTAGAAGCAATTCCAGACCCAGATGGGGTCCCATTGGAGCAAACCCAGGATCCGGGTCCCACAAGTTGTGAGACCCTGGGTAATACTGTATAGTAAGAGAAGCAACTCTACATTAAGTTCCTTCATAAAAATAGAGGACTAAATAAAATATAAAATCATAATTGAACGTAATTTAAAATAAAAAACAACTACGGTCAGGTAATAAAAGAACGTGCCTTTGAGATATCTGCCGCCTTTACATGAAGTACTTAATAAGTGAAGTATTTTACTACCCGTCTAAGAAATAAGTAGCTACAGACTCCTAAATGTGATATGTATCGAAGCCCATCTCCATGTGTAAATTTTAGATTTCTAGCACCGCTCAGTAGCGTATAAATAAAGATGTAAACGGCTCGAATGTTCGTTCAGTTTATGATTAAAGCTCAATTTTTGTTCAGGAACAGAAGTTCGACATCCCTGTCGATTTAAGGAATAAGAATGTAGGTACGTGTATTCGACAAAGAGGTTACCCATAATAGAAATCTTCTTCTGTAAATTTATGATGGAAAATTCTTAGAGAATCATACGCTTATTTATTTGATCGCGATCATATTTGTATATTCTCAATCAGTAGAAAGCATATCAAACTTACATGAAACTAGAGTTAAAGTGCTTAGGGGGAATCCATAAATTACGTGAGGTCAGGGCCGCATTTAGGGCTCTGTGGGCCCCTAGGCTATACATGTAGTGCGGGCCGCCTGTCGGCAGTGGCTGGATTCTTAAATTTCGAAATATTCGACCTAAAAAATTTATGGGCGACCTTTTTTTTTTTTTTTTAGCTCTACTACCTGCCCAGGCGAGGGTTGTGTGGGTGGTGAGGGGCCCCTCTGTGTGGTGCGTGCCCCTAGGCTACAGCCTATGTAGCCTATGCTTAAATGCGGCCTTGCGTGAGGTGAAATAGGGGCGGGGTGCAGCGAAATCTCACCAATTCTCACGTGAGATTTTTTAAAATTGTGTTGGACTGTAGAGCTTAAAAAAAAAAATAATAATAATAATAAAAAGTGTTTACAAATGACGCGAATGTCGATTTTAGGGGGGTATTTCGTCGAAAAGTGTGGGTGTAACCGGCTTTGGGAGGGTGAGACCTAAAAAAAAAGGGTCTCAAAAATTGGCGATGGCGATCCGTAGGGGGAAGGGGGGGGGCGGGTCTGACGGGACCAGATCTCACGAAGTCTCACCAGAGGGGAGGAGGGTCCGAAAATTCGGAAAAACACCTCACGTAATTTATGGATGTCCCCTTACTAATGTTACGATTTCGTTAGCAAGATACGCGGTTCCGACTGTTTTAAACACATGCCCTACAAAAACTGATTACCGACAGACGATAACACTTGGACTCGTTCGGATTAACTTGAAACCTGACCGTATTGCTAGTTTAATGCACTTTTCCGAATCATTTTATTTGCATAAATTCGAACATGATATGATTTCAGGTCGACTATAGGTGCACTGTCGACAAAAGGAAGGTACGCAGAGTGTTTATCGGATAACACGAAATGTACTCAATTCGAATCTGTCAGATGATAAATTCAAAAATTACTAGAAAATACTTCACGTCACTTGTGAATCTTAGCTAGAAAGCTAATATAAGTCTAAAAAAATCAAAACAATTTTGAAGCCTAGACTACGCGTATTCCAGCATACGCTTGGTTGCTTTTTTTTCATTTTCAAAGGAAAATCTAACATTTTTCTTGAAATAATTTCGAGGAATTACAATTTAATTGCCTAATTACCATGATTTTATCAATTTTAGATATATCCTTTAATTTTAAAACTTCCTCTCTTAATACAAGAAAACTTACATTATATCCACCGCCGCTCGTAACAAACCAAACAACTGTGAGGGACGGCAAGCACAACGAGTTCCTGTGATTGTTGGAACAACAGAGCGATGCTCTATTGTTTAAGCGCGCGGTGTAGCCAATAATATTATTATACTCCACTGTACTGGATCGTATTTGAAAAAGCGATAGATCAACATAAAGAGAAACATTCAGAACATTAAAGGTAGACGTGTTTCGACACCAAAGGATAAAAGAAGTCTATCAAATATATATATCGATTAATATTTTCGAAATGCGGGTGTCACCCCCAAACGGGTGACACCCGGGGCGGACCGCCCCCACCGCCCCCCCCTAGCTACGCCACTGCGGTAGGCTACTGTCCTGGGATCGACGTGTGTTTGTTCTTCGTCACGCGGCGATCACATCTACAAGTAGTCCGAAGTCAGTTATTGTTTCGGTAATCTCACTTTTATCTGGGAGGACATCCGTAGAGATTTTTGCTGCCTCTGCTTTTCGGAAATCAGTTTGAGACGTCCGCTGACAGAATCTTTCCAATTCCTTTGGAACTTTTCACTGAAGGTCTATTTGTAATATCTCCTTCCTCGTGCGCTTTAACTATCACTAACAGTCCGAAGTTATACATGATTCCTGACAGTGGACTCCAAATTTTGCTTCATCTCACCTTAAAAATATTAGCAGTCAAATTTACGACGGTGGAACGCTGATCCGACACTGAATCGCACTACCAATATGTTTTTAACATCTCATGTCTACCCTTAAAAGAGCTTGTATGGTTTGCTAATACACCAGTCATCTTTCTTGCGATACTCTACTTTTTCCATATTTTCAAAAAGTGTTTTTTTTTTTTTTCTCCAATATTACACTTTGCAGTATGCAAACAAATGACGCGCACTATTCTTAAGATAAGCCTTCATGCCTGAGCTGGATTCGAAACGACACCTTAAGAACGTGAGGTCTGTGCCTTAGCCACTGCATTTTTTCCACCATCAACATAACACCTCGCAACTTACATAAATGATTTTACACAATACGTAAGATACAAATATTCAGGCAAAATTTAAGTTCATCTGCCAAAGTCTGAGCAAACTTTATTTTATTGGCAATCTATAGAATCGCCTATCCTGACAGGGTTGTAGGGGTCGCCGGTTCGAGTCTGGCCTGGGACATGGGTGATTTTAATTAAGTGTTTTGTTTGTCTTGTGTCGTCTTTATACATGTTGAGTTTAATATACATTGAGTGCACCCATAAATACTTCCGAATTATATAAATACATAGAGCTGGCTGTGTGGCCTCGAAGCCAAATACCAATTTAAAAAAAACAATAATAAGAATCATTCGAAAGTCTTATCAATGCGTGTTCAGAGTACCTTAATTGTATAACTTGTTATCTTTGAGATATCAAACGAATTATGCCTCTTACAGTCAAGTCGGCGTAACTTAACAAATCATTTTCAAGATATTTTACTTTAAGCAATGAGAATAGGTATCTCGTAAAATGAAAAATAGTATAATATTTTTAAAGCTGCAATAGGTTATTTAAATTATTTTTGATGCTGTTAAGGAGTAATTAATACAGTAATACCCTTCCTCAGTAGTTCCATAAACCTGGAATAATTTTGGTCGCGTGCGATAAAAACCTGCTAAATACAATATATCTCACACTGTATTTGATTTTAAGAGATAAATATGTAAGAAACGTTTTAGATATGCAGGGAAATTTCCACCACTCCATTAGTTCCACCCAATTAATAATAATGTCAGGATGAGGCAAAAATTTCAGATCTTCAAAACATATCATCGTTTTCCATACCTAGATAATATCACAGCCAACATGTATTCAATTAATTGAATACAAGAAATAGGCATAACTGCAAGTCATGAACAGCTGAGGAAACAGAAAAAGAAAAAGAAACGCGGATCAGTTGCAAATCACTGTTTTGTTTAAACTAATTACAAACAGCTGAAAAAAAGTTGGGAATAATTTGCTCAATTACTGAAATTCTCATACCTCATGCTGCACCGCGGAAAGCCATTCATTCTCCGGAACAGTAGAATTCATAAAAGCAATGTTAATTTAAAATAAATGCTGAAGACTTACTCATTTGTCTGCACTATGGAATGTCAGTTGTCATTCTGCTACAATTTAGCCACAACCTCCATCAATATTGCTGCTTGAAAATAAAAACTGCTACACAGGTGCAAGAAAACACTCACTGCATTGCGTTCTGTAATAGAACCAACAAATGCACCCTATTTATAGGAATGAATAACAGGCGTTTTTAGTCGATACGGTATCAAGATAATTACAGAAGAGAGCTTGTTAAAATTATTCAAGTATGTATGCAAAATTTACCCGATAATACTAGATTCATCAATTGGAATGAAATTCTTATACAATATAGATTACTTTATCGAAATTACAGTTCTTTAATAATTTTTTATTACAAAAGAGACTGTATATCATTCTTATAACGCCACGGCTGAAATAATGAATCAACGCGAGGTATTCGTACATTTGTTCTTTGTTTAAAAATCAAGGTACTTTTGCAACGAAACGTGCAGTAAACTGTCTCTCTTACTATTGCTCAGGTTGATCTGTGACGCTATAAGGTGCGAGAGACTGTACTTTCAGAGTCAATTTTCTGGCATCAAATCTTCCAGTATCAATAAAAAAAAAAAGCAAACTGTTTGAACTTTTGAACTACGCACAGAATCGTGTTTATACACGGTTTTATTCGAATACGTTGTATTTGGGGAAGGCGGGGTGTTCATGGTGTCAGTAGATTTGCCAAGTCTATGAATAACATAACATCTATCAGATAAACGTGTGTAAGAAAAGCTGGCACGGAATAATCTCTGATTTTAAGATAATAGGAGAACAATTGGTATTAATGATGGGCCAGTAAAACGAATCGTTTATGCCAAAAGGAACACTTTAGTTAGTTCCAGAGGGCGGAATTACAATGACCCTCAATTATTGCATCAACTAAAGCAAAAGATTTGAACAACACGTTTTTTTTGCGTTTTACAAAATGTTTCAGAAAGAAGGAGCCCATCATTAAACAATAGGTTCCAAAAAATTGCATTTAACTTTATAATTTTCCTAACTATTCTGAAAATATTCGATGGACTGAGCTTGTATTTCTGTTGGCTTCTCGTCACCTTTTCTTCGAAGTCTGTCGTGTTATCTCCTTATATAAACATCCTTTACCGTCAAATTGTAGATACCTGCGAAGGAATACTTTTGTTAAATGATGTCTTAATGTTGTAATTCCGTTCCAACGTACAGAGAGCTGAAATCATGGTTTCATTTTCGCTAAAATATATTGCGAGACTGACTTTTTGAGAACAACTGAAGTCAGGGATTCTCTGGGAGCCAATAGTCCATTTGTAAATGGCAATTTCTCACATTTTAAATTGCAAGTAGTTGCTGTTTGCAGAGACATAGAATATTCAGATATGCTCCATCCTTCTGAAACAGCATAGACATATATTGAATCTCCTGATATTTCTTGTCGAGATTCTGTTGTGACATATTTAAGTCTTGCGAATTATGGATAGCCTACTCTTACATGCCGCCATGCGATGACTGTTACACGTAACGCAAAATATCGTAGACTTCTATTCTTGTCTAACATCTCGTCAGTATCACAGTGGCCTTGCGCGCTCATGATAACGTCTATTTTGAGTATTGTGTTTCTGATACGACTTAACAACGTAAGAAGAAACTTCATCTGACAGTTTACTGCCTGTGCCTTCGTCCCAGATGTTAGATTTCTCATTGGTACACAGTTAGCATAAAAGCAGTTGTTCGAATCAATACAGTTTTGTTTTTGTGTTAATAGCGGAAGCACGTAAACACTGAAAAATGAACGATAGACTGTTAATTCAAATTACGACCACTGGAAGTTATTTCGAGCGATGTTGTGCTTCAAAATCTCTCGGCTTGTTTCAAATACATTTTTACTGTTGTTTACTGAAAATCATTAAAAATAACATGAATTCCTTAGCAAAAACTATTCTTTTACTGGAAATCGCTTTCTGCGCTACTCTTCTCCATATCTATAGATGACAGATATTTAATGCCTGCAGCTAACCCCAGATTTTTCGCTAACAACAGCCTTCCCAAGACATACATTTTTAGACCATTAAGTGAAAATGATATCATTCAACATTGTCATCAGTTTGAATTCAGTGTGTATGACCTTAAAGCAGACATACGTAGATCCGTGTAATAAATGATAATGCTTGTCTTTGAACAACGAGCAAAAATATCGTTTAAGTCGCATTTGTACGATTCAATTTCTTATTACATTTGCAACATGGAGTTTCGAATTATCTTTTATCTAACTAACGTCTGGTTTTTTATACAGTTTGTTAGTGACGAAAAGTATATAAAGCCCTATACATTTTTTTAACAAAATGAAGGAATGTTTTGCTGCCATCTGTCTGCGAAAGGAGTAACTATGTGATAAGTTTAAAAAATATATATATATATGTAGTTTATGAGGCGGAGATTGAATATAGTCCCACCATTTACCTTGATCAGGTGAGAAAACGTCCAAAACCGCAAACAGGTGGCCGGCACGCATGAAACAGGACTCGAACATGGTCTCGTTGTATCCCCTCGATCCAGTGTGGTTGCGCCTTGACACGCACAGCCACATTGGAGGGTTATTATATTTATTAAGATTGTTGATTAAGAGTAAACTATGAAGATTTTGTATTGAAATCAACATGCTACCAATTGTAGCACGTTGAATTAAATACGTTCTGACACATACCCAAAAAAAACTGACAACTGCCGTGTAACAACTGTTATCGATATATACGGAGAATTACAGTTATTATTAGATTCCAGTTTCTCTATCAATCTGTTTCCACTGTTCTTGATGAACTGAAGATTGTATGGCAATTTACTGTGTTCTTTTCGTAACACAATTTATAAATTTTCTTCTGATCTAGGATTTTTCCTTGCTTAAGGTTTGGAGAGCAAAACACATAAGATATCATCCTTAACCTTGTGATGAGGGACCACTGCTGGATGATAGGAGTACAAATAGTTATGTACGGGGCCAAGGTCATTCGCTTATCAACAACAGCGTCATTCAGAAGTTACAACGACATGTTTAATGCCGTAAACGCCACACTAAATGCTATTCAAATAACCCTAAATGTCATATCATGTCTGGTCATAAACTTATTTTGTATGTACTTAAATATGACAGAAAATCTTTTCACGTTCGTTTCCACTGTAAGCAGTGGAGGGAGAGAAGATTTTTTTCCTTCACAATTACTTCTCTAATATGGCATTTTCTGTGTTACAACTTCTTATTACTACAATGACAGCTTCCCCGCGAAATTATATGTCCAGCTCTTGGTCACAACTCTAGTTCTAAAAACATACATTGTAATTACTAGAACTGTGAGCAGCAGAAGGTGCCCTAAACCAAAGATATTCTCTCCTTCATGCATTTTAATTCCTACCGGCAAGAGAAAGGAAGACATAAGAACAAATTAAAGTATGGCATCTTATTTCCGTGATCGTATCCACTCTATCATTGCAACACAAACACGAGAGAGAGAAGTATTTTACTGCCACTGGAAATGTGGCTGACACTATTTAAAATTAATTTAATTGCGATGGAGCTCATGTCCTGTGGACATTTCCAAACACTTTCCTATCTTATGATTTTCTTCTTCATTTAGGCTTAAAATTCATTGATTACAATATCACCACCTAAATACTTTTGCTATTTATGAAATTTAAATTCATTCAGTAGTTTTTGTAAACTGTTCATTAGTCCCCTTGGTAAATTGACCCTTACCTAGAAATAAATCACGCATGCACTTCTTATTTATTTTTTATTTTTTTAAATTAAGTTCCCACGGATTTCAGGTTCCAGTGAAAGAAAAAAACAGTGGATCTGAGGCAGTGTCAAAGCAAGTTTATAATCACTCAGATTTAAATTCACGTTTGGCCAGAGAGGGACAAAAAGCAACCTTCATTATCCTCGTCTACAAAGACATAAGCATTACTTTACGGAGAGAAGATCTTATTATCAGCACTCTTCCTGCATTCAAGGGATATAATATGATATCAATAATTCACCATGTCAATTGGTTTTTAATATTTAAGAATATTAGCAAGTTATTCATCTCTTCATTACTTTGACAAAATAAGAACAATTGACATAAGAAAAATTAATATCTATATACTATTATAAAAGGAAGCTGCGTTTGTCTCTTTACTGTAACAGGTATCGCGCAATAAGTTTCGCACCAATTTAGATGTAGTTTTCACGTTTTTAGAGCTAATGGTGCCAGCCAAAATCTGGGAAAATAGCAAACGACTTATACAGGGCGTTCGCCGGGAAACGCAACCCACTGTTAGCGCTACAAGGAAGAAACTGCTCCCGGCGAGCGAGCGCTCAGTTTCCGGCATTGTTCGACCGTCGGCCGCGGACTATTTCATAATAATTACGCTTCATAAACTTCATAAACTTGTGTGCTAAGCATTTAAATGTGACGTAATTCATTAGCTTACCTTATAAAAGATGCTGGAAGTGTTGACCCTCTTGTGTAATGCACATTTCACATCTTCTGAACATATTTCGAGACACACGCTGCCCTAACTGACTTAATGATTTTTTGGGTGACTGTTCTAGTCGAAAAGCGATATCGTTAATTTTCTCCTATGTGAGAATACGGTTGACCGACAGTCTCTTTTTGTTAAAAAATGAACCCGTTTTTCTTACTTTTTTAACCAGACGCAGAATTGTTGATTTAGCTGGCAGTAAAGCGCCAGGAAATTCGCGACGAAATTTACTGCGACACTTTTTAAACGACTTCTTCTTCACATATGTATCGTAGAGAAATATTCTTTGTTGCAAACTGTAACGTACCATAATTTTACTCACACTCAAACACGGTACAGATTAATAAGAGTATGAAGCCCCAAACCAGCCAAACCGCAAAGAAACGTTTATTCACAACACTGATTAATAAGAGACTGAAGTCACAAACTATCTACAATGCAAAGAAACCGTTCTTAACAATGTAAGGGTCACTGCAATGCACTGTTGGGGCAGCGGAGGTGTTAAACAGTGCGGTGATTCACGGTGCCGGTTGGCGGAAACTGCTGGCGGGACTGACCGAGCAAGTTGCCGACGGCAACAGACTGGGAGGGTAGCGTTTTCCGGCGAACGCCCTGTATGTACCAGGGGAAGGAACAGACAATTAAAAAAAAAAAAAAATCTTTGTATATGGAAAATTGTGGGTTACGGATCATTATGCACTTTCAGACACGCACTACTTTCACATAAATCTACGAAAATTCACATAGCTTAACTAATGTTTCTGTTTAATATATTTACTTCGAATATTTAGTTTTTCAGTTTTCTGGACTGCAGTAAATAAACGGAATGCTTGAATCAAACGTAATGATGATTACTAATATTTATTTACTGTAAAAATGACGAGTTTATTAGTTTGACCAAACATGAAAATATTAATCTTTGAATTGTTTATATATTATTTGTCTTCGGCTGTAATTATTCGATTTTCGGAATTAGTTAGTCAAACAGCTACATAATATATTAAATTTTCAATAAGAATAAAAGAATTTTTATATTTACGGTAAGTAACTTATTCATTAATACGTGTATTAAGGGGTTTTATTGCCACTGCAATTTAATTGTGAAATCTAGGCCGCATTTCAACCTAACCACAACCGCTAACTTTACATTGCGATACAGTGGCTTTATTATTGCGAGTGTTTGAGCCCTGTTGCAGTTCAAAATGGTGCATTAAGAAATTAATTGCTATAATTTATGCTCCTAAAACAGACAATGTTATCATTACCCAAACTGGGTGATCCTATGATGTCCGAGCTACTGAAATTTGATAAATTTTATGATCGATTCGTATATATCTCGACAAGACAAATCGAAAATAAAGAATTTTTTTTTTTTTGGATATCTCACTCAGTTCTCGAGATATCGTATGCCACACTTAAGGTGGTTAGGTTGAAAAGTGGCCTGGAAAAATTTTGCCAACGCCATATTTGGCGATGAATTATTCTGTAACTCGACGAGACAATTCGAAAGTAGAGAATATCATTTTTTGATACTTCTCTTAATTCTCGAGATATCGTATCTCAAAATTGAGGTGATTAGGTTGACATGTTGCTTGGACCAGAAAACAAATTCGCACTAGGAACTACACGGTGAGCATGCACAATAGGTGTTTTGTAATCTTAAAACGTCACCAAAAGAACAAGTAACTGTACCTATAAATGATTTTTAACATTCGATATCTCGATAAATAAGCAAGATATCAGAAAAGTTTATGCTTTCGATTTGTCCCATTGAGATATATAGGAATCAACCATTAAATTTATCAAATATCGGTAACTCGGATATCATAGTATTGTCCAAAAATGTAGTTAGTGAAACGTTTAATGTTTTTAGGTGTATCTGAAATGTTTGATTTTATAAGGGCCATTGGTTGAAATATAGCCTGACCCAGAATGTTCTTGCAAAAACATATAGTATGAGAAATTGAGTTATTGTCAATTAATAAGGTGTTTTAATGAATGCCATGTTAATTATGACGTGTATCGCGAAGTAAGCTACTCCAGAAACAAAACATCTATGTGCTTGTCCAGAGTGTATTTCATCTACATCTACATCTACATATATACTCTGCAATTCACAAAATTATGGGTGGCAGAGGGTGCTCAGCACCAAAGCTAATCTCTTTGTTGTGGATTCCAATCCCTATTGGTACGAGGGAAAAAAGAATTCATATAAGAATCATTGCGGCACCTTATTTCTCTAATCTTATCTTTCCTGTCATTCCGGCTCAAATAGGTTGGTGGACGAAGTATTTCACTATACTCGTGAGTGAAAGTGGGAGTACACATGTTTACCAATAAGTTTAAACGAAACGTGCGTCGTCTATCTACCAGAGACTCCCAGCCTAGTATACTAATCAGTTCTGTGACGCTTTCATAAGGACTGTAGCAAGCGGTCACCCCTTACGAAACGGATCCCAAATGGCACAACAATAGTCCAAATGTGGACGCACAAGAGATTTGTACGCTATATTTTTCAATATTCGCCCTATGAATTAGCTCTACCTACTAACGAATTAATGTGTAAGTCCCATTTCATGTTCCTTTGTACTGTTACTCCCAAATATTTCATAGAATCGACCATATCAATAACTGAATTGTTTAACTCGTATTTCTGAACAATTGGATTCTTTTTGTTAGTTATGCTCATTGTCTTGCACTTTTTTACAATTTAGCGTAAGTTGCCACTCAGCGCACCATGCCAAAATAATATCCAGATCGCGCTGAATTTCTAAGCAATCGGCCAAATTCCTTACTTCCCTATAAATAACCGCATCATCAGATTACACTTCCTTGAGGTACCCCCGATGTAACATCTAGATTAGAAGAACTTTCTCCTTCAACGACGACATACTGCGACCGACCAGTTAGAAAATCCTTTATCCATTCACAAAGCCGATCCGATATACCGTACGTTCATAGCTTCGCTAAAAGGCGTTTGTGTGGCACAGAGTCAAAGGCTTTCTGAAAATCTAAAAAAATGGCATCTACCTGCATCAATAACTTTCATTATGTCGTGTGTAAATAGGGCCAGCTGTGTTTCACATGATCTTTTCTTCCGAAATCCGTGTTGATTTGTTGTAAACAAATTATTATCGTCTAGAAATTTAATGTTCGAGCATATAATATGCTCCATAACTCTACTACAAACAGATGTTATAGATATTAGACGATAGTTTCCAGGATTACTTCGATCACCTTCCTTGAAAATCTGAGTTACTTGCGCGATTTTCCAGTCTGAAGGTACTTTTCGCTCTTCTAATGATTTACTGAATATATCAGACAGAAATGGCCCGATTTCCGCCGCATATTCTGAAAATACTCTTACTGGAATTCCATCTGGTCCCGGTGCTTTCCCCCACTTCAGGAGCTCTAATTGCTTTATGATACCTGCAGTACGGTATCTATTCGTAATGATTCCATCACCAACTCGACACGGCGTGGGGAAACGGGAACACTATCCTTATTTTCATCAGTAAATGAATTTTTGAATACAGTATTTAGTACGTTAGCTTTATCGCGGCTTTCATTAACCTCCACGAATTAGTGCTGGAATATTGCTATTGGTACAATTGACTTTTCGTACATACGACCAAAATTTCTTTGAGTTTTCTGTGAGACTCTTAGAGAGAGAGTTGGAATGAAAATCGTTGAAGGCCTCACGCATTACATTCTTAATACTTCCTCTTAACTCAGCTAAGGTTTCTAAATCGCTGCGACACCCCTTCCTTCTTGAACGTGCGTGTATCCTCCTTTGTTTTTTTTTTTTTAGTAATCTTTTGACTTCGCATGTGTATCACGGTGGATCATCCTCCCCATTTATCATCCGCTTCGGTATATATATATACATACCTTCCCTGACTATTCGTATAAATCGATGCCACATCTCTTCAACGGTGTCCTTTTTTGACTTGAAGTTATGGTAATTATTCCTCAGGTAGGTTCTAAAACACTCCTTAGAGGCCTTACTGAATTTGTATACAATCCGCCCTTTTCTCCTTTTTCGCTTGGTCATTAGTCTGATAGTTGCAATTACCGCTTTGTGATCGCTTATATCTGAGGTCGTTGATTTCCAGATGGCTTTGGCGAAATTTGTTTATGGTTCAGGCTACATTTTAATCTAACTACTTCAGTTTTTAGATACGACGAAGGAAAATGGCTCGAAATGTGGGTTGTTGTATAGACGTTATTAAGAAAAAAAAATACATGTTATTAATCACGGCATATGATTGTATTCATATGGAATTATGAAATCTCATACAAACTAAATTCTGGTTGAAAATAATGGTCCAGGCTGCTTGCAAATAATACGTCTTGCAACTGACTACAGCAGTATTACAACGATATTATTTAATGTTGTAGCGGAATCGCGATCTCCAATAGACCCCGCATTTCTGGAGGGGGGACTACCTACTATACCTACTGGTACTAACCATTTGAAATTTGTATTAACTGATTCGCTATAATGTTCTCTTCACGTTTTTCACGCTCCTTTTTCCGCAAAGTCACCACAATATAAATTAAAAATGCCAAAATACGAGAGCGACGCCCAGCTATTAGATGCCGCCGGCGCTGCAAAATTAATAAAATGTCTTGAAATGTTGGTTAAATCCATTATTTTAATGTTTCCTTGCCGTGTCCGCTTTCCTTCGGTGTAAAAAGTTGCACTAAATTAACAAATAGAAAATATTTGTCCGAGATGTTGTACAACGATTGCCATCTTAGAATCGATACAAGCGATCGGAGACAAACTATTACTTCCATTGTAAAAAAATGCCTAATTTCTGAGATGGATGCCGCAGAACGAATTTCCCGTAAACTTTTTCCCCGTGGTCCAGGCCGAATTTTAACCTATCCAAGACCTCTATGACAAAATGAGACTGTTTAGGTACCGATAATTTTTGTGTCAATTTTACAGTGCTGGCAATATTTCGCGGTTGCGCACTCACATTTCGGCATTTTTAATTTAATATGTGTAAATTTTTCTGAAAAAGGAGAGTGCAAAACGTGAAGAGGACATTTTTTGGTAGCAGATGTTCCGAATTTCAAAAGGTTAGTACCAGTTTCGGAAAGAGGCAGACCACACGAATTTCTACACACGCCAAGTTCCGCGTCTGCGAAGCAGCGGGTAAATGCTAGTATATAATATGGAGTTACGAATTTGATATGAACATTTAGTCAAATCATTTACATCGTTGCTAGCACGGCAAAATTTAAATAAAACATTAGATTCTATGAGCGATAAGCGTGGCCAGGGCGTAATTTGTGTGGATTTGAATTTTTGTTGCGGTGAAAGGAATTTCGTTTAAGGACATTACCATTTGTCATCTTGCTTGACTATATAATACGCACGTTGAACCTTGTTCGTTGTTGAACAGGCCTGGATGGAAATGCAGGGTAGCGTATTGGAATCATTGCTATTCATTATGCTAATGAATAATTGTGTTGATTGTTTTCTATCTGAAATTAGATTGTTTGCAGATGACACAATGATATATAAAAGGATCAAAACGATTGAGGACTGTAAACAGTTGCAGGGTGATCTGGACAGGATATCTAGTTGGGTTGATAAACATGGGATATATATAAATGCAAAGAAGAGTCAGCTTATTAGATAAACAAATAAAAAACAAAGGTTAATTATGAATATAAGGTGGGGAAAGAATTGCTTGCTAAAGACTTGAAATGTAAATATCTTGGCATTACATTTGATAACAAGCTTAACTGGGCAGGACACATTGAACAGGTGGTAGGAAAAGGTTTCAAAATTCTGCACTTGTTGGAGAGTGATGAGGGGATGCATGAGAGAAGTAAAGGAATTGGGTTACAAAACTTTGGTCAGACCATTGTTCGAATATGGTTGTGTAGTATGGGACCCACATTTTGCGTATCAAATACAGGAATAAGAGAGAGTGCAAAAAAGGGCTGCTAAATTTGTTTCTTGAAATTATAGCAGGATGCAATCAGTGACAGATATGATAAAGGAGCTGGAATGGGATTCATTGCAAGACAGGAGGAGGATGAGGAGGGTCATGGGAGTGTGCAGGGTGTATACTGGCGATGAGGCATGGAAAGATATTGCAGTAGGTATGAAAAGTAGTACTCCAATATAGCACGTTATTAAACAGTTGGGAAGCCATTTGTGTACGACGAAAGAATAATTATGTCTATCACATTTTGTGAGGTGTTTCCAGTGGGGTCACACTAAAAATAGGATATATTAATTCGCAAATTTCATCTATTATAGCGTCAAGTGACAATGTAATTACTTAATTATAAGGGTTAGGGGATAAGGAGCCGGGGTAGTAGCTGGTAGGCATCTTAGTACATACCATACAGCAGAGATCGGAAACCATGCCGTCTGTGCTACGTTCTTTGCTACCACTGCGGCGATTGGTGCAGCTGATCTGGAATTTGTCATTGGGCTGATCAGAACGGCTGGGTTGAATACTGCTGCTCTTGTTGACACATTGTGGTTGGGTGGCGTTGTTGCTGGTGCCATTCACTGCGCGGCGGCCGGGTGTTCTTTGGACTGTTGGGTTGATCTCTGTGATTTCTGTAAGTCTGATTCTGCTACTGTTGACTGTTAACAATCCAAGCTGTTGAGTGGGATGAAGGCTGCTGATGGTCTCACGTTCTGTGTCCAGGGCTGCGGAGAAGACAATAGCGAACTGTGACGTCGTCCAATGGTGGTTGGTTGTTCGCCATCATTCAACGGCAGGTTGAACACGGGCAATGGGAGCTAGACGTCTGTTAGGAACTTTCAATGAAAGGTACAGTTTTTCTGCTGCCAGTTGTTGTCTCAGGAAGTGTTAATATGGAGTGAGCTGGATCGGTGGTGACCTAGGCAGAAAAAGTAAGAGTTGGAATGTAGCGAATGTACAATTCGCATGTAGTGGAATGAAATAATGGATTTGTTTACTAGCTCCATCAAGATTCTTATTTAAAAAAAAAAAAATGAACCAGGTAATTTCGCTAACGGTGAGATTAAACCTTATGAGTAACTTGTCAGATCATGACATGCAAATGATAGAAACCATATTCACTCTGGGAGCACAAGTGATTTAAATTCCAAATAAATAAAAGAAAATTATAAAATTAAAAAAAAAACTTCAGGCCTATATGATAAAAGCATGAAAATAATGTCTCCATAATCATACACAGATCGAATTTTTCCAAAATCATCTAGAAAGAAATGAGTCTTTTTGAAGCCTCAAGCTCAGATCGGGGCTATAATCTAGAACGAGCTTATTAGTAATTATTAACAATACTTTCGTGATTGTGTGAATTCAAGTATGATTACTAATAAATGACTGTTGTGGACAGATATATGTTACTAATTTTGTTAATAAAATTACAACTTAAAAACTGTTTCTTACATATTTTTGAATGTTTTTAATTGCCATCCCAAATCCCGAGATTATCCCGGCCATCACATCATGTGAAAATATCATGTCGGGGTCTCCAATCCTACTGGCTATCTTTCATTATTATTTCACCCATAACAACAGTCAATAGCGTTAGGCAGTGTGTGCCTTCATGCCAGAACCCACTGTCTAAACTTAAACACGCTCAATTTTATACCACTCCCACATCCCTCATACACACTCTTATTCATCTCGATTACTCCCATCACTCTCAATGCTTCCTAAACTTTCTCTCTACAGATTCCGTCATTCCTTCTCAATGTTCAAAAAGTCGGTTAGTTCCTTTCCAAAGTCAGCTACACCAGCTATAATATGAGAGTACTTATCAGTGAAACAATTTATTATTAAAATAAACTACGTCATTACAAAACTACAGCCAACGGCACGCATCAGAAAACTTCATGACCTGCATTCCTGGACCGTCATGATGTAGTAAGTTGTGAGGATAGTTAAGTTTACATTTTCAAGACGATTAGTTTTAATGTTTTTTAAACTGACACTTTTTTATTCAAATACTTCAGAATTATGATCAATTACTATAAAACTTTTTTCACCAAAATGCCGCTACAAAACACATGAAAGCTCATTCGGTTTATACGAGACCTACACTCTTGTTACCAGCATTGGAGTGGCAAACGCGAGTTTTTGCTGCGCATTTTCATCCTTCCATCATCCAATGAGGGTATTCTTTTTTTCATGAGAAGCGTACATGAAGAAGACTCTTTATCGTTGCAGAATCCCAGTCGGTGCAGGTAGGCTACGTGGTGTTACTTGCTACTGTAAATTAATCTCTATTTTTCTGTGTCATAATAGTGTGTAGGAATATGATATTCCTTTTGTGCCGTATATTAATTTTTGTTATTAATAACTGGCGCTGTTAGATCTGCTGTTGGATATTTCTCTGCAATTAATTCACTCTTGCTATTTCTTCCCTATATTAAATCAAATTAAATTTGCAATGGAGCGCATGCTCCGGTGGCAATTTCCCTAAACACCCATCTTCCCCCTTTTCTGCATCCACCTTATTTACCCTTTACAAATTTTAACTTTAAATTCTTTCAACGTTTTTGGCAAATTATTCATCATTTCTCTTGGTAATTTATTCCGATCCCTGACACCCTTACCTACAAAAGAGGATCTTCCTACACCCTTGTTCCTGAAATCGAGTGCAGCTTGTGGTCATGCTCATCTTTTCCCTTCCATGCATTATTTTCATTTCTTACACCAATATCTTTCCATGTCTCATTACCAATATACGCCTTGTAACTCCCAGGACGCTCTTCACCCTCCTCCTGTCTTCCAATGAGTCCCATTCCAGATCTTTTATCATGTCTGTTACTGATTGCATTCTGCGATAATTTCCAGAAACAAATCTAGCAGCCCTTCTTTGCACCTTCTCCAACTCCTGTATTTGATACTCAAAATGTGGGTCCCATACTACACTACCATATTCGAGCAATGGCCTGACCAACGCTTTGTAACCCAATTCCTTTACTTCTCTCGCACATCCCGTCATCACCCTCTCCAACAAATGCAGAATTTCGAAACTTTTTCCTATTACCTGTCGAATGTGATCTGCCCAGTTAAGCATGTTATCAAATGTAAAGCCCAAATATTTACATTTCAAGTATTCAATAAGCAATTCTTTCCCCTCCTTATAATCATAATAAACCTTTAGTTTTTTATTTGTGTATCTAATAAGCTGACTCTTCTTTACATTTATCTTTGACACTAATGCATTTTTTGGCTGTTTTGACAGTTTCTATGGGTCTCAATCATTTGATATGGGTTATATTTGCGTAACTAATATAGTCACGCTGTGACGATAAGATAAAATTAGATAATACGAGCGGAAAAGAAGTTTTGAGTGTTGAACTATTTTATTGTGTTGACATCAATTTCGAACGGAATGTTATTATCATTATTTGTTTGTTTTGTTTTGGTATATGGCATTTAAAATGAGAATGTTTGATCTAGAATAAATCTTTTTTAGTGTTTGATACTAAATTCTTGTGCGTAAAACATTTAGTTATATACTCTCATTAACATAACCGAATTTCCGAATATGTAATATTCTGTTGGAAACCATTTGGCTTTGTTGCTTTTCCAGAAATGTATGTACAAGACATAAAGAACGGCGCCTGCATGCCCAACGTGAAACCCTCCGTGCTGAAGGAGTCCGCTGCGACGGCTTGGGTTGATGGCGCCAATGGTCTAGGACCGGTCGTCGGCAACTTCTGCATGCAGCTTGCCATCCGCAAGGCGAAAGACGTCGGCGTCGGATGGGTCGTCGCCAAAGGTGCTCATACCAGTTCTGACTGATCCAGCCAGACTTGTTATCTTTCCGATATTTTTTTTTTTTTTTTTATTTGTAACATGCATGACAACTTTTCAGGCAGTCATTCAAGCATGAGATTTTTTAATTATTCTATTTAATAGTCATTAACATTATTCTCTATTGAGGCAGTCATGGTATCCTAAAGCTGCAACAACAACATCAGAAACCATCAGAATTGTGGTGAAATGGGGTGTTTCTGGTAATCGAAACTGCCCTGCCCCTATCTGTGATAGGCAATGACTCCTGTATCTGATAGAAAAAAATACTATACTATATATATTTTTGCAGGTTGTAATCATTTTGGAATGGCGGCACATTATTCAATGCAGGCACTTGAGGCTGGAATGATTGTAAGTTTCAATTATGAAACCAGGAATATCAATAATGAATACTATTTAATTTTTTAAAAAATAGTCTTTTCTGGCTTTCAGGGATTGTCTTTTACAAACACATCTCCACTATTGAGCCCTACTCGTTCAACACAAGTGAGTATTAAGTTTCATAATAAAAGACAAATTCTATAGGTAAATGCTGACAGACCACTTTTGCCTTAGCAGTAAAATGTACGAAATCAAGTAAAACATGTAAATCTAAATGTGACTGATCTTTTATTAAAAAAAAAAGAAGAAGAATTGTCTTCCTATTGTAACTCCCCCAATTTATTGACCTTCTGATTCTCAAGAAACCACATGATCTGTAGTTAAGTTCCTCTAAAATTCTTAAGATCATAAATCACTAGTTTTAAAATGGTTTTTGGGCTCTATATCTACCTCAGGAAACTTTAATATTTATATCTTTTTGCAATCACTATTGTATTTATTTCTCAAATGGTAATTTTTTTTCCATCCGTACACCAAATTTGCAGTTGGAGGAAACAAAGTAAAAATGAGAAAGCTATATGGCCTTTCCCACTAATTTAGCATACAATTATACTGGTTGTCTTTATGAAGTTGTTTTTCCAGGGTGAATCAAATACTCTGTATGTATTCTGGTTTTTCCTTGATTTCTTGATCCTTGATCTGTTTCTTACTATCACTTTGCTCACCATAGTTGAAGACTGTAATGAACGAAAAACATTTCAGACCTGCAAAAACGTATACAATATTTCGGTTTTACATCTTATCCATATGATAAAGACCGAGTCATATGGTTTGGAACGTGTGTACATGCCATAGTTTACCACATGACTCATGTGGTAAGATTCTGCACTTTCACACCTTCAAATCATATGGCTCATTCCCTACCACATGAATTAGGAGTAAACCCAAAATATTGTATATGTTTTTGTTTGTCGCATATGTTTTATACTTGTCGCAGCCTTCAACTTCGTGAGTGATGAGTCATTGTCCCTATGCTTTGTTTTTTATTTTACCATTTCCTTTTTCCTTAAAGTCATTATTATTGCTTTGCTCTGATCAACTTCTTATCAGTTTTCTCTTGTTTAGCCTTTAACGTTTTGATCCCTATTTTTTTCTCCTGTCACCTCCCTATGCTGCTGTCTTCCAAGAAGAGAAGTTACCTAAAATACGTCACTGCAAAGAAATACACTTCATATCAATTGACGAAATATCATGCTATACCATTTCAAAAAATAAAAAAAAATAAAAAAATATTTATTTATTTTTTCAGGCTGCATTGGGTACAAATCCAGTGAGTGTGGCAGCACCAGGTAAAGATGGAGATAGTGCTGTTGTAGACATGGCTACAACTGCTGTTGCAGTAGGCAAGGTAATTTTTTCTCATTTCATATTTTTCTTGCAATCAGCTTTATTGCTGAATTATTACTTTCAGCCAATTTTGTCTTATCATTTTCTCAAATTCAGTGAATTTCATATCATCTTTTGCGAAAATTAAAAAGGCATGAGACAGGAAATATCACAAAACAGTTCTGAGGTTTGGATGTTGCTGTTTTTTTCAGCTTTTAGAGCATGAATAGCATGATCATCAACACCCTAACGCAATGCTAATCAAAAATATCAATAGTGTAGATTAGTGATAGTTTGACTGAGTTTAAAGTGATCAGTCATACTGAAAATAAAAACATAGCCACAGAATAAATAAATAATATGTCTGTCTAACAGTGAAGAAGCTAGCCAAATAAAAAGCATGCAATTTTGATGACGATATGTCATAACACATATACATTATTATTGTTTAGCTTTTTTCCTTGGTCATTATACTAATGATTAGTTTTCGCCAAATGCAACTGAAGTAAAATTTTGTTTTGACATATACTTTTTATTTATTAAATAATCTTCAGTGACCAAAATAATTTATGAGCATATATTTTAATATTGAATTATTATGTTTCTGTAAATCTATAATATGTCAGTTGTAACTACTTCTATATTACTCACAGTGTTTGCTTGCTTAATGCATTACAACTGGGAAATGTTCTAATTATGTTATAAAAAATTTAAAAAATGTTAAGTCAAAACAAAGTTTTAGATTATTCAAACTAGATGGGAATAATTCACAAGAAAAATCATAACACATACAATTTATAGAAGTAAAATGTTATTAAAATTTAAGCTATAAGAAGCAAGACTGCCTGGCTGTAAAGGCATGAGACAACTGTTATAAAAATTACACCAATCTGATGAATATTTTTAGAACACAGAAGTGTAAATATGAAACATGGAAACATAAATACACATTTACTGCTCTTTGTGTAGAATATAACAAACAGGAAATAAATACATAGCATATTGTCAAAGACAAGTTATGATATTACACTGTGGTGGGTCCTCGCAACATAAAAGTGATAATGCATCAATTTAAAGTGTCCTGTCTGGAGGCAAGTAAAGAGAACCTCACCCCTCATAGCTGGCTGAAAGGTGTTGCTACATGACTGTGCAGTCAGTTTGACCAACCAGAGTGTATTAAACTTGACTTTCAGTCACTGTCTCTGTCAAGCATGAAAAAATTTGGCTTCTAGAACTCGTTTGGAAAAAAGTATACCTGGACTTGTTTGCAGCTTCACCTAGGGCCTCACTAACGCTGATTCCCAAGTGACTAGTAGAATAAAACCTTACTTCTATACAGCTGAAGGAAAATGATGATATTCCACTAAACTAGATGATGTGTGTACAGGTTTTTAATTGTATAAACTGCTCTCGGGTGACTAGCCGAGTCAAGAGTGCGTTGCTACACGATATTTCGGCGACTAGATTCATTGCCGCCATCTTCTGGTGAAGGTTTTTAATTGTTTGCCAGTGGAATCATAGTACCTGATGTACTTTGACCTACGATTAATATGCAGGAACAATTTTAATACAGCATAATATTCAGCAGTGAAACATTTCACTTACTGTTCAGCTCATAGCTCTACTTCATTTGTGGGAATACTGCAGGAGGACATTAACCTGCTCAGACCTTTTAGATATATGCAAGGGTACAATCGAGATACTGGTTTAAAATGTAACAGAATGAATTTTTATATATATTGTTAGCTTATTGTGCCATGACAGATATAAAATAAATCCAATTATTTGAAAAGCCCATGCAGAAAACTTTCTCCACATCAGATATCGACCACAGATGACACAAACTTTTGTAAAACAGCTTTGTTGCAGCAGCTAAAAAGATTGGAGTCTTCTGTAGAGCCATTTGTAGGGTGGATTAGTAAAGTTCCATGCATAGAGGTGATGCTGTCAGTATGGAAGAGACTGGCTGACAAACAGTTGTTCACCAACTTTTGTGCAAAGACTGAGTGTAGAGCTCATATGGTATACCCCTCTATCCAATTGGATGTCTGTATGTTGGACATTATCCACTATCTTCAAGGAACAGTCACATTCAGAACCATAAACATCACAGCATTAAATAACATTGAAGCATACAAATGCTCTATAACACCATTTCTCCTGTTTTCAACCTGAGGATCAGTAAAAATGTCAAAAATAATTCTACAGGCTTATTGACAGTTCTTAGTTCTAGGAACTGGAACATCTAAGAACTGTCTTCAGGCTGAATGGTTACACTGAAAGGCAGATAAGAAGAGCAATTGATCGCAACCCGGAGAAAAATCCAGTCAAACAGGAAGAAACGCCTGAGGCCACCGCTTTTCTGCCTTTCGCCGGAAACACCTCGGGTAAAATGGCAGAATTCTCGCACAGCATGGAATTAAATGTTTTTACCAAACACCTGCTAAAATTTGGGACTACCTCCACACAGTTAAGGACGATCTTGGCCTCAGAGTTCCTGGAATTTACAGCACATCCCGTGCAAGTGTGGAAAGTGCTACATAAGTCAAACCATCTGCACTGTACAAAACCGGTGTGAAGAACACAAACGCTACCTTCACCTGGGACAGTATAGCAAGTCAGCTATCACCGAGCATGTGTACAACCATGGCCACAGGGTTTACTTCAAAAATGTTACGATATTGGCTAGGACCTCATACTTTTGGGATTCCATAGTTAAAAAAGTGATTGAAATTCAATTGGCTGATACCTACAACAGAGATAGTGGGCTATGTCTTAGCGAGGCATGGAAACCAGCCTTGGCAACTCTAGCAGAGAGTGTGGCACGCATGTTCAGCACCCGCCACAAGCGGCCCAATTTAAAACTCCTCTGCCCGCAACGAACAACTGTAGGCCTGCCCACTCACTGCCAGCCGCCGGGCGCAGGCATCGGAGAGAGCCATTGTCCTATATAAGGAAGTGCAGCATCTGGGCTGTCTCGTATCCAACGGTCAGCCGACCCATGCAGATGTCTCAACACCTGATGAAGATGACGGAGCTAGTCATCGAAATATTGTGTTTTCAAAACACTGTCTGGCGGTACACCCATGAAGACTTCATTTCAAGTATACGCTGGGAAAGTCTCCGTTCTTATGCTTGAGTCATTTTAAATTTTTACATAAATGTCCATAAAGACTTTAAAGCATTAAAAACTCTCAAAACTACCACCAAAATATCCAAGACATACAGATTTTAACTAAACCCTTTTATATTTTCCATTCCATGAAAATAGACACATGTTTTCTAATAAATGCCTCATCACACATTACCACTGAAAATAATGTAATTGGAAGTAAAGATCTAAGTTTTATTTTAACAATGATTTCAACGTAACACAGTGATGTAAAAGAGACATAATTATCAAATTCTTTTCTCAGTTCAGTATAAAATCTAAATTTATGCATTGGCAGATTGAAATCCAGCGGAGAAAAGGAGAACCAATTCCTACTGGTTGGGCTCAGGGTCCAGACGGGAAGGACACAACAGATGCTGAACTTGCATTCAATACTGGATGCCTTATGCCTCTTGGAGGAAAAGAAGTAACTTCGGGTTATAAGGGTTATGGCCTAGGTCTCATTGTTGAGATATTTTGTGGTATCCTTGCGGGTAAGTAGGTGTGTGAATCCATTAATTTAAGATTCTAGTTGCTGCTTCAGTACTTAGGGACAAGAAAGCTTTTAATTTATTAATTACTTCGAGCAGTAGTGGATCCAGGGGAGGGGGGGGGAGAAGGGGTCAGGGGGCTCAAGGCCCCCCCCCAAAAAAGTATCTAAGTCCAAGACAGAATTTTGGAGACCTTTCCTTTTTAGCTCTACTGATTTTTTAATGGGGGGAGGTGTTTTACTATAAAGCCTACCCCTGCCCAACTCAAGCCCCCCCAAAACGAAATCTGCTCCTGCCACACCCCAAACTAAAATCTGCTCAAGTATCCCCCCCAAACCAAAATCCACCCAAGCCCTTCCAACCAAAATCCTTGATCCGCCCCTAACTTGGAGTAAACCTGTGATCACTTTTTGGCTATGGCCACAGGTCTAGTACAGTTCCCAGGTGGCAAATAGTTTCAGGTAGGTAAATGTCTTCTGTGTGTGGGACATAGATTTTCAACCTTTTTCTGCCTGCCGCCCCCTTTTCAAAAACAAAAATTGCTCACATATCAAATAAAAAATTACTCTTCGCCCCTTTTTCAGGAAAAAAAAAGAACACATTGATCAGTGGCGTAGCTAGGTCAACAAGGGCCCCGGTGCAAAAAATTTATTTTGGGCCCTCAGGCCAGACGGGCGACCATTTTTTTTGCTCCGTGTGCCGGTATAGGCCGCCTTAGCTGAGGATGGGGGCCCTTGAGTTGTCCTTAGGGGCCCCACTGAGCAGCGAGGGCCCTTAGTGGGGGTCTTCCTGTGTCTCAGGGGCTCCTTTAGACGACGGTAGAGCTAAAAAAAAAAAGGTCGCCAGTTTGCCGAGAGGGCTTGTGGGCCCTCTCTAAACTGCGATTGGGGGCCCCCAGAGATGCGCTTTGGGGCCCCTGGAGGTATGCTTGGGGGCCCCCTGAGCGTAGGGGCCACGGTGCACTGCACCGCCTAGCCCCATAGTAGCTACGCCACTGACATTGATTCCCCTTCTTATAATAAATAATTTAACCTATAGTACTCCAACTATTTTGCTTATAACCCACTTTTTGAAAAAAGTTATTCAATGGCTCCACTCTTAGGCAAACTGTATATCATCATGTGCAGAAAAGGAATGTCAAATTTCTAAAATTACTTAATTGAAAGATGTAAATAATATTGAAGTTCCTGCATTCTGCTATTGAAAATCTGTTGTTTTTTTCTTAGCTAATAAATTTACCGACTACACTAAATCATCTTTGGTTATATATGATCATGGAAATTCAATCAAATCTTCTTTGATGCAACCCTTCAAGGATAATACAGTACTGGAAATCAAGGGGGCAATGGATGGTCCGCAACACCTCTTAATTTTCCTTGGACACTTGTGGGCCGCACTGCCCTGATTGAGAAACACTGGTCTATAGTAACCTGTTTTTGAGACTCAGATTTTTAATATGAAACCTGAACTGATCTATTTCTTGAATTTGATCATTTTTGGACATCTGAAGTTGATTTAAAACAAAAATGCTTTGCACTGAGGGTAAACTGTCATGAAATGAATTTTTATGGGCAAAAAAAAAGTAGTATTTAGGGTCCCGAGTTATTACACCATGACATTATTGGACCTACGGATGATGATTGAAACAAAAATACATTATCAAAAAGTGACAAAAATGAGTTTCAGGAGAAATAAATTAGTTATATTAGGATTATATGTCATGATCATGTGACCTAATATTGCTGAAATATTAACTTGACCTGTATTGGTTGTTTTAATAGAAACAGAATAAACTTTAAACTTAGGAAATGATTTCAAACTGAAATGAAACTGTAGAAGCAAACAAAATTAAAAGAAGAAGTAAATATCATTAGTCTTCTTGCACCATAATGCCTGACTACACTGGAGTCACTAACCTCTTAGCAAAAAACCAGCCGAAACAAATTACTTTTAATACTAGGCATAAAAGAAACAATTTAATAGTAACTTCAAACCATGGAGGTATCAAAAAAGTTCTAAAATCGAACAATCTGTAGATTCATTTACCATAATAACAATCCTCATGAAATGGTAAAACATATTGGTATTTGAAAGAAGAGAGATTAGAAAGTAAAAAAGTAAGTTGTCAAAAAAAAAAAAAAAAAAAAATAAAAAAAAATCAATTTTAGTGAAATGAAAATGCTAAAATCTAAAATACTGTCATGATCTTTCACACTCCCATTTGTTTTTTGTCACAAATGGAAGATGATTTTATTATTTAGTCTTGACAATTAAAAGGATACATGTTTGAAACCTAAACCACCTAATCTGCTTTCTATAGTTTCACAGATTCACGTTTTGTAAGTGGTGCAATAGCTGCATAGTAAGAGAGGATTCAAATTTAAGTTTGTTGTTTGTTTATAAAATAGTATAGGCAGCCAACACTCTTATTTTTAAGTATAGTTTCCTTTCTTTTAAATCTATCATCTTTCTGATACATTACATATTCCTTCAAAAATTGTTATGCTTATCAAATTGTTTTTAACCAGCAAGTTTATTTCACTTCTAGGTACTTGGATTTTTACAGTATTTGCTAATCAGACTGTCTATTGGTTTAAGATTGAAAATATTTGATAGTAGTGAAGCAAGTTCCAGTCGCAACATCCCGGCACTCTATTTTCCATTTTATTGATAATTATTATCTTAAATTCTTTGTGAATAATTTCCCCAACCACCTACTTATGCCCTTTATGAATTTTAATTTTAAATTTGTTCAGTGTTTTTCATCTAATAATCAACACTTTGTTCTATGCTTGGATGCATTTCTACTTCACTCATACCTATCACATAAATAACACTGATCACTGAATGATTGAAAAAGTAATACTTTGTATTAGTCAATGCTAGAAACTTCAAGTTTTGTTTATTTTATGAGACACTAAGTATAAAAAATAATTAAAATTCGTATACCCCATTGTTGCCAATAACTGATATCATTCTCAATCATTTCTACAAAAACTCTTCAGCTAATTGGTACACTGACAGTAGTCTCAATGAAAGGAAGTGAAGGATGAATTTATGTATCAACATGCTCTAGCTTTTAAGTTTGTTATTGCCTTTATTCTCCATTCTATTTTTACACTGTTACCACTTTTAAACAATTGAAAACCCCCATATGTACTGTTGTATGACTACAATGAGGTTTACTATACCATTTTGGAAGAATATATCTCTTCTCCAATGGTGATGTAATGGAAATTGCCAACAGATCATGCACTCCATTGCAATTAAATGAAATTAATCTTAGCTCAACCAATTATGTCTATTTTGTTAGTGGATCCTCTCATATTACATATATCATGATGGCTTCTTCCTGGGTAAAATATTCCGGAGGTAAAATAGTCTCCCAAACGGATCTCTGGGTGGGGACTGCTCGGGGAGGAGTCATCAGAATGGACAGAAACATTCTACGTGTCGGAGCGTGGAATGTTAGAAGTTTGAATAGAGCAGGTAAGTTAGAAAAGTTTAGGTGAACATTCTAGTCAACCAGTTGCATCAGTTAGGTTTAACCGAGCATGGTGGTGTAATGGTTAGCA
The DNA here is from genome assembly GCA_031002005.1 of Vandiemenella viatica. Lineage (NCBI taxonomy): Eukaryota > Metazoa > Arthropoda > Insecta > Orthoptera > Morabidae > Vandiemenella > Vandiemenella viatica. The sequence goes on from JARYHS010009186.1 coordinate 199,889,701, forward strand.
TTCTGGCCTCGCATTCGGGAGGACGGCGGTTCGAATCCCCATCCGGGCATCCAGATTTGGGATTTCCATGGTTTCCCAAATCACTCCAGGCAAATGCCAGGAATGCATGGCCGAATTCATTCCCCCCCCCCCCCATCCTTTCCCGTCTCTAAAGACCTCATTGTTAAGAGACGTTAAGAAGTTTTAAAAAAAATCAGATTTATTTAACCATGACCATGATTTTGACAATCATAAGATCGTCTTCTTCAGAAGGACTCACGGAATTACATATACTCTTGCGATGTGCACTTATGTCAATGGTTATAGTGTAAATTTTAAAACTTTCAAAATTTTAAGTTAGAAAACTTAAAAAGGGAGATGGAATGACTTGAATTAGATGTTGTTGGGATTTGTGAGATGCACAGGATTTTTGGTCTGGGGAATATAGGATAATTAGCACACAAGCTGTCAATGGAGTCACTGGTGTAGGATTTGTAATGAATAAGAAAGTAGGGAAATGTGTGAGTTATTATGAACAGTTTAGTGATAGGATTATTTTGATGAGGTTGGAAACTAAGCCCATTCCAACCACATTAGAACAAGTGTATATGCAAACGTCACAGGAAGATGACGAAGAAATAGGGAAAATATATGCTGAAATTGAAGAATTAATCCAATATGTGACGGGGGAGAAAAATCTAATAATCATGGGTGATTGGAATGCAATAGTGGGAGAAGCAAAAGAGGAAGTTTTGGTCTAGGAGAAAGAAATGAGCGAGGAAGCGGGTTGTTAGAATTTTGTGAAAGATATAAGCTAGTGTGACAAACACACTGTTTAAGAACCATGCAAGAAGGCTATACACCCGGAAACGTCCTTGGGATACAGGCAGATATCATCTAGATTATATCATGGTCAAACAGAGATTCAGGAATCAAGTTCTAGACTGTAAAGCATACCCAGGAGCAGACATAGACTCTGACCATAATTTTATAGTAATGGAGTGCAGGCTGAAATTCAAGTGAATAAGGAAGCAGTATAAGCAGAACAGACTGGAAGTGAACTGAAACAAACTAGTAGTAGAGAAAAATTTTCAGAAATGATAGACTAAGGCCTAAGAAGTAACTCTGAAAGGAGATGAACCGAGGACGAATGGAATGCATTAAAGACTGAAATAATAAAAGCTGGTAAAGAAACATTAGGCTTTAGGGAACAAGCTGCCCGAAAACTGTGTATCACAGAAGAAATTTTGGAGCTGATGGAGCATAGCAGAAGGTCCAAAACTGATCAGGATGAAGCAGGAAGAGAGCAATACAGGCAATTTAGAAATCAAGTAAATAGGAAATGCAAAAAAAAAATCAAAGGATAAATGGCTAGAAGAAAAGTGTGAAGAAGTAGAAAAGGAAATAAATAGTTTTAGCTGTGATTGATTTTATTCTTCAGTCACAATTTCTCTTCTGGAAACCTAATGCTTTATTAATATTTTTATTTTAAATCCTTTGAAGTGCTTTGTTCAGCAGCCATAAGCAATTCTGGTCCTCTTAGACTCTGTTCCTACAACTTATGACTTTTCTACTCCCTTGCACATAAAATCAAGTGCTATTATATGGTCTTCTTCCCTTCTACTAATTTTTTTTGCCCACTTACTCACTCTCTTGTTAGATTTCTTTCATCCCCTCCCTGTACCCCCATTACCATCTTCCAATCAATTTGCAGTTTCAGGTTTAGGTTTAATTAATCACAGATATCCACATGCTAATTTTGATTGCTATTGAAAGCTCAAAACAGTAGTTACTACAACCTTTGAATCTTATCTTTTCTTTTTTAATGTAACCCATTTTAGGTTCAGCATATGGTCCAAATATTCGGCACTGGATGCAGTTTACATCTGATCCACCAAATCTTGGACAGTGTTTCGCTGCAATTGATCCAAATTGCTTTGCTCCAGGTTTCCAAGATCGCATGGAAGATTTAATCACACATCTTAGGAACATGACACCTGTGAGTAATGGTATTTGGAATATTAGCAAAGCCAGTGAAGTTTTAAGAAACTCACAATTTCTTATCAAACTTCATATTTACTTTAAAACTAAGGAAGGATAGGGAAATATGACCCAACACTTACCACAGATGAAGGCGGCTGAGACGACAAACAAAAAACAAACACAAGAGAAGCGCAATATTTCGGCCTACAGCAGCCTTAAACGTGCAGAAGTTGAAGCACCAGGCGGCGTCACATGTGTACACATAGACGGCTGACTGGTGATATTTACTTTGCAATATAACAACTGGGTAGCGTAGCACATTTATGAAGAAAAATGTTTATTCCTCAGACTGCAGTCATATATAATAATAAATAACATATTATTTTTATTTTAGCAATTTCGTAAGCCTTCATATGATCTGTAATTAATCCTGTTACTTTGTCTCAAAAATTATGTTATGTTTTCATTTAATTTATTGCTGCACTACAAATTATTATTAAGATTGCCTAGTACAAGTCATTTAACATTATAGCTTTATTCTAAACAAAATAAACCAAACACCCACCACAGATGATGACATAAGGGCTGCAATGGACACATAAATGTGTACTCTCTTTAGTCCTTAATAACCTATAAAATTGAGATATGTGGTAAGGGGATCTGATGTGTGCACACTGAAACTCGCCACATGAATCAATTGGTGAATCTCAGAGTGTACACATGTGTTTCCCTTGCCATATGTCTCACTTCTAAACATTGTTAATACTTATGCTCAAATATTGTGAAGTTTATTCATGTTTATATGTTAATCATACCTTCATCTGAGGGTGAATGATGGTTTTACTTTCTCTACTTTTATAAAAAAGATAAAAAAAATAATATTTGTACAATAAAAGGGTTTCACAGTGTTCTGTATTCATTGTTTTTTGATAAAAAAAAATCTGCATCTGCCACCCACAACAAAATAACACACTTCTGGGATAATACAAGTTCAAATTCTGTCTACCCTCATTTCCTTCAAAATTAAAACGACATCAGAGAAATGGACCCTCAAAATATCCCAGAAGTATGAAATTTTTATGCTTGGAATCATGGCAATTTTTATCAGTAAATTTATTGTTATTTATGTGGAAAGGAAAAAGAAATTATATACAACACTCACGAAAGTTGAAGGGAGTAGGGCAGCACCAACACGAGATAATATACAAACACACAAAAACATAATATTTTGGGGTTAACCCTTTGTCAAGTTGAAAGAAACATGTGGCTGATCTCACGCAAGCCTCACAGTCAACACAGGCACACACAGAATGAACTAGTCTGTTGATGTAGTGGGAGAAGTGGCGATAATATAACCACAAGTATTACTCACTAGAAAAGAAAATGGGACAGTTAAAAAGAGAGATAAAATAAATTTTGAAACAAGGTATATATATATGTGTGAATCTATTGTATTAATATAAAATTGAGACCTGGAGGTGTCTACAAACATACAGTACTTCAGGGTTAACCCTTTGTCAAGTGGAAAGGAACATTGTTGTTATTACAACCAACAATAATTAAATGATTGCATTTTAATATAATGCAGATCAACAGTTGTTATTAATCTATTTACCATGTAATTTAAAGATGCAGTTTTCTATCATATTGAACCTATCATATAATCACCCCCTCAGACACTAGGGTTAGCTACTTTCTTTTCAACCCATATCAATAATTGGCAAGACAAAAAAAGAAACAGGTAATGATCACCAGGATGCCTTTCACTAGAAACAAATGTTTGTGCAAAACATATATGTGATTCAAAAATCATTCACTGCCTCAAAACATCAATCAGTTGGTTAGATATAACATCATTATGAACATTAAATTGTTTAGAGAGCATTTCATTCTTAAATTTAGTTTTGATTTCTGTTTTATTCATTTACTAATTAACATATTAGAGAAAGCTGAAAAATGTGTGGAAGATATAGTTGGATTACTCTATAATGTTTCATATCTTAGTTTGTTAACCAATTAATAATACAATTTTTTATAACATAAATTAATTCATGTGAAATGACAGAAAAGTTTTCCATATGGATAGGAAAGATAAAATACACCCAACACTCACCAAAGCTGATGGGAGGAAGGTAACAGAAACACAAAACAACACACAAACACAGAAAAAAACAATATTTCAATTTAACGGAAGTACATGGCTGAGCTTGCATAAGCCCTGTGTTTGATGCAGCCACTAATAGAATGAAAAAAGCTTTTCAGTTATAATAAAAAAAAAAGAGAATAAACTAATGCCTCAACTTAGATGTTCTACTTTTGTTAAAATAGAAATAGTTAATAACATCATTTCTGTATGTCATGTTTGCTTAATATTATAAGTATTTTTACCATTGTTCTAAGGCTGACCCGAACAAACCTGTACTGGTTCCTGGTGATCCGGAAACAAACCATTCACAACTTGTTGATGAGCAGGGTGGTATCCCATACCATGCGAATCAGCTGAAGGCGTGTGTAAGTGCATGTTTTTAACTTTATTGGTTTCTGATTTCTAAAAAATACTTTGTAATCTAATTTTGCCCAGAAAATATTATGTATCAGCTGAAATATCTCTTCGAAAATGACTGATTGAAATTATCCTGGTCTCATTTGATGCTTTTTTTCTGGTTGCAGGTCACCTTAGCCAAATCACTTAATGTGCAGCCAATGAAGACAGTGCCTTTGACCCACAAGTAACATCTAACATCTGCTTACACCAATCTGCATAACAACACTGAAGTAGACTGTGGCTAATAAACAATGATTACTTCATTCTATGTTATCAGTTAGATGTGTTTCTGTTGTGTACAGGAAGATGAAATGGAGTGCTATTTTAATTAATAGGTAATATGTCCAATAAAATTGAAGAAATGTTCCAGTTAGAACCATTACATCTTCAACTGTAGTAGTTACAATCTTTTAATAAATAAAATAGTTTTATCTGTAAGATAGAACCACTTCTAATACACCTTCCTGTGTTATAATACATTCACACAGTTTGAGCACAAAACTGTATATAATAGAATAAAAATATTTCAATCATTTCATTTGATAACAAGCTTAACTGGACAGGTAGTAGCAAAAAGTTTTAAAATTCTGCACTTGTTGGAGAGAGTGATGAGGGGATGTACGAGAGAAGTAAAGGAAGTGGTTTACAAAACTTTGGTGAGACCATTGTTTTAATATGATAGTGTAGTATTGGATCCACATTGAGTTTCAAATACAGGAGTTGGAGAGGGTGCAAACAAGGGCTGCTAGATTTGTTTCTGGAAATTATCGCAGAACGCAATCAGTAACAGATATGATAAAAGAGCTGGAATGGAGTTTATTAGAAGACAGGAGGGTCATGGAAGTGTACAAGGCATATATTGGTGATAAGGCATGGAAAGATATTGGTGTAAGAATTAAGATTAATGCATGGATGGGAAAAGATCACCATGACCACAAGCTGGCACTTGATTTCAGGCACAAAGGTGTAGGAAGATTCTCTTTTTTAGGTAAGGGTGTCAGGGATTGGGATAAGAAAAATTATGAACAATTCACCAAACATGTTGAAAGAATTTAAAGTTAAAAATTGTAGAGGGCAACTGTTGATGGATGCAAGAAAGGGGGGAGATGGGAAATTGGCACCAGAGTGTGCAATCCATTGCAATTTTAATTAAATAAATATTAATGCAGAAAGTAATTGTTGTGAGGGACATGGAAACAAATGGGTTTATTTCTTACTACATATGTACCTGTTTGGGAATGAACTATGTACCCAATGTCACTAAAATAACTTAGCAAAACATTACTTTCTGGATAAACTAGAAATGCAGAAGTACAGTATTTTGTAACAAGAATTGTTTGTCTGTATAGCATCAGTGGTATTATTATGCAATGTTTATTCATAACACTGAACCTTTGGGCTGAACCACAATACAAATTTTCAGAGTAAAATGAAAATGGGAGTGCAACAGGGTAGTGTATCGGGAACTGATATTCCGTACTGATGGTTTTCTGTCAATAGTTAGGTTGTACTTACAGACTATTTTGTAAGACCAATAACTGGAATTTAATTCAGCTTTGTTCAAGAGGCAAGAGACAATAAAGTTTCTGACAAAAAGTGGCTGGCCAGGTGTTAGAGTTCTTAAGAGTATAGTATATAAGCAATATAAAAATAGGTGAAAGAGAGAACAGATGTGTCACAGCCTAGAGTATTAAAACCACTGTTGATCAATATTCTAATGAATATTGAATTTTGTGGTTTACAATCAGAAGTTACATTATCTGCAGATGTCACAATGTTGTACAATAGGATTCAATTTAATTGAGTGAAGTGGAATCTCGGGTTGCAATTCTCCCAGTCATCTATTTACCCCATTTTTTTATTATTATTATTATTTATTTTTATCTTATATTTTTGAATCCAAATTCCCCCATTCATCTACTTTTGTCTTTTACAAATTTTAATTTTAAATACTTTCACCACTTTTGGTAAATTATTCATAAAGGATTAAAACAAGAGAGTATTGTAAACAATGACAGAAATATCTGGACAGGATATCTGGTCGGGAAGATCAATATGGAATGGAGATAAAAGTCAAGAAAAGTTGGCTTATTATGTAAAAGCTAATTTTAGCTTGGTATTCACCCTGAAGGTTGATTGTATCTTTCTGAAGGAGGTATATATAACCTGGTATTGGGGTTAGGGTGGCCATTTCCTTTCCTCCTTACCTAAACTACCCTGGTAATAATAACAGGTAAAGGGGATCTACATTTTAATGTGGAACCCAAATCACAGAAGCATTCTGGCATAGTCCACATACATAAAGCAAGCTTTATAAGAGGTAAAGATTGTGTTAAGGGTCAATGAAAATCGCTGTTGAGACAGGGATTCGAACTGGGAACCTTTTGATCTCCAGTCAGGCGCCTTCAGCACTGAGCCACCAGACCACTTGTTTATTATGTACACAATTAAAAATATATATATATATTTTATATGGTTAGAAACTGGAGGAGGAATTGCAGGTGGTGATAAAATGCATGAGCAGACACATATAAGAATATAAAATGTACAGTGTTATAAAGTGAATGACAAATAAATTTGTAAGAATTTTGTTGAAATTACTATTGGAATAATAATAATAATAATGAGTGATGGGTTAAATGGTAGGACTTTATTGGTGTTTGAGGCCAGGGAGGTATCTAGTATCCAGGATATTTTGGTATTCTAATTCTCATATCTGAACTTCTGATGCAGAGGTAATTTAGGAGAAAACTCTTATTGCTCTCATGGTGAAACAGTCATTCAGATTGTTAGACTCATGTAATTGGCATGTTCTGCTACTGTAAGGTATAAGTTGCAGGTATAGGTCTGTCTGTGGCCATTCATTCTATCTGATAGTTATTTTGGAATGAGGCCTTTATATGAAGTAGTAAAGTGGTGGGAATTTAGTTGGTATGAGTATAAGATGTGCATTGTTGAACACTTGGCATGCAGTATCCAGTGGTGGGGTAGGTTTCCCTTGTGGTAGGGTTGGAAAATTTCATAGTGTGTGGATGCATGGTGTAGGTTTTGCAGCGAGGTCTGTTGTGTGGAAAAGATCCAAATCACAGTTTTGGAGAGTCCGAAGGAGGGTATTTGTGGACCAAGATACTTTTAAGATTGGTTGTTCTGCTGAAACATGTGCGGGGGACAGGGGGTAGAATTTAGGGTAAAAGGGAGCACATTTCTAGAAAGGAGTGAAGGAAGCATTGGGGCCAGGAGAGAACTGGGTGACAAAGTCAGGGCTACGTTTGGTTTTTGGAGGTGCTGAGCGAGAGTAGTTACATAGAGGATGGGTGATTGGATGGGAAATTTCTTTATGGTAGCAGTGGGAAATAAGGGCTTGGGATAGGTTTTGGAAGTAGAGGGAGAGAGATTCAGCATCAGAACAGATTTGTCTGTTATGGATGGCAAGGTTGTAAAAAATGGAACATTTGGTGTGGAATAGGTGGCAACTGTTGAAGTGTAAATATTACTGCAAATTAGTGGGTTTGATGGGATCTGAGGTATAAAGGGTTCCATGTTCAAGAGTGAAGTCCACATCGAGGAACATGATGCATGTGTGGGAATAAATCCAGGTGAAACTGAAGGTATGTCTATTGTTGGGGGAATTGATAAACTGTCCAAACTCACAACTTATACCTTACACTAATGGTTATGGTGAGATGCAGTCATTTTAGGGGAAAACCTCACCACTAGCTGTTCACTGATAATGCTACGTCGAGATGTGGCTCTTTCGAATCGACACTGCAATATGGTAATCCTTTAGTGTAGGTGACAGACATTGGCAACAATTTCCCACCACTATACAACCCAGAGACTTCTCATTCGCTCCAAACAGAGTTAACTGTTGAGTAAAATAATGTTTCCTTTGAGTAATGTAATACCTGTTCAAATATTTGTTTACTGCAAGAATTTCATTTTATTGTTAAATTAGTTAATTTTTGAATACCTCAATTCCGTTTACACATAAATTATTGTAAACCCATATTCATTCAACCTGTGAAACTCCTTAAGACATGTCGCATGTATTTGTCACATATAGAAACCCTAGTGTAGGGTCATGTTATATTAGTGATTGGGTATGCCCGGATGATTGACATGTGGGTTCTTTGGGGTTATCCCTATGATGCCCTATAACTTGTGCAGACATTCTTCATATATCTTCTGCTCTTGGATTCTTGCTCTTCGGACCTATCCCCTTCTTCTCTTGTACTGCCAAATAAATATGAGCATCGAGGGTAACTTACTATTACTACTATTACTATTACTCCACGATTCACTAAAAGTGTTTGGCGGAGGGTGCATTGCACCTATCAGGAAAGGTAATGGTTTGTATCTAGGGGAAGGAGTGGTCAGCTATGAGTTACTTGAAATGAAACAATGTTTCTGGAAAAGTCGCTTAATCTGTACTGAACCAGAAATCATCTACAGTCGATGTTGTACAAGATAGGGAGGTATTCTGTAACCTGTGATACTGATCCTAGGGATGAATCTTAGCCCTATAGTTCACAACTGACAGAGAATGGTAAGGTTGGTGCAGCGACTATCTATCTTCGAGGCCTAGATGTTAACTTGCTGCTCTTCAGTAAAGAAGTGAGACTGATCAATGTATTCTGGCTTGCTGGAAAAGTATTAGCTTGCGTGCCCAGCACTACACGTGTAGCTTGCAACCTGAACTGTCGATTGGCAGAAACTCAAATAACAGGACGTGCTAACTCGACGTCTGGCTGCAGTGAACTTTTCAAACCTACACGATTTCGATACTTAAATATTATACTAAATAATGTCCCGTCACAAAGGCTAAGAACTTGTTAGCAATTAGCGCCCAATAATGTATTGCCAGAAAATACCATCTCACAAACAAGTAAGAACCATTCGTTATCATGCACATAATAGTAGACTAGAGGTTTGTACAATTTATGAGTGACGAACACTAATTACACTGGTGTGAAAAACTTGAAGATGAGGTCGATAATCTAACATAACTTGGAGGAAATGAAAGAAAGTGCGGTAGCATGTTGCCAAAGGTACCCCACACACGCACAGAAAGCTAGACGTCACACCTCGTGAGATTAGCGGGAATATAGCTCGAAACGTTTCTGATCCCGCAACGCGAGTCAGTTAAGGTAACGGGACAAGACAGTGTATGGCGGTCAGCGAAACATTGCCCGGAGGCAACGCTTGGATGACTTAACAATCATCGAGAAATTGGAAAAAAATACGAAGTGTGGCTAGTATAGCCCAGAAGTTTGGAATTGCTTGGTTTCACGTGCTTGAGGAGCGATCCAAACCACAGGCACTGCTGCCAGGAGAGGAAGTGGTCGACAATGGTTTATTACAGCAGCAGATCACAACTACATTGTGCAACAGGCAAGAAAGAACCCACATCAAACAGCGGGTGCAATTGAATTCACATTTAACACCATTGAAAGTCGCGCATCACAGTGGCATGGTGACTGCTTGGCCTCTTTGCCCGACGACCATTACAATCTGTTCCGTTGACACCCTCACATCGGCGAAAAGGTGCATCAGGACTGGATCGACGAGAGGTGGGCTCGCCAGCGCTTCTCAGATGAAAGCAAATTCAGACTGAGTTGTGATTCTGCATGTACCTTCATCTGGTGATAGGTGGGAACACATAATACACCCAGGAGCATTGTCAAACCTAATCGTTTTGGTAGTCCAAGTGAAAACTGAATGTCATCTGATAAAGTTGCGGTTGCCTCATGCGGGATAGAAAGTATACAAGCAGCGTAGCGACGCTTGGGTGGGGAGCCATTCTACCAACAATACGTGGGGCAACGGGGAAATACACTCACATAAGTGACTTGATAAAGGGCATATTATTATGGCCCGGAATCGGGGAACGAGCATCTAAAAAACAGTGAGGTTGGTTGGCTGTTCACGTGTCAACGTGGAAAGTTGTTGGAGGATGGTGAAACCAAGAGCAAGCAAGAAACTGATAGACGTCCATGCCTTACAACAGAGCGTGGAGGTCGGAGATTTGTCCGCTCTGTAAATCAGGATAGTTAGCGATCTGTGACAGATCTGAGGTCAGAATGCAATGCTGGTGCAAGCACAAGTGTTTCGAAGTATACCGTTCGGTGTACATTGTTGGAGATGGGACTCTGCAGCAGCTGGACCCAATGTGTTCAATACTGATCCAACCACATCGTCAATTACGACTGCAGTTATCACTAGATCTTCGAGATAGGACAGTGTATCAACGGAAACGTCGGATAAATCACGGTTTTTTGTTACACCGTGTCCGAAAATGCCGTCTTCTGGGTGAACGGCTGCTCGAAAGATGCACCGCGCCACGGATAAAACATCACTTCAGTTTCAAAACGCAAGCTTTCTAATAATCATAGCTACTTCCGCTATTTTAATTAATAATTTTCTCTGTATTTATTTATTCCCTCTATCAACGAAGACCCCAAGTTGTTATCATCAAAGTTTTTTTAGAGAGACATTTAAAATGAATTACCATCTTGTAACGTGTCCTCTAAGGAGTTTCCAAATCTCAGCTGCTTTGTACTACTGATACTAGAATATGTAATAATCATTATTAACCAAGCTAAAAAATTATTTATCTACCCACCTCTTTCTGTATAGGCCTAACCCTCAGAACAAACTTCATTGTCTGGCATTTTTTCCTTAAGCGATACATACCATTCTGCTTGTTACTGAACTCTCAAAGTTTGTTCATCATATTCGCAAAGTCTACTAGTATTAATATGATATCTGTTTTCATTCTTAACCTAGACCTTCTTTATAACAACCCTCATTATTGTTCCATAATCTTTACGAACTTTTTTGGTACCACCTCTCCCTCCACCCTATGTTTATAATTCGTATCCAACTGTTCCTCTGTTGTTATCAGCTCACCAGCAAGATCTCATCTGACAAGAACGTCAATGCTATTGAAAGCCCGTTAATCAGCTGGTCAGTAATAATCACCTTCGGGCTACTACCAGTGGTGTCCAGAGTCACCAACTGCCATGACAAACAACACGTCTTATATAAGTAACGTCTTTAACTCCAGGATAACTCCCGTCAATGTTAGTATTAGGCTTTGACGGTCTTGGCGGAACAAATTTTCGACCAGCGCCTCCCCGGTATTTCTCTTTCAACACCATCCTCAGGTCGCTTTCCATACAATAACCTAAATCTCTACCGTTACTCTGCACTATAATTCTTCTCTCCACCGTGAAATTCCTAAATAGCGATTGAAGAGAGTGCTGGGAATCTACTGGGCATATGTTGGTCATGGAGCTTGGAGGGATATTGGTCAAAGAATTAGGAATAGTGCATGGAAGGGGAAAGGCGACCATGACCACAAGCTGGCGCTCGATTTCGTGCATAAGGGAGTGGGAAAATTTTCTTTTGTTGGTAAGGGTGTCAGGGATTGGAACGAATTACCAGGTGAAGTTATAAATAATTTACCAAAAACGCTTATGGAATTTTAAATTAAAATTTGCAAATCAGAAAACTGAATGGGGAAGAAATTTAAACTGCAACTATAAAACTAAATTTAAAAAAAATGTAAAATAGGGTAATTGAATGAATAGGAGGATAGCTCCATCGCAATTAAATTAATAATAATAAAAATACCCTCTATCATATTACAAGACTGGGCATAGTTGCGCTTTAACATGGTGATCTATAGCTTTATTCTGCAGTCGTGGGCCTACAATCATAGCCGTTAATTAACACTTAAACCTTTCCCTTCCTATCCTTTACACTGGCGTACTGCACCTAAATAATTAATTCTTTAATCTGCATGAATCTCATCCTTTTCTTATTCTGGCAACACGTTACAATTATTTTTCCCCACAATTACCACAGTCTGGCAATACTATTACATTTACAACTCTTTCCCTGTGTTCTGTTGCGAGCTCCTACAAGTTTTTCTAAGTAACGCTGCATCTTAATAGAAACTAAATTTTTATGTAAACATACCCAGAAAACTAAAAAACGACAAATCTTTTAAGAATGGAGACTCCAGGCGTAAGATTGCAATAAAGTCTTCGTGGCTGCTTTTACAACACAATCCTGCGGTACATCCGTGAAGACTTCATTGCAAGACAAATCTTGAAAATTATGACTATCAATTATTAGCTGTTGAGAATTATAAGGGAACAAAGGAATCGATAAATGAATGAGTGCGGTCTATTTCTTATCTGGTTCTTTAAACTGAAGTCACTCAAATCCTCTTCAGGATATCTTTCTTTTTTGGCTACTTCAAAAATAATGCCGGCTATGTGAAACTACGAACGCTTCCAGAAGATGATGTGTTCAGAATAAGAAACATAATTTTAACCATTCGTTTTACCTATTTTTTGGCACTAAATAAGGTAAGAAAATTAAAATTGAAATATTACTCCTCATAAAATGAATATCGTTAAAAATTCGTCTAGTTGAGAATTACGCGGATGAAATATGTTAAATAATTCAAATTCGTTTTGAAATATTATTGGATTTATTCCACGATATGACTAATCTTTTGTATCAACAACCAACTGTTAAACAAAGCCATCTGCGATACGTATTCTATCTTTGACTGATCACGTTCATGACATTAATATCTCTGCATTGGTAACAGCATCTTTAGAACCACATTTACTCCGTGCACAGTCTCTGTCACTCAGCATTCTTCGTAAGAAGATGCTGCTGTCCATAACTTTCGTCCTAGGTGAATGCAGCCAAAATGCTGCACCAAATTGCCAAGTTCGTGCCTCGCGCGGCTGTACGCCATAGGTCTGCCTGCGCCAAACCGTGCAAAGACTTCATTGTGGAGAAGTGCGAAGTGGTACGCTTCTTCCGAGAAGCGCTGCAGTCGGCAGGGGCCGAGAGAAAGAACGCCCACGAAGTAGCAGAGGTCATGATGATAGCCGACTACTATGGTCGTACGGTGGAAGGCCTGCAGAGGCTGGGTAAGCAGTTGTTTTATACAATAGTAAACTTCAGCTTTATGCTACAGTCTTCACAGGAATCCAAGTCTTGGAAGGAATAGATTGCGCATATAATCTCTTTCTTTAATTTTTGTAGCTGTGAATGTTTCTTTGATTGTCAGGCATTCTTACTTCTAAACACCTCTTGTGAAAGCATTTCATTATTTAATGAGTTCATTACCAGTGTGGCCTACGAGGCTTATTAGTTGAGGTGTGAGTGGAAAATTTTCCGGCGTACTGATTCAATGTAAGCTTCATGCGTGTTCAGCCAAATAGCGTCATAAAAACACAACGTTCCGACAGCTGGCTCTGCTGGGTGCGGAAAGCTTCAGGTGATGTAAACTAGAACTGGGCGGTGACTTTTATCTTACATCACCTGAAGCTATCCGCACCTGATGAAGACAGCAATAGTGTTTTTATGGCGCTATCCGACTGAACACTCGTGAAGCTTACATTGAGTTATTAGTTGATGTCTAACATCAGTATATGCTTATCGTGTCGACAGATTGTTACATAAGCCAGCTGAAGAATGGTTTGATCAACGGTAAGGTGCGTCCTAACATCATCAGGGAGACTCCCGCCGTCGCTTACCTAGACGGCTGCAACGCGCTTGGACCAGTCATCGCCAACGCCTGCAACTGTCTTGCGATGAGGAAGGCCAGAGAAATGGGCGTCGGGCTCGTCTGCGCAAACCGTACGTCAAGCATTGCTGGTTTCTTACTTTAGACATCGAGCATCCATTTCAATTTTGAATGCAAATATTTAAAAATTATTTCAAATTTCTTTTCACATTGCTCTTTTTTTTACTTATGGCTTTACGCCTCGTCGACGTCGATGTCATAAGAGGCGGGATGGGACATGGCACTAGAAACGGGAAGGAATTCAGCCATGGCCTTTTTGAAGGACGCATCATTGCATTTTTCTGGAGTGATTTGGGGAAACTACGGAAAACCCAAATCTGGATGACCGGACGGGGATTCGAACCCGCGTCCTCCCGCGAGGTCAGAGCATTAACCGCTCACCCACCTCGCTCGGTACACTGCTCATGTAATGACTCATAGTATTATCACCATACACTTCTCAAGTCCGAAAATGAATTCCCTCTACTGCTAAACTTATGCACTCAAGAATAATACGAATCAATCTTCTTAAACATTATAAACTTCTACAGCTCAGCACAGGGACGGATTAAGACAGCGCGGGCCCCGTAGCAAATGTGAAGAAGGGGCCCTTGGTTTTCACCGTCCAGGGCAGTAGCAGAGCTAAAGAAAAGAAAAAGAAAAAGGTCACCCATCCGGCCTGACGAGGAGGCTCCCACTACAGAAGGCGCGGGGTCCCCCTAGAAGGAGCGGGACCCCCACAAGTCGCGGGGCCCGTAGAATTTGCTAACTCCTGCTACGTGGTTAAACCGGTACTGGCTCAGCACACAGCAGGCAATACGGCTGCAAATGGCGTCTAAAAGCGCGCAAAACATGCTGGGAGCCGAAGCGCATGGGTACTGCGGTGATCTCGCGTCATTTTCACTCTCATTCACAAATGGACCTTATTTACATACTGTAATAATAATAACCGTTGCACAAAGTCTAAAGTGTAGTATACTAAAATCCCATTACATTTTCCATCAAAACAAATCGTCGAATAACACGTATATAGACAATTCTCATATATATATATATATATATATATATATATATATATATATATATATATATTTAAAAAACAAAAAAACCTTAGCTACAAAGCTGGGAACCGCTCCGTAACTAAAAAACGATCGAAGCGCAAGATCTAACATCATTTAACTACAATCAACAAAAAAGAGTGATTTGTATGTCTCTTTTTTCTGATATAGTTAAAAACCTTTCAATAATAAATGTTTTTAACTACGAATTATTAATAAGTTTCTTTTAGTAACAGCTGGTTATAGGTGGAACAAGACAAAAAGAAGCTAATGTGAAGATAGTTGATTTAGGCCGTTATTAGAACTCGAGTAAACATGGCAGTATTAAATTACTACTCTAATAATATTGTATTGTCACTCTCTTGAAAATGGAGCAACTCAGTACATATAGCATCAATTTGAACACAAGCCGTATGAAGACCATGAAAATCACATCTTGGACACGGTACTTCGGAAAGAAGTGCATAATAAAGAATCCTCATGACCTAATTTTAAAGAAAGTGTTGGGAATTACGACTTAACAGAATACGCCACATTATTGTAGACGAAACTCATTTGGTGCTGAGAATATTCTGAAGGTGATAAATGGAATAGGTAATAAAGAAACAACAGTCTTTCTGAAATCACATGAGAACCTAGCCTGGTAGAACAGAACAAAATACCTAAGTATATCACAGACTAATGAAGATAACCTTTGTTAACCACTAACAACAAGAAATCACACCACATCTTGCCACATCAATACCATCGCAATGAAA